>JAHFWI010000038.1:10000000-11200000 GCA_028554975.1 Himalopsyche kuldschensis
TCACCATTTTATAATGCCTTTCCACCAAGTAACCTTAAAAGCTACATTGATTTTTCTGTATCCAGGTGTACAAGATTGAGTGTTTGAGATACAGATGTGCTTCAAGTCAGCTCAGTCCTGCTTCTGTTGGACACTTCCTTTTTGTAGTAAGAGGTGTTGGACATTTGTCTGTGCCTCTATTTGATTAAAAATCATGTTTTATTACCCCATGGCAATGTTCCCTTTAAGTTGCAGTTTGAAAACCTCCGCGCAGAGTGCGCACTCGTCCCTGGTTACTCTCATAGTTGATTAATTAATGAAATAATTTGAAAAAATGCTTAAACATCTTAAAGATCCTCAGAATACAGAAGCATAAATTAATAAAACATGTGATTCAAAATTAATTTTAAATCCATGTCAGCTATCAATGTGGAGCATAAATGGCTTCCAAATTTATCATTTCAACAGAAGTTGCTCGATGATTGCAATTATACTGAGCAATTGTTAGATTGACGCAGCCAACCTCTCATCTCACATTGCCCCATGGTCTTTTTATTTTGGGGTGGCCACATGAACTAGAGCAGTGGTTCTCATGTGCGGCCACCAACAGATTCATAGTTAATATTGGTATTTAATACAATTAAGTTATTTTTGTTAATCTGTCAACAGACACTGAAAATAGAATATTTTGTATGCATTGCATTGTTCACCAAGAATTGTTAGTTAGCAAAAACTCAACACATACATTTTGGCAAGAAGGACTCGACACAAAAATTTGGTGCGGCTACCAGACTTTCCCGTAGGACCGCTGATGTTCCTGATGCGGCCACAGCCAAATTTCACGTGAGAACCACTAAACTAGAGGGATAGATGAAGCCATAATAAAATTAATACATATTTTCATGTCAGATATTTATTTAGTAATTAATAATGAACAGAAATGAAAAGCTTCACAAACGATAAATTTCCTAAAATATGAATTCATCAAAACAATATTTCAAGTTACCAAAGATTGAAGAGAAATAAAATATTACTATAATACTATAACATTAATTAAGAGAAAATCAAATTATGCAATAGCAAAAAAACTGCTTATTTGATGATCTCTGAATACAGTTTCAATGATTCACAATCATATAGATATTTCAACAACTTAAATAAAGCGAAATGCAACATGTTCAGATTATTGCAGTTGAAAACAACGATCGGATTTTTATTAAACAGAAATATACAATAAGGCCGACTGGATTTGACCTCGATTAAGCGGCCAGCGTAGACTGTAATAAAACCCGTGCAGCGCTTATCTATCAGCAGAAACTTAATTTTTTCAAATGAAAGACAATAAAAGTATTCATCATAAATATATGTCTTTCACACAATGCATTAAAAATCATGCACCAATTGATCAGAACTTTGGGCTTAAGAAGATTGACAATACAAACAATGCATCAATTAGCTGCTAGAATGCGGATTAAGCAACTGCAACCTTGCAAATTAATAATTCTAGTTTGTAAAAACTGAAAATTATCACAAAAATAATCTTTCAATAAACATTGTATTTCAGGTATATATTATGCAGATTAAAGAACAATGTAGAAAGGATATATCATAAACTCAACATTAACCCCTCCCATCCAATTTATAAAAAAGGGTACATAAAGAGGGACCAAGATAATTATTCACTCACATATATCATGTGAATATTCCTAATAAATAGCAAGGCATACTTTCAAAAAATGTTTTTAGATATTCATTGAAATAAACTTGAATCAACTTGAAATCTGAGATTGAAAAAATATATTTGAATATTAACTACTTTTGAAAAATCCTTGAAAATTAAAACACAGATAGTTTTATCGGTGTTCCTCCCTCCAATATTTGAGTTTAAATTTTTTTCTGGAACTATATATGTCATTTTGGAGGCAGAAGTTGTGCTGGAAAACAGCTGTTCTTAATTCTTTCAATATTGTATATCAGGAATAACAATTATTTGTATGTTCAGTAGGAGAATGATTTTTCCCTTTTTATTGACAAATGACTGACTAACTTCAAATTTCACAATGGTAACATGTTTCACTCAGGACATTCTGAATAAACTAAGATTTCATAATTCATGTTTCAATTGGTATTTATTTGATAAAAAATTCATATTTAAAAATGAAAATAGCAATGCATTTGTTAAACAAGAAAGCTATTTTTACCATATTTGATTGATTATTATTGTAAATTGAATGGTTTTGGTACCACTCATATTTCACTGTTGAAATTGATTAGTGCAGATCAATGAAAATAGATAGAAAGAGGTCAATTTTAATATTACCATAAATTGATTTCAATGATACTACAATAAACAGCTCTTACACGACACATGTTCAAAATACAAAACTTTTTGAAGATAAAGGCGAGAAAATGTGTGATGTCCATCGCATAGTTTTGCAAAGTACATTTTATTATAAAGAATATAAAGTTATCATTTCAATATATATTTAATGTTATTATTTACTATGCAAAACTCGGAGTAGTGAATAAATTTTAACGTCTACAAAATATATATAATTAAATGCAATCTCAATGAAATTTGCCTATTTAATTATTATTGTACTCATGAAATTATGTTGGCTGCAGAATCATTTTGGGATTTTATAGATTAAATCTTTTTGTAAATACATCTTATAAATACATACAGGGTAGATAAAAAATAGTTTGCGAATATATACTATGCACACATTCGCTGCAAAACTCGCGAAATAACATATTCAGTGAGGTAATTGCGTAAAAAGTAGCATGTCAAAGAATTTTGTGAAAACAGCAGTTTCAAAATATAATTTTCTGTCATGCAGAGTAAATTTTTTGAAAATACTGGACATTATAAATATTTAATAATCTGTAATGCGAATAAATAACTCATCAGCGATTCGCAAGCAGCTATATTTAAAAAAATATATATAACTCTGAACATAATAAATTAGCAAACCATTATTTTAAATCAAATATGTAATGTAATGAGTTTACCTATGAACGAATCCTGGCGTTTAGGAGCTTTTTCTCGTTATTTCACTGTTGATTTTCACCCTGAAATAAATAAACTAAAATAAAGTCAGAGAAAAAATCCAGCTTTTTTAAAAGAACAACCATCTAAAAGTTATCTACAAACTTTTCAAAATTACCACTCGTCATAAAAAAAATCAGCTGGGTGTAAATCACAAGTGAAACTCTAAATGAAATTTGGATTTAAAGATTATTTTTAACCCAGATTATGTGCATCAAATCATTTTAGAGATTATTGCACAAATGTAACATTAGTTTACTATCTATGACTTTATATCTAATCTTGTTAATGCCATAAGCACAACTACTCTAGATCGGTAGAATTGAAGATAAACTCAAGATACTGTCGAGAATAAAAGAGATGTTCATCATTTAAGGTAATAAACTTATTATAACAGAAAAAAACAAAATACAAAACATATTCAAGGTGAGTGAGAAGTATTAACTTTCATTGGTGTCAGGTGTCAGAAAGATTTTCACTAACAGTGAAAATTTTTTATTTTTTTTAGAGGTAGAAGGAGTATACTATATATCTATATATTTCTTCTAAATTCAACGATATTCTGGCAGATATAAACAACTATATTCGATGTTTAATCATGGAGATGAATTTGACCATCTTAGCCAGTGATTGTATTGACAAACTGTGTTTAGGTAGAATTCTTTTAATTATTAATGTAATTTTTTCGATGTTGATTTTCTATGTGACTATATTGCTACGCTGCCTGTTTTTCATACATTGCTATATTCAATACTTGGCTTATTGTGAAGAGGATGATTCATAATTATATTGCTAGTTAGTATTATATGCTCAATAAAACACTCACATCTTAAAAAAACTATGTAATTCACCTTCATGTTTGTGGTTTTGATTTGTGACTAAGTGCAATATTTTGTTGATCTTATCTAGTGTATACGTAATACAAGAATGAAGCATACGACTATTATTATTAGAATGTTGCCCATTAATATTTTGCATTTTAAAATATTGTACTAGCATAGTCTTCAACATAAATAAATGACAAAGCATACGACTACTATATGCTCATCAAGAAAACAGGTATATACCAATTCACGTTTAAAATTTCTCTGCTACAGGATTGTCATAGCAATATACAATTGCACTATTCAATAATTTCGAGAAATAGTAGGGCAAGAAAAAATTCAAACAAAGACAAAAAAATATTTGCTGCCAAAGAAAATATTGCTTTTCAATCAGTCTAATACTGTGCATATAACATGGCACATAAATATTAATCACTACGACATTGAACTTTATGTTATGAGTAAATAATTGGTAAAGATAAAAAAACAAGACTCGGAATGTATGTTTTTTTAAATTATTTCTAAACTTCTCAAATGGTAAGAAAATAACTGGCTATTTTTGCCATTATTGGAATGATGAAACGACATCTAAAGTTATTAAATACAGCTATTGTAAAAAAGAACCTAAATCTATAACACTATTAAAAGGTTTTTTCAAAATAACTTTAAAACACAGCCCTAATTCAGTGAGCACATGTAATAAATGGTCTTTCCAAATTTTATTTTAATGCAACCAATACCTAAACGAAAATGCGATGCCGGAGAATTTGAAATTACCGCAGTAGAAAAAAGACTTTCAATAAAGTCTGTTACCTAATTTTCCTCACATGCAATTGAATCGCGTATTGCATTAATTAATTTGTCTTTCTCACATTTAATGTTTAAAAATCATTGCACAGAACTTAAATCATTATAGAAGCAAATCCCTGTTTGATGTTTCATATAAATTTGCATATTTAGTGAACACTATTGTTCTACGATGTGTCTGTGACTAAAGAAATGTAATAAGTAAAAAATAATACTTTTCATTAGGTGCGTTGTTTTCCTTTAGACGTTTTTAAGATAATAATAATAGATTGAGGTAAACAATGGATGAATAATGCTCAGTATTTTTCTTGTCTTTCAACTGTTTAGATGTCTATGAAGTTATTTAATATAATACTGGGCAATAATATTACATATGTATGACGTGTATTGTATTTGCCATCTAGCAATGTGTAAATATGAAAGAAAATTTTAATGTACGTATTTATTTTTTACTGTTGGACGAATGTTTAACCAGCCCGTTATAAGAAATTAATGAAAGAAACACACGTGGGAATAATTTTTGTATAATTTATTACAGAAACACTGATGTCCTTACCGGATGTTGAAAAATAAAGTGAATCTAATACTTCTTGGAAAAACAATACAGGGGTAATTTATTTACAGTTTTTTTACTGAAATATATTAACCAAATAAGTTTTTATTTAAATCATATGGCTATCATTTACACCGTAATAATACCTGGATTTGACTATAAACCCAGCAAATAGTATTTTTGTTGAAATTTATGTTTTGTCACATGCAGTCGGACAGAAAAAAAGAAACAAGTAAATCTATAAACTAATGAATGAATGGTTACCTTAATGTAAAATACACTTTTTGAAACAAAAAGAATAAAAAGAGAACAGGCGATAAGTAAATGTAATATATTGATTAAGCGTTTAACATATTGAATTAATTCATATTGATAACTACATACGATTGGATAAAGAGAGTGGCTTTATCTTAGTTATATGATATTCATTCCCAGTCTTAAAAGAATTAAGGTTCAAGTGGATATAATGACTGTTATAAGAAAATATATAGAAATAACATTTCTAATGCATGAGCTGAACTGACATAATATACTCATGTAAAGTAATTTACTTAGCTTGATTTCATTACAGGATAACACTATTTTGTATTGTTTACTTAATTTTTTCCAAAAATCATAATCATTGTGACCAAAATAAACAAAAATACGAGTTTGTGACCAAAACGGGAACTGATGAAATCAAAATAATTAATGGATATGAATGCCAAACGAATATATGTATTCTCTTACAATTCTTGGGGGAATCAAGAAATGAAGTAAATATAATAATATATATAAAAAAACAAGAATATTATGTAATATTTATCACTTACTGGAAATAGTGCCCCTTTAAATATTTTAATTACTGTTATTTCTCAAAAATATATTTTTAGTATAAAATCTAATACCTACATTATTCAAATGAAAATTTAACTTATCATATTCACAGTATACTTTTTCTGTAAGGGCATGAAAAAAATTAATAGCGATGACAGAGCTTCCAATAATATATTCTGGTTTTAAACTATCATTAAATCTAGTTGTTATAAAAATGCTAGTGCTTTTAATTGAAATGTATCTTTATATAACTGATACTATCATTTTCCTAATTTATGTTATGAATAATTTTCCCTATATAAACACCATTATAGGTTACGAGGTAAGTAGCATTTTATAAAAGTAAAAAAAAAATAAACAGATAGCTACAAAATATTTACCCCTTTGTTAAATATTAATTGTCCAGCGGACAACATATTATCTAAAATACAAAGTCTCATAATCATCAGTCGATCCTGACCGTGTTTAATATTTTAAGGAACTATTTCCATGCTAATGTTTATTAGATGATAAACTAATGAAGATGTTTGTTTTATAGAAATGTTACACGGACAGGAGTGCGTCAATTCTTTATATACATGTAAGCTAATGCCCCGCAAACTAAAATGCCAAAAGTTATGGCCACAGGTGTGTACAGAGACCTCTTGATGTTGTTCAAACGCTCGGCTTCTTGCTGCCTCTTCTTGATTTCTTGGATATGTTCTCGCAGTGAACTCTGGACAAAAGCACGCTTGCGGGCGCCACTTGACATCTCTTTCTTTTCTATTAATTGTGTTGTTTCTCCGCTACTGAAATTCACATACAAAATAATAAATACATTGATCTACAAGCCATATTAGTTCACCCAGGAGCATGATTACAAGTTTGTTTTTATAAAGGTACCATTTTGAATGAATAAGCTTGTGTTATCAAAATAAGAATGATAAGATTTTTCTCAAGTATGGACAAAAAAAATATTTTAACCTTATTGGTCAGTTTTATATTTTGATTGTAACTTACACTTCACTCATGTCTTCGTCAGAATCAGATGGGGCTTCAGGTAGCTCCCTTGTAGGGGGAGCCAATTTCTCATTGAAGTTTGGTTCCAATTTGGATTCACCACGACCTCCTTTAACACCATTAGTGATGTTTTCGTGTTTGGTGAGTGGTGGTTGGACTGTATGATTGGTTCGATTCTCATGCAGATCGCCAAGAGATTCACTTGTGGGTATTGCAGGGAGTGGTCTAGAAGGAAGGCTTGCAGGAGGACGGAGACTTTCTGCTCGAGGTGGAGGCAATGGTGGTGGTCCATCGTCCTCAACCGCCACTTCCTCTACTATGTTATCAGAATTGGATATCTGAAATGAATGAATATACATATTTTACTAATAAAACTTTCACTATATCCAAGATTTTTTTTTACATCAATATTGTTAAACTTTTTATAAAACTTTAAACAAATGGATGCAAGTAAAAGAATGAATAATCACGTACTGTATGAATTGGTAATGTACTCACAATATAGTCAGGATTTAATCGCTTAGCCCCTTCAATTATTGCCTGGTATGAAAATCTTAGTTGATCTGGGGTTTGAATAAGTCCCATACGATCTTTTCTCATTTCTAAAAGTATATCTCGAACAGTGACATTGTCGATTCCATATTTCTGAATCTGTAAAAAAAGGGTTAGTCTATCAAAGTAAATAAAAAAAATACAGGACACTGAGTTGAATGGAGATAAGACTTTTTCAATAATTTTTTCATTGAATGAACCTTCAAAATCATTTCAATATCAAATGTTATAAAATACAACATTCATTATTACTCACCAACACAAGGCAGGAGTCAATGAGGCAAAATGTTCCAGATCTTCCTATACCGGCACTGCAATGAACAACGGGAGGGCCTAAAGATGGGTCAAGACCACCCGATGCTTGAACTTTTTGTAAAAATTCGAGAAAATCATTCGGTGAACTTGGCACTCCAAAATCTGGCCATGTTGTGTATTGAAATTGTATGACTTCCCTAGAGGTGTTACTTTCTTCGTCCGTTAACCTATACACGATAAAATTGTTGGTATTGGTTTACAATGTAGACAAAATACAGATTGAGAAAAGGTGAGAATTGATCAACAATGAATGTTAGAAAGCTACACAATAACAAAACAAGACATTCACAACATATCGCTGTGTGTCGAGTTCAAGAATACACTATTTGACATAACTTTGTTGTAGTCATTACAGATAAACAATTATTATGTGTGGTTTAACACAGATTTCCGGAAAGCTGAAATTTCAAAAATTCTATCAGGACTGAGCCTGAAAAATCTACCATCTGGCCTGGCCCGAGAATCAATTCCAAACATATTACACAAAGCCGACGTTTTTTCAACCTAACCCAAGCAAAATCTGTTTCTTTCGAAAATCTATGAATATTTAAAATAAATAATTTAGTAAAGTTTAATATTGATGAAAATTTTAATATGTAATTTAGATTCACGATAATGCAGTTTGCATACAAAAATAACCCAATATATATGTTTTGTGTACCCAGGGTCAAGCCCAAGTCTTAGATAGATATAGAAAAATAGATAATAATCTGATATATAAATACAGTGGAATACATATCTATCATTCTGGCACCCCAATACTTTACTTCATTCAATGTTATTTTTATCATTGATTTTCATATGCATTCTTTTTTTGTAGGGCTTTCAAAAAGTGATCCATCAGGGTTACACTGTACATCATTGGCATAGAGAAATTATGTTTCATATTCAGGTGCACCCTTTAACTTTGTTATCCAAATATTAAAAATTATTCTTGGATGACTTACTTGAATAAACGCCTTACATAATGAGGATGTTCTTCAGTTGATATTTGTTGGACCTGCAGACCAATATCAGAAAACTTGAGGATGCCTTCAGATCCACTGTCACTTGGCCAATACCAATGGCACTTAATCAGATCCTTTTCAATCACTTTATTCAGCATAAGAATGATTTTACAATTTTGCTCCCAGACCATGAGCCAAAAATGGCCAACAGTAGACGGTAGTGGACCCTGAGTAAGGATGTATTTACGATTAGCCTTCTCAATCTGAAAGATAGAATGTTTGTATGTTAGCAAAAAAGATATTGTATAAATGTAAAGACTAAAGAATTATGGACCTCTTTTCTTGAGTGTACTGTTAAAAACACGAGCTTAGAATGAATACTGAAGTCAGTTGCTTGATAATTCTAATAAACTCATGAGCAATTGAAACCAGCATAACGGTGGAAAAAAGTAATGAGTAGCATAACCACTTTAAATACTACATCAAATACATAACAAAATGAAAACCTGACTTATACCTGGTATTCTTTGGCTAATCATTTTTTTTAAATACCAAGCTTTGTCAATTGTCAAATTTTATAAAAATAACTTTTATTTGATTTACTTTTCCGAGAGTTGAAAAGTTTCACTAGCTTAGGAAAGCTGATAAAGGTTGATATTTAGAAATAAAATAACAATTCTTTGTAAAGCTTAACTGATATCATATTACTTAACTATTGAAGAAATATCCAATAGTTGTATTCCATATTTCTTGTAATGTTTATCTACTTCTAGGTATAGCTAGTTATGAATATTACTTGTAAGGCAGGGTAGTAATAGATATTTTTATATTATAGTCGTAATTGTCATTTAAGTGCTAGAAGTGTTTATGGGTAATAACTTAATTGGTAAGCAGTTATGGAAAAGTCTAGCATAGGAATTAGAAATTCTCGAGAAAAGATTATGTGGTAAGCAAGTTTTATAATGTCAATAGAATTAAAATTAGCCGGGTAAAATGATATCGAAATACAATATTTGAGAAAGGATCTCATAAGTCGAATATTTTAACAAGCTTGCGATCGGCTAATTTTATTTATCCTGTTGCCTACATTCCCCACTGTTTTGTATAGTAGCATTAACCAATTGGCAATTTTAAAAAGCTCTACACATTAAAGTTATTAATCAATCAAATCATATTTACTTTGACAGTATTGGCGTTGATATAATCTTGTGTCCCCCTATTCAACACGACTCTGCTATGGTCAAAGGGATTAACGTCCATGTAGCGATTTAAAGCAATGTTATGAGGTCTTTTCGCCTCTATGAAAGAATACTTGTATTTGTCACATGTTTCTCGGATACCCTGAAAGTAATAATTTAAGAAATTAAAATAATTAAATATAAAATACATACTGTATAACGTATGCTATCATAAAGACTCATTGTACAAGAATTTACCTGGTATACCATCGTCCACGCATTCCTGTTGACAATGTCCAAATATTCGGCTTCTACGCTCTGCGACATGTTGCCGAATTGTTTTGTTTACGAATTAGAGAGTTGATGTAATGGTGATATCGAGAGAAATTATAAAAGTATTCATCTGAAGAGACAAAATACTGAACAAAAATTAACAAGATGAAGAATGCTGAACGTTCACTTCGCCGCACTCGTTGATGATCATAGACAATGTGATCATTGATGATTTAGCTTGGATAGACAATAAATACCTGCACTCGTGGTCTATGGTCAAACCGTGACACTTTACCGGCTTATTTATATTAAGAAATAAAAAGAATACATAAAACATTTACAGAAATGATAGCAAGATTTTCATAACGGGTTTAGATGGCACATTGAATACAAAAGTACATATTAATTTGATGTGTTGGATCAAACAATAATTGAAGTATTTTTCTCAATTAAAATATAAATTAAAGCACAAAAATTAGTTGATAATATCAACTCAATAAAATATTATAGTTTATTATTTTGTGTCTAGTTACAGCAGCAGACAATGCGACATTGAAATAAATAATTATTACCTACCTCATATATAAATATATCGTATTATACAACAGTGAATCGATATGATCTGATGAATGTGACTTTATACTCGACTTTAGTAATATGATTATTTTTTTTATATCGTTACCTTACTTCATAAAAATCTGGCTGACATATTGGCAAAAAATACCTTTTGATCGGAAAAAATTGTATTAACCGTATTTTAGCATATTTAATAACTTAATTATAATATATTATTGAATTACAGAGTTAGCAGAATTTTAGAGTTCATCTGCATACATTTTTACTACATTTGTATGAAAAATAAAACGAAGATTGTCTTCATTAAATCATTAAGATTACTTCAAACTGTGAAAAAATATGCTGAAAATAAGTAATTTATTTAGTTGCTTATTGTTACAAGTGAATTAAATAGATCAATCCATACTTCAAACGCTCATATCTCAAAACAGCCACAATAGCAGTTAGAACTTTTTCAAAGTAAGGTGTCGATACCTATATGAACATTGATAAAAAATATCAATCACAGTTAAGTATACTAGTCTATGATTATAACCATAGACTAATATATTATTATCTTGTCTCTAGTAATATGACATTGCTGTCAAATATATTATACCTATTTTATGCGTTAGATTTTTTTTTATAGATAACATTATGAGAATATTTTACGTAAATTCAATTTAATTACTGATGATACGTTTGTAGAGTTTTTGTTATAAGCAAGTTTTGTCGTACTTTTACCGAGATTTAAATAAAACAGGTGATTTATTGTTGATACTTGCAGGGCGAAATAAAGTGATAACACAGGTTGCCGGTTGTCTTTATCAGCGGTCGCGAACCTTTCGTCATCTATGCTTTCGTCCCTCACAGATCACTTCACCCAGCATTTTGAATTCCGCGGAACACCACCATGATTTTTGTTCCTAAAAGTATCATTCTGAAGATAAATACTTTACTTATTTTTCACTGGTTGTAAAACAAAGTTTTTAAAAACAAAACAAAATCACCTTCTTGTGGAATATCAAGTTATCAATTTTACTCTCGACAATTTCTCACTTTTAATAATTCTTTTATGAAACAATGAATTCAGGATTGTTGACAAATAGATCCAGATATAAAAGTTTCAGTGAACGCCCATTCAAAATTTATGTATATTTAAGGATTCAGAATGAATGTCGAAAAAATATCTTAAGAATGATACTTTTTGAATGTTGGAAATGCCAATGGTTTTATGGGATGTGAAGAGGATATAGAAATATTAAAAAATTGAATAAATAAATATTTAATCTACAGCCCAATTTCTATTACAATAAAAATACAATTATATACACGGATACAATAAAATAGAATGTTAAACTTGTTTTCATAATATGTACTTAAATATTTTTATATATTTGTTTGAAAATTTCTATCATTGAAATCTAATTTTAATTCCTTACAATCAATGAATTTTTTATATTGACTGATCAATTTATCTAGCAATAGGTATGATGATGATTTCTTGGAATGTAAAACAGCAGACCAAAAATATGACTAACCAGATTTTTTTAAGCTAAACATTGAATAAATTACTCACTGAATCTCATGATTAATTGCTCAATTCTCCTATAAATATATATTATAATTGAACAATATAATATTACTTTCATCTTTTTAATGAATACAACACAAAGATTATCAAACAATGAAAAGCTTGCTGTGAGAAAATTGAGAGATGTTTTATATTGTTATTGAATAAAATAATAATATTATTTATAAGCTATTCAATTTCTGTTTGATTAATTTTATTAAGCTTTACAAAAGGATATTTTAGGATTTCCTTTCCTGCAAATTTTTACTAATATGATATATAGAATATCTACAATATTTAAAATAATAGTATAGTTGAAATAACATATTTTAATACATCTATATTACATATAGTTTTCATAGCCGAGAGTGAATATCAATTTCCATAATTATCTTTATAAAATTACTGGTATACTTCATTTTTGCTTTTGACATTCTTGTGTTCGTTGTTTGGAGAGTTCTCTTCTGAAGCGGATGTTGGACTACGATCACTTACCTGCAATTTTTGCAATTTTTTTTCATTCCATAAATGTAATGTCTTGCTTATGAAAATGTAGTTTCATAAATGTAATCGTATCATAAATGTAATCTCTTGCTTATCAAAATGTAGTTAGTTGCTAATTAACATTAACAGTCGCATACATCTTTTTAATGAAACTAGTTGGTTTTCAACAGATTATCATTTATAAGATTTGTTCTGCAAAAACAGGGTTTTGAAAAAAGTTTGTTTTTATAATGAATAAAAAGAATTAAATATTTTCCACAGAAAGGATTTCATACTTCCACTTCTTTTGATCTGACTTGACTTATATTATTACTAAAATAAACATCAAATTACTCAAAACAAAAGCTCAGTTACTTTTAGTTCTTACATACTTTGAAGACTTAACAAAATAATACGGACTTCAATGCTAGACCTGTGTTTTAGTACACAATAGAACACGCTAGGCGTCTTCTCAGCATCCAATGCGTTAATCAGTATAAAAAAGAAACCTGATTTTAACACATTTTTGATATGAGACGGACTTTATACTTTTCAAGACTGATTGATCTTGTTATCAATATTATATAGTGCCCAACCACTTTTATGGTTATATTGTGGTTACATTTTCAAAATATTTTATTAAGCTCATGTATTGGCTATTTTGGACGGAAATATCTTTTTTTTTTCTGATGGCAACTTGTTTTTGAATTTACCGAAGTCTGTATTTTGGCTGATTTTTAAATAAGGCACCAAATTATATAGTCATCTATCTTCTCTCGACTGTGCTACAGCATTTCAATAGAATCTTAATCTCAAATCTTAGACTATATTTAAGGGAGATATCCAATTGTGATAGGTGAGATGAGGTATAAGTTTGGTTTCACTTGCCTTTACCAGATCATTCGATATTATTTTTTTCTATAAACATTACACTTTTCTTAAAACAGGAATTTTTCAAGAATTTTATTGAACCTTACCTAGTTTATTTAATCGGAAAATTTTGTTCTTTTATATTTGATAATGATAATTTAGCTCATTTGATTATTTTACTGCAAATTCGTATTCTAAACTTGTTTATTTTTAGGATCTTCTAATCTATTTCATTCTATCGTAAAACTGTTATTATACAGTTGCCTAGAAAACCTTCATATGACTACAATGATTTTATACTAAACAAAAATATTATGTTTGAAGGTTGCATATAGGTATGTAGTGTTAGTAATTTTTGTACAATATTTAAATAAATGTTGCTGAAAACATAATTTCCTCCAGTATAATATTTATTAAAGCTCTTGATTTAGTAAATATTTTTAGCCTGCAATTACATATAAACATTTAATTTGCTAATTCCATTACTTTTATGTAACTCTAATACACAACCGTTGATTTAGCAATATATTTCAATATTACCTGCAATCCTGTATTGAGCATATTAGTAATACTGTCTATGTCCAAGGTAGAATCTTGGGCAGACACTTTTTTCATTGCAGACAAAACAATGCAGAGATCACCTCTCAATTCACTAGCAACAGCTGTAATTTTTTGTGCGTTGCTCAATACCTCTACACTTTGTGTGTATGGATTATATCGCACTCCAAATGGGCGTTGAATACAGTCAGCAAAAGCCCTTTAAAGCAAACAAAATATATTTAGCACAATACCCATTGGAAAAAAAAATGTTTCGGCTATCGTTGGAAAGTTTCCACAAATTTTCAGTAACAGTTTTGTTCTCTTACTTTATCCTAAATATGTCTAATATGAATTATGTTGGTTTGAGATTAAGTTCTTTAAATGTTTATCCTCTTTAGGCCCCTGGTTTCACCTACGATACTCATGGTTTTTATAAAATATAACGTATTAAAACCAAAAGTATCATTTAATGAAGGAAACGGTCTTACCAACTGAATATATCCGAAAAATTTCATGTCAGTATAGAAGTCACTGCTGTTGAAGGAAGTTGGTCCTTTTTAGTTTTTAAGATGCTTCGGCACTTACAATACAAATACGACATTATTTTTCTCTACATCATTCATTACATTATTTAATTTATTGCTTCAATAAGAATCACTTTAACCATTTTTTTTTATAATAATGCATGAAAAAAATGGTTTTGGTACGTCAATTAACAGTCAGACTGATATTTAATAAAAACCATGAGTATTATAAGTGATAACCGTGGCCCGAAGAGGTTAATAATAAATTTGAATTATTAAAATTTTGTTGACTTCCTTACTGACGTCAGTTTGAGATCATCCACTCACTTGCAAAATTGGGGTCTTAATCAAAAAAACTTAAATGAATAAAATTCGACATTGAAGCTCCACCAACTCCGTCAATAGCTTTGTTCAGAAAAAAATGTGAATTGGCAAAAGTAGTGAAAATATTAGAAAAAAACTGTATAGTATTTCTTTACCGCATCTTATCCTTGGCCTCTTCAAAAGAGTCTGTGTAGAAGTAAGCATTCTGATAAGATGTTATGATGCACTCTTGATGAACTGTGACATCCGGATCAAATCGCTTAATTTTCAATGGCGTGCTCAGAGCATGGCGAAGTTCTGCCACCGATGACAATAATCCAGCACCGTACACCCTAAATGACCCATCAGGCTGCCGACATAATCCAAACTCCACAGTAAAGAAGTACAACTAAAAAAATATAAGAGTAATAATTTAGTATTATAATTATTTTATCTTATTATAATTCTCATTGATAACACATATCATATGTAAAAGTTTACAGATATACGAAGATACTAAAGTTATCAATAAAGAAAGTTGTAGGAAATGTATCAAGCTTCTCAAATGGAACCCCTTAAAACTTTAATATGTTTTCGGCTGACTCTTTCTCGTTCAAGCTAAAATCATTTATTAGTTCACATGAGATTAGAAAAATAGTATTCTTATAATATTAAATCTTACTGTTGCAAGTTTTTCGATGTCTTCATCAGAAGCTCCAAGAGATGCTAGTCCAAGCTCTTGAGAAAACTGAGCAAAACTGGGATTGGCCAATAAAGGCATATGACCCAAAAGCTCATGACAGCAGTCTCTGTGAAAAATATTTGATGAGATGATGACACCCATTAAGCTGTTGTGTTTGCTTCCTTCCTTCTTTCTTTAAATATTTAGTTCAAATAATATAGCTTATAGCTGTATTAAATCAATGTAGACTTGATTTGAAATTGAGAGTTTTTAATAACAATTGCAGTTGACACCAAAGTTAACATGTGAACCATAAATATTATTATTCCATTAAGAAGAGTTTTTAGAAATTCATAAGAAAAATCAACAGCATTTACATATTTCATTAAACAAAAAGTAAAAGTCCACTTTAATCAGTTGACAATGCTTTCGGTCAGCGAAACTGCTACCGATCATTATATAATATATCTGGAATAAGTACCCACTAAAAATTGTGATTTATTTCTAAATTATGAGAGTAGCCTATGAAAATAATGTTTATTTTTAATACGGTAAGAAAAATAACAATGTATTTTAATTCTACAAAAATTATTTTATATATTTGTCGATAGCTATTTCGGCTTACGCCTTCGTCAAACTATTTTTACTTAAGTTTATTTTTACCTTATCTATCTTAGTTTTATTTGAAATATTTGTTTAAATAAGGTCATGAAATTTTAAGAGAAACTTCCTCTAAATTTAAATTTCAACAATAATCATAAACCATTGAGATTACATAGTTTGACGAGTATATAATTAATTTGAATGCAAATATTTGTGTTAGACAGTATCATAAGTAAGTTAAATATCATTCAATTCGTTTGTGAAAACTTTCTGCAAGCCTAATTACTGTCAACTAATGTGACTACCGAGTCGATTTTCAATGGTAAACCAATATAGGATGAAAAAGATCTCACAAATGAAATGGATAATTCAATCTATTTTTTTCAAGATCCTTGGTGGGTAATTATTACATTAAAAATATGGTATTGCTTTCACATATTCTGAAGCCAAAGATTTTTATTTGGACAAGTCGTTTCTGTTATAAGACGTAAGTTAAGTTGTCGTCTTACGGCTCTGGTGTGTAGAAAGGATCTGAAGAATGGCGGATGTACTGAGTGCAGTGAAAGACTCTGAACGCTAGTCCGGATAGGAAGTCCCTTGGAGATAAATATCCCGCGACTGGTCGTAGCTGAAAGCCTGTTTTGCGTTTCAGGAAAGTGCTCACATCTTCGAGCTATTAATGAAAAAAGTAATTATATGTGCATAAATACAAAATATCATATGATTCAGCAAATTTAATTGGTAATAGCCAGTGCTTTTTTTTTGAAAAAAAGGTGCCGGAACACACTTTTTTCGAGCATTTTCTAAGAAGGTTTATTATTTATTATATATTCGAATATCATTTTGATAGAATTAAAGGCGGCTTTTCTTAAGAACTTTACATACATTATGTAACATAACATTAAAAAATTATGTTATTTATTAAAAACGCTATCCAAAATTACATTCCAACTACAATGATTTCCACAGTTTTTCCCAATTTTCGTCAGGTAAATGATCCCTATTTCTTTTTTTTTGTATTTGCGTCTGTGGCCGAATGTCTTCCTCTTAGTAACCATTGATCAACGTATTTTGAAGGATCAAAAAGTATCAAAGTTGGTCAGACGAGTTTATTAAACAAAAGTTCCGAAACTGTTTTGGTCATCAACGAAGCTCTCATTGGGTTGATAATTAAATTCATTTGTGAAAACCCGCGTTCACATTCACTTGAAGAAATGGGAATAGAATTCAGTGCATAAATTAAACGAAGAAGTTTTTCCGGATATTTCTTTTCGAGAATATATTGGCAAAATCCACGGATCATTTCTCTGATTAATCTGATTGACATATTTCTAATTTCTATTTCTCCAAATGTCAACTGATTATCAATATTTTCAGGCTAATATGTTTTATCGAGTACTCGAGCTGAGAGTGCGAATTCCACATCTTCTTTATTTAGCCTCCTCTTTTTTATTGACTCTTTCAACGTGGAAAAAAATAATTTCGGGTCAATAGGATTATTATTTTTCGAAACCTTATTGTGAAGTGTAACTCCACGAAAACGCAGATCGCCTACAGTCCAAAACTATGTTTTCTTTTTCAAAAATTTGAACCAGGGCTTTTATTTTTTGATTTGCAATGTAAAGTGTAGCGAGAAAAAAGGTGCCGGAACGCCGTTACGCCGCGTTACAGGGTAAAAAAGCCCTGGGTATAGCTATAACTAAAATCATTTTGTGATGAAAGTTATATATGAAAAAGTGAAGATGATATTCTTTCGAGGCCAACGCCGACTTTTCATAAAACCAAGTCTCTTTTTATGCGGTAGATGCTTCCCATTGGCAGTTAACCCCTAAGCGCAATAAAGGCCTTCACATCTTTGAGACCTCGATTATAACTTAGATAATATAACCCTCATACAGTGACGGATTTGGCACTTGCGAGGCCCTAGGCGCCATCTTTTTTGGATGATAAAAAAAATCAAAATATTTATTCGAGCTTTTTATATTTCAAAATCAGTTGTCACTATTGGTAATTTCATATAAGTTTCACTTAAAAAAACACAGAATGATAAAACCATTCGCTTGCGATCTATGTGTTTACAAATCTAGAGAACAGCTAATTTAAATACACTATTGTTTTTTTGTAGAAATATATTACCAAAATGATTTTTTATAACCTGCTCTTTATTCTATCAATGCAAATGATGCTTTGTCAAAACATCTTCATTATACACCAAAAGGGTTAAATTAATGTCGATTTAATGTAATCAACTCAATTTTTTATGGCGAATTAGGACTAGATATAAAATATTGTGAAGAAAGAATATGCGAAAATGATATTTTTATTTTGTATGTTCATAAATAATTGAAAGGCAAAATTACTTACCTGAGGAAGGTGATCTTCTCTATAGCCGCAGTACTTGACAAGCTGTGGCCAATTCTCCAAGTATTCCGGACAAGCATGAATGGCGTAGAGTTTATGAAGTTCCCGAAACACAACTCCCCTTAAAATATACATACAGCTTAATATGATGAACACAAAAACAAAAAGATATACGAAGGAACGATTTAAAAGATAGAATAAGTGTTGCCATTCTTATAATATCAAGTAGAATAAGTTTTTAACTGAACGGCGAAAAGGACACGCGCGTCTTTGGAAAACTTCTTTTGTATCTATTTCGTTCACGATCGAGAGAAATGATATTGCCTCAATTTATGAAACAAGCATATCTTGAAGACGGGATTTGCAAAGAATATTACATGAATCTGCAATAAAAAGTTCTTGTGAAAAGAACTCATTTTTATTTTTGACGTCGAGCGAAATTTTCTTCACTTATATGTGTATGTCGCACGGCTAAGTGATAACGATGTATCCGTTCGAGTCCCGATGTGTATTACTATGTAATACTTCAAATTTGAATCGATTGAATTTTGAACAATATGCGAAACCAAACGAATGGACATGTTCAAAATTCAAACGCTTCAAATTTGATATTATAAATATGATTGGATATGTAGAGCGCATCTGATAGATCACCAGTATCTTTTGTTTAATAAATTCAATTGTATCTAATTTATTATTTGATGCAGCTTAAGAAATTAGTATGTTCAGTAATAAATCGCTTACGATGTTATAAATTATGATTTATTTGAAATTTAGATTTATTGTCAATTTACATGGAGTAGTGTGAGTAATGAAATGAATTTATTTTAAAACCTTAAATTATTTTCAATCTAAAAATATGAAAGTTACGTCAACCATGCATAGTGGTATCGTTATAATTCTAGAAAATATTTTCATATAAAAATATTTAAGCTAAATTCAGCACATTTCAGAATTTGAATTCATTTTATTAGGATGTTTTAATTAATTGAATCGTGTAAGTAATTTGATCTGAATAAAGGCTACGCGACGTTCGAATACAAATAATAAGGTTATGGATGAATAGGCACCAAATTATGGCATCGAATGCTGAATGAAAATCAGCGATAGGCTTAAATAACATTAAATGTTACGAAGGTTTATTTTTATTTAAATAAAATTAAAAAAAAGACAGTTAGAATATCATTGGTCGATAAGTTTTTATTTTTTTTCTACCATGGTAATCATTATAAACTGCACATTGCTTTATAAGAAATAAATTTTAGAAAATGATCTTTTTAAAATTGGAGTTTATCTTTTATAAAATATTAACATATATGTACTTACCAAGTTTTCACCTCTTCCTCAGTGTACTGCACTTTAGGAATTGGTTGTCCGCTGAATAAAATAATAAACATGGTAAATATTGACAGGTTGTATAATAAAATAAACCAACACTTCAATAAATTTTTACTGAATAGTCCCAACAATTTTTTTGATAATTAGAAAACATATTGATTCAGATAAGATAATATACTATGCAAGAAATATTTTAGAACATACAGAAGAATCAATAATGCCAATAAACACAAAATACAAAATGGTGAATAAAAATTAAGCAATTGCACCAATTGTCAAATAAGCGTCGCTCCAACGCAATAATCGCAAATATACGTAATTTCATAAATAATAACAAACACTGAAAAAAAAGCGAAAAAATAAACTGTCAAACTAATAATAATATAATATATATCACTCGCAACGTTCAATGATACATACATATTATGTTATTGGGTACGTTTAATTATATTACGATAAGTAAAATGGCACAAATAATGGATGATATTTTATAATTATACTACATTTCATTGAAAAATTATTATTATAAGACCATTAGTTAATAACATTTTGAGTTACCTTACTTACCTAACGATATTAGATTTGCTACGCATCATGATCACATGCTATTCATAAAGATGAGTAAAGCTATGAGTAATATAACATTTTATGTATCCCAAAACATTATGAAAAATATTGTATAGCTATGATCGCACAACGCTTTAAATCAGGGGGGGGGCAACTTTTCGGATGGCGGTCCAATTCTAAGAAATCAAAATTAGCCGCGGGCCACAAGTAAAATACCATTTTCAGATATACACCCGATCGTTTTTTACGCGATACATTGGTTTCAAAAAGTGGCGCATATAAAAAAGTCGCGGAAAAAGTATCCAAAATATTAAAAAAAACAAAATGTGTTTTTCGAATTCGACCAAAAAATTTTTTTTCTTGCAAAATGTTAAATGCAAATAAAAATGTTAATTTATGTACTTAAAAATTCCCATTTTCATTCAAAAATAATATTTCTATCTTAGGTTCGTATTTATTATTGTGCTTTTAAAATATTTGGACGTCTGAAGTGCATTTATTTGACATAGTTACTCTCTGTGATAAAATTTACGACCGGAAAACGTGCTATTCAACGAATTTTACAAATGCATTCATTGTGTTTAAATAAGTTTTAGATTAGACACTGTGGTTTGGTCTTTAAGAGATTCCATGGAAAGAAGCTCCTATTAAATTTAAAATTTAGATCTACACCCTGAAAATTAATAACTGTGTGGTATCATTTTTATCGTTACTTTCGAGTACCATGTTATCGATTCAAGTATTAATTGTGATTGCTCATTTAATTTTTTATCAATAACTTCAATTCTTCTTACTAAGTTTATCTTCTCAAATTTAAATTCTTTCTTAATTTCAACAATATCTGAGATAATATATTTACGAAACGACCAATTCTTCTAATTTTATTCGAATTTCAATATTTTTTGAAAAGCACAATATTCTTATTAATAATTACGATATTTAAAAATATGATGGCGGGCCGCACTTCGCCCATGCCTGCTTTAAATGATATAAACTACCTCAAGTAAGTAATAGAACCGATTAACGTAAATTATAGTGGACGTGTTGCGCTCGCAAGATTTTATATAATTTACCTTTGACACACGCGTTGTGAATCAGTAAACTTTAATGATTTTTAACATTTGTTTGTGAATTGCCACAAGATATTCATTGAATGGACGAAAATCATTACATCGTTTGATATATATTTTTGTATTGATTATTCGAAATATATTATAATAATAAAAATACTTGTTTATATAGTATGTATATATATATAGATTTTTATAGATTGGAATAGAACGTATGTGATAAATCGCCAGTGACAATAAATATGATCATTATTTTTGAAAAAGTATGAGTACAGCGATCGGCAAAAAGAACATTCTGAACCATGAAATATAAACAAAAACGATGATAATTTGAGCGATGTATTTTAATGATTGCTTTTGTTAAGGGAATTATCATAAGTCAAAGCAATAAAAACAGGCTGGGCTAGAGATCAACGTTTCCATCCCATTGATATACGTTTTGCCGTTGATTCTCTTATTTTACTTAAAAACGAAGTCTATATTATAACTTAAATAAATAAAACATTTTGTTTTATACTTCTTTCACATACATTATATAACTTCGTGACCGGTTTTGAATTTCGCGAGCGGTTTCAAATGATGAAATATTGATATAAACCAGGTATTTTATGTCAAATTGAGAAAAACAAGACAAGGTGAAACAGCTGGTGTAAGAAAAATGATTAGAACAACATAAAATTTAGATGAACTTCCACAAAATTACCGCCAAATCTAGCAAAAGTATAAAATAATAAGAATGTACCTATATTTTCTCAGACCAATTGCTAGACATGAGGTCTTTCTTAATTTGATATAAATAGTTGTTATTTCTATCTCACCTGTTGCAAATTTTTGCAATGAGTAAAACCAGCCATGATCTCTACGAAGTAAGTGGAAGTAGTGAAAGAAAATCTTTTATTTATTTCAATATAATGTCTGTCCACTAAGAATTGACAGTTAACACATTAAAATACATTTATAATATAACGAGTAGCGCGAATGTATAAATACTCACTACTTGTAGTTATTCGCAATGGTTGCAAATTGCTCCCTTCTCTTCCTGTACACGGGATCTTTGAAGCCTGGATGATCAGCATCAAGCTCCGATCCGTACATCAGAACATTTTGAGCACGGTCCAGATCACATATCTTGCGTGGGAACCATGCCATCTCTTCGAAGTCTAATACCGAGTACAGAATGGTTTGTATTAGTATTATATTAGTACATACGATTCTGCCATTTTATACAATAATTTTATTTTAACAACATTCTAAGCATAATTATACACAGTATGTTTAGTGGCTTTACTAAATTATGTGGAGAGATTTTAATATGTAAATATTTTAATCTTTCAATCCAAATTTTATATATACTGGTTCTGATATGAAACAATCAGATACATATTTCTTGGAAAGAGTCCGTATTCATTGAAATATTATTTCTTGAATGCCCCCACTTATTAAAATACTATATACGAATAATCACATACGTATTTGGACAATAACAGTGATGTAATTTACCTAATTTCATATAAGACACTCTTTAATGTTCCTTAAATATGCATTGTAATATTATATATTAATTATTTTCAAAAAGCATTTCAAGATTAAGTTGTTTTGAATATTACATAGTTTATTAGAATATTAGTTCTTCAATTACAACATCGAAAAAACTGCTTTTTTATCATAATAAATAGCCAACCGACAATTATTGTAATTTTTTGTTGAATGAGTAGAACATTTTTTTCTTAGAATAATAACCAATACAAACATTTGTGATTTTTTTTCTAGTGAACTGTGAATTATTTTATTTACTGATAAACATTACTACTAATTAAAGTTAAAAAGAAAAAAAAATATTCCTTGTATACATTTAAAATTAACAAAAAAATACACAGTTTTTGTACAAAATAGATTTTTAAAAGCGTATACTATAAAAGAAATTGAGAAAAAATTGAAAAAGTAAACAGTATAAAATAATAAAAGCTTAAAATGCAAGCATACGAATAATTAAATTTTTTCGGTACCTTCATCGAAATTTCCATTCCCTAGGTCTACATTGTCAAGAGAAAATATTTCAAAACCGTTTGTCGAAGCCATTTCAATTGCTATAATAAAAATAAAAATGATTTGACATGATGTAAAAAAGAGGGTGCATAGTTTTCTTAAATATATCAATATTTATATATCGACGTTGAATTTCGATAAAATCTTATTGGAAAACATAAACAAAATAATAACTTTAAGATTTAAGCCTAAACTGAATAATGTTACAATGTAGATTTAGAAGATAACGATAAATCAGTTTTTCTTTATAGTCTGTATTGTTGTAATATTTCAAAGAACATATTTCCAAGCAATATAGTTGAAAATATCTATGATTACTTTATTATTAAGTATTATCAACGTCGATGATTACGCGCTAAATTGATAACGATACATACCTGAAAAATCGTATCCGTTTTTCGAGAGAGATTTGTCCAAACCATTATTCAATGCCACTTGTTTTCCTATAATACGTTTCATAATTATTGCCACTTTATGTATAGCAGGTTTTTATGAATTTGAATGAAAAAATAATATTAAAACGCCTATAAAAGATTCAAAAGTTATTGAAAGAACTTTACAGTTAATCTTTTAACACCTGTTTTATACTATTATTAAATATCAAATTATTCTCGGGTAAGATATATACATACCTTGGTCTTCTATGAGGTTTCCGTTTGTACTATTTACCTTGTTAATGCACAGATTATTAAAAACATTCGATATGGAAATTTCTTTTTTATGACAATTTAACTTAATTATTGTTCACTTTTAAGTTGTTCACTGTCAATACTTGGTGGAAAGGCATTATAATAAAAATAATAACACATTTTTAGTACTTTTTCCACATGATATTTATTTCATCAGGACCGGTTTCGCTCATGGCGAGCATTATCAACTGATAAGGAATACAATAAAACAGTGGTATTTATGCAAAAGTTAAGTATGAAAACAAGGTATGACAAACAATTGGTAAATCAACTAAGCAAATAAATTAAAGCAAATTACAAGAATAATAGACTAAAAATGTGTTATTATATTTATTAATTATTGTTTATAACTAAAACAATTCAGTTTTCTTTTGCGGTAAATATATAAAAATGTTACACTTTATTTTATTATTTTACTATACTACGATATGAAAGAGTAAATACTTGCTAGTTTTGATTACGATCCCAGTAAAATTGCGTTTGAAAATGTTATTTCAAAATGTTATTTGGCTCGTTTGAACACACATAAGAAGAATATAATTAATACTTAGGCACTGGCAATGAAGAGAAAGATGAAGCTTATAATTTAAAAATAATAAGAACTGATATAAATGAGCACGAATTAAAAAAATCTTACATGCTACTACTAGTAAAGAAAAAAATATAAATAATTCAAAGTCAGAGAGAACGAAAGTAAAATTCGAACAATAGTTATAGTTACCGAAACTGGCAGCAGCAGAAAGTGGCGTAGGTGGTGGAAATTCCTCATTTTCTTTACTTCCCGATGGCATAAAATGTATCGTCGTGACCTCTCTTCTCAGCATGCGGTTCAGTTGATCCATCCGACGGCGGTCACACTCCACTTCTACTAAGATGTCCGCCTTGGGAAAAAAATGACAAATTAGTTGATAATAGCACTATAAACGATAATGACGTTTAGCATATTTGAATTTGAAATACGTTTGGAACAATAAAGAATAGTTTGAAGAAAACGAAGTTTTGATGGAGATTAAAAAAAATATTTTTCCGACGGCCGACGGAAAGAATTTTTTTCACAAGTTCTATCGTAATGATTTTATTATAAGCGTATGACAATTTATTTTCTACGATACACTATGTTATTTTTTTTCATGCATTCAGAAAATATTCTAAGAATTTATAAAGTCATGTGATGCATTTAATTTATTAAATTTACGAATAACTCATTATTATGAGTGTTTGATCAATTTTTTAAATTAAAAAGCTTAAACTTTCATTAAAACCCTGGTGCAAAACTGGTTAATTGGAAATCTGTAAAAAATAATATAAAAATCAGAGAACTAGAAAAGATTCAACATGAAATCATTACAAATTTCATTAAACGTTTAATAAAAAAAATATCAATGTCTGGAGATAAAAAGATCAAAACACAAGCTTTTGAAATTCAGCAGGTCTAAATTTTGGTTGTATTAAATAGTATTTGGGTAATGGAAGCGCTTTTATGAGGTGATATCTTCTCGTTATCCATAGGACCCCGTGAACTTTATTAACTACCTGTAGTTTTCCCCAAGCAAAACTTGTCCTAATAGATTGATGAGGTTGTGAAATAAATACGAAGACATACAGTTTATTTTATTACAAGCAACGCGCTTTTTTTTTAAAATTGCGTGGCATCTGATTTTACGTTTCTTGCCACAGCGACAACAGTACCTGAACTTCTGTTTGAGAAAAAAAGATTCATTTTTATATCACGATTATTTAAATAATAATATATTTTTCTCACAAATACAATTTTCACCACCTATTTATTATATTATACATAATATGTATTATGATTATTGTAGTAACATAAATTTAAGACTCATTTTGTTTTAACTTTAATGTCAAGTAAGATTTATTTAAATTGAATGATCACAAGTATTTGGTAATGTTCATCAAATGAACTACAGTCAATTCGGGTAACTTTGGACACTTTTCAGATGTTTTTTTGTGATATTTTTATTTTCAGATATAGTAAGTTGCATTTTTTAGACTATTATGTGTTCTTACCACTTCCTTTATATAATTTTGAATTCAAATATTATGAAAATACTGAAAAAATAACTTAAAATTACTTTTACGGGCGGTCCAATGTTAAATTTATAATTGAGTAACATTGGACACCACCAATTTCGATCAGCTTGGTGACATTGACTTGAACTTTTATAAAGAAGGATACTCTGTCAATGCAAAATATTTTTAAAAAATTACAACTTTTGGCCCATTCCTTATCCGTAACACCTGGCTTAAGCGACGCCACTTGTTTCAAAAAAATAAAAAAAGTATATTTTCATAGTTTTTTTGGTTTATTTCACGAAATATCATAAAGAGATAAAAATAATTTGAGAGGTGAATGTGGCTCTTTTTGTTGACTGCGTATAAGACAAAAAATCGATTTGTTATATTCATCAATCGCAAGAATGATCACGATTACTAGTCAGCAGAAAAATAAATAAACGGCATTTGCTCAAGTTTTGTCCAATGTTATATTGAAGTCCAAAGTTACCCGAATTGACTGTATTTGAATATAAATTTAATTATATTTGCCATATTTATTATTGAACATTTTTAAAAGTGAGTTTTATGCCAAATTCGAGATAAAAATGACTCAATTACCGGGAAACCTATTTCACTCAATGAATATTGCTAAACATTTTTTTAAGTACGAAAAATACATACAATGGGTGTTATTAGTTGAGTATAGAAACAAGTAATGGTTGGATTACCTGTAAGGGCTCTACCTCTGATTTACGTGATTCAATGTGCAGCACATTTATCCCGAGATCCTGGAACACGTTGAGCACCCTCGCCAGCCCACCGACCTGGTTCTTGAGGGAAAAAACGATGGAGGTCCGCTCGTTCTCTTCGCCGCTTGATGCGGAAGGCTCCACTTCTACCGCCGGTCGTCGTGGCTGATGAAGAGGACTTCCTTCCTTGACAGCCCATTCCTCGCCGCTACGGTATAGCCAAAGTCCCAAGAGACCTTTTCCAGATCCGCTCATCTTGAAAGTTTTCTATTTGGAACTCTATATGTAATCAAGTTACGGGTGAATAAAACGGGACAAAAATATTATTCTATTATATCTAAAAAAGATAGTTTCTAGTACTGTCTAAAATGAAACAAAATTAAGTTAAGCAGTGTATATAAAAGTAACTATAAGTGGAAACAAAACTCTTTTTTTATATATAATATAGTGAGTGAGTTCACATACAAATATGATTTTCATGTGAATTATTTAAATACAATGAAAATGTTAGGAATTTTGCGCGCCATTGTTGAAATACATTTATGAATGATTTAAATGTTGACTTGAAGTAACATTTATCATCCTCACTTTTAAGGTGTTCACTGTCAATACTTGGTGAAAAGGCATTATAATAAAAATAATAATACATTTTTAGTACTTTTTCCACATAAAATGTATTATTATTTTTATTATCTATCATCCTTATTAAAACTAGACACGAGTAAAACAATATTTTTTGTATACGGATAATTTTGAGGATAGTTTTATATTATTGTGTAAAAAATACTTTTTTCACTTAATTAACGAAGTAAGTGAAATATATTAATAAAGCATTACTATCATCTGTCTTCATAGAAAATCTCATATTATTATCGAGAGAATATAATATTTTTTACAAGAAAGACCACTTCTATAAAGAGGTAATAATTTTTTCAATCCAAAACGATTAATGTATATATTATACAAAGGAAAATATTTTCAATATTTAATAATAGTTGTTTAGGCACAGTATTAAATATTCTATATCTACGGCGGAAAAAAACCGCAATAAGTAAATGATAAATTAAATTTATAGTTCGTGGATATTTTAAGAGAATAAAATCTCAATATTCAACTTGTTGAACGAAGTAAAGAATTGTAAACGACCACTTTCTATTTAAAAAAAATATTGTTTTCTGTAGTGCGATTAGTGAAAAAAATACTCAGAGGATAAATTATTGAAATTATAAGAAGCACTTCTTAATATATATACTCTATTGTAATCACGCGTTCTTATGTTATATTTAGTATTGTAAATTCAAGAATAATAATGTTTCTTTTTTATATTTAAATGTACACGATATAATAGATTTGCAGTAAATAATTTACACAATTCACGCAAAAGAAGTAATTCTTATTATGATCTGTTTAAAATTAAATTATCCCTAACTTTGGCACTTAACACTCACAATGGCTGTTGGAAATGAAATAAAATCACGACAGCTTGCAACGTTCAACGAGATCTATTCACGGGGAACGGCTGCAGAGCTTTATAAAGTCTCTTCAACGACTGCCCATTGGTGGAAGCAAAAGCAGCTTTATTGGCGAATCAAAGACATAGAATAAACTTAAGATTTCAGCCCCTGTGTGGAAAATAGATCATTCAAACGTGGAAATAAAAAAAAAAACTCTTTGCCGCCTGTGCTTAGATATAATAATCCATTTACGTTGAATAATATGAATTGGATATATGTACACAATAGATAGAGTCTATGGGTAGTATAAAATTTAAAATAACTTTGATTATTCCACGTATTGTGCTACGAACTGTGACACGTGTTTCTCTTAATAATAATCAAAGTTATTTTTAATTTTATATTAAAATGAACTTCCACAAAGTTACCGCCAAATCCATCGAGAGTCTGTAAGTGTTTCATCAAGTCAATTAGATAAAGCTGCTGTAATTTTAGGTACATATTAATTTACATATTGTACATATAAAAAAATACTTAATGCATAATTAGCGAGTAGTTTATTCTAATCTACGTAAATATCTAAGATATCCATAAAAAATAAAGACTAGGAAAAAAAATCTAGAAAAAAAATCATGAGTTCATGTTTTTATCATTGTGAAAAATTCAAATAGTTTATATAGCTACACGAAAACCTCGTTCAAATCGTTGTTTTTTTACGACATCACATTTCATGTAAAATTTAATAGATTAGTTAAACTAGGTTAGATAGTGTTGACTATAAGGTTTTTGGCTGTCAGAAAGTTGCATGGAATATTAAGAGGGTCTATTATAAATGGTTGGTTGCTTAAAAAACTAGCATTTTCGGTAACGTTATTAATCGATTCACCAGAATAAATAGTAGACCTCATTACATTTCATATTTTTTTTATTATAATGCCATTCCACCAAGTATTGACAGTGAACACCTTAAAAGTAAGTACATATAAGTTTAATTATGCTTAAAAAAATAAACACCGTTAGTAACATCAATTTTTTGTCATATCCAAGTTTTGCTAACTTTTGTAAAAATAACACTGCATTTTTTTATGTCCTATCTATTGATAATGTTCGCGATGAGTGAAACCGGTCCTGGTCTCAATAAAATCAATATGGAATGAGTACTAAAAATGAGTTATTATTTTTAGTATAATGCCATTTTACCAAGTATTGACGGTGAACACATTATAAGTGATAAATACCGTTAGTACAAATTATACTTATTTCACAATTTTATGATTTGAACAGTTGATAATTATTCTTCAACAATCCTAACAGCCATTTAAGGCTTAAAAAATAGTGTCTTGTCTTTTCCATTTTCATATTAAAAATGCCATTCATTTGATCTCGTTTTCTATAATATTGCGTGTTTCCAAAAAGACAAGAGGAATTAATATATTTTGGAAAATTAATGTACGATTCTATCACTTTAATTATTTGGTGTAATTTTAAATCATCGCTCCTGTTGTATCTTATATTGTTCATTATAGTATAATTCCAATTAGTTCGTTCTTGTTCTAACTGGCTTATTATGTGAATTCCCAATGAATAAATAGTCTCACATTTGGTTAATAGTCTATAAATTTGGTTTTTTCATCTCTCATTTCAATGTCAGCTTGAAAATCAATGAACATTTAATTACCTAACTTCTCCTACCTCGTTATATTTGTCACATATAAATATATACATGTATCACTATTTTAACGTAATATTTATATGAAAGCGGTTACTAACATTTTGAAGCCGTTCAATTATGTTTATTTTGCTGTATAGTTTATCAGATCAGACACAAGTTTTTAAACAAATCTTTTTATCAAAAGTTATTTGCCTATTGTAAACAAATACCTACTTATTTTAAAGTTTATTTATAAGGTGGTATTAGCGTTATTGAAGAATATCTTTATGACTAAAAAAAATGTAAAAAATGCGTTTTTGTTACATGCTTAGTTGAATTTCTCATTCTTAGTTGAATTAAGTGCACACATGAAATTAAACAAAAATTCAAATGATTCAAATAGTAATTTATTTTTTTGTTATATTCACATTTAAACATTAAAAATCTGGAGTTACCAAGTACTGAGAAAACAAATATTACAAAAAACTTTAATAAATTAAGAACGATGACGTTTTTTGTAATATAAGTAAACAGATTAAATACAGTGTTCTAAAAATATATTAGAGGTTTTTGACACCCTATTTCAACGAGTTTTTATGGCGAGTCCATTAAATATTGAAATATTTTTTTAAATATACAAATAGACACAAAATTTTTATCAAACAAAAGATTTCAGTGATTGGATCAAAGATTTTCTATTGAAGAAAAAAAGGAAAACAGCACACAGTGGCTGCCTTTTTACACTTATTATTATTAATTATTATGGTAATTTTAAGATTGTGAAACTATTTCTTATAGCGATATCACAGATACAGTTCGGTTCGATAAATACTCATATGCTCATACACTTATTTTCTACTAGTTGTTGAGATCCATTAAACTGCCAATTTCCTCACGTATCAGTTGAAAGGTTGGTAGAGGCACGTTTCGATCCAATAATGAAGCACGCATTGATATTGAAAATAAGGCAGATCTTTTACATTTTTTTAAAGTCAATAGCTGCAGCAGATTTAAAAAGTATACACTGGGAGGCAGTAAAATAATTCCTGCTTTCGCAAAAATCTACCTTTTCGAGTAAAGATTTACCACTCAAATGAACATAAAAACAAAGCAAAGAAATCGATTGGAATACGGAGACAGCACCCAAATTGTTCTCACATCAATATGTCCCCCAATTTTGATCAACATGATTTCTACTAAACCTGAAGTGACAAAGTTTCCAAAGTAATATTTTTGTTTCACAATATAAGTTAATTGTATTCGATTTATTTAATATGTTTTAGAAAAATAGTTTTGGACTTCCACCCTTTTAAATCAAAGGTGTAAATATATATATTTTGGGGTGGGTGTAAAAAAATCCCCAACCCAAAGATTAGCCGGCTTATGAGCCATTAATTCATCCTTCATAGAAATGAATGGGCATTTTAAAGATTTTCCTTGGATTTCGGTCTCAGTATATTTTATTTCTTATCTATAAATATATTCTCAATGAAGAACTACGCATCTGTTAATGTGTATGTGCCCCAGACAATATAGAGTGTTTCTTATATCGCTGCTAAAAAATGGTTTTACAATCTCATTTGATGTTACGTGCAGAATCGAACTGAAACAGAGATCAATACTTGATTTGGTGCTTATGATTCCAATGCATAGATGTTGCTAATTTTTTTTTATCAACTATCAGGATTGAATGGAAGGATATTTTCATTTTATTTAATTATTAAAATTGAGTTTCAATGTGAAATAATTAATGAAGAATGGTTGGCATTTATCTTCGATTAATTCTTATTCAAATCATTATTTTGCTAGTTGTAAAATATGTATAATGTAAGCAAAGAAATGAACAAATGCTTACGAGAGTTGATCATATATTATTTAATATACATACATGATTTAAGTTTGCATTGTAAAATAGTGAAAGGGTTTATTACAAAATTGTTGATCATAAAACTTATGATTCAAATTCTTGCGCAAATAAATATTTTCATTTTTTGCATTATAATATTGATATTTCTACCATGCCATAATGTAAATTCGATCAATATCTCTTACATCCATTTTCCAGCATCAACTGTTATCTATCAACAGTCAGCAAACGATAAATAAACATGTTCTCAAATTTAGCTTAAAATTGCATACCCCAAAGTATGACTAGTATGTATCTTCTTATTTTATAGTGAGTTGGCTTGCAATATTTTTACAAGCACAAGGAACTGGCGTTACCATTATGGAGTTTTTGTGGTTTGAATTAATTGCTATAAAATAGTCTTGAGAGCCACAACAAATGTAAGAATTTGTAAGAGTTTTCTTTCTTTATTGTCTTCCTCATTCAATGGACATAGCTAACGTAATATCAAGTTACACATTTCCTAGATGGAATGAATGCAATAAGGTGGTTCGATTTATAACATAAGCAGTTTTAATAATCTCCATAGAAATAAAGTAGCCAAGAAATTGACAGCCACAGGCTCTATATAATTTCAGGTTGTAAAGCAAATAATTATCTGCAATTCAAAACGTGGCTTTTTTACTATGTAAAGAAAAGATACATTTTATTGTATTTGTGTATACAAAAACACCCTTTACGCAAATCAAACTGAATATATGGCGTATTGGGTTGAGTGTAACATGGCCGCCAGATAGAAGAGAGCAGAGAAAAGTTAACTAATACGGTCACTGTATTCATTACCATCGTTTAAGCAAACGTTTTCCACAGCGTATATGTGGATCTCGTTTTATCAGCTTTCACCGTTCTCAAAATACTCGGAAGATTTCCCAACTAATATAGGTACTCTACTGAACGGAAAGAAATTCTAGAAATATATACGTATATTCTATTATCATATGGCTCACTTTGAATGTAGAAAAAATTGTCATAATAATATATGATATTGAAGTATGGTATAGAATCTATAAGAAATACATATTTCATGATAGCTAGTAATTGTTAATTTAAAAAGCAATTCTTGTAATGATGATTTCGTTGCCGTATGTAGCAACAATTTAAATTATAAATTATTTGTAATCCTACATACGATATTATTATAGTTTAAAATAGTTTATTATTGACTAAACATATTGCATTGGCCGCTATATTTTGAAACATGTTCCCACATGTTCAAACCGCTAGTTCATGAAAATTGGTCCTTTAGGGTTTAGGGAACTAAGCTTTACACAAGAGGATAGTGTAGTTTGCTGAGTAAAAAGGAAAGATTCGATCAATGTTTTATAAAGTCAAATGTTGTATTCCCTTCATCTCACTATTGGGCAGCTCACCACTTTGATACCTCCTGAGCTCTCCATATAGTATTATGGAAGGCTATAGAGGTCTGAGCAGCCTTAGCAAGAGGTTGGTGGGCAACGTTGAAAACTATGATAGATTAGTCAACGTACCAGGGAAGAAACAATCGGATTGGAATGTCTGTAAAACGTTTGTGCAGATGGCGTGGATGGGCTGTTCTGCTTCCATAATAAGAAATACAGGCTATGATTGAGCAAATATTCTGATTAATGAAATACAAACTTTGATTTAACCTTAAAAAACAACTATCTTGAAATTGAATGTTTTTCTTCATGACGATATAGCTACCCCAATAAATCAATTAATTTTGCAGGCTATATTTCCTTACTCAGGTATTTATGATGGAAGAACAACGCCAATTAAATATAAAGGTAAGTAAATAGTTTATTAATACTATCAAATAAAATTTGGACTACAAATATATTTTGTAAAATATTAATCTTATTGTAATATTTCATTTAATCAGAATTCGTTTCATGAAAACTATGACATTGGATATTAAGCTTTGTCAAACACAGTGCGTCACACATCGTTAAGCCTTTTGTGGCTATTACACAATAGTTTTCCTATCTAGGGTTACGTCCTACAGTAAAATGGTCTCATTGAATAATTAATCATTTATAGTCAACGTTTTCCCAAAATAGATCAAATTTTAAATAAACTGAAACAATGGCATACTTTTATAACGCCAGTGATTTATGACAGTGTGGCCAAACTAATCAAGTTGTTTTGGAAAGCCGAGAGCTTATAGCGAAATAAATAAATTTTAATATCTAGTAACATTGTCAATTTTTTGAGTTCATTTCCAATTATTTCACTAGATGTTTTTGTACCGTAAAAAGATGATTTAGGAAAAGGAACCGGGAGACATGTTGATTGATTTGATTTCAAGAAACTACCCCTAAACTAATAAATAATAGTAAATGAACGAAATATTCTAATAAAATGAACAACTTTATTTTCAATCTATTAGAATAACTGTAAAAATTAATTAGTTAAACAAATTATTTATATACTATATGCAGAAATATATGACGATAACATACTTTTTATATTTTGAATTACACTCTTGATTAATTATTATTATAATTATTATTTCAGGAAAATCTCTAGGGCGCTTAAAGTAAACATTCAGGTTTTGAATGGAGGATTCGTAAATGATGAGCAATTGGCGACGCACAGTTGACATAAAAATAATCTTTTTTAAAATATTTATATTGTAACACATTGCAAAATTGCGTTTTGATTTGTCAAATACAAGAAAAAATAATAAATCGAGTGATAATATTACTTAAGAAAACATTTTTACAAGTTATAATTTTATTTATACCTACAGATCAAACAACGCTCGGTTCTACAAAGCGTCTCATTATTTCTAACATTTTTCGTTTATCTTTGTAAAATATTTACAGCCGATACACTATTTATTTAAGAAAAATCAATGTCAAGCTATTTGCGTAAGGGACGTTGAAAATATAATAATGAGCTTAATTTTTTAGATTAAAGAAATTAGAAAATTTGCGAGATATGAAACATGGATTCCGGATATTTAAATAATTTGTTTTATTGTAGAGATTATTATTACATATAAGAATATTTTTTTATGATGTCCAATCCCACTTTGACACGTGTTGACAACGATTAGACTAATTAGAGTAGAGTTTTCTTTTTAACAAGATTGATTTTAATTCATTTTCTTTATAAATGATAAGGGTAATTGGTAATACTAATATAAAGTGATAGTAATCTAAGTTCATTACACCCTCTGCGCTTCATTTTCAAGATCGAATATGAGATGATTGGGGAGTAATGAAAATAATCCCAAATCATTCATTTTGTGACACAAGTATAACGTATGCGTTTAGACATACAATACATCGTGACGAAAATTTTCATTTACGATAAGAATACAAGATTTTTTTTAGAAAATATTGATTTATAGATTTCACAAGTAAAATAATAACTTCTTAAAATTCCTTACAATTTCAAGTACACTATTGAAAAATGTATTTTATTAGAAAACTAAAATTAGCCTAATCAGATATGGAATATAATAAGTCGGATATTTTCCCTTGTAATATTACCGTGTATTTTGGTGGTGTGGTTATTTAGGCTACATCGACTGAGCACTGTGCGGCGCTGTCTCTGATGGAAAGCGGCGGAAAGTATGGGAATGAGAAAAACTCCAGTTTATACACGAGCTTGTTGAATTCAAGATAAGGGGGAGGGGTTGTAAGAGAAAAATGTGGGCCGTCCCACCTCTGTGAGGCAAAGTAATTGGAAGTCTGTATTGCCCACACCTATTCCACCAGCTGCGGTGTCATCGTGGCTGAGGGATTTGCACCAAAGAAATATACATTTGAACAAAAACAAATTTTAGTATCGAGCCTATCAATTCATAATTTCAAATACAGGATTTTTTAGAGGCACATATTAAAATACTAAGCACTATTTTAGAGATTCTGATTACGTATTTTTATATATAGTGTACACGAATTGGCCGGAGTCTTCTTGGGTCATATTTGCTCCCTATAAGGAGCATATGAATACGCGGCGCCTGTATTGCTTCCCTGTCACCCACCAATCGCTTTAATTTATTCCATGACATGCGATATTCCCTCAGTTCAGCCAAGTCCATCATATGAATAGTATCTACCGGCTGAAAGAAGAAGCTGGCGGAGTTGCGGCTCTCAAGAGACACCAGCAGAATATAATCTAGCCAGTTCCAACATCTCCAAGATCGCTGACGTAACAGAGTTCTGCACAGTATTTATTTTCTAGATCAATTCGTATAGTCTTGCCCTATCTGAACAAAAATATTGAGCAACAGACTTACAGAGAGTTCTAATTAAGCAACTACTCACGAAGTTATGTTTTACACCTGTGGAGCTTGCGGAATCCTAATGGAGCTTATGTGAAACGAAGTATTGTTCTAAAAAAATTGCTAATTACTTCATTTCAATACATATATTTCGAAGAGAATATGAATATATGTTAATAAAGACAGATCACTAATGATAGAGTTAAGACCGGACTTAGGATTAGTGACTATCTAATCGGAAAAGTGGGAGACAATTTTAGACATAAATCGGTTGAATAATTAATTTTTGAAACTTTACAGACGTAATACGATTTTAATTAGTGAGCACTGCAATCGTAGCCAACAACGTTGACCACTTGACCACGGACTCAACACTTTAAAATGCTGTATCTCTTTTAATCCCAATACCAATTAAAATAAAAACATCTATTACTACTACAAAAGCATATGTTAAGTTTTTCAACGTGATAAAACAATATTCTATTTCATCCAATTATAAAACGTTGTATGCTTTAGTATATTTTATTCACACAACAGTTACAGTATGAATAGCAAATAAAAAGAAATGTAATTTTACTCTAAATATAATCATCAACTAGTTACCTTTTATAACAATGCCAATAAAATATAAGCTTTTGATCTGCGCTGACGAAAATTTTGTAACGTTTTTGAACACAAAGATGAAAATTAAACAATAACTATTTCAGTCTTGTAGGGCGAAAGATAATAAAATATACGCAGTATGATAATGGTTATGATTTCAATGAAACGATTTTAAAAATGACTCGTTTGCCAAGCACTTCATTTCCCCTTGATAGTTAAATGCTTTTGTTCGCATTCATTTGAAATTCTTCTCCTTTAAGCTTGTACTTTGAGATATTGAGATGTACGTGAACAAAGTATTTTTTTATTTGGTTTGGTTCTACTGTTTTGTCCACACTTCAGATAGAGTTTAATTCAAATCTATAAAAGCCACCCAATTAAATATCAAAATCGCAGCACGTACGCGTCGATTAAATATGATCGGTTTTATGTATCTGAATTCTTAATTTATTATTTAAAAGTAGCAGGTTGATAATAATAACGTTTCCTTAATAATTATCGTTGTTATGTCAAAACGAAGTCACCGATCTAGTCATTGAATTGGTATTTACTTGGTAGAACTCAATTGTTGATAGCTATTATTGGCATAGGCATATTTATGGTGATGGCGATGAACCAATTTTTATAAATTCACTTGCTACCGGTTTTAATGTAATGTAGAAACTATCAAAAATGTTTCACAATTTATTCAATGGTTTTGTCTATCGAGAAAGCTTTTTTAACTGTTCTTACAGTCATGCCACTAAGACGTAGAAAAGAAAATGCTACTAAAGTTACAAGTCAAACCATACTGCATCTTTAAAGTGGCAAAATTAAAGAGATAAGTGTTCGATATTCATAAGTAAATCTTATCTTTAGTATAAAATTGTTGTTACAGAGAAACTATCGCAGGAAAGTTTAAGTTTGTCCTTTAAATTTGCCTGTGTCTTGTGTCTAATTGCAGAACATTGTTTGGCCTGTTTGCGAGCGTGGCCCGATGTTGACACGCCACCTCCCACTCCTCGTTCATCGTCGCCATACAGCTTCTCCGGTTTCTATTCATCCACAAATACAATAAGCCTAAACTAACTTTCCTCAAGGTATCAGCTGACAGCCTGTGAATCGTTTTATTGCCTGAAGGATTTTAAATCAGCGAAAAGTTATTAATACTTTTGTTGATTTGATACACATTTCTAAAAAGACAATCTTATTATACGCCGAAATAATGGAACTGAAACACGTATCTTTTAAATTTTGAGCAGAGTTAGCCTCATTTTTTTTTTTGAATTATACACCTAAACTATTCAAAAACTATAATAAAAGGAGAAGTGAAATTTTGCTTTTAAGGTTTCCAATGTCAATACTTGGTGGAAAGGTAAAATAAAACAAATTATGCATATTTTGATTTAATTATTTGCATATTTCTATTACCAATTATTTTTCACAATTATATTAGTCTTGCTTAGATTTTGTATACATAATTCTGTATTGACTTATTTCTTATCAGGTAAAAATGCTAGCGATAAGCGACATCGTTCCTAGTCAAAATAAATTTATTATGAAATAAGTACAAAAATGTCTTATTGAGTATCCAATGTAATCATACTCAATATCTTATGTATAAAAATGAACCTTATTGCAATATGAATTACGATAGTATAACATACGGGTAATCGATTGTCGAAGTAATCAGACATAAGAGTCACTTTCCGATACCAGTACAGCCTATTTCCACGTCATAAATTAGTTAGTGTTGCATGGGGTTGTTCATTTTTTCATGGCTTCATTTTTGTAATTCAAGTACCTACTCAAATTAAAAGTTGTTAGGAAGGGAAAAATACAAAATGAAATGCTCCGACGATAACGGAGTACTCCATATTTTGTGGTATGAAACTATTTGAAGAAGTTTGGGACATACGTGGTGTTTTATATAATCTCACATAAACGTCATGAACAAACTTAGTTTGTCAAATTTTTGATGATATATGCCAAAGGTGGCGTAGATAATATAATAAATGCTATATTTTGTATTTTTTTACCGTGACTGAAACACTTACTGGCTAGTTCTTGACTCTTTAAACCAGCGATGTTATTATGATATGTGGAAGTTACAAGGTCATATGAACTATTAGATGAGCTATCGAGATTCAATAAAAAATGTAGTGCTTAATTTATTATCGCTGTGTCTGAAATTAAGAATCGCTTGCCATGCTTGAAGCATAAGCATTTTTGAATTGTTGTCACCGAGTGAATGATTTACAGAATTTACAGTGGTATTTAACAAGATGTCGATATTTAGCTAATGTATATATTAAAAATTGAGGTATGCAAACACTTTATTTCTGTTGTTTTCTGATGAAGTAAGCTGATACAGATATGTGAAACTAAAATGTTTTCATATATGGTTTTCGTAAATTATTTTCAATATACTTTTAAGATCAAAATCCACTTATGACTTAATATTACATTATAAGCCAAGAACAGTTTACGAAAGGTTGCATTTCAATAAAATGGTGTAGGTAGTATTTTTTAGTATATTAGTTTATAATTATAATCAAAGTATGTAAAAAAATAATGAAAATAGTTTCCAACATTAATATGCTTCACTTTTATAGTTTTTACGGTCAAAACTTGGTGGAATGGCATTATAATAAAAATAATAACTCATTTTTAGTACTTATTCTACATAAAATTTATATAAAATTCATAAAATATATCATGAACGGTTTCGCTCATAGCAAGCATTATCAATCGATACGATGAAATAAAAAGATACAGCGATATTTATACAAAAGTCGAACAAGACTAACAAGGTGTGACAACAAATAATTAGTATTAGTATGCTAGCCATGAGCGAAACCGGTTCTGATACAATAAATTTTATGTGGAATAAGTACTAAAATTGTGTGTTTTTTTTTTTGTAAAAATGCTTAATTGTGAAACATAAATAACATGATAGATATTTTTTTATCCAAACGTATGACTTTATAGTACGTACATAATGTGACAAAAAAGTAATTTTATATAGTTTTTGAACTAACAAGTGGAAAGTATTTTATTTGACAGTTTCTACTTTTGAATAATGCATCACGCATAAGCAATAACCATAATTATGGTGTCACCTATCCCAATATTATCATTGAATGAAGAACATGGTCTTGTAATATTAAGTTGGATACTTGCGCAGTCGAAAATTTTATAAATTTCAATGAATCAGAGGAAAGCTACTCTGAATCACGTTCCCCTACCCCATCCGTGCAGTATATACACACTGATGGAAAATTGTGTTAGAATAATTTCTACGCCTTGGCATGTTTCAAGGAAACTGTTCTTTAAATACGAGGCCATAAAGATGTATGTCTTATGAAAACATCTTACACTGTAGCAGTGTTTCTGAATAGTTACATTGCTGGTTTATAGCATATTTTAAATACATATTTTTTTTTATTTATTTTGTATTCAGTTTATTAATGAATTGATATTCTGATGAGAAAAAAGATGGGTTTTAAGCTAATTTTAATAATACACTATGTCACTATTCGAAAAATAATTTATCTCCTTTATGCAGGAACCTTGAAATTCGTTTGGTGTAGGATAGTTAAATTGAAAATTTTTAATTTCATTTTACTCTCACGATTTAAAACTTTGTAAGCGGGATCTTTTTTGACTTTGTTAATAAGCATTGTGTTTCATATATGATGGCCAATTAGCAAACTCATCAATTTGTGCACTCCATAAGTATTGTGTTAATAGAAAATAAATGAATTACGGCCTAAGCTAATGCCAGCACACACACGAATTATAGGGAGATTTTTACCACTGAAAGAAATTATGAATTAAGTGTAAAATTTAATGTTGGTCTGGCTTCGATGATTGGAATAACGGAGCGCGAGCTTTTATTGAGATTTGAAATGTTTTTTTTTCTTTACTACCCATAATTAATTGCTATCTCCAATTCTATCATTCTTATCTCTGTCTAGGGGCGGATACGAGGTGATTTCTGATAATCTCTGTAGTTCCATGTTAATAGCACATGCCTTTTACGTATCTTATCTGCATACTGTCTAAGAAGTTTCTGATCCTCAATGAATGTATAATATAATGTGTACAGAAAGTTGAATTAAACGTTGAACGCAGACAGCAGAAGTGCTGTTGTAATGTTGATCCCCCGTAAAAAATCTTGAAGATTAAAATAGAATATAATATATATATTATTTGAATTCATTTGTGTACATTGTGTGTACGTTAAAGAAAGCATAGTTTATAAAATTCGATGAAGTTGATATTATACGCAGAGAAGGCTATATATTTTCGGACCAAACATGTAAATTTTTGGGGCAAAATTGAAACTGTTTCTTTTTTGACAGAAACGATAATATGCCATTCTAAAAAAAGCTATCGGAATAAACAGTGAATATATAATATAAAAAATGATTATTTGATTCTATTACCTGTTTAATACCATTAAACCGGAAAATATTGGACCTTATTAGAACACGGAAGATGCACGAAGTTTTCAAAGTGAAATAAAATATATTTCCAAAGAGAAGACGATGCGCGTAGTAAAACTTATAAGCGGGGTGCAAAATTCACCCTCTATTTTGACTACCACTGCGCTACGGTAAGGGAGTAAAATGTGGCACGCATGCGCTTACTTACTTGGAATCAATACGTTTTTCTGGAATCAGCGACGCAAGCGCCTTATTACAATGCCTTCAAAATAAAACAGACATGGCGGACAGCGAGTTTGAAGAGTTCCGCCACATTTTTGAACGACATCCACAAAATTCCAAGACCTCAACTCCATTTTATTCGTAAGTTTAAACATATCTTTATTATATACACGTGAAAATCCAGATTTAAACAAACCCATTCACCCTTAGTTGCCCTTTAAAAGATGGCCAATTTCTTGGTTACCAACGATAAAATTAAAATCACATGATTCCAGTGTCCTTAGTATTAAGCATTTATATCTCACAGTTCCATGACAAAAAACTAATCGACACACAAAATAACACCCACATTTTACATTAATTGTAATTTTTTTAGCTAATGTGATTCAGTTTTATTCTTTAAAATTTTGTGTAAGTGAAAGTTCTTTGATAATTATTTTAATATTGCGCTCAATCTTCAGAAAGAATCATTCGCATTAAATTAAAGCAATAATTTAAAAATAAATTTGTATATTCGCACATTTTCAACTTAAGGTCAACGATGTTTACATCTTTACTATTGACGAATCTTCTAATAAATTTATAAAATACAACCTGTGTAAATAAAAATACTATGTTATGTATTGTTTATGTTGTATATTATCATTTAAAAGTTTGTGATCATATAAAATTCGTAAATGATTTGAATTTATCATATCAGCCGTACACTTAAAAGAACGTTGCATAAGAATCGTATAATGTATAATAGTTAACCCGAGAAGCTCATGTGTGATGTGAATTTGCTACTTGGTATTGATCCATCTAAAAAAATATAAAACGTAATTTTTTTGACAGCTTTCATTGAGAGTCAATTTGAAAATTTTGAAATACATTTTACGCGATATAAGGATGTGCGACATATCTTGATAATTTTTTTATCTAGGCGTTAGTTTATTGATGTTGATAAAAAATTACAAAATTTTTCCACAACATTTGTAAAGCTGCAAAGTTATTTCAATATATGTACTTCATTATTGATTATGTACGTTTAAATGGTACACTTTTTATGTGCAATGCCGGCGAAGTAAAGATTTAAAAAATCATATGTGATTCTCAAAGTAGTACTATTTCATTTGACAGATGGCCTGGCCCTATTATTCGTAAGTTTTTAACCTTTGGAGAATTATCAATGTTCCAAATAGTTGTTCAGTAAATATGTTGTTGTTTTTATTCGATTTTTTAATGATTTGTTATGCTTTGACAGTTTAGTGCCAAACGTTGGTCTCGATGAGGATTCCCCGACGTCTTCAAAGAGCGGCAGTTCATGTGGCGGCGACGTCAGGGGGCCAAGTCAAAATGGACCACCGAATCTCTTAGAGGCTCACACGAGGACAAGTAGTGGAGAAGACGATGAAGATGACGATGGAATCAGGCTCAACAGGGTTGGCGGAGGAAGGGGAACACCCAACCTCGGCTGGACAACAAACGGGGAGAGGCGGAGGCGAAAGCTGCCGGAAATACCCAAAAATAAAAAATGTGAGTCAGTCAAATTTAAAATCATTCAATTACACACATTATTAGTAATTGTGTCACTATATATGTTGTAAAATAAAATCTGATATGCCTTTATAAATATATATTATAGTAGTATCAATATTGTTAACGAATCTTGTATTTCCCTGCGTAGAATTTACTTTATTACATTGTATTGAATGATGGCTGTTTAAAACGATATATGATTTACTCGCTGCGTACATTTTTCAATGTATTTAATTTTTTGCAGAATTATCTAGAAAATTACAAATGTTTTCCTGGCGAATGATTCATCTAAGTGAGACGAACCAGTCAGTGACTTAAATAAGTGATTCAGTTTTTTTCAAATTTAAGATTGCGTGTTGCACTTTTATATAATTATTTTTGCATATATATTCTTTGCGAAAAGCGATAGATCTTTGCAGCTGTTTTTTTATTTTATTTTATTTTGAGTTTTTTTTTTTAATAAATTGCGATTTTTTAACAACTTTTATTCAGTAAATAAATAACGTAACATATATTTGCTTGCAGATGTTTGCATCTGTGAAACCCCTACCCTATTGTATATTAAAAAATATTTTGATTTTGCTGCTATGCGAGTGACTTATTTTTTTCTTATATCTAATAAAATGCAATGCTTTTTGAGAAGATATTCATAATGGAAACGGAAAACCTTTATTCCTGTATATGTATATTAAAAAAAATAAAAATGCCACCGTATTCATAAGAAATTTTACAAGTATAGAATCATGAATTTTTAAAATGTCAGTATTATATAATGTAAATTATAATATTAAGCCCCGCGTCAGTTTTGTAAACTGTAATTGATATTTCAACTAATAATTAGTTACTAAATATCCATGATATATACGTCAATTAATTTTAGCCTTGAGTAGATTTTGAGAAGTCGAAAACATGTTTGCCATTACAGCTTAATTTGAATGCGATTGATTTTTTTATAGCACTTGAAATAAACTCATAGAAGTGTAAACTGTCTTATGTTTAATTTGAAAAATACCTTAGAGAGGATTTTGTCTCGGATCTTTTTATTGCTGATTCTGTACTATACAGCTGGCTCATGAAACCTTCTGTATGAAACATACGATTATGACATTGGATTCATGTTATTGAAAAAAGCTCATTCAAAAGTCCACCATTAAAATCATTGATCACTTTTAAAGTGTTCACTGTCAATACTTGGTAGAATGGCATTATAATAAAAATTTCACTCATGGCAAGCATTATCAACTGATGAAGTTCATGAGCGAAACCGGTCTTGATCCAATAAATTTTATTTGACATAAATACTACTTGATATTTCGTTATGACGAATCTCGTTGAATCTGTTGTGGGGGTTTAAACTGTATTTTTTCCTACCAATACGTCTCGGTGACCATAGATAATGTATTACATATTGTTTTTATTTTATGTAGTTTTTCAATCTCTTTTGACTGCATGTTATGTATTTGATCTCTGTCCGAAGGCCCGACATATAACGAAATGCGATGTATGCATTGTTTTGTTTTTTTTCATGATACATCTTGTTAAGTTGTATGTTTTGAATTCTGTGTTGCTTTAAATCAAAATTGTAATGATTTTATAACTTTGATTATCTCATTTTGAGTCCGTTCAATTGAGTATACTATCATGGAATAAACTGAATAAAAATTGATTTGTAACGAACAACCTAAATTCAGGCTATATTTTCAAATTGATAATTAGAAATAATAAATTTATTTTTCAACTAAGTAACTTCCTTACTATGTCACATCCTTACTACCTAAAATTGTCAAATCTCCGTTGCTTTGGTGACAAATAATAAAATCGGGCCAGATGATTACTTAAGAAGATAAATCTTGCCAATTCTTAAGAAACAGCAATAAAAATTATACTGACAATTAATGACAGCACAATTAATTGTTATAGTGACATGGTTATTCTACGACTTTTTATAGACACATTTATAAAGTTGGACTTAATATTTTGTTGTTATATTTTTGCTGTTGCGTCGTATAGTAAAAGAAATGTCCTGGTAATCGGTATTAAAATTTTGGTGATCGTATTTGTTTATATTAAAGTTCTACTTCAAGTTTTCGAGAAAATATCTAGCTGTCGTAGTAAAAAGCATTATTTACTCGCACCTTGTTGATCGATTAGGCGTCGTGACGTAGACGTTTGCCTCAGTTTGACATTTTCCCGTTGCAGCGCTGCCGTCAACTAGTAAACATCGATAGTGCAAAAGGGTGCTTTTCGGTAATAATTTTGTTGCGTGTCAAGTGTAAAAAGTAAATATCCCCCTTGATTCATTGTAAACTTTGTGAAATCATGATGCCAATCGACGTTTTCCGCCTTTTCGTAATTTTTTTTAAGTAATACATCGCGTAAGTGACATTACGATAGCGGTGACTTTTACAGCCGTTCGTTATAAATAAGTGACTATTTGTGAAATCACCCGGAGTTCTATTATAAAATCGTAAGTATTATACATTTATCTGTCAAAAGTGCTTTCATTCTTGACCAAATAACGCTTTATTGTAACCATATTGTTTTTGAAACCAGGAGGCTATTTATAACACAGTGATCTATTTCGATGTATGTCGACTTTTCTCATATATGTACATGCATTGTTTACATACAATTTTCACTAAATATTACGATAAAGAAACCATATTGTTATTCAGTTGAATTGGCAATGCGAATTATTAATTTTATTTCGCGAACTTTTGCTTTTTTATGTATGTGAAAAAGTAAATGTTATTTCAAGATGGAAACTTTCAACACGGGAGGCAAGAGAAGTGGACTTAATTAATAATTGAGATTACACCAGAGTACTTTGTGACGGAAGCAATCCATGAAAATAGTCATAGCCAACAAACGATGCTTTCATATAAAGGTAACCTTTCTGACCACATAAAAGCATAAAGCGGGGAAATACAAGTGTAGAAAAATACTGTAGTGCTTTTTTATTGAAAAAAAAAATATTGTTTTGCATTCATTCTTGTGAATTAATAAGTGTTTGGTTTGAGCAGCGTCTGTGATGACTTTGTGCGGACAGCCGGCATCGCTGGCCGAAGAGCTTGGTGCCCTCGCCGGCCCTCTTAGCCGTCCGGGATGTCAAGGAAGGCCACTGCTGGTACTCAAGTGTGGCTATCTCTTAGATGAGGACTCTAGTCCAGATTCTGAAAGGTTGCATAGCTTGGGGGATGTTGACAGTGGACATAGCACGGCTCACTCGCCGACCGACACGGGGCCGAAAAGTATATCGCCTACTCCTATGCAGATTATGCACACAGGCAAGTCATTATTAATCATATTTACGTCCGTAGAACGTGGAATTTAGCTAAAATTGACAGATTAACTTTTGTGCAAAGTGTGAGGTTTGAAAACGTGACATTAAACTACTTAACATATACTTGACATTAATAACAAAGAATCCAGCATAATAATATGTAACTTGAAATTTGTGGAAATACTTACTATAGCTTATATTAATTAAATAAATTCGTTTTAATTGAATGTTTTTAAGCATAAATATTATTATTAAATTACACAAGGGTAAATGACTCCCGTACTATCAATACAAATGCTCGGTTTAAATGCTACTTAAAAGCTGAATTGTTTACAAGCTCGAATATAATATTTCCGACTCGTGATAGTCGCAATAATAAAGATTCAATTCAATATTCTGTAACTAACCGAAATTGAATATTTGCGATACTATATAAAACTGTTGATACAATTTTCGGTAAACGATTGTATTTACAGGTTTAAATTAATGATAAAAAGAAAGAGAGGGTTCATAACATAACTCCTCCAAAATTTAAGATAGAAATTATACAAATAATTTTCAGGCAAAACGAAAATTTTGCAATTGCGGAAATGTACAGTGTTTGAATTTTAAATGATTTATTTATAAATATTTAGCTCAAATTTTCTTATAAACCCAATATTCGAAATTCATATTATAAACACACATTTTCTCACGTTTTACGATGATATACATAAATATATAGAAATATGAACGTTAAAATACATGAAATATGTAAAAAATATATTTTTTTATATTATGTGTAACATTTTTTTAATATTTATGACAAATAATAAGAAACCTGCCTATTAATTTTCAGGTTCTTTATCACCATCTTCGAGTTGCAGCACCACAGGAGTTCCTTTTCCGACTCCATCTGGGGGAGGAATATCATTTAGTCAATTGGAAATGTTGGAAGCGACTCATAGAGGGCTCCATAAGTTTATTCCTCGTCATCATGGTGAAATAGAGTTAGAAATTGGCGATCCTTTATATGTACAGAAGGAAGCAGAGGATCTTTGGTGTGAAGGTAATAAATACGTATTCAAAATCTTACGACAAAACATTTTTTTAGTTAAATTGATTTATTGAATACCAAAGGAAGAGAAAAAGGTGTTTTTTGAAAATTCAATATGTATAATGTCATTTAGCCGCCATTTGCTATTAAGTCTACCTGTTAATTTTCTATAAAGTGATTTATAACTATATCAAGTTGAGAGTTTGAGGTTTTTCAACACAAAAGTTGTTTTGGCAGTTAGATATAATCAAACAAATTATATCATTGGGATCGGATGCTAACCAATCGAATTATGCTGAGTTTTCAGGATTTGACGGGGTGGGAATGGTTGCCACTCGTGCCCTTAAGTGGATACTTGGTGATAAATACGAAACTCGGGTCGTAAATTGAAATCTATTTGTAATAATGGGATCTTTTGTGAGCTCACCGTATGCGCTCGCAATATGAACCACTTGGAGTATGTCAAGGGGATTCGGTTATCGAGGACCGGTCAGTAGCTCATCCTCTCTTTTTTCTTTGGTATACGTAAAAAGGTTGTGAAGTTTTTTATAGCTAAAAACTATTAACTAAAAATATCATCGATAAAAAGCTCACAACAAAAACAAAGGGTCACTTAGAATTAGAAAGTTCAAAGCAATTGTCATAACTTCATAAGCATTATCTATTATTTAGTAAAATATATATTTATAAGGAAAAACTTAGCTGCGAGTATCGGTTCTGCTACATAGGTTTAATTCGTAATTCAGACGTTGATAATTAATATCACCTCAAATTTAAAAAAGTAAGATTTTAGTCTGTCATAGACGAAAAGGTAGCTAATAGCATTGCAACAATTGATGTAATATTGACATTAAAAGATAATATTTTTTATTTACTAAAAATTGTAGTATTTTGTTTTGATTAAAATGAATTCGTTGAATAAATAAAACACACCATATAGTAATACTTACACATATTATTTAAATTTGACAAAGCTCGCGATGAGCGAAACCGATCGTAATCTTTAATAGAATATATCTGGAAGTAGTTCTTTATATTGTGTTATATTTATTTAAATTATTCCGATCCACCAAAAAAGTGTTCAATGAAATCCTTTAAGTAAGGTTTCATCTTTGTTAGTGGGGTATTTCACAGAATGCGCTGTTTGCCATTAGCTATCTTTTTTTTTTATAAAATATGATGACAATAGCTAATATGGTATATTTGGATTTGATATTTTTCTATAAACTACGATAGACACAAAGAATACAAAAAACATAGGAGGTAAAAAAAAACAACGACATTTATCAAATAATTTGAGTTGTTGTGAAATCGAAAAAAACACCTTTATTATTTTCAGGAGTAAATCTTAGGACTGGTCGGCAGGGAATATTCCCATCGGCATACGCAGTAGACATGGACTATAATGATTTTGATCCAACAAATGTTCAAGTCAAGAGGGAACGTTACTTATTAGGGTAAATATACCATTTCAATACTCATAAAGTCATGTTTTCTCTCTTGATACATGTATTATGTAGGCAAATATTTAATTCATATGATAGTCTGATTTTATTTTTGCTCTTGATATGCAACAAGGCAGAACAAATCTTGAAATAAGACTAAGAGAAGTTTAATACTCATTATACATCATACTTGAAAACAAATTATCAAACTATACACATAAAACTTGTAAATTGCAACTCATCAGAAAAAATCAGATATATCCCATGATATCCATGTGTATCGTTGTAAATTTTCATTTGAGATAATCGCGAATCGACATTCATCAGAGATGACCACGATATAGCAGAAAGACATTTTTACAGGAATTGAAAAATTGAAATTGATTTTTTAGGTATTTAGGTTCGGTGGAGACGTTAGCGCATAAAGGAACCGGTGTAGTCTGCCAGGCTGTGAAAAAAATTGTTGGCGACCCCGGAAGCGAGCCACGCTCCCAAGCCTGCATTTTGGAAGTCTCTGACCAAGGACTTCGAATGGTGGATCGATCGAAACCTGGGGTATGTATTTTTCACAATTATTAGTCAAAATATTTCAAAAGATTACTTTACTTGATTATTATACAGATTTAAAACACACGGTATACAAAAAATACTAAATTAATTAGAGTATACTTGATTACGTGGTTATCTTTCAATTAAACTCACTAATATTAACAACAGCTTTGTATTGTATTGTAATTTTCAAATTGTTTTTTAAATATCTCATTTCATTTTAATGCAGTAAAATAGAGTTTATCAAAGCGACTAGTTTATATATGTACTTTTAGAAGTCAACATTCAAAATATTCTGAACAACTGTCACAAAATACCATATTTTTGTCACGGTTACTGTGCCGTTAATTTACCTCGCAAATAAAGTATATAATTTTTCTGAGGATAGATGCGGTATTTGGTTTGCACACACGATGTATTGAACGGAAAAAAATATTGAAGACTTATTATTGTAAATGATTTATTTTATTTCACAATAAGTAAACAATGCAATTAATTTATAATCATTTGTATTGTAATTGTATAGAGTTTTCTGCGTGAAAATAGTAAGACATTTAATATCACAATATTTACTATATTCCTTATTACTTGTGGATCTCAATAATATTTCTACCTTAAGATGACAGTGTCTTACCAATTAAAGGATAGCCAATGTGACAGTGTTTCGATATAGGCGCAGCGTGGATCAGTCAGAAAATTTGAAAGGGATAAAAAATTATTCCAAAGTTTAGCGACATGTTTGATTAAGAAATCAAATCGTCAAAGAAAACGTTTCACAAATCGTCATTTTCAAAGATTGTTTTTTTATATCATTGCAGAGACGAGACAACACACCGTGTATTGACTATTTCTATTCACTGAAAAATGTATCTTTCTGCGCATTTCACCCCAGAGATCATCGTTATTTAGGGTTCATAACGAAACACCCAACTCTCCAAAGGTTTGCATGTCATGTCTTTCGCGGCCAAGACTCAACTAGGCCAGTTGCAGAGGCAGTCGGGTAAATATTTATTTCATCATTTTGTGGCCTGGAGCCGCATGCTTATTTTTTCGGTATTATGACATCAATACAATCCCAATATTTCACAGAGATCTAAGATAAGTGTATAGGCATACATGTAGCCATTACATTAATAATTAAAAGTGACCCATCGCTAACGATATCAAACAAACCACACTACGCAGCGCACAATACTGTTTCTTTTAATGAATTCAAACGTGACTGATGCATAATTTGAAAATTTTCTACCGACAAAAATCGGTTACTTTGTTTATTAACGTAACAATTGATACTCGTTCATAATGATTTTTTGATTTAATTAAGATTATCATGAGCAAGCTGTAACACCTTATTGGAGTATGTAAGTACGGCGGCATAGATGGTCTTGTGGGAAAAGCTCTTGTGTTAATTGAACTGTAAATAGGAACAAATGCAAAACTTTATGCATAATTTTCCACAAAGTTTTATTATTAAGATCAATTTGTTGAACGCGATAGTAAATTGAGGTTGACGGATTGTTTTGAATACTTTTTTTGACATCAGCAACGTTGATCTGATCAGCACAACGGAGCCTTTTTCAAGAAAACCATTTACTAAAAGATAAATTGTGGGTTTTGATGGCACATTATTTCTACTCAAAATTTGATTTAATAAAATGTTTTGATGATTAAATTACGTTGGCTTAACAAATACTTTACCATACTAAATTTTCCACACATATACTCAACGACTACCAAATATGAACTGTACAAATATATGTTTACCGAAATGGTGACCAAATAAAGAAGTGCAATTTGCCAGCGAACACCTTGTATTATTTCGCACTGATCTATTTGTTAAATAAAAGGAACTAGCATACCCATCACCCATCTCTCTTAAAAATATTTAACCTGTCCGTCCGTATTGTACTGAACGCTTTCAGCTTATTATACTGTGAATAGAGACATATATTTGCCGTAGGATTGTTTTCATACATATCGTCACGAAGATTTAGTCAGTTCTTCACTCAAATCTATCTAAAGAATGGGTCCATCAATTAATAGAAGGACAAATAATTATTTTTATGCTAGTACATTGTAGGATTTTTATTGGCTTGATTGATTTAATGTTGTGTTTGTTTTAGGAGAGCGTTCCAAAGGTTTTATCAGAAATTCATCGAGACTGCATACCCTATTGAAGACATATATCTAGAATAAAGTGATAAAATTTCAGTATTTCGTTGAAGTATTCCATATTTTTAGTTTTATTGTATAAAATAATAATTCTTTGCAAAATTCACTCAAGTCTTTATCTGTTCACTCACCTAAAATTGTAATATTCTGTGAATATTAATATATTATGTATTAAACGGACTCAAAGAAAATAAAATTTGTATTAAACGTATACAAAATTCATATGTATAATTCATATTTATGAAGCTGTGCAAATGGTTTTTTGTAAATTCAAATGCTGCCTCATTAGGTTAATAAAGAGTTATTTCACTTATTTATAATATATTGTTATTATAAGTATGCGATGTATATGGATGCATAAATTGGGCAATATTAATGATTTATTAAGTATAACAATGTAAAAAAATGAAATTCAAAACCCTGTTAAAAATATTATAAAAAAAACTCCTATAGTTGTATGTGATCCTTTTTCACAAAATATTTGCAATCTATGTAAGTTACCTAACTATTCAAACTCTGTTTGTAACCGCACGTACTAATTTGTTTTCAAACTGTATTTTAATTTTGATATCTTTAATTTAAACGTCTGAAAAATGAATACGTATGAAATTGTATTTTTTTAAATAAATAATATTCACAATAATATAGGGTAATGGTTTGTATATACATACAAATACACGATATTAAATATCTCAAAATGCTACCCAAATAGTCATTTTTGACATCATTACGAAATACAATGTTACAGGACATTAAAAATATACATTTAAAGAAGAATTTGCATAAGCACATATACGGTGTTTTTGCAGTATTTTTTTGCTTCAATTATTGTAAAAATCTCATATAAACTAATATATATCAATGACTTTTCTGTTTGGGAAGCGGTGTGAGATACAAAATAACGTTTGTAAAAAAATGAGAAATGTTATAATCGATACTTCAAATGAGAGCATTTTCTATGAAACATCTTTGATATAAATATTTCAAATATAGCGGTCTCGAAATACAGATATTATTGTAAATTTCAATAAAAGTTTAATAAAAAATATTATAAGTGGTTTGAATATGTTGGTAGACTTTAATCAATATTTTCCCGATTTAAATTAATTGAATAATTGTTCATAAAACGTCTCAATGATTTTATAAAAATAAAAACACAAATAACGACTGACAGCTAAACGTTGAGGAACAAGGCACATTTAAGTTATTATGGTCGTGATTTATTTTATACTGATAACGAATAGTAACATTGTTTATATTTCACAGTTATACGAGAGAAATAATAATACATGAGGTATTTTTTGCTGTGATAAAGATAGATAAAAGTTTTTTTGTCTACGTAGCTATTTTTTTTTATAAATATTTTTTTCGGTCTGTTTAGCAAATTTTTATCTGTACATCTATCTATAAACTCTTTAAACTAGTGTTATTTATATTAAATGCTCACATATGAAGTTTTCATAAGAATTCGTTTCATTTATTATACATACCTGTCATTAAAAAAAAACATTGCTGCCAACTGTGCCGAGTGCGGCATTACTAATAATAATATTCTCGTCTACACTCGATAGCAGTTATCTTGTTTGCCTAATCTATACGAGAGTATCAGCTTGGATCCTTAGAACTTTTGGTTTGGCTTAAGTGACAGTTGATTTTCATTGAAATATTTTCGTATGTCCTTATACTGCTAAAATATTGATTAAAAATCTTAGAAAAGCAAATATTTATTCATTTGTCAAACCCTTTTCCTCTACCCAATGGCTTAGCCCCTTCAGTACCGAGCAACGTGGTAGCTCCAGTTGCATCTACCGCTCGACTTACAATAAGATTGACTGATGGCAGAATGACCATTTTTTTATCAGAGGCAGTGTATAGATGTGTCTAGCTATGCAAAGAAAAATATCATGAACATTCTTACTGGAAGTTTTTAACGTGGCCTTTTTCCTAGCGTGGCAGCCACCAGATGCCTTACTGTTCTAAAGCGGTGTACAATACTTGATGTTCCTCCGCCATCAGCTCTTTGATGAGATTATGTTACCTGCAGATATAATACTTTAACCAAAACATTCCTTACCGCAATTCAAATAATAAGCTATAAACTAAGCTACAATCAATTTACGTACTTAGAACGCATTTGATCGTTAAATTTCGGATGTATACAATGCAGAATGCAGGTCATTTGTAATAAAAGAAAAAAAAATCTTCGACAATTTTCAAATTTTTTTAATATACCAGTCTATTTATTTATTTTCACAATGGTTTAAAAAATAAGCTTTTCGGTTAGTATTTAAAAAGGTTGTAATAAGGTGTCAGATTAATTTCAAGTTTTCAGTTCTTACTGTTTAAACTATTTCCTAAAATCATTCATAGGGTTTCAATAATAACAACGACTTCTTGTTTGAACACATTTATTTAAACAGTTACAGGAGATGAATCTCAATATTTTCTAACACGTAATATGTATTTTTGTGAGTAATTTGTATTTTTTACGACATCGATTACACATTTTCACAGTGAATAACAGTTGGAGTTATATTATTTTAAGCGATCATATAAAATACAGACTAAACATAATACCTGTATTAGTAAGCAATAAAAGATGTCACAGTTAAATTAAAAGTATGTAAAAAGTCATTTTATTTTTAGAAAAAATAATAGTGACGTCAGAGAAAACAAGCTCTGATTTCTACAGCCAAGACCAATTATGGTACGTCGGACGAATTTATTCGAGCCCATCGTGGAATATGTTTTAAAGAAACATACAGCAATAATTTGCCACTCAATTTTTGCGATATACTGCGAGAATCTTTCTCTATTATAAATAGCCAAAGTAAGTTATAGTATCATCAAGAAATGTTGATTTCATGTGAAGAAACAACAGAAATGAACGTTATTATCCAAGCTAACAAAATAAAAAACAAATTTAACGTTTGAAAATTTTAACAGTAAGAAAGTAATTGTTTTTAGTTTCGTTAAAAATGATATCTTTTGAGTATTTCCTTTCTAATTGTGCAGTTTGACACGTTTTTTTAAAACACAATTTTAGCATTTCATTGTATGTGTTTATAAATAGTTGAAATATCGATATTTGTATCAGATATTTTTTCACTGAACTTGCTTTCATACATTAAACTTATTAACATAGTTCAACTTTAAAAAATCTTTTAATAGTTAACATAAAATTACCATGTTATAAGTGAGATATCTGGAGACTAAAAAAAAACAAGAAAACTCGAATCACTTCTACTACAAAAAATGCAAGAAAATACTCATTGAAAGAAGAATAATATTATTTTGCAGTTGCATAGAAGTTTTTATATTTGAATATACATTTATTTTGATTAAAATACTTTTATTAAAATATGCATTATATATACCACATTCCGAAAGCACCATACAGTTTCAATTAGATTACGTTATCCCAAAATATCATTTAATGTCTATTTTAAACTGATAGAGTATCATATATAATATGTAGACTCAATAGTTGACCGAGGATGGTAAACATTCAACATTTCAATAACACTACATCACTTGGTAATCACTAATCACTCATATATGTATAATAACATCAATAATGACTATATCTACATAAGTAACATCTGATCAAGAAGCATGATTTTCTTAAATGATCATATACAGTCTTAAAGATATAATGAAAATTTATTAGAATTAATTGAAATTGTTTATCAATTCATTAAGAGTAATTTAAAGCTACATACACATCTGAAACAGTGATAGAAACATTTTAAAAGATTTGAATGAGTAAATTCGCGCCAGATGGACGTCGGGGAATAGTTTTTTATTTCTCGATTTTTTTTTATCTTAGACACGGGCAAATATATATTATATAAAATTAAACCACTGTACTAACATTAATATCAATATGTAAAGATATTTTTATTTTTTAACATTTAGTCTTCAGTATATGTTTAACCATATTGTTACTAGACATATCTTGATATTTTAGACACATACTAATTTGCATTAAAGCTTCTTTACCATTTCCATTAACTTTGCGTTTTGCTTAATCTATAACGATATGGAAAAATCGGTCGAATATTTCTTTTTAAGCGGGCCACGTATAAGTATATCGTAAATTTGTCATATCATTGTATTTATGTTCTATCTTTATTCATCAAAACGCTCAATAGAAACCAGATTTTAACATATCGTAATCGATCTAAACATTACGTGCAGTTGCATGGTGCATTATAAATATTTCAAATAATTGATAAATATAATTATTATCTTATTTATAGATTACCATGGTGGGAAATTAAGTACTACAACAGTAATGATAGTTTCAAGAGCGGTAATTCAAACGAATTAAAGATTATTTATCATTTAACTGAACACTATACCTTCCATGATGTTACTAATATATCAGTTAAGCAAAAAACTACACTGATTTTCTTTTCGCACGCGAAATACTATCAGGAATTACCAAAAAAGTAACATTGATTACTGATTAGTTTCAATATTAAAATGCAGCCTAAATTCGATTTTTTAAAAAAAAAGAATTGTATTTCTTATTTGTGCGTATTAAAATTTTCATTTCGAAAAATCTAACAACCATATTTATGAATTTCAAGTTGTTTCACGTACAATTGCAATCCAATTTGCAGAGTAAAAACTTATCGTTATTTATTATACAGCGGTGTTCAGTGATATAAAATTTAAAATAACTTTGATTATTCTACGCATTGTGCTACTAACTGTGACACGTGTTTCGCTTCTTTCAGAGGCATCTTTAGACTTGCTATCGCAAAGTTTGCTTAAGCAATGAAGCGAGATTGATTCTATCATTTAAATTATGAAATTACAAAATGGATTTTGGGTTTTTTCCCTTTTAAAGGAAGCAAGGAGGGGGTGATAGAATCGGAAACAATGTAAGTAATGGCGAGCAACTTGTCCTATTAAGAATATTATTTAATAATATTTCTTTTTTGTTAAGAGTTTTATTTATTTCTAAAAATTCTAGACTATTCATCTATAAGCCTTTTTTATTTACTAGGTGGAGTATTTCTAAACTAGTCTGATTAAAATTATGATTATTTTCTATTATATGATTGGCAAACTCAGAAAAATTGTTGCTTTTTAGACATCTTATATGTTCTTTAATTCTAATATTAAAGTTTCTAACTGTCTGTCCAACATAAGAAGCTGGAAAGTCTCCACAAGAGAGTCGATAGATACCGCTCTGTGACGATGAATTTACACGATCTTTACTGTTCAATAATTTTTTTACTGCGATAGTACGTCTGAAGATGCCTCTGAAAGAGGCGAAACACTTGTCACAGTTAGTAGCACAATACGTGGAATAATCAAAGTTATTTAAAATTTTATATTAAAATGAACTTCCACAAAGTTACCATCGAAGTGTTCAGTGATAATGAAGAAAAAGTCTTACGGCAATCCACTAAAGAAAAAACAACGATAGGAAAAACAGTAAATTTATAAGCTTATGGCCATTTAACCATTTTGTTCTCTTTTTTGTAACAGTAACAGTTTTCCTCACTGCCATCTAAGACTGAATATGAACTGTTTGTTGTAGAAAAAATCAGCAAGAGAATTTAATTATCAAAGTTGTCGTGAAAAGTATCTATCCAATGGTAAATATAAAATTACAAGATATTATATATATCAAAACACGTGAAATCCCTCAATATGAATCATACAACAAAATGGGAATGTAAGAGAATAAGATTGTGAGAGTAGTAGGTATAGATCAGTATTAGAAATGTAAAACATTGTTGAAAACAAAGTTAGTTAAGCCCTTTAAATTGATATTTAATAAGTAAGTACCTTTTTAATGGGAATGGTAGGATTATTAAACAAAACATGGATGAAGTATTCCAAACAAAGTAAGCAATAATTAAGGATTTCGAAAACTGTTCAAGTACATCCGTGCACTTGAAATGCATGTAGATGCCAAAAGGCGAAACCCGGGTTCTTAGCGACAAAACTCATGGAAAAGTACAAAATTCAAACAATTAAAATTTAAAGTAAGCAATAACTAAAATACGGTAAGAAAAATAACAATGTATTTTAATTCTACATAAATTATTTTATATATTTGTTGATAGCTATTTCGGCTTACGCCTTTGTCAGAAGAATGTTATTTTTCTTACCGTATTATAATGTAGTTCTACCAAGTAAATGCCTACTCAATCAATAATAACTAAAATCACAAATAAAATTTTAAATCATTTATTTTTAAACAATACTACATCATAAACTAAATAAAATAATCTATATTTACTCAATTTGGTCTTTGTATACAAGTGGACATAGATGGCAAAAAAATAACCAAAATAAATACTTTCTGGCAAAACAATTGATTTCAGCAGCCAAAAGTAAATTCACTTTGTTGAAATATTAAAATATTTAGTTCCATAACAATTATGTATCAAGCTTGATGGCTATTTTTATATAAATATAGTTTTGAAGATGGTGAAATGCCAAATTATCTATCAACAGTAATATAATTATAATTCTATATATTTATGTGGCTTTCTTTTTTTTTCCGATATAAATATATATTCATTTGTGAATTTGTTTTATGCCCTCAGACGTATATAAATATTATTTTTTTATAATATTTCTGTAAAACAATAATACAATTGGTCGAATATAATGAAATATAATTTTGTGAGTATCATATAAAAAATATCATTTCACATTTTGTTTGCTAGTTTCACATTTTTTCAAAATAATTATTTATATAGTAAGTCAATAGTCTCTCAAAAGCTCTATAGTGATTTAAATGTTTATAAATATTATACAGGTATACTTTTACAATTTTGAGAAATATGATATCTTTCTTATAAATTCTGAAAATATTCGTTATGTAACTATAGTTTATAATGAAATATTCACGCTATAAATTGTGTATTTTAAACATTAGAATGCCAATGATGTACGTGATTTAGTTGATAAGAGAGTGAGTATACAAGTTATGCCAGTGTCATTTGATAGATTAGACGCGTTGCACGTGTTAAAGGTTGGAAAAATTTTCAGCTCTCGATGTATACACTTTCATGGTCAATGCAAATTATCAAACCATCTTGTAAAAGTTCAAATTGAAAAATAACGCAACGACTTCCGAAGACTTTGGCAGTAAAGACAATTCATTCAACGATTTTATTACTAGTGATTGAATTCGAATATAATTCCCTTTTTATCATAACAAGAAATCCAAAAAAATTTCATCTGAGCGAATTTCAGGAAATTAAAAATAAGAAATAAATGATTTTTTTAATTTTTAATCGAAATATTGATGTAAATTATGGTATACGTTATACGGTATTATAAAAAAATAATTGGCACTCGAATGGTTACTATATGAAGACAATATACTGTGTGGAACCTATACTTAAAGGGTTGATGAATAAATTGACGTAGGAAAAATAATGCCTTCAGACAAAATCATCATTGATGATAGACTTTGGCGTAATATCGTCTTAAAATATTAATGCACATTCTTTAAGGTCCACTCGAATTTTCAATTTAAAGTTTTTCCAAATATCATAATTTAAAACAGTCGTTTTATATCAACAATCACTATATTTTTTACAAGTCTGCATCATATATTGAGTGTTATCTTTTGTTTGGGGATTTATAGAACACAAAATGAACGTTTACCATTATTTCTTTTTCATTATTATTTACTCAATTATAAATAAGCCGCGGGTTGTGACACTTTAGCGAAGCAGAGCCTAACGTAGATAAAAATAATAAGCTCTTTTTCTTACTACATATATATTTATATTAGCAGTCAAGGAAATGTTGGCCCAACATTATTTTTCTCGTATTTCTCCCATTCTAAAATATGTATATATGTTTTCAAAATATATATAATATAAACATTTTAATAAGTGTAGATGCTACATAGAAAAAAAGAAAAGCATGATGAGTTAATGAATATTATCAACAATTTAAGCAATATTTCTAACATGCATAATATGTTATACATACATTAAATGTTAGTTCCATATTAAAAATTTCTTAGCGATATGTAGACAGTTAAGCATAAACTGTTTAAATTTATTCAATTATTATATCTTATGTAGTACGGTTAGTATGACAATTAATCTTAGGATAAAAAGAAAATTCTATTCTGCTTTTAGTTTAAAGTGTTCAGTCCAGACCCAAAGATGATGGAGAGGGATGGCTTGGAACAGTCTACAATCATCTTTTAACCATAAAAAGAGTGAATACAATCACTGGAATATAAGAATAGTAGAAATAAAAATTCAAGTTTTGAACGTTAAAATGATGAGAAAACATAGGATACAAGAATTTGTATTTTTCGTAAGAGTTTTTGTTAGGATCATTGGAAAACCCGCCTTTTTACGGTTTGCTATTCAATGATAAAATAAAATCTTTATTTTCAGCATAATATGAATGCTAATACGGGGAGATAATCGTTATTACTATTTTTGAGACTTTCAAATTATTATACACTCTTTGTCCGTTGAAAAGCATTTTTTTAATTCATTGATTTATAATGAAATATAAAGTACACAAGAAAATGTATCATAATACAGTACGTAAATTATAGGTAAAATCGTATTCATTTTCCTGAGTAATGCGTGTCAAGTCATGATTATTATTGATATATTATAGTAACTACAGAGCAGTAGACCAGTAATATTGAATCGATAATAATTGAGTGGGATGAAAATATTTCCATTTCCCAAGGGCAAAGGTATTTAGATTTTGGTACAACGCGTGTAGGATTGTTTCCGTCACGTTGAGGCGGAAGAATTCCTTGGTCGCCTGGGAGGACTGAACATGTTGTAACCGGGAATGATATGCACCCTGATATCTCTGGTGACGCGGGCTTCAGTGCGTTGTCGACGAGAATATCCAATGTTTGTCTTGAGGCAGCAGTAATTGAATAACCGAACGAAAGATTTTCGAAAGTGGCGATTCGTTGCGCAGTATATGAAAGGATTCATACAAGATTTTAAGATTCCGACCCAGGCTGACATGTAAAAAACTTCATTCGAAATAGTGATATATTGGCATGTAATGAAAACTGTTATGAAAGGAAACCACATAATGACAAAGAAAAGAAAACAATAGAAATTCGATTTTGTAAGACTGTAGTCGAATAATAGCGTTGTCGATGGCTTGAAATTTAATCGTCGCCTGAGGCGCTTAACGTGGATTATGGATTTGATGTGCATAAAAAATGAAATGCATATTGGAGTAAGAACAAACGTTAACGATAAAATTAATTGTAATAGAGAGTCCCCGTGTTCGCTCCGAGAGCAGTAATCGTACCCATAAAGAATCTGAGCAAATGATGCAGATATTGCAGAGGTCCAAATTAAGAAGAGTACGAGTATGATGCGCTTAGGAGTGATCTTAGAAGATCGTTTTCCGGTCACGCGAGTGAAATTTTCCACTGCAACAACCTGAAAATAAATTCATGAAATTATGACACAGTACGGAAGAAATTTCAATAAACATTTACCAATTGAGTAGACTTCAATCAATTATGTTACAAATCTATATTTAACTTTTATTGAAGCAAGATATGTTGCACCGTATATCAGGAGGTAATTTTCAAAACTGGTCGTTTCCAAAATTATTTTTTTTAACGGCTTATTTTAGATTAAACTTTTGTGACCTTTTTTATTCAGATGGAAAAGTTTGCATTTATACACATTATCTGTAATTATTTAATTTAAAACATATTTTAAAAATATTGCTTGTAACAAACTTATGAGGAAAATGTCATGAAAATATCTCAATTTCTAAGTTTGTCGACAAATGGATTTTACCAAATTTGAAAACTACCTCCTGATATGTGAACTAAATAATAAGGATATTGTAAAAGTTTTTTTGAAAATCTTGTTTAAAATGAAATCAAAATCTTATGGATTTTTTTCGTAATATAAATGTGCTACTGATAGACAACAGATATAATGTAATTGTTCAAAAAGACATTGTCTGTTTTAGGAAATAAACATTACCGCCATGGCCACGTTGTTTGTAAGGAAGGTCATTACTGTCAAGAACCACTGGATTTTACAGATGCAGTTCGAAGGATCAACACCAGATAACAGTAAAATTGACGAAATCGGGATTAGGACAGAGGTCATCACGAAGTCTGCCAGTGCAATGCTGACGATCAGGCAGTTTTCTAGAAATGAAAAAAAAGTTTTATTTACCCTCAAAGCCTCATATATATACATATATAGATATCATTTCACTATTCGCCAACCCAATGCTTTTAATGTTGTGGCACACATGCTTCCGGATTTACACGGAGCTGTAAATATTAGTTGCATATTATTGAGTATTTTTTTATTCCATTGGTTAGCAAGCTTGAAATTAAATTAATTTATTAAGTTAATTTGTTTTAAGATTTTATTAAAATTAAATAAAGACACAGGGGGCTTGGTGCAACCTAAGTTCTACATATAATCGATACAATTATAAAAGCTTTGTCTCGTTTTTGTGGCATATGTAAGAAATTATATGAGATCATGATAGGATTTGATTCACTCGAATAAATGACACAATACATATGTAGGTTGAACCTCATGCGCGGTTATATTCTTGTAAAATAAACTATATTAATACTTTCGATGGTTTCGGCAGTAACTTTATGGAAAATCATTTCAATATAAAATTAAAAATAACTTTGATTATTCCGCGTATTGTGCTACTTACTGCGACAAGTGTTTCGCCTCTTTCAGAGGCATCTTCTGACTTACTTTCGCAAATTTTGCTTAAGTAATAATGTTTAAAGTAAAGCCGGACTTTTATAGTTTAAGTTCGGCTTGATATAATTTATACGAGTTTTTATGACTGCAAAGCTTCATGCATCGAATTTGAATGTTAATGCCGATAATTACGGATGCTCCGAATACCCTGCTCCCCAATAATTGAGAATCGCGAAAGTAACGTTAGATTTTTGTAAATGTTTTGTATAAAAATCATCGCTTTTCCTGTGATGCTCATCGATGAGCTTTATTTTTAAATCTGTCTTTTACATATGCATGAGTGCTATTAAAAAAGTCATTGTTGAATCTAATTTAAAATTCTCGTACTTTTTTATTTAATATTTTTCACGACTTTATATTGGCATACATGGAAATAAATGGAACTCCAGAGTCAATAAATTCAAAGGCGACAGAAGATATAAGTAATATTACCTGTTTTCTTCAGGTAATCATCAATCATTATAGAGCTGATTTTGAAGATGTTTCCAATGCATCCCACCGTAGAAAGGATAACCAGCCATATTAATCTCCCAGACCTGGACCAAGACTCTTTTAAAGTGACAGGTGACACTTGACTTGATACGGTTGAATTAGCCATCTTTCGTCGTCCTGAAACACAAATAAGTATTAATAATTCGACTGAAAATAAATTCAAGCCCGTGGGCCAGTAACATATATTTTCATGATGAGGTAGTTTTCAAATTAGTATATTTTAAATGTATTAATTGATCTATGTATAAGGAGAAACGGTGACGTATTTTTAGTCCTTTGCTTATTACTGAATACTCATTCTCATCAAAAATGAGATCATAAAATAAAATATGTGACAATTGTGCGTTATTGAACGATTGTTAAGTGTGTAAGGAAAAACAGAAAACCTTCCTAAATCACGTTAAACTTTTTTGACGGTATATCGAAACCCAGAAGCAATACAAATATGGGGAATACTGACATTTTAAATTCATTCACATACATAAAAAGGATTTTCTTAAAAGTATCTTTGATGATAGATTAAATTCAATGCTTGAATTTAATTAAATGCATAAAAAGCATTTAACTAATAATAAGATGAACTCAGTTGAAAATAATTTCGAGTTGGTTTTTATCAAGTAAATGTTTTTTTACATGTTCTGGTATATTGAATGTATGCAACCGGATGTCATTGGGCATTTCAATATTGGTTTACGGATTTCATTAGGTCGAAATATATTGCGTTTGTTCACTGTGAGAGTTTGTTAATTGTATGATTTTTTTTTGGAAAAAAAATCGGTCATTAAAAAAAAAACGGAAATTTGAATTCATGATAAATTTTATCCTTTCCCGAACATTTATTTTTTAGAAAACTAAAACCTACTGTCGTTTATAAATAAAATTGACTACTGATAATTGAAAAAATCGTTATTCTACCGAATATCTGTATTCATATTTCAGATTAAGCCGAAGAAATATCTCTATTTTCTTTTTTAACATATTAATAATTTCAAAGCCTTTTTATATTACACTCACTGATTTTCTTTTTACTTAAAATCATTAAGGAAGACTGTATTCTACCAAAAAAACCTAGCTTAAATTATAAATCATTTATTTGCGATCTCAGTAATCCTTTCATAAAAACTTTACGATTTTTTTAGTGACAGCTGTTTATTATTCATAATCAATGCAATAAAGTTAAAGTCGGACTTATTTAATTATTCACCAAAAGTTTAAATGTGGTATATAAGTTTGACAGCAATAGATTCAACTTTAATAGTTTACCAAAACTTTGCGAACCGCTTTCAAGGCATCGAAAGCACTGACTCGGTTTTATTGAGAATTACTTAAATTTGTGCTCTTATTTCTAACGCAGAAGTGGAAATGCAGTTAAGTACCCATCATTTCACTCTTCAATAATCCATGGTGTTTGGTCTTTCATATACAGCCGATATTATAAATTTCCCAAAGTTTATTTGCAGGGGCGCTTATGGACTTGAAAGATGGGTCAGCTAACATAGTCAAGTTATGATATTAAGACCGTGGGCCACGACCGCGCGGTATGTCCGAACAAGGACAACGCCGCGAAATGTGTTGCGTGCCATAAGCACAAAAAATACAGTGGACACGCTTCGGGCTCGTCCGACTGTCCCGCTCGGCAATTTGCTGAGATGCGCGAGCGTGCGATGACGGACTTTTCAACCTAAATATGGCTAGAATCGCTCAATTGAACGTGGGGCGTGGACGAGCTGCTACTTTGGAGCTCGAGGCATCGATGGGGGTTGGAGGTATTGATCTGGCGCTTATCCAGGAGCCATACTGTTATGGCCTCAATAGGGGCTTTAGCAGGGGGCGCTTGGTTCAGTCAGGCCCAACTTCGAAGGCCCTCATATATGTTTTGAATCCGGCGTTCGGGGTACTCCACCTGTCGCACGTGTCTAGTGAGTTCCTGACATGCGCCCAAATAAGCATTCCGGGATACGGTGCGGTTATAATCATATCCGTCTACTTCAACTTTGCGTCTCCGACAGAGCAGATGGTCGCGTTGCTAGATTCGGCACTCGGCGCCGTTGGTGACGTACCCGTCATCATCGGCGGCGATATGAATGTGCAATCACCACTCTGGGCACCGATAGATCACTCTACGGGATACCTAGCGAGTATATTAATCGAGGAACTTATCGCCCGGCACGGCCTCGTGGTCATTAATGATAGACTTTCACCTCCTACTTTCGTTAGCGCCAATGGGCAGTCTCACATAGACGTAACCATGGCTGCTGGTTCGATCCACCAATCGATCAGTGGCTGGAGTGTATGTGAGAATGCCTCAATTAGCGATCATAATTTAATCTTGTTTGAGCTGGGTACGTCGCGATCCTCCAATGCGCCTATGCCCCCACGATTCGTCAATCGCTTCCGAACGAGACACGATCATTGGGACAAGTTCAATGAGACGTTAATTAGGAAATTAGACCGAGCGGCGAGGGCCCCTCGTTTTAATTGAGTCAGCCGCTTCACGACTGACTGATAATATAATTCAGGCTGCGGAAGCCACAATCGGTCGCATAAAGCCTAGACCATCAGGGTTCCCACCCTGGTGGCATCAAGGCATCACAGACCTCAAGAGAGTCTTAAAAAGGGCAAGAAGATCCCTCCAAAGCGCTCGTCGCTCGGACGCCGAACCACAGCGTATAGATCCGTTGGTGTCTAGGGCTCGGGCGGCTCATTATCGTTATAAGCACGCGATCATACACGCCAAAAAAGATCACTGGAAAAAGTTCGTCACGGAGATGGGCGGCTCGGACCCCTGGGGTCCTCCGTATCGAGCGTTGGCCGAGCCAGCTAGGATGAGTCAGGTAATAAGCGGGATTGCTCGACCTCCTCTCCTTGGCGGCTTCACCAGTTCATTGTCTGAAACGGCTGAGGTCCTGCTTGATGCACTCGTGCCGGTGGACAATCCGTCTGCCGACTCTGAGCTGTTAAGACAGGCACGTCTTGAAATCGCGCTCCCTTACACAGCTGCACGATCCCCGATGCCAACGGAACTGGAAATTGGGCGCATTATCACGACCGCGTCTAACACCAAAGCCCCTGGCCCTGACTGCATTGACAATTTACTGGTCAAGCACGTCTGGGCCCAGGGCAAGGGTGACGTCACCCAAATTTACCGCGAATGTTTCGAAACGCGTACCTTTCCCGACTGCTGGAAGACGGGTAAACTCATTGTGATCCCTAAATCTGGCAGTCGTCCGCCAACGGACCCCAAGGCATACCGTCCTATAACTCTCCTTCCCACTCTGGGCAAAATTTTAGAAAAACTCATCAGCAATAGGCTAGAGTTACATTTGGCTATAAACTCCCCCACTTTCGGAAAACCAATTCGGCTTTAGATATGGTAAATCCACAGAGGATGCCATTAGATTCGCGTTGGCCACGGCAAGGCAGTCAACGCGTAAATACGTGTTGGGTGTCTTCCTGGACATCGCGGGTGCTTTTTGATAACGCCTCGTGGCCTCTTATCCTATATAAACTTAGATTGCGTCAAATTCCAGCAGATATTTACATGCTCATTAGGAGCTACTTTTAGCAACCGGGTCATCTTATATGACACTGGAGAAGCAATAGTTAGACGCACCACTAGCATGGGATGCCCCCAGGGATCGGTTCTGGGCCCCTTGCTGTGGAACGTACTTTTTGATGACCTTCTGTCAATAAATTTACCGCGCGGTTGCAGTATCATTGCCTATGCGGACGATGCCCTACTTTTGGTAGAGGCTGACAGCCGTTTCGGCGTTGAGTTGACTGCTAACTCGGCTATCCAAATTATTCTTGCCTGGGGTTCCGAACATGGTCTCACTTTTGCTCCGAGCAAAACAGAATCGGTCCTCCTCAAGGGCAGCCACCATTTACTCGCCAGAACGCCCTCTATCCGTATAGATGGCACGCGTATTAGCTCGCGCAGAAGCGTAACCTATCTCGGGCTCGTACTAGACGATAAATTAAATTTCTCAAAACACGTGAATAACTCAGTAGCCAAGGCTGGTGTAGCCTTTCTGAGGGTGGGACGGTTAGCGGGTGGTGAATGGGGTTTGACAGTAAAAGCACTTAAGATTGCATATGACGCCATTTTTATGGGTATAGCGGGCTATGCGGCTGGTGCATGGTCCGAAAGGTGTAGTCTCTCCTACGTACGGAGAATATTATTGCGGGGGCAGCGATCAGCGCTGATTTCAATTACTAAAGCCTATAGAACCACAAGCACTGACGCCCTGCCGGTGATGGCGGGCATCCTACCGCTTGATCTGCACATACAGGTGCGGGGTGCGACGACCCACTTTTTGGCGGGGAGGCCCGCGAAGATCGGAGACGTCACAGTTTCACCTCCCCGGGACTGGCCAATATGGCGCAGCACAGTCGCCTGGCCGCTGCTCGCGGTCATGCGATGGATACGGCACTTCGCATCTGGCAAAAGCGCTGGGATGCCTCCCTGAAGGGGCGGCAGGTTTATAAATTCTTTCCTACCATTAAATGGCGCATGGAAATCACCAGCGGTCTGGTTGTGAATCATTGGACCAGCCAGTTTGTTTCTGGCCATGGTGGTTTTGCTGCCAAGCTCTTCAGGCTTGGCCGGATGGTAGATGGGCCGACATGTAGATGCGGCGATATAATGGATGCTGATCACATTCTATGGATTTGTCCTTTTATGTCCTCTGAGCGGGAAGATTTACTCAGGTTGGTCCGACCAGCTGTCGGGCCAGTAGGCCACGCCGACTTGGTAGCCAATAAAAATAATTATTTGGCCTTCAGCAAATTTGCGGCGTCATACGGTGCAAGGACGGACCTATTCGTATAGGTCCGTAACCGGCCTTTGTTGATTGCATTAATGACAGCATTAAATAGCATTTCTAGAATCAGTAACGTATAGGGTTTGCTAATTATTTAGAGTCAGTAATGCACACTTGAGTGCCTTGGCCTCCAAGTCCTGGGCAAATGCTCCCGAGACAACTCCATACTCGCAAACAGAACAGATACGCTTAACGTTGTTACGCCACGGGACACGATCGCTGATACCGAATGTAAGGCCGTGGCGGGTGGTGGTTGGGAGTAGTTTAGTTTAGTCAAGTTATATTTTCAAAGAAATAGTTTCGGCAAGTCATTTTCTAACAAATAATTCACAAAAGTTTTTAAAATTTCCAATAAAAAAGGTTTAATTATAAAAAATCATTTCTTCGTAATAATTTTCATTACACATGCCTCATTAGCTCAAATTTCAATGGCAGATATGGCAAGTATGACTTCAATAAAAATAAAATGAAAATACATTTTAAATTGAAAAAAAAGATATCAATGAGTAGTGATAGTTTATTTGACAAAAATATGATAAAATTCACTCAAAAAAAATATATTTACATTTCTTTTTGATCTTGATAATTTATATCAATCAAATCGAAAAAATAAACAGTATTAAAAAATTAACACCTTTTAATATGTGATAATTGTTACATACCATTTCTTTGTTTAAGGGTGAGAGATCAAATTTTTTATGAAGTCTACTGATATCATAGACTCAGTAAGTAAAAATAGAATACAGTGTTTTTCACATTCGTTGGCAAATAAAGCAAAAGAAGCACTCCTCAGCAATGCAATCAGCTCGACCTTGGAAGCGGACGGAGTAAATAAATCATACGAGATAAAAAGCCGTAATATGTGACTAGCCATCCTGTAAATTTTTTCACTGACCACTCGACTTGCTTGCCACCCATCGTGCTTCCTTCATGGAGATACAAAGAAACAGGCTTACCTTTCACTGACCCCTTTGTCTGACAAAAGTTTTATCAAGACCTTTAAGAAAATCGCGAAGGCACCGAATTCCTTATGACCCCTTCACTCTCCTCTCTGTTTGGTTGAATACAGTATAAATAAGCTAATGGAAGTCTGAAAGAGAAAAAAGAATATGTAATGATCTTCTGGTAGAATATCTACGCGATCGCATTCAAGTCACTCTTGACAGACAGTCAAATAAGTACAAAATATTTCAAATTGTATTATTAAAGAATGAGTAATTTTATTTATGAACGCTCAGTATTTAGAATGGAGAATGCAGTCTTAGTAATAAAGTGGCAATAATTATGTAACAAGTATTGGAATACAGTGCGGTAAGCAATCACAGCATCGATACAAGGACCGTCGCCTTGGATCAAACTAAAATTAAAGTATTCTCAGAACTCGCTGCTTCTTGCATTGAGTGCAACGTCAAAGTTGTTGGAAAGTTTTATAAGTTTTCTAATGCTCGCTGTAGATCTTAACCTACGAGACAGTTCAAGTGCTTCATATATTTTTTCTATCGTCAGAAATATTTCAAAAGTGTTTCTAAAGTTTTTATTTCTATGATTAAAACATAGCATTCATAAAAGCAATTAAAACTTGTATATAATAATAATAAACCCAATGCATGTCTTGACTAACTCCATCGCCGATTCATTGGAAATTCAAAACTGATACAGTAATTTGTTCTCCGGTCCATTATGTTTATTGATTCGTTCTACTTAACGAGTTGTTGTATGCGCAGGGTGGGAAACCTTCAACGTCAAATCTTTGCGTTCACTAAGCTGTAATATGATAGAGATGTATTAAATAATTTTTGATTAGGTAATTTGTGTGTGTATCACAATAGAATGTTAGAAATGGAATGTTATGTGTACGTGTGCAACAATAATTCTTTTGACGACGCTTAGACGAAGATATTTTATGATTAGTAGTATTCAAAATTTTTAAATCATTAACAGGTTTATCTCTAATGATTGTTATTAAATACAGAGCGAGAGATTATGTTTTTTTTTATTTCTGTCACGTTCATTTAAAAGGTTCCTTCGCCAATTCTTCAAGCAAAAAGCTGTCGGTGAAGAGTTGTCGAAGGCTTTTCAGTCTTTTTTGACTAAACAACATAAGGTTTAATTACAATATAGATTTCGTACTTTGCCAAGAAACAACTTTTAACTTAACTTGATACTAAGTCAACCTATCCATATATACATTTCTCTATTAGTAATTATGTAATAATGATATCATAGGTGCACATGGTTTCAACCGTTTGTTAAAGCATTATTGTGGTATCTATTCAAATGCATGACTTTTTTTAAAAATTTTCCGGTCCCGTGAATGCTCTTGAGCATTTGGTTGCGGTGTAACGGACGCCCGGCATTGAAAGTTTTCAGGAATTTTTCCACCGTTTGTACATATCCATTCGACGTTTTCAAACATCCACTCTCACCCTCTATACAATCATGAAAAAGTATCATAGAGAAAATGATTAGTTTGATATATTTATTAAATTATGCAAAATATATTGAGCGGATATCTTACAACCAGAACTCGTTTAAAAAAATACGGTGGAGATTCTGAATAGTAAAATTCTGCGCTCCACATTGAAGATTGTGTTTTTAAACAATTTAGTTTTCGTTATCTTTTTTACGAGATAACGTATGAATTTTTGTATAATTGTCCGTAAGTGCTATTTAAAAACTGAATTACACGAGTATTTAGATCTGTACCCATTTTCATAATTTTGGGATTGCGTGATAGACGGAAATGCAAATGCCTTGAAAAAAATATTTTTTCAAGGCATTGAAAACTGTGTAATCTCAATATATATTTGTTTCACCACTACTCGAATCTGCATATCAATGAATTATATTAATGTTATGGTAAACAGCAACAAATATATTGGAAACAGGAATATAATACTATTGATTCTAGAGCACAAAGCATTAATATAATTGTGTTTTCACCAATAGTTTGTGGTGGAGGGACACTATGGCCATTTGTAAAAAAAAAATATTCGATCACTCTACTGCCTCGCTTTAGGGTCAGATGAGGGATATCTGAAGATGATATTGCATTACCATTGGCATTATGATAAAAATACATCTTTAAACCGATTAAAAAAATAATATCTAAAAGTGTCGGTAACGGGGTTGAACCTGTGACCTCGTAGCCGAATAACACGAAGCTTATAAAGTCTCGACCACTTGACTACTAAACAGATATATTCAAAAGAGTTGGGAATTATCAATGTGAAAAGTCCTGATTATATTTAAAAAATGTAGAGAACAGTCAAAAATGTGTGCTCCGTTTCTATAGAAAAACATCATATGAACAATTGATGTCTTTATATGAATTATTCAAATCACTCGTGGACGAAAAGCTTTTCTGGGGCCATAAAACTTTAATCAAGTAGGATCACTTCTGTTTTGACAGTTGACACGCAATGTTGTCTTATACAGTGGTTTATAAACTTCTTCGTTCTCGAATCACTGTTATGGGTGCATTATACGATAATATTTAAAATATCTTCTTTTAAAATGAAAGCAATCGATTCTCAGGTCCGGTTCTCTGAATACAAAAAATGTTTTTTTATAGTGACGATACATAGATTTGTATTAAAAGAAATATAGTTTTTAATGTGCTTAATCTTTTAAGAGTATTTTCTATTATCATCCAATCAAGAGCACAGGCGTAGTGAAAGTGATGTACAGCTTACTACTCTAATGTGCTAACATAGTCCATTTTTTTACCTTTAATATTTCCAAAGAGAGGTTGAAAGCTGATTTACAGCTGAAATTCAAATTGTCAGTTAGGTCATTATGTTAAAAAAAAATATTTCATTCTTTCCATAATGTAACAAGATAAATAATTCTACTGCTAAATATATTTGGAATATATAATTTAATGGATTCGAATATAAATCCATTTCCAATTAGATACTACTCTCACGCACGACCGCACGTATGTTGGATATTCAACCAAAGGGATGGTTTTGGTCCCAATCCACTCATGAAAGTGCATAATGTAGCTTTATCAGCCCAACTGCAGTTTCGAAGTGTGGTATTCCAATGAATTAATTTGGTACTTTATATCAAAGGAGAGCCGCAGTTGTTTATTCTGATACCCTTGAGTACTAATATTAGATATCCGCGGCAATAGATTGCATGCAAATATTGATATTCATAATTATAATCGTTTTTTATTACCGTCGTTGTATCGTTACCTCACCTGAATTGAGGATGAAGTAGTTGATTAATAGCGCGAAAATGCATGCTGAAGAAATGTAACTATTTATTATATGGTTCTAAAATCATCAATGAGAACCAGTGTAACGACTAATTAAATATTTGTTAAGTATAGTCAGAAATATAGTAGCGAAACACGAACTTTACTAGTACCTTGGATAAGAAAAAATGTGTACCTAATTTGTAAAATGAAAAAGTTAAATATCCTATATTATATTTATATCGTAAATCAGTAATACTGAATACGTGGGAGAAAATCAAATGCAACTCAAATAAAATTGTTGGGGTAAGAGCGTCGATGATTTTTTCAAATGTATATTTTTCTCATTTTTAAATGCGTTTTAATGTATTTCATTTAAAAGACAATTTAAATGAAATTGAACTTTGAGTGAAAGTTTTGTGTCAAATATAAATATAAAAAGGCATTTCGTATAAAATAAATTAGCCAAAACACTTTCCTTTAGTAACGAATATTTTATCAATTTTATTATGATATTCCATGATCCACTCTTCATGTCATCTTGTTAATTTCAAATTTATATTCAAATATTGTATTTTACTACCATATTATTCAAATCATTCCCATTCGATATTATATTGTATGTGGCAGGTAATGTTATATAGTTATTGCATATTTCATATTTCTATATGTGCCGTCACATTTTACGAATGCAATTCAATTGTGGCGTTAAGCCTGAAGATACATTATTGCCAACTTTTGGTCAATGTTTCAATTAAATTAGTTTTAACCTTTGCGGTAGTGAATGGAAACCCACGAAAATGTGAGCACTTTGTGCTTATTAACCTAAGCTTATTGTATTTCTTACTTCTTTTATTTCTGATAATTTTTATTTTCCTTTGTTTGATTTTAATTTGTAAGAATTGATATGGCTTTTATTCTGTTACAGGACCTGACTCAATTGAACTCATTACCGGGATTTTCATCTAATTATAGTTGACAGACATGTAGATTTATTTACTTTTATTAAATGCACTTAATTTTGGGCTTTTTCTTTGTTAATGTTAATTTATACTTAATTTATTTTTGACGTGTTAGTTTGCATTGCTAAGAGGTCTTCAACATTTTATTTTTAGTCTATTTTTCTTGTAATTTGCTTTAATTTATTTGTTTAGTTGTTTTACCAATTGTTTGTCATACCTTGTTTCCATACTTAACTTTTGCATAAATACCACTGTTTTATTGTATTCCTTATCAGTTGGTAATGCTCGCCATGAGCGAAACCGGTCCTGATGAAATAAATCTCATGTGGAAAAAGTACTAAAAATGTGTTATTATTTTTATCAAATTTAAATCGTTTAAATTTTGTACTTTTCCATGAGTTTTGTCGCTAACGACCAAGGTTTCGCCTTCCGGAATCTTCAGGCATTTCAATTGATTTAAAATAATTAGAATAACCCTGTGTTGATGGAATTAGATAATGATTGGTTATTAACAATCGTAAAACAAGTTAATTGGCAAGGGCATAATTGATCGATTTATACTGTGTGAAAATTTTTACGATGGCTTTTTAATTGGAGAAATGTTTTAATACTATTGCAAAGAGATATCATCATCAGTAATAGAATTTATTTAAAGAGTTTTACTATTTGTATGCTTAACCAATTTTTTACTTTTAATTTGAACATACCATTCTATTTCAATGTGTGCATGTTTTTAATCAGTTAATGTTCGATGAAAAATATTTTTTCACCAACTCACCAAATGTTTTTTTTTACTATTATACGAATGTTTGAGTACACATTCCACTGTGATACAGTATACTACTAAAATGAAAATTTTGTTGGTCGGCATTGTTTGTAAAACTTCAAAGTGCTTTTTGGGGAGAATTACTGATCTGTTCAGTTTTGTTTGATGCAGATTTTGGAACATTCAATAGAAAATTTGTAATTAAAAAGAGGTTTTCTAAAGATAATTTTTTTATTTCAATTGGATGCAGTTATAGCTCTGAATAATGCCATTTAACACCACGTTACAACGCCTTAATAAATGAAATACGTTTAAAAAAAAACTTCAAATATTTAAATTAAACGAATGACGACAATGTTTAATTTTATCGAAATATATGAGATAGCTTTGTAAAATTGTTGTTTTAAGTTCGTTATTCCAATTTCACACGAGACTACTTTAAATTGTTAGTAAAATTAAATTGTGGATTGATTTAATACGGTTGACATCATTTTGAGACAACGCTCAATATCGAAACCTTTGATATTAAGTATGCTTTCAAACAATACCGAAGAGGTTTAGTAAAACTCGTAGTTTACAACAGTGGTTCTGTATAACATGAGTGAATCAAAGATAACTCTATTTAATATTGTACCTCAGTATTTCAGTAGTTTTTTTTGGAAAGAATAAAGAAATTTAGAATGCGAAGAATTATATGAATTGTGAAATTACATCTGATTTGACACCGCAAGGATATAATTTTATTGAATTTTTAGTCATTCCTGATATCGTGCGTGGCGACAATTCACATGATAGTAAATTTTCCACATGTTATAAAAAGAACAAGTTAGTGTTGCTATGCAATTTAGAATTTGAAACTGCACCCTGGAGATAGCGGGGGTAGAAAAAAAGAAATATTTTTTTTCTTTATCGAATCATACCGATTATTTCCATTTTTGTTTGATAGCGTGTAATTTCTTTATTAGTAAATGCATCTTCGTAAATACGATTCATTTATTCTTTATATATGTGAGTATTAAGTAACATTGGCTTTTTTTCTTGTCTACGAACAGATATATAAATTGACTTATTAGATTTATGGGTGTAATATGTTTATCGATTTTTACCATTTACACTACGGTTTGTTGTACAGTTGTATGTATGTATATTGCCTCCCATAAAGTTTTTCAGAGTGATTACCTTAAGCGACTGACCTTCATACACCACGGGATATTAAAATATATATTTACGTTCGTATTTAATAATTAATTTAAGTTCAGATATTTTTTTTTAAATAATACGAAGACAATCAGAACTAAAGATAACCTTTTCTTATCATTTTTCAACCAATCCATAATATCACTTTTTAGTATAATAGTGAATTTGGTGGATATTTAAAAAGCGTGTCCACTTGTTATGCTTCAGTCGTCCACAATCTTTAAATGAATCAATAAGTTAGATAGCTAAATAAGTTTGCATAGTAAAGCAACAATTTTTAATAGCTAATACTATTGAAGTTATGATTGTTATTGTAAAGTCATTATTTATTTATCAAAATAAATATAACAATAAAAGTTCAACTTCATCCACGCACATTAATGCTGATAGATTTCGAAAGGGGAAATTCGGTTCATAAGTGAAAAACTGCCACGATATTTACAAAAATTAAATTTGATATCATACCAAACTACAGTTGATCTGATAAACGTGATACATAAGTACATAAGTATTATACGTCATTTATATTCTGAAAATGTCAACGAACGGTGATTACGAACGGACCATTGACGTGTTTTCAGATGCAGTTTTGCCATTGGAGGTTGTTTTTCATATTTATCATGGATATTTTCATGTTGCGAAAGTATATTTTCTTGGGTAAATTAGATTCATTTCAAAAGATGTTGATTACCAAACATAATTCTTAGAGTCGCATGTTTATTCTCTTGAATATAAATACGTGTTTTGAGCAACTATTTTGCATGCTTTTCTTCGTCCTACCCCCCTATAGTTTTGCATTGTAGTACCTTATTTAAAAAAACGCTGCTGTATCTATTTAACTTATTTAGTACGAATATCTGAATTCTGATTGTGGATCTACAACGTAAACTATTTAGAAAAGCCAATCAATATTTACTGCAGATGTGTAGAGAAGAAAAAATAGTTATAGTTTTTTCGACTATTCTATTATTTGTATATTGTACAAATTACGCAATAACTGCACATCTATCGAGATTATCGTATGTACGACGCATCAAACACAAAATGCAATAATCTCATATCTCTTCTTAATACCATAGTTAAACATTGCACGCAAAGCCAGCGAAACAATGTTATCTCATCCGAAACTGTCATTTGTTTACGTAGAACATGCCCACAAAGCGCGGCTTAATGTTTGCTTGCAATTATTTTTAATTGATTTTCAATTTTGACGGCCCCATTTAATCATAGCTGACTTTATCTGTCCGAAAGTACAAAATAGAAGAAGTAAAATAAAAATCTATTTGTAAACTATACAAGGTATGCATATATGTACATATGTAAATATGCCAGTGTTTAATAAGACAGTCAGCAAAATTTTCTAGAATGCTACCCAATCTCCAATTAATAAACTATTAGTGTCCATTTAGGTATGGCCATTAGTACGAAACTAATAAAATAAAAGCAATGATAAGGGCATAACAAATTGTCAAAAATGGTATTTTAGATAGGTACATCGATATTTATTATTTGAACGATATTTATAATAATTGACGGCTTTCCTAGACACTATTATTTTAAAACGTCAGTTATAAATATTATATAATCTATCAAACTAGTGAAGTGGTTGCGGTATCCAGTTAGTTTACTAAATTGTGTACTAAGACTTGGATGTTATCACAACTTAATCCCCTCCCATTCTACAATATCTAAAAAACGGAGCATAGCGAGAGAGATTGGCGATAGCGAGACTACTTGTCCTGCTCTAGCTCTATTCTTCTATCTTAAATTTATTCGAAACAGTTAGATTGGATGACAGAACAACAAAAAGTTCTTGTAGAATGTTGAGATAAGCTCGATTAGATTTCCACACGTTCTGTACTTAAGATTTTTTAAATGTCACATTAGCAAGTACATAGATGTGAATCTAAAATCTGACGTAATCTTACAATATATATTTTGTAAACGTTTTTGAAAATTCGTCGTATATTGAATCGTATAACAAATATTGAAAGTAATGTATTATTTTTATAAAAATAAATCACTATTAGTTTTGTCCTTATTCCAATATGTTCTAAAATGACCGCGAGCGAGCAAATTAAACTTAGACGAGCAAATACGGTCCGATATATATAAAAAGGTAAACCTTCTTCTATTGGTTCCCTTTTTAGTTAAAGTTGTAATCAATTAAATTGCGATGCATCAAGCATATAAGACCGCCATGGACTTTGTGCCACGTATGCAAGCCATGCATGCACTCGAGAGAATCCTTTTATACCTGAGCCTTAGGGACTCCAATTACTCGACATCTCAACTAATCGAGTATCGAGTAGCAAAATTTAAAAATACTCGAGTACTCGAGTATACTCGAGTAGTTACAGATGTACCATTTTTTTTTTAATACCATGTTTTTTTACGAGAATTGATTGTTAATCCGTTGCTCAACCTCTCTTTTTCGAAGAAAGGGGGAATGGAAAAGATAAGAAGACTAGGATAGGACTATTGGTTAGCTAATCGCTGTCACTAAGGTGGAAAGGTATTTTAAACAACACATACACCCATTGCCTCAGCAAAAACGATTTATTTCGTACCGGCTATCGATCCCGGCTAGATATATATTTATTATTCTATAGCTAAATATATATTAATAATTGAAATGTATGTATTTAAAAAAATAAAGAAGGTTATTAAATTGCATTAAAACATTTATTTCAATTTATAAAACATATACATATTTCAAAAATAATAGAGGGTTAAACATCTCAAATTTTAAATTGGTTCGAAGTTTTGTTTTTATAATTCCCACGGAAGAAAAAACTCTCAGTTGAACGTCGGCTTTTTCAATGAATTAAAATAGGGCATCTGGTGTTTAAATGACTTTATGAAACCTTTTTTTTTATTTTGCCTACAATATTTTTTCAGGGATTAAGATTTTGGTTTATGACTCATACTTAATGACTTTAACAAAATAAAAGGCGAAACGAAAGATTTTTTTGCAATATTTCATTTTGTGTCGTATCATAAATCTGTTATTCTAAAGATAAGTTGGGTAAGGAATATATCAGGAGTTATAAAAGAAATTTTCGCATAGAATACATAGTCAACGGCAAAACCATTCAAAAACATATATTACCTGACAGTAAAATTCACGTGTAAGACACCAATATTCTTTTTCAAATAAGTAAATAAAATATTGGAAATAAATCTTCATTTATAAATTACGAGTATTACTCTAGTATTTTTCTAAATACTCGAGTTTCGAGTACTAGAAAAATGGACGAGTATACTCGAGTATCGAGTACTCGATACTCGAATTGGAGTCTCTACAGTGAGCCTCTTCTGCCCTCCGTTTATACTGTTTATAGGGTATAACGAACTCAAGTCAATTGCATTTATGGACTATGAAAAATGTGAATGGAGTTTAATACAGATATTCTGCTTTTGAAAATCACTATAGTCATTTTATTATCTTTATATATAGCCGATACAGTCACATTTTAATGTGAACTAATTGTATGCATAGATTATAAAATAATTAGTTTATTATTTTACATTCGATGTCACGGTTGCGAATGGTCGTATTTTCCAACGAGAATCACGTTTTTTCATGTTTCTATTCCAAATGTATTTAAAAAAATGGATTATTTATTTGTACATGTTTTATTGCGCATTATAATTGCGTAATAAATTTAAATGAAAATAATTTGTCTTACCAAACAGATTAGCTGTGAAAAAATAATGTTTGGCCCCGGGTACTCTGCTTAATATGAAAAAATTGTTAACTTCTGTGAAACAATATTTCTGCTGAAATTGACAGAGTGCGTGCGTGCGCTAAAGTATGTTTCGCCTGTAAACAAATGACTTGTAGACCTATGCATATTGCATAACTGGTAGTTTATAATAGATGTATAATAGATTCGAGTAATGCAACGTTGCTTTTTTTCTATACCCAAAGACAATTTTTATTTAAAGGTAAACTTGCAAGACTGTTTTAAATGTCTATTGATATGAACATATGAACACATCATATTATAAATTGAGCACCTCGAATTAAAAGATAAAGGTGAATATTCAATGATAATACATTTTTAATGTTGAAGACTTTGTCAACTTCGCGACCAGTCAACCTCTATTCTTAAATTGCCAAATACATCACTCTAGGCCTGCGATTGATTTTAAAATTCATAGCAGAAATTAATCGTTCAATACTGTGGAATTATACTACTGTGAAAACACCACTTGAAACGGTACACTAATTGTGAAAATGGTTAAAAGTCATTAAAATAATAAAAAAAAACGGTGACAGTCTGCGGCGGCGATAATTATTCAGAGGGTGGATGCATCATAATGTTAGCCCTACTTGTAGGCAGGGAGGGACAACAGACAAAATAATGCCGGAGACTAACGCCCCAATCTTCACTCCGTACTCGGGTCGTAGTCGCGGGTTCGACCGATACGATCGATAATATTTTAACGTCTTCTAACAGGCATTATTACAAGGCTATTATAAAATATAATTCAACAATATCGTGAAAATAAACAATCAATGTATGCGGGAAACCTGTCCTGATCTTTACCAAATATTTCGTAAGAATAAAGTGAAATTTATTTAAAAACAATGCCTTTCCACAAAGAATTGACAGTTATAAGTAAATACGGTTATAAAAGCGAAACATATTATGTATATGAAATAACTAATATGACAGGATTGTCTTCTATTACGAAAGTGTATTAATTTAGAGTCGACTGACGACACGGCTAGCTACAGGATGGTAGGATATTGATGAAGTTTTATTTAATGTGAGGATCTTGAGAATATTTTAAACATATCCGTTCCCGCTGTAGCGCAATTAGCCATCAAATGTTGTATTTCAAAACGCTATATTTTATTAGAATCGGGCTTGAGTCAGTCGCACAATACACTCTTTAACTAATAAGGTAGAAACAAAAGAATATAACTAAGAAAACCTAGAGGTTAGATATTTTACACATTTTTAAGATCGTAAGTAAGATCGCATGGGATGCAGACATTTCGTATTCATGTTTTAAATAAAAAAAAACCATTAGTTGGCTGAAAAATCCATTTTACATTATATATTTGGTTTGATGTGATTGTGACGTAAGATTTAGAGCGTTACCTCTAGGTTGTAGCACATCATGCATGTTTCGTTATAATATTATAATAAATCTCTATACAATTTGATTCAATTTGTTGGAAGAGTTGCATGACTTAGTAATTCAGTAAATACTTTTAATTAAAACGTATGAGTGCACGAGTATTTTATTAATTTATTTCATTCAATAATAATAATGTAATAATTTTAATGTAAAATTTCAAATAATCTAGATTATCCTACGTATATTTTGACGATTGGTGACAAGTGATTTGAATCTTTCAGATACATCACCAGACTTACATACTATTGGACGTTTGCTTTAGTAATTCCCAAAACAATCGTGTGATGGTACGTCTGATGATGCCTCTGACAGAAGAGAAACGCGTCTTACCAATAGTCATACAATACGTGGAACAATCCGAGTTCTCTTATATTTTATAAAATGTTATTTATCGCGATTCTATAAAAAATGATCGAACTTCAAATTTACGTGGGTCGGGTAAAACATATCTACTTCTTCATGTCACCACCGTAAAGGTTTGTCAACAATATTAATGACAATAATCAGCCAACGCAGGAATTGGGTTGCTCGCACAGAATGAGTTTAGACTTGTAATGAAAATATCTTAAATGTTAAAACACAATTTTTATACTGATAGAGTTAAAATATTAACTAAAATGTCAATTCCATTGAGTGTTTAAAGTTTTCCAAAAGTTTGATTAGTTATTGTGGTCAATTTCCTTGTAATACAGCCTTTGGTAGGGCCGCGAAATGACGATCGCGTTGACATTTCTGTCTGAATACTTTCGGTCATGTTTACGATCAACGACAAACAACATGCTAATTGCCGCTTATTGTTATAAAAATAACAATAAAATTTGGAATTATACTTCAAAATACTTTTCGGTGTACAAAATTTTACGTAACTGACGATAATACAACACCTTCTTTGACACTTTGGAAAGATCATAATTGTGCAGGGTTGGCAGAAACGGTAGCAGAAATTATTTGACCACTCAGGGACGCATTTCATTTTTGATATGAACCGTTTAAACTGCTTAAAGTTTGAACAATGACCATATCATATTCAAATGGAATTCGAAAACACTGGAGAGCCGTTTTACTTTGAAGACCTACTGGCAGAAAAAATCGACACCTAAATTTGTAAAAAATCGATATAAATTTTTGGGGGGGGAGGTGGGTTGTTTGGCGGGGTGGGGTTTGGAGGGCGTATGGGAGGGTATGCCAGAAACCTTCAAAGGAGTGAACTCGAAAAATTCATAAAGTTTAAAAAAAAATTGGGGGGTGGAGGTTGGGGGGTGGTTGGGGGGAGGAAGTGGTTGGCCAGAAACCATTGCGGGAGTGTATTCAATAAATTTGTAAAGTTTCACATCGATCGGTCGAGCGGTTTAGTAGTCCATAGCGGAAATACAGACAGACAAACATTCATTTATATATATATAGATATGCCCTGAGTAATTAATATCTTCGCCATTTATTTAGTTTTAAAAAATTGCATGATAATTTTAAATGGCTGGAAATATTTTATTTGAATGATATTTTTTGCGATTGTGTTGCGACATAATCCTGGGATTCATATGCATCGTGTCAAAAAGTGTCGGTATCCCGGGAGTGAATTACTTATTTCTGAGCTTTCGTGGTGAAATTATTGATTGAAGTGATATTCTTAAAATGTTTGTGCTATAACTATTTATATATTTTTTCTTCATATTTTCAACTGTCGAATTTAATAATGTCAAGCCATCTCGATTAAATGCTTAATCCAACTTCATGGGCAATATTGCTTAAAATTCAATTAAAAGTGAAAACCAAAACAGATTGTATTAAAATCTGAAATAAGGTCCACTTTGGTTTTGCAAAGATTTTTAACAAAATATGACCTCTATGGTTCAGCTTCTATTTCAAGAATTTGTTTCACAACGGTCCTGGCGGTCAAGATATGAAGAATTGTTTAAGCATCCATGTAAAGCAATACACAGTTTACAATATAAATATAAAACTCTTCCTGATAACATGTTAGTTTTTAATTTGAATTATGATAGATTATCGGCAATAAATCATGAATCGCTAGCGGTTTTTCTCAAGTGTTTTATCTGTTCAGAACTCATTAAGCCGACAATAATCAGTTTGAATTCACACGCTCAAGTGATATAAAAACTACATATGTAATAAATACCACTGTGTCAAATTTATCAAAGAAACTTAAAGTAAAAGAAAGGAAAGGATAGCATGTTTCATGATTTTAATACATTGTATGCAGGCGTCACTATATTAAAATCCTTTGATTCTGTTTTTTTTTTTTGACCGTAGCCATGTAGGTTATCTTATATACTGAAATATGTACGTTTCGAGAGATATGCGGACCACTCACGTAGTATTGAATAACTATACACAGGATAAATATATATATGTAAATAATAGTTTCAGTAAAGGTAATTTATATTACTATTAAATATTAACTGAAGTTTTTATACATTCATGTATTTTTTATGTTTCACTTCCAGGAGTTAATTGCCAACTTAATAAGAATAATAAGAAAAAAGTCATGTTCTTCAACAGTAAACAGTCAATTTTATTTACTAATTAAAAAATTAATAGTTCAATATAAATCAAAATGTTTTTGAATGTCAACTGTATGGGTTTTGGTGGATATGCATTGTTTTTATAAATACAATACATATGACAAGGGTAATAAAAAAAATATTTTTAATATTAATAATAAAATATTACCACAAAATAACAACAAATCAATAAGAAATCGCTAGTTTTTTTTTATCCTCATTCAGTCTTAAAAAAAACCTGTTTATATGCTTTAATACTTAAACTCATGACAATAAGAATATTATTTTATTTTTAGTCTTTAGAGCGAAATCTATTTTGCTTAGTTAATTGTCAAAAGGGCAATAGAATTGTAATTTAGAAAGTTTTCGCATCATTAGCTATTCACAAGTGTTTACAGGAAAAGTCAGTCACAGATTATGCATATTCAGCTATATCGCTTAAACTTTACAAGAGTTTAAAGCCCTCAAGTCTAGCGTGTAGCCAGACTAGATCGGGCATGAGTACACAGAAGATACTTGCTTTCTATCGAAAAGGTAATACCCGTCGCTCCTTCTGACTAGATGTACACCTGTCTGGACTGTGCGCATTACATACGACAGTTATATTGCCGCAGGTGTTTACCCAAAAGATAAACAGCGTTGTCCTCGATAGTCTATTGATATTTGATCGTTAGCTGGACAACGAATATATATATTTATACATATAATAATGCTCAGGAAGTAGATAGAAAGTTTAATCGGCGATTTTTCACTAGATAGTTTTTGCACTGTTCCTATTGGGACTATGTGAAGTATGTGAAACTAAGCACACATCCGTATTTGGTAAACGTATGATAATATTTATTATATCTTTATTATACCGTACTTTTCCTTGATATCTTTCAGATGGATGAAGATAATTCAACTAAACTTATTGTTGACAGTTAAGAAAGAAAAAATAATCAAAACTCACGCCAGAGAAATATTTATAATAGTCATGATCTGGGGTGCTATGAAACATAGGAGGAAGGTTAGTTTTAAAAAAAAATCTTCTGCCTAGCGGTTATTCAATCGTTATATTGCTTCATAATTCAATATGAGCATTTTTAATGTAAACCGAGAAAATCTTATGTCGGTCATCTTCGATGGAGCAATAGATTAATATTTATACTGCAAGACAGCAGGGTAAGTTATACACAAGAAACGACGGGTAAAATATAATATTATATCATTTTAAAGAGAAATTTATTTATTAATAGAATATCGATTGCCAACGCTTGTAGCCGAAGGATAATGTTATGTTTTTCTCCATATCTGATGTAATGAGTTTACTTCCTGATGCGACTTTGGATGGCGAACGGTTACAAACTCATGTGAAGTTTACTGCAAAAGATAATATACTTTAAATGCTGTTTTCAATACCAACGCCAGTAAATTGTCCTACGTAAAAAAAAAATTTTCAAGAATGCGTGCTATTTTTAATAGAGAAACAGTTGTTTCATAGACTAGTCGTTTCCCGGAAAGAAGTTTTAAGCAACAATATTGCATCATCAACTTATGTATATTGGCTTCTGAGAATTGTAAACCAGTGCGTTATGAAACAGCAAATATAGAAACAAGCCGATTATTTGAATTGACAATGCTCATATTTTACTCGTTTTACTTTTTGCAACCACGCGCGCTATTAATGAAGAAAATTTGGTTTCCCAATGTAACTTATTCCATAAAAAAAAATTCTGCCAGTTACTTGATTTTTCAATATTTTTTTTTTCGTTAGAGAGTAATTTTATTAGCAGGCCTAGTGAATAACGAATCGCTCACTCACAAGAATAAGAATCATAAATCACGACATTCAAAGCTTCAAGCACTAAGTTAATCGATTGAAAAATCAATTTCAAAATACACTGTCTAGATTTTTTTTAAAGGTTTAATTGTTCTCTTAAGTCGATGTGTATAAATGTAAATTTATGAATTTTGAAGGAATTCTCGTGACAAAAGTGAGGATGTCTTTATCCTTAAATTTCCGAAACTCGAGTTAAATTTAGTTTTACTTGAAAAATTTACCGCGAAAATATTCAATTAGTAATATTTATGTGGAAAAATTTGAAAAGTCCGAAAGTTTTTCGTCTTGCCTATGAATGATTGTCTTAAGATTCTTGAGTATTTATGATACCACTCATATTGGGTAACTTTTTACGTCCCCTCTTACTATTTACACATTTTGACACAAAATATTTTACCTACCCCAACGCTTCGAAGGTAAAGTTTGTAGCACATTACATCAAAAGGTGCGAATAGTTAAATGAAATATTATAATATGTGTATGTATTTTATGTGGGTCAAATTTTCTACAAATTCCTTATATTTACCTGTTAACTATCCAGTAGATTATTTTCAACCCAGAATCGTAAAGACTAAAACTTTTCTAGACTGTGTTATGAAATGCTATAAGTATAGTTGCTGAGTGAGGATGCAAATGTATTGAATATAATAATGAAAGAAATTTTGCACCACTATTGCTTTGGCGACAAAAAGGCTTGATGACATCCAAACGTTGTTCATTCAAAGTAAATTAATATTTTGCGAATATTGCAGCAATGTTACCACAACAAATATTTCAGTATTACCTTGAGATTGTAAAATAACCACAACGAATCGTGATATAAATTAAATTGTTTTAAATCTATTTAATAATTAGAATTTCAAATATTACAAATAATATGAATATTATCTGCCCGTTTACCGATCAAATAGAACATATTTTGAATCAAATAATTGATTTTCATTTGTCTTAATTTTTTTACGGATATTTGTTTCACAAGTCACCATTTTCTGTCACAAATGCATAGAAACTGCCATGTGCCGTAGTTCATGCGTTGACAATAATTATTTTGTATTATGTCAATATTACAACAATATAATCTCTACGGAAAATCTCAAATAAGTTTGTGTTTAAATTCTAAATACAATTTATGTATCTATTTATATTTTTGATCCATGCAAATATCTTCTGTATGGTAATGATCTCAGATGTAATTTTATGTCCAATTCATTGTGCAATATGTTTTTTTTAATCATGATTTATGATAATGCAGTGAATATGGTATCCTTGTCGGAATTTTAATAACCTTGAAACATATTATGAAAAAAATAAGTATCATTATTTACTCAAACAAGCGAGCATTTTCAACGTCAGTCGCTCAACTTATTTTTCCAAGCACAGTAAAGAAGGAACAAGTATTGGTTAGTTGCTCTTTACGTCATGTATTCAGTATCGGGTAGTGTGTAGAAAGGGATGAAAATATCTTGGATATATATATGTACATGTATGACATTCAATCCATTGAAAAATGAATTAATGAAAATCTTATTCGATACTTGAGTCTTTGAACGTGCAAGCGAGTAATACCAAGCCATGAGCGTTCCAATTCGCTTATGTAAGTTATATGATTTCATTAAAAGCTAACCTTTTTTTAATGCATATTCTATGTTATGAATCCTTTTTAAATAAATCAAATTTATTTGATTTGAAAATCTATGCAATGTTATTCAATAAATATTTTTGGAATTCATAAAGTCTCACATAGCATGCATGAATATGACCCAAATAACTTAACTTCGTCATTGTATTAATATTTGTATTTTAAAAGCTCATTACGTGGAAATATGATGGTATGAGCCTGAGTAAAGTATTGGAGAGCAATAAAAGTCAAATAAAACGCTGAAGAAATTGGTTTTATTAACTTTAAAAAACACTGCTTTTACTGAACTCTCCATTTATTCTGAGAGTATTAATTGAAACGGAAGTTTCTGATAAAAATTACATCTTATTGTTTTGTGCCTTCTACTTGAATGTACCTGATATATTCAATAAATAATTATATAACTTGTTGAACAAAGTTATTAGCCCGCTCTGATATGTTATATTAATCTTTTAAAGTATAAAGTGTTTAGTAAAAGTAAAAATCTGTTTTTGCCTTAATCTCCTACGTTTTTATTCTCACAACCGAAAGCACATTCTTTACTGTATTTCATAAGAGTCCTCCTAAAATCACTGTGAGGCACCAATACAAATAAATTTTAAATTTGTCTTAATAACTTTTAATCATCCAGTTTAATATTTATAACACGGTTTTAGAATAAATGCATCATTATATTATTTTGAATGTTCTACATACTTTGACTATGTTGAAATAATTATGTAAGAATCACAATTTTAAAACATTTCAACTGACCATAGAACTACTGTAAAAGAAAAAACTTGGTAATTTATAATATGACTAGTATTGCTACCTGGCTTCGCTCGGACTAAGCGACCGATAATTATTTAATGTTATATCATTCCCAAAGAATTACAGACCCACAGATATACATACATACATACGCCGTTTCGGTATTTCTAGTATTGCTACCCGGCTTCGCTCGGACTAAGCGACCAATAATTATTTAATGTTATATCATTCCAAAAGAATTACAGACCCACAGACATACATACATACGCCGTTTCGGTTTTATATATAAGATTCAACATTTTGTTTTTGAAAAAGTCAAACGTAGAAAAATGCTATTATTCTGTTCAAATTTTCAAGCAAACACTGAAAACTTGACATAGTGCGGGCGATTTTTACTGGTTTTCACTTTCTTCGTCCTCTAACCACAGAGAAACCAAATATAACCGTCCTCTAACCAAATATACAGAGAAAAAATGACAACTCCAGATAAATAAATTCACTTAAGTTGAGTTTGTAGGTTAATAATTATGGTATTATTTGATCATCATGGCTAAGGAAAATTCACAAATAAAAACATATTTAGCACATCCTTGTTTTCGCAAATATGTGTAATAAGACAGAGATTTAACAAAGAAAAACATTCATACCCATGGTAAATAATTTCATTTTATTTCAGGTGTTTTGGGAACTTTATGTTTTGCTTTTTACACCGACAATTATCAGTTTTTTTTTATTATTTGGCCACTATAAAAAATAAATAGAAATGCATCGTTATTTAATGTATGTAAAATCTAAGCGGATTATTGCCTACATTGTTCATTTTTCATTTTCAAAAGAAGGAGTGACTCTTTCATTACAGCGGTAAAATATTTATCATCTTTCGATCGAGCGCGATGCCAATAGATGCTTGAGCGTGTTTGTTTTGAACTATTTTAAAGAACAGAACATTCTTAATACTTTTGATGGGCGGTAAGTTTGTAGAAGTTTATTTTTAGATGAAACAACTTTATTTTGACAAATTCGTCTCTTTAAATGTATGTAAACTTTAATGTTTAAAATGCTCTACAATAATACAAAGCATTTTTATTTATCGATTCGAGTTTTTAAGGATTACAAAAGAATAGATCTTGGAAATTATTTGGAGCCTTAATAGAAATCGACTATTTCTAAATAAAATTTTAAATGGGACGGGTAGTCCTCCCGTTTTTAAATAATTTTGCAATGTGTGGTCACCTAAATACTTGTAATTTTAATTTAAAAATAACGACATTGTTGACGTATAACCTCTTCCCGCGGCCAATTTCACAATTAGAACCACATAAAATTGTAGGGTTAGTCCGAGTCTGGCTTTTCAAAGAGGAACAAATAAGTTATCAACTTTAATTATTTATTTATGATACGTAAAAGCGCAATTTGTTAATAATAATTTAATGGCGAACGATAGATATTTTTATTGTATTTTGATAATAAAATTATTATTTACACAATATAGCGGAAGTTAAAGAGATCGTTTATACGCAAATGTTTATATTTTATTTTTCATAAATAAACTGTCAGGAAATATAAGTATGTCTTTATCTTTAACTTCATAGTATTGATTTGAATTAAATTATGCAGAGAAATTTAAAAATAGAAAATGATTGAATTTCTCTTTTTCTGCTGGCGATTTGTAACTGACCGTCATATTACATTAATAATTTAATATTTGTAGGTATATATGTATGTACATGCCATCAAAGCTTCCTCATAACGCACAGTGCCAGAATATTTTTGTTTTCCAATATGTCTTCAAGTAAAATATTACTTAAAAATACAATAATAAACATACTGGAATAAAAAGTTTCAATAAAATGAGTTTAATAACATGTTTGAGTAAAAGTGATAAAAAAACCATTGAAGTACTTATTAAAAAGAGAAACAATTAGATTATCAAACACGTATTTTTTTTTACCTTAGGACATATAATTATTTATTTTATGAAATCGAGAGTGACTAAGTTATCAAGAGAAGCGTCTTCATTGTGAATTTAATTTGATTATGCATTTCTAAACTGTTATGCAGTTAAGATATTGAAAAAATTCGGCTCATATTTATCCAGAAAATGGTAATTTGTAGTATTGTAAAAAGAAGGTTGTTGTATATTTTGATCGTGTAGGCTTATTTATAATATATAGTTAAATTGTAAAAACCAAACTTTTTTCAGTTTCAAAATTGTTCACTAATATAAATCAAACCTCATCCAGAATAGAGATAAAACAACGTCCGTATTTTGAATCTACTTAGAGATAATAATCACATTTAATGTGAGATAAGGCACATTCATATTTAATTAAAGGATTTTTTTAAGTAGTCAGTGTTATTTTCAAAACTTGTATCTACGAATCGAACGGAAAATAATATAAAATATGTCACTATGAAATATTATTATACAACCTACGAATAATAATTGTTATTTCCTTTGATAAACTTAGTTTAAAAACTCAATTAGGCTAACAAGCTTGCGGATGTAACAAACGATACACGGAATCTAATTATAACGACAGCACATGATTTTCTGCAGCGGAATACTAGTTAAAAACAAGATCAATTTTAGCTATACTCAGTGGCCGCTCGTGAAAAATAAAAGCGATTCGATAAAAGTTCTAGCTTATTTTGTGGAAATTTTCTCGTTATTATTTGGTTTGTAATGAAACGAAAATATTTAAACCTGATGCTAAGCATTGCTTAAAAATAAACGTGTATAACACGTGTACGTTTTGATAAAACATACCTCAAAAATGTTTCGTAAAATAAACGCAGAAAAAGATCTATGAGTATGTAATATTCAAACCCTCCCTAATTTGAAACCATTGATTCCTCACGAATACTGTAATATGTATTTCTAAAGTAATGTTTGCAGTGCTACTGTTTTATAAATAAGGCTTGATATTCTTCTAATTTGAATTGTCATCATATAAAAGACAGATAAGATAAGTTTGAATTCATTTGTAATTTAAATTGAATTGGTCTCATTATATCCAGTGATCACGAATTGTCAAACTCCATCATTTTACTAATTATAAAATTTTATACAATGACTATTTTTCCTTTTTTTCTATGAAGCCAGAGAATGCGCATGACAGGTAGAGGTGAAATGATCTCGGAAGGAACAGACTGTGCCACAATCTAAAACCGTTTAAATAACTTCATTAAAATACGAGCATATCACTCAGACGTGGTTGGCGGTAAGATTATAAGCTGTCTTAACCCTATTAGGCTCAGCCGTTTTTGCGGGTACTTGCGAAAAAGCTCAGAGCTATTTTAATGATAACATAGTATATACTTTGGTTATAATATATTTTTTATTTTAAACGAAAAAAAAACGAAAAAATTCAGGACACTTTAATAGATGAAGAAGAACATTTTTAGAGAGAGAAATCAATAATTCTTTATATTGACAAACATAAAAAAAGATAGAAGTATTCGTCAACGAAGGCAACTTGCTATTTATCAATATTGGAATTTTGCAAACAAAAAATTAGGGACCTTCATACAAGCACATATATCAAAACATATTTTTATTGGTAAATGGTCAGTCTTAGGTTTATCAAAGGATACGGCGACGGATAATGATCATCGGAGCGAAATACACGCACGAAACTCAAAATATAACTGTCAAAAAAACCTGAATATTAAAAAGTAATAATTCGTAAATTAGTTTATTTTAATGATAAAACATGTCTCCAATGGCCTTTTTTTGTTTCACTATGTTTGCTTTCTCTATATCTCGTATATGATATTTCAAAGTATTCGCCGATAGATCGGCGCTCTGAGGCTAAGAGGGTTAAAGTAATATATCAATTAATAGCCGCACTGTCTTTACCTCCATTTCAAATAATGATGTTTATTTTATGTGGTTATATAATATAATTTTCATCATAGCCGCGGTAGATTTTATTACCTAATTGTTTATGCGACGAATTGATGACTGTTGGTTTAGTGAAAAAGAGTAAAGAATAATATATGCAGTGTCTATTGATATGTTTTCAGATATTCAGTAAAAATATTTACATATTTCAAACAAATATATGATGGGTTTTCGAGAGACGTGCAATGCAAACAGTAGCAGGGTAGCAGCATCTACCCAAATACGAGCGATGCAGAAACTTACAATTTATTACTTTATCAAATATACTTTGGTTTTCATATTCTATTCGCAGTAGTTTATTGGTGACCACAACCAAACTGTAACATATTTCCGCCATTTTGAGTGCTCTGTTGAAAAATGTAACAAAACACTGCTCTTGTCACAATATTGGTCATAATTAGTTCAATAATTACATATAATATATTGTATTGACACATTATAAAAATATGAAACATGACCAGGTAATATGCAACGAATAAGTGTTACTGGTTTGTAGGATTAGAAGGAGGTGCATTCCAGCGCCTACGCTCCCAGACGATCATTTCAAAAGAAGTTTTCCCCTATCTACCTACTTGGTACAAGATTCATCCAATCCGACATATTTGCCTATATTTTGCAATTTACCTGAGACATTTGGAACGTTCGAGAGTGGATCGACTCTTCTGTACTATATTGTATTTCTCAGTATTCAACACTGTCATGACCAAGCGTGATTTTGCAAGAACATTCTCAGTGCAGAATTTGAGATGGGTATTGTGTATTTACAAAGATATTTGATAAATGTCTAATTTTTTAAGCTACAGTTAGTTCGGGTAACTTTTGACACTTTTCAGGTGTTTTTTTGTGATATTTTTATTTTCAGATATAGTAAGTTGCATGTGTTACCACTTCCTTTATATAATTTTGAATTCAAATATTATGAAAATACAAGGAAAAATAATTTGAAACTGCTTTTACGGGCGGTCCAATGTAAAATTTATAATTGAGTAACATTGGACACCACCACTTTCGATGAGCGAATTTAAGCTGAATCATCCAGCTTGGTGACATCAAATTGAACTTTCATAAAAAAGGATAGTCTTTTAATGGAAAATATTAAAAAAATTACAACTTTTGGCCCATCCGTAACACTTGGCTGAAGCGAAGCCACCTGTTTCGAAAAAATAAAAAAAATATTATATTTTCATAGTTTTTTTAGTTTATTTCACAAAATATCATAAAATTGATAAAAATAATTTGAGAGGTGAATGTGGCTCTTTTGACCACGTATAAGACAAAAGATCGATTTGTTATATTCATCAATCGCAAGAATGATCACGATTACTAGTCAGCAGAAAAATAAATAAACGGTACTTGCTCAAGTTTTGTCCAATGTTATATTGAATTCCAAAATTACCCGAATTGACTGTACTTAAAGTCACTTAAGATCAAATCGAGGAGAAAACATGTAAGTACATAGCAAAGACCTAGACCAAAATATCAAACATGAAGCTAAAAAGACAAAATATAATTGACTTTGATTATTGATAATGATGAAATTGATAATTGAATTGACAAGGAATTAAACTGGAGTTTTTATTACCATACTAAATGGCAATATCAGAGATCTATTTGGTGCTTTCATGGAATCCTCCAATGGTTTTATTGAGCATTATTTTCGTACGTATTCATATTTTTATTTACACTGATTTTAATTTATTGGTTACGGTTTTATCAATGTATTTTTTACTATTTTTTATTATGACATAGTTTGCCAAACTCATAGCCGAGTGGTCAATGTCTTTACGATTACTTATTAACGGAGGAGGATTCATTATTTGATGTTTAAATGGATTTATCAATTTGTATCTTAAAGCATAAATGTCGGTGATGTTGATATTTCTCTCCGCTTAGGACGAAAACAATGAGAGAACGATCAGCTAACTACAAGTCTTACTATCCCTTTGAACGTATCGAGCGACTTACACGCAGCAATCTTTCGTTAGAACTAATTATGATTTGATGCGCCACGGAAAAATGGAAAAACCCCCATCATAAAAAGCATTTGTAGCATATAAGCTTGTAGATTTAAATATACATACACTTTCAATTAAGTAATAACATTATTTTCCGCTTGTAAATCTATCTTGATCTGTCCGTCCAAAATGACCACGGTCCCTATCCACTCATTAGATTGTGCATAAAATTTTCAAACTAAATTAGCTGGGCTGCAGTTTTCAATGCGCAGTATTTCATGTAATTCATTTGTTACTTCCCACCAAAGGGCGGCCGCTGTTACGTATTGTGAAAACTCTGGGTATTTCTATTGTAAATATATAGCAACCCACCTTACAAGACTGCTTGCGATGTTAATTTTCAGACTTTTTTATAATTGAAATAACTACATATTTTCGATGGTTTCGGCGGTAACTTTGTGGAAGTTCATTTTAATATAAAATTTAAAATAACTTTGATTATTCCACGCAATACGTGGAATAATCAAAGATATTTTAAATTTTATATGAAATAACTACAGTTTATAAATAATTCTAAAACATCCCCAACGAAGTCAAACATCGATGGACAGCGGATATGAAAGCAACGGTGCATGGAATATGATATCAAGTAATTGAAATAACTTTGCTTCATTTCTTATTTCGGGTAACGAACGCTTACAATAATAATTCTATGCTCAATTTTTTACAAACACAGATGAATTATATTTGAGACGCAAAAACCCATATGTGCACTTTGCAATGTTAGCTGCTGTTAACGACGTTTTTATGTTTTAGGTTTAAATTCTTAGTTTTATCAATATTTACCTAGTTTATGTTTTCCATCGTATTCTATTCCCAATTAAAAACAACATGCTGCTTTATAATAGCCGATTGAGCGCTATATGCAAAATAAATTAGCGAAACAAAATTCAGAATTCGGAATCGGAATTGACTTATCTGTTTTTGTGTTTTCCGTAACGAGGAAGAGATCAAATTTTTTTTTGTAGAGGTGTGAAAGTTATATGTATATTACGATAGTTCTGACGAAGGCGTAAGCCGAAATAGCTATCAACAAATATATAAAATAATTTATGTAGAACTAAAATACATTGTTATTTTTTTTTCCGTATTATAATGGAGTTCTACCAAGTAAATGCCTACTCAATCAATAAATTATATGTATATCATTATGTATTATTATCAAAGTGACTTTGTGGATATGTTAATATCTTTAGTTGAAGTAGAATGATGGTAATTGTTTGTATTTTATTCACGCTTTTTATTTGACAATGCATTTAGTATATCGTCATTAATTATATATATTTGAATCAAAGTGTATAGTCTGCGATCACGTTAATCATTCCTTTCTAATTAAACTTTGGAGCAAAATCATTCTCGTAAATTTATACCATTAATAAAATAGAGTTAGAGTGGATGCTGCTAAAATCTTGAATTCAAGATTTATACGTTGTACATTGAAAATATGCTCACTTTCTACCAATGCTTTTTTCATCATGGTGTGTAAGTTTGGGAAATTAGTTTATGATTTAAGGACTGAAACACCTAAAATATAGCAAATGATTTATGAATAAATTAACTGTAAACAAAATTGGAATCGTTCGCTATCAGGTTAGATTGAAAAACTCTGTTGATAAAAACCCCGAACGAGATTTAAACGATTAACAGCTTATTAAAAGAAGAATTGTATTAAAATAGTTTGTTTGGTGACCTATTTCTCTGAGATTTAATAGTTATCGAGAAGCGATATCCATGTTATACTATATTGTTACCTTAACGATTATGTTCTTTCAAATTTCAATCAATTAAACAATAATAGTATATGATAACACCCCCTTTTCTATAAATTCAGCTGCTCCTTTGTTTTGATTGGTTATTAAGTAACTGATCTGTAATTAATCAATCAACTTCAATCCGTCATCCAATTAACGTCATAATCATAAACTATTTTTGTTTAAAGTACAATACAAAATTAAACTAATGATTAATATTTTAAAAACACTATACCCGACAGCTTGGCTATGCCACAATACAGATTACTTTACCTTCAAAAAATAGTCTAATTGTTACGGAGTTTATTCTGAAAATTTAATTTAAATTTATTTTAATGTTTCCAATCTAAGAATATTTTCTTGGTGTATTGCGAAACACCGCTGGCGGAAAGTATTTAATTTCAAAAGTCAAAGAATACCGCTCCTTCACGACAGGGTAATATAATAAATTTATAATGCGAGCAACAGGTTTTTAGTTATTATGGTGCTTTAACACACTTTAACATCTTTTTTGCGTCCATGAGAGTCTTTTATAGACTTGAGACGCATATCGTGAAAGTGTGCGCTGTTTGCAGGGAATGTACGGACTACAAAGCGGAAACGGATTTGTCACAAAGGGCGTAGATAGAAAAAAATCCATTGACGTACTCAGAATCCCTAACAGATAGCGTTTTCAACCTTGACATAAAAAAATAATTAAAGCCGTGTATCGGTATGATACTGGATAATTTATTTTGAAAAAAAATATATATTCGTATTATAAAACAAAGCATGTTACATTTTGCTATTGTTTATAATATATAATGTAGAACAATGTAATTTAAGTGGTAAATTAGTAAACACTTATTTGGAAATAACTGTCAATTTTTTTGTAGAAAGATACTAAATTTATTTAATACACAATGTTATGTATTGGCTTTACAGTTTTATCAAATGTTAAGGACCAGTTTCGTCAAAGCGAGATTTTTCAACTCTACGGTTAATATGTTCAACGATTGATTCACAGCTTATTAGAATCTTTGAATGTTTGCCAATAAAAATAAGCGTCGTAAAAAGAAAAATTATTAGAAGAAGTTTGCGCTCTATGCAATTGAAAAAACAAACTATACATTTTAAAATAAACCTGTTGATGATTTGAGTACTACACTAATGTAAATATTATAAATAAAGCAAAAATAATGTCCCAAGTAATGAAGCATACACTGATTTCAACGTTGGTAAATTATTGTATCCAAAAGTATGTTTGTTCACGTGGTGAAAATTTTTATTGTTACATAAAATAACAAATAAACTTTGATAAAAATAATACCTACAGACTGAAATCATAATTCATGTTCCAGAGAAAAAAAAACAGATCTGTTTTTTTTACCAATGACATCATTGCAAATAAAGTTTTTTTTTAAATCTATTTCATATAAATACAACAATTGCGCAACGGACAATGGCGCTATCTCGGTATCATACCTGTATCTAATTAAGGTAATGAATCGAATTGTTTACGTTATTGTGTATGTGGTAATGATTAATCAAATGGAATTGTCTGCATCTAACCTGCCGCGCCTCTGTACCTCAGTTCGTCGGCGTCAACTCTTTACACACGATGAGGCGTCGGCAGCGGCGTCGACCGCTAAATACCGACGCCCATTCAGAGCTGGCAATAGCGTCGGAAATCTCCAATGACGTACGCATAACGGGGCTCGAACTTTTCAAATAATCGAGATACCACTAACTCACCATACATTTTATAAGCGTGATTTACATTACAAGAAATTTCGCAAGAAACGAACAGCTTTCATTAGCTTTCATAAATGCATTATTTTATTTACAATATATACTGAGAATAAAGTTTGAAGATTAACCACAAATGAAGATATGTACTTTGACATTAAAAGTGGTAATGTTGTAAATTAAAAATTATTTTGATTTACAAAAATATTTTTTAAAACTTATGTATGTATACATTCAATACTTATTTTCTCGAATCGTTAGTTTTCTGATAAATCATAATATAATACCATGAATTTGTTACTTCTGTACTTGAATTAAGCATACATTGAGTAATGAATATTTTTAATTCATAATCAAAATAGTACAATTTTATGACGTGTTTTCTTTAATTTTTTAAATATATCTTTGATTGTTCCAATTTCTATATGAATCAATCAAATATTTAAATATAAATATACAAGAATATAATATTATATGTATCCTTATAGTGTCATAAAAGGCATGGAATAATTAATTAAGAAATAATTCGGCCCCTTGAGATAAAATAAACGTATCTAGATTTTTGCAGGTGTCTAGTTATGAACGCAATTAAATACAAAATAATATATTACTAATAATATAGTCATATCAGTAAGAGAAAAGAATACGAATACGTTTCAATGCGTATTAAAATCACTTTCTTGTTTATAGTTCCACTAAGCCTTAAAACAACACATCAGATACATATTACGAACTAATACGTACCTCTACTTCGAAGGGGCTAAATTTAAAAGTTATAAAATTACTATAACCAAAACTGCAGCAAAATTGTTTGGTAACGCTGAACAAAATACTGAAAAAATTGTATGTACCACAAATGACAAAAGTTTAGATATTGATACAGACATATTTTATTATAATCAATTTCGCTCGCTTTGGAATGATTATGCGGAATCTGTAACACATTGCCATTGTCAATCGTGTTTTTTTCTCTGTAACGGTGAAAATGCAATGTCCGATATCCTTTGACAGCCCAGAGACTAGCATTTGTAAATAGAATATATTTACTATTTAAGCGTATATATCGCAAAAACCTTGTATTTTGTCCACATGGTATTGGAAATCGTGTGGTATGTGATTTTTGTTACCATTTACGAAACGATCCTTGATTATTAAAAAATATAGAAACAAATATTTACAATTATTATTCTGTGGTCATTTTTTATTTTTTGATTATAATACCTGCTGGAAAAGTGTGAAATAACCTTGATTTTTCAACCAATGGCACACTTTTCATTTTCAGACGCATTAATTGAAAAATCGGTACAAAATGGGATATCCAATAAATACATATACTTTTACCATCTGTCTTTAATTCCTCCTCCGTATTTAAACACCAACGATCATAGATGAATACCGATATACCGAATATTACAAAATAAGATTGAAATCAGCAAATAAAATTATATTCGCGGTAATCAAGCTTTTCAATATTATTCTGAAGATAAATTATTTCAGTATTAAAGTATAATTTAAAGTGCTAAAAAACCAATTTAATATGTATGTATGTAAACAATGAAATTATAAGTTTGATTGCGAATGCGATAAACGATGCAATTTTTGTAACGAGTGATCGCAAGGTGTGAAAAGCAATGTGTCTGTATGATTAATGACTAGTGTCTACGATGTTATGATACATGATAAATGACATGCCTTCAAGGATAGTTTCAGCTTATGCCTTCAAAGACGCATAGGGCAGGAAGGGGCCGGTCATAAGCACTGTGCTACTTTTTATGTTAACTTTTCTATTACGGTGCAAAAAAATATGTTATTTTATCGATTCAGTTAGGGACTGGGCATGTCTATTGTAAGAAAAGTATACTTAATACTTTCGATGGTTTCGGCGGTAACTTTGTGGAAGTTCATTTTAATATAAAATTTAAAATAACTTTGATTATTCCACGTATTGTGCTACTAACTGTGACACGTGTTTCGCCTCTTTCAGAGGCTCTTCAGACTTACTATCGCAAAGTTTGCTTAAGTAATGAAGCAAGATTGGTTCTCACATTTAAATTATGAAATTACAAAATGGATTTCGGGTATTTTTCCTTTTAAAGGAAGCAAGGAAGGCCTCTTAAAGAGGCGAAACGAAAGACTGTCACAGTTAGTGGCACAATACGTAGAATAATCAAAGATATTTTAAAAGTATACTTCACAACTAAACTTAAGCATTGCGAGAAAAGTGTTTTCCCCACACAAAGCCCTTAGCTGACAGAATCTTTTAGAAAGTTAAAATTTTGCTAGCTTACATGCGAAAAAGGGAAACAAAAAACCAAATCCACCCCAGCAAGAAAAATAGCCAGGAAACTGGGAGCCCGACTAGCGGACTCTACGTATAGTTAAGCAAAAAAATAAAGGTACGAAAAAAAAATGTTTTATGGTGATTAGTTGCATACATGAAATATGCAATAAATCCCCATAAAAGACTATTTTTGCATGATGCATAGTGACTACACATCACAAGATGGGATGTGTATTTTTGGAACCGTAAAGGAAAGGTTAAATCGAAAACCAATCAGATACATTCCAATATTGTCGAACAACAACAATTTTACGCCAGTATTTTGGTATCGAAAAAGTAGTCGAAATACCGGGTTGTCGTATTCATTAATTTATTCCAAACCATCGGAGCAATTTTGCTTTATGACAAAGAAATATGACGATAATTAAAATATTATCTAACACTCTTGATGTTTCTTCACAATATAACATTTTTGTATTGCAATCATTAAAGAAACGAAATGTCGTTGGAAAATGTAATATGTTGAATAAACATTATTGTATGCTTATATGAGTAGTTAGGTTATTTGATTCATATGTTGTTTACGTTTCACTGGGTTTGTAGCATCTTCCTTTCAGCTATCGCATCAAACGATAACTTGTATTTTAATCTACATATATTATGATAGTTTTAACAACATTTACTTAGGAGTAAATCTGTTAATAAAATTTAGCATAATATAAAATCCAGGGCTGTGGAGTCGGAGTCGGAGTCGTCGCGTGGCTTGACCGGACAATGATTCATTTCATGCCTTTTATTGCATAGAAAATTAAATAAATAGATTTTTCAATTGAAAATATTTCAAAATCATCAATTTACCAAATCTTTTACAATATTTTATTGTTAATTATTCATATGAGTCGTACTCGGATTTTTTCAAAGTTTGAACTTTTTATTTTTGCATATAGTGTGTCGAATTTGGCTATTGGCCGGATTGGTAAGGTTGATATTTAATTGAATACACATAATTAGGAAAATTAGGAAAAAAAAAGTGACGATATTAAACTTTTTGTCGTAGTCGGAGTCATATTTTTGGTCAATGTCGGAGTCGGAGTAGTGGTTTTGGTAAATGCTGGAGTCGGAGTCAAACTTTTTTTTACCAACTCCAAAGCCCTGATTAAAACCATTTAAACAGGGTTTACGGTACACATTATATTGAAGATAATTAAAAAATGGTTTACATGAAATATATGTTTCGCTTAGCGCCAAAGGTCAGGCTATCGGATGTCGATCATTAAATCTTCATCGAAGCTTTTTTTTCATAACAAAATCACAGAGCTCGATTATCGGTAAAACATATTTGATGCGGCGCAATACACCGGAGATTATTCACATCATAATCGTGCCTCATTAACAAAGATCTTAAGCAAAGTACCGTCTTCGGGTAAAGATTTATTAACCTTTTAAGGCTCTACGGGTCCAGTGGTAATGGTGCACCTCGCTATTGGATTAGACTGATTTATGAAAATAGTTTTCAACATATGAATATTAGCTTTCATAAATAATGTCTTTGAGATACCGATCCATAATTTTATTTTCAGTTTCGTTAATTTTTTTGTCAAAATGAGGAATATAAACATCTGCGTTACAAGGTTGACTTTTGGTATAGGCGTTGTGTCATATCCAGCGGACCGTAATAAATCAGCTTTATTCACACCATACAATATATTTCAATGAGGATACAGATTTTTTTTTCATACCTAGAAATTTATCCTATGGATTCTTTTATCAAGATAGCTGTAGTTAAAATGATTTCGTTTATTTTTTTTACCTTGAGAATTAGAAAGCGTACAAGCTGGTCTTTATTCGTAAATTATAAGAAATCTTTTATTTTGTTAATGTTTTTATTTTACCGACATAGACTGACTTGTTTTAGAGATACACTTATTTTTATAAGAGCTACGGGTCACGCGGATATTTTCCAAAAAATGCTCGGGCGTTTAAAGGTTAATGGTTATTGAGTATCAACACACACAGTATATACCTGTATTAACAATAAAGTTAATGTACTTGTCTAAAGAAAACAAAGATAACTTACACGTTCTTCATCTCGCGATAGTATAAATTACATTTATATGTGAAAGGAAAATATAATAATAGATACACAATACAAAATACACTCTTAATTTTTGACGTCAGTGCTTAGTATTGTTTGTAAATGCTTATGTTTCATGTTGTGAAAGAATAATTTGTATAAATACGCTTTAACTTTTTTACAACATTTTTCAATCAAAGAGTCTTATAATAGAATAAAACATCTTGACATATTTTAATCAACTATGAAAATAGTGCTATATAAGACTAAATAATAGAAAGCATTGTTTGAATTCGACACGAATATCAAGTAGAACGGATAGCCGAAAATATTATTCAAAAAAAAATCTACAAAGTGTTCATGATACATAATAATATTCTGATAAATTTAAAAAGAATCAGTTCTTTTAGTTATTTAATATGATTCAAAAATAACGTTGCATTGGACAATTTCAGTGAAGAGTTGATGGTGGTTGAATAAATTAAAATATTGAAATGAATTAACCAAATTATATGAAATTATAGAAAAATTGACCGTAAAAAGTGCTCATTATTTTTGTGATTAAATTATGTAATCATTCATTATTTATGTAATAGCTTGAGTCTTGGCTGGGTGACGTTTTCCTTTGATACTGGACAAAAATAATGATTACATAAATTCGGCTTTAACAATGATTCATTTCATGCCTTTTATTGCATAGAAAATTATATAAATAGATTTTTCAATTGAAAATATTTCAAAATCATCATTTTACCAAATCTTTTACAATAGTTTATTGTTAATTATTCATATGAGGTATGTTTGAAGGTAAGTTATTTTATTGCATATTAACCAAGTGTGTAAAATAAGAATACACTAATAATCAAAGTTCTACGAAAAACTCTTACTTTTTCATATGGGTAATATTTTTTTTCCATCAAAGCCCATAATGTAATTTTATATTGGTTTTAATTGCTGTTATTGTTCACCTTCACTTACGCGTATATATTACACTAGCAAAAACTATTACCAAGTGTCAGGGGCGTATTCGCCTACGTTTCGAAACACTAACTTACTTACTTTTTAATAATTTAAATGATTATGGCATCTAATATCGATTTATTACATGAAATAAATATGTGTTCACGTCAATATATTTCCTAGAAATACCCATATACATATCAGCGTTACAAAATACTCGAAGGCTTGAAGGTGTCCAATATTGAAGACAGGGTCGTTATTAAAAAAATATTTACTAGCTACTGTAAAAAGCAGAAGCCTGTGTAAATAACATTATGTACATATTATATCATTTATTGATGATGCGCAAAAGTGAATTTTATTGCTTTTTTTATATTATATTATGTTATAATTTCGTAACATTAATTATTTAGCACTTATCATTTTTAAAGTATTGCCTGTCACTTTTTGGTGGAAAGGAAAGCATTTTTCAAAAAGATAAAACACATTATATAGTAATTCTTCCACGTATATATTCTGATAAACATCAGGGCCGGTTTCATTTATCTCAAGCATTGCCATGTGATGGAAAATGTACACGCAACCGCATCGTCTACTTTATTTATCAATTAAAACTCTAATGTTTCATATGGCTCTACAACTTCTAATTTGTTGTGTTAAAAAAATATGTATACATTTAAAACGTCATTGTATCACTTCTATATTTTTTGGTACACGATAATATTGGAAATGTTTTTATTTTATTCTTTACAATATTTTTCTGAGCCAAGATGTCCTTCTTCCATCAGCACGTCGTTCGTAGAAATTATTACCTTGAATGATAGATTGATACTTTTTAAAGTGTCACATCATATCTCTAAAGTATATTTGCTCTCCAGTTTTTTCATCTTTGGCTTTATCCTTTTCATATTTTCATTCTTGACATAACCTCGATGTTATTTTTTATCTTTCCACTTGTACGATATGTTTATAAGTACAGCTAAATGATTTTTCAGCATTGCATGAGATGCACCCCTTTAGTCCGTACTAGAAAGCCTATAGCACATTCTAGCTTACTTTCCCAGTTATAATTATATTTTTTTTTAAAAGTACCTCTGGATTGAAAAATCTTTATTTCCGATGACAATGACCAAAAATATATATTTTTCTAATGATGCTTTTTGGATATGTACTCAGTAAGTTAATTAATATTAATCGGCGATTAATGGTACCATATGTGTATGTTGACACATCACATATTTCCTTTCAGATTTTGAAATTAAAGGATTAACAACCTTTAGTAAAAAATGATTTGTGGAATAATTAACATCAAAACTGCTCAAAGATCGATATCATAGGTACACACACAGTGACGGATTATCCCATAAGTCCAAATGTTGCTCAATAATAACATATTTTACTTGCATAATAAGTTTTGGAGACGGAAAAATATTTTTGACACATGTATTTGGTTTATAATATTATGATTATGATGTCACACTGAAAAAATACATTTACAATGGTAGTGATATTGAGTAGTCGAAGGGATATAAATCATCAAGTAACGGCACGACATACGAATCTGCTAGGAAATCATTCTGAATTATTTCTGAGCTGCAGGAAATACGATAAATTTTTAAAGCCACACTCGATCACATACGATAAAAAAGAAAAATAACAGTTTAAAAAAAACGGCTAATTAAATATATTTTCCGACGAGACGAAATTTCGTTTTTAACGTTTATGTGGCTATTTGTTATGCTTTAATATCCGAAATAATGAAATAAAAACGAAATTTAAAGTAGTGAATGATTCGCTAAATGTTGAAAGATTTTGAGCATTTTTTAATTTTAAAATCATTGACGTTGATTTCATTGAATGTATGTATAGACTAGTTTCAAAATACATAAAAAAGACATTGCTATTACATATTTAAAAGATTCATTGTGTTTAGTCAAAAATTGTATGCTTTATTGTTTTTTGTGTGTCCTTGAATGAGAAAGAGAATAATGCGGTGTTACATATTTTCGATCATATTTATATATGCTAAATACGTGCATTAAATGCGAGAGTATGGAGGATTACCATCTTAGTATGGTTTTTAGAGCATTTTAATATTTACACTGAATCATTGCTTATATTACCCACGTATATTATTTACTGGTAGGGTTTAAAATATTATTAAAATGGTTTCAATATTTTCAATTCAAAAAAATATGAAAAAGATTTTCTTTTTCGATATAATTAAAATAGTGAAATTAATCTTGCATTTTTTAATTCAAAGCCCTTAAAATATTCCATATATTTGTAAACTGTTCTTGTAGACAGCTCCGTAGTTAATCAGTCATAAATCACATTATAAATATTTGCAGCTTTTATTTATTTATGTATTTTTTGAATCAATAGTTATTGGAATATTTTTTTATATATGTTTTCATAAATATGCCTTCAATTGTAATAATAAAATATATATGGTAATATAAAATTATTAATAGTGACAACTTATTTTGAAATATTAAAATCTCGAATATTTTTTAATCGAAAAAGTGGATTTCTAATATTATATTGAATATAAGGGCCTCGCAAATGTTTAATCCGTCACTCTAGGGACACCATAATATATATGTTCCCTATAAATAAATATACACATAAATTGTAGGGTAAGATAATAATATATTGAATTTCATTTTCTGTATAATGGCTGGACACTCCCATCAGCTTCGAGTGTTCTTTGATGCTATTGTTTAAGCGTCGCTACATATTAACCTTTATTACAGTGCATTAAAAATGGTTTGCAATTTTGTTCTATCAAGTAGAATTTCTTTGCTAATATCACGTAGGGCATATTTTTACGTGATATTACGTGGGCCTACATCCTGCAGAAAAACTCGTAGCAAGCAAGTTTTTTTTAGAATTAATTAAAATAAGCTTTTAAATTGCTGTTCTTGTTCCTAAATTCTAACACACATTTTTTAATTAATCGCTTTTTATGGAATAAGAAAACATTTTTTTTTGATAAAACAATTAAAGGTGCAATGTGTATTTCGTAGAGTTTACTAAATAATAATTATTTTTTAAATTTTAATGTTGAAATCCACTTTTATAATTTTTTGTCAAAATAATAATTAATTTTAAATTATAGAACAAGTGCTGTTCCCGCTTGGAGAATTTTAACAAATCCCTATTTTATTCGTATTCCTTTTTAGACCCTTGAAATTAACATGGCATTTCATTGATGAGTACTATCAGTAAACTATTGGGAAAAAAATATTTTTTACCAAAATGTAATAATATGATTTCTACCATTAGAGAATCCTAGATTTATCTAGCATTTGCCACTTGTTGCCGCTTAACTAAATTTTCTCATAAATACAAGCAAACTTTAACGCTATAGATCTGTATATATATTACGTCTGTTTGAATTTTTTGCTATCCCTGCAAGCTATTCCCGACATTTTTATTTTCATTGAACGTTAAGAAAATATATATATATATATTTTGTGTCAGAGTACACGTTTTGTAAACATACGTTAGTAATTGACGCAGAAAAGAGACATTGTCGTCAGTCGTCAAGAAAACTCTTGTTTTCATAAAATTATTCAATATTATTATACACTTTTTATTATACACTTCTCGGATGAAGGCCATCACTTTTAAATACCACACTTTAGGCGTCCTTGCAGGCTTTGATCAGCATGCCGAACGTGCTTCATCCAAGCTTGGGTAGGCACGTAACTGCACCCAACACTTATTTGTTTATGATTTGTCCTGTTTACCATCCATCTAAATATAAAACATACAATCGGCAAATACACGTGATCTCTCATCATAATCCATAGCAAGATTGAAGGGCGTGAAGTGCCTATTTGCGTATATCTGTTGTGCAATCAATTGACAAGTGTCTGCTCTTCTTCTATTAATCCTAACCCAATTTCCATTCGATCGGGTGCGTAAAGAAAACACCAGCTTCCTTCAACACTATCATTTCCAAAAAGGAAAAAATAGTAACAAAAAACAGTTCCCGGTTGGCGCCTGTCGAAATTTTCTATGAGTACGTATATTATGTTCGATACGGAGAGCGGAAAATGTTGATAGAATTAACTAATAAATGGATTATTCATTTACAGAATGACGATATTTCGAACATTTTTTCACAATCACTAATGGCCTTCATGATAATTAATAACGAAATGCAAGATAGATATTTTATAGGAATATAAAATCTACTGTGCAGTAGAAATCATATTATTCGCTTGATACAGATTAAGAGTGAAACACTGAACTAATAATTCCATTAAATGGAAAGGCGGCGAGCGAAGCGCGCTTAGTAACTTATATGTAAATTTATGTGATATGGATGCATTATAACTAACTCTACGATTTCTCGCAAGCTCAAAAATTATTTGTCTCTGGTATATAATAACGACATAATATGTTATATTGATAGCCTACACTGCAAAGCTCATACAAAGTTCGATACACCAAAATTTCACATTACAGATTTATTTGAAAAGGCTTACTAATGCCATCGTCTATAATCTATATCACTTAAATTAATAATAAATTATTGGTCTTTTCATAAACAAATTACTGTATGTAAAGAAATACATACCTTAAATTCACTGTGTTACCGATGGTAAGTAAGCTATTCAATATTGCATTATTTTTTTATAGAATGCGTGATGTAACAATTTACTCTGGCACATTTATATGAAATTTTAATGTGAAATTCAGAAATATTTCCTTTATTATTCGAATGATTTTGAATGTACTGTTACCAAAAAATAAATGTAGGTATAATGAAAGTGGGTTCTTTTTTAAATCTAATAATTAAAATGGTTTACTGTAAACTATTGGTGGGACACCTTAATAGTTATTTCTCACTCCTTGTGCAGAGAGGGTGTATTTAAGTTTTTGTAAATCGAAAAATGGTACGACGCTTCATTACGAATAAGAGGCCGTATTCTTCGCAGAGTAGCATGTCTAAATAAATCATCGAATTTTCTCACGACTATTATACTGCTGAAGTTTTTATTAATTTGCATTTATCATGCGAGAATATGTCTCACTATAATTTTATTTTAAATATTTTATTTTTAATGATAATTTCTAAGAAAAAATAAGATACTTTTATTATTAAATTTCAGTTGACACGTTGAATCCCGGAACCGTGTTTTCACGTGGAAAAACCAACTATGCGTTGCTTTCTGGAATCGTATTTTCTCGAGATATTCTATTTCTAACATATCGTGTTTGATGTATCCACTTGCCCTTCTGAATACCAATTGCGGTGTAGTCACCGATTCGAAGAATGCATGATCGACTAAGCATAATGTTAGGAAAAACCTCTAAAATTATTTTATTACCAATAGTAGCAGCAAAAAATAAACAATCCCCGTAGAACTGCCCAGGTGTGCACATGCACCAAGAAAAAAAGGTGTTCCGTCTGATTTGGGTCGGTATGGAAGTGCTAAAATTTTTTTTAAGCAAACAAAATCATTCTGGCAAGTATAAAAACTGTGAAATATTTTAGTACTATTTCCCGATTTAATTTCTTCGTGTAGTACGGTTTAATATATAAAATCTTGGACTCCTTATGAAGATTATCTCAACAGGATATTCTTTGAGAACTGCTTGTTATTCAGTTATTCGGCCCTCTTTTTTCGACAAGAGTAGTGATAAGCTAATCAGTCTCGCTACGCTACTTTTTTTTGGATCTGATAGGTGTGGGAGGGAAATTAAATGGAGTCTTCGAACAAACATCAATAAATCGATCTAAAAATGAATTCCAGCACACGAACTCCACAACCGAATCCAATGTATACACTCGACCACGGACCCGATTGTTAATAAAAATGTTTTTCGATTAATATTCCATTGACATAATAACTATATATAATACAACGATGTAAGTTATGATATTTCGAAGAAGATTCTAAGTAGATTTGCATTGTTGAAATACTTGAGGATTAAATTGCTCGAATACTTGAATGTCAGAATCCTAAGATATTCGTCATGTAATAAAGAAATTTCTTGGAATGAATACATCTTTTAATTTTATACATATTATACGCACATCAAATAATGAAAAGCAATGTTATTATTTTTAGCATATTAAGAAGTCTGTACACTGTTGTGAGGGAAGTAATATACATATTGTATATAATAATCGACAAAGGAGAAGTTTAACGCGCTTCATTATACATGAAATAAACGGAAAGCAAACTCGATTCCAGATACAGTGGTTGATCATACGCAGCTTGGAAAAAGAGAAACGCGGTCGACTCCTTTTACATTTTTTAAACAAGCTATCGCAACAAAGTGGCAGTTGAAAAATCTGCCACCAAGAAAATATGCCCCGCATGCAAAAAGTTTTGGATACTTAATTTTCATGTGGTGTGCGTCAAATACAGCGTTGATTAAAAAAACCGTTATTCTAGCCGCTGGCGTATGACGATTTAGTATTAATTTTGTATTAAATGATCAAAATTTATCATGTATCAACTGATACTGTCTATACTTATATTGTCTTGATTTTAGAATGTGTGTATCGAAATAATACCTAGAAAGTCTCTGAAAAAGCCGGTCCTGATGCCAAGTAGTTGCTTAAGTGCTCTGGTAGTTAGTGAAATACTCAAACCATTATTTAGGAATAATAATGACACGTTTTTACTACAATGCCGGCAGTGTAGAGTCGACGAATAATTTTGTATTAATTATAATCTTATGGTTAGGAAAATAGAATATGTGAAATATATATTGAATGTAACGAAATTCTCAAACGTTAGCTGAAAATGTTGGGTCTTTTAAATAAATAGCTTACTACGAAATTTAGATTTAACGTTAATGCATTTTACTATTAAAATGAAAATTGCGTCATGAAAAATAGGATTTTGTTCGATATATTGGTAGCTTTAATGCAAACAATATTGTTTGACGCGTAGGTGCTTTAATTAAATGACCAACTCCAATCAAAAATTGCCATTTGGCGATTGCAATATAAATGAAATGACAGATTCATTATTTTTTAGACATTTTACAGTTCAATGAAACCAATAAAATAAAGCAATCTATAAAAAATTCATATTTACAAATGGCAAACATTGTTATTTTAATTAACCATTTCACGGAACCTTCTTGTGGACCTGGCGATGCCGAAATACAAGCACAGAGCTTTCCTGATAAATCATGTGCGGAAGTTGATTCAAATCTGATATTAGATAAAAGTTATGCGCAAATGAAAATGTTTTGTCAATTCTTTATATGCAAGACATCCAATGCATCTGCGTATGTTAAAAATTTATGTATTCGGTGCCTTGTCAAAATAATACGCATAGCAATATTAAGCAACAGTACAATAATAATCTTCTATTTTTTTTTATATGATAACTAAAAAGTCTATGATATTTGTTTAAGCCCTGAAAGTGCGTATTGAAAATCTTAAATATAAAGCTTGGATAAAAAATCCATTTCCTTTTTAATTAATCATAGCTTTTCACTGCGAGTGCACTCGTCGTTTGACTGACGAACGTAATCTAACTAAAGCAAGCCTGTTGTTATAATAATGTATGGAAAAATATCCTTCTTCACAAACAACGTATAAGAATATAATTTTTCAATTCAGTCATATTTTGTCAAAGAACAAAAATAAATATTATCACGTCTACTTATCTCAAATCTACGAGATATAAATCCAGCGCAGGGCAGTTTTCTTCATACTTAAAATCACGGATTGACTTTTTGACAAATACTTAGGTATGGTTAAAACTTTTGTTATAAAAATTATTATGCGATTAAGTTTTTGTAAAGCTTACTACTATAAAAGTACCCTGCATTTACAATTTGCAAAAATTACTTTTTTCTTTTACACATACATAATTGAATCATAAATGATCCAATCACACAATCTTGTGTTGAACTGGAGAAAAAATGTTTTGTGAGTGACAACATCTTTGCTCATGCTGCCACTTACTTTGTGACCACTGCATTTTACTTAATCACATAGCAAGTTGTAATCACCATTCCTTTAGAAATCAACTCGTAGTTGTGTTTGATCAACAACTTTTGTAAAAAAATCCGTGCTTTTGTGGTTCTATTTTATTCGTTTGTATGGTCAAAGGTACGATGCCTCGAATGGAAACTTTCATAAATATATATTTCAGTCAATTTATAATCTTTATTACACTTGCTGCCTTAATTACATCTTATTCGATCATAGAAAGTATTTTGACTAACTGATAGCGTTCCTAAACCACATAATTTTGTAATAAATTTTACATACTAGTACATATGAATGGTATCATATGACTTTAAAAAGCTCGAGATGACCGTTTTACGGAGAAAGCTGTGTGTTTATGTTTAGTGATGAGAAGCAGTCTATACGCGCCATATTTTGACCTAGTAAAAAATATTTTAAGGCTTCTGTAATGCAATGTTAAACTACTGTTATTAAAATTTCCGTAAAATACCGTACACATTGTTGTCATGTAAAGCATTGTTTTATGTATAATCGTTTGATTACTTCAAACATAAAATAAACAAAGAATCAGGTCAAATCCTTTAAGCCCGTATCGATGATGTATGTATGTCGTACTATTTAAGCTATGCCAGGGAATCTGACCACAAACACCAGTCATGCTTGACAACATGTTCGATGTTATTTGATGAACGTGCTAAAACGTTTCGGGTGATATTTGACTACCCTTCACTAGTGTGAGTATTATAATCATGTCAAATAGTGTAATAGCATAATCGTATTACCTACAAATGACGGTAAATGGATAAATACATTACACAAAGCAGCTTGTTTTGTTTGATGACCGATAGTGACGTGTTTCAATAGAATACCACGACATTTCCACGCTGTAGTAATCCTAATTAAATAAAAATGCATCATATACTATGCAATTTTATAATTTATAAAATAAGTGTTTATGAGTTTTTATATTGTTGTGATATATAAGATAAGTCATAGCAGTAATCGTTTAAAAATGACCAGAGGAGAGATTAGATATATATGTCACCACGCCCTATAGTAATGGTATCATCTGTGACGAATTCTTAAGGGTGCTTAATGAATATGTGGCGTCACTAGGCCAACAAACTGCGCTTGTACATTAAAAGAAAGGTGACTTAAAAGCTGGTTAGATATCATTTATAAATCACAAGAGTGATTTACTATTACTTACTAGGTAAAAGTAGTCATAACAGCATTTGGAACATATGTATTACAATTATGAATTATAGATTCAGAATATTTGTCGCTAACACATTTTTTTTTAACAATATTCGAATATCTTCGAATACCTAAAATGATTTTGTTTAGTTTCACAAGATGTAATATATAATAGTTGAAAAAATTATTGGACTAGCTGCCTTCACTCTGCACTTTACGGTGGTGTTTATTAAAATGAAATTAGGAAGGGGCTCATAGCCGGGAAGTTGTCAGTTACCTCTAGTCTAGATTATTATTTTACATTCGCAGAATATGAAAAATACCGCTGGTAATTCAAAAAAATTCTTATTAGAATAATAACGCAAGGAATTCATGGTACTGCTGCTTTTACAAAAGAGTGTTTTTTGCCATACTTATTTTACAACATTCCCAAAATAAACTTCAGCTAGAGAAATGCTTACATCTGGTTTCCTCCACCACCGCTCGCTATGTCTGCGCAGTCGATTTCATGGAAATAGGTACACGTAACTAATTGTTTTTATGTGGTCGTACTTTTGTTATAAAACGAATTATTACAGTATTTGAAATAAGGATACAAATTAAATTAATCAAAGAACTCTAAAAGAGGTTTTGAAAAAGATTTGATTTAGTATAAAATTGTATGCTCTATTATACATAAAATTATTGGAATTTTTATTACGGTAACAATTTCTTGTTTTCATATTTGAATAGTTATATAATTTTGTACTTTTCCATCAGCTTTGTCGCTAACAACCCGGGTTTTGCCCTTCGACATTTCAAGTACAAGAATGTACGTGAACTGACGCATAGTAAACAGTTTGTATCGCTTATAAACAGAAATAAAAGTTAAATTACTAAGTTACTTATAAACTTAAATTAAATACTCTAAAAGCACTAAGTTAAATTGCTATTAAAATATGAAATAGCGAGAATTTCAGATGCAATAAATTAAGTAGGATTGTTTATAATTATCGGGATTTTTGAACGTAGTATCGCAAAGACTTAATTATATCTTGTTTTCATGTTTAATGATATTGTTTGTGTGCTTTCGATTTAGTTATGCAAAATAGTCCATAAAATCGATATATGGAAAATAAAATATCAGATATATAAAAAAAACTAAGAATATTGTCAATAACATTTTATTGTTACAAAAATAAATTCATTTCTCGTTGAAATTGCTTTCGATAACCAGCAATTATAAACTGAAGTCATTGAATAATAAAACGACTGAAGTGTCTTACTAAAAAGTTAAACTATGCAATAAGCTTAGTCTTTTCGATGATTCAAATAACTGATTTTTCATAATAATATCAGAATAAGTACTTTGAAATAGAAAATGAAATGTGACATCAATGATTTATTAGCATATTTGAAAAATAATGTATCACAATATTTCATGAAAAACCAAAATTATATTTAACTTTTCTTCAATTTGCTGGATAGCTGGAAAAATTGCTTTTCGTAAAATAAATTGCCATATTCATACAACCTTTACTTGATAAGGTTATTGTAAAAATACAAATTTTCATAAGTAAGTAAATTAAATACAAAGATTTTTTTTGTAATAATTGCACATTTTTTCAGATCTATAACAAATGGAGTCAGTTGAAGAAAATTTCTTCTATTTTTTTTAAATACCATTCCGCCAGAAATTGGCTGTACTACATCAAAAGTTTTAAAAACAAAAACTAATTTACGTTAAGGATCATCCAGTAAAGATCTCCTGATTTCTTGATTAGTTAGTTATATAACGACTTTATTTAAATTTTATTTTCATTTTGTTTACTGATCCAAGCAACGGCTCGCCGAGTATTTGAATGCGACCCGCGATAATATAAAATACGTGATCGTACTTCGTTTCACAAACTGTTTGCTTCTATTTGTTTCGACATGGCGACAAGGATTTTTAGAAATCGAATGTACAATGAGACTTGTTCGAATAACTTACACGTGGCGTTAATAATTGCCACAAATTGAATAACCGCTACAAATTTGATGTTTCCAATTATTAAATTAAAGTTGTATTTCGTTAGTGCACCGGTATTACATTGAAACATGTTTTATTAATATAAAGAAAACCGGGACAGTGTTCATGGCATTGTGAATATATGATAATAATAAGGCTTTCAACTATTCCTTCGAGTTGCACAGACATAATACTTATTGAATAATTCTTTTCTGTATATAGCATAATATTTATTTTAAAATTGTTTTGTATAGGTGAACTATTTAAATATCAAACAATAGCTCAATTTTGTAAGATATAATTTAAAAAAAAGTAAAATATAATATTTAAAAGAATAAATCTTAATATTAAGTCTTGTGACTGTAAAGATGAAACAACATATTGCTAATACAACTTTTTAAATAAAATTGTAAAGTAAATATTCATAATTTTTACGGTGTTAGCTAACGAAGGCTGTGGGCCTTCACGATAACCCAACAATCTCTTGCATGCAGAATTATGACGAGAAGGCCTCAGAGAATCGATATAGGCCGAGAGCTATTCTTCTCGATGACCCTCCCTAGGTAGAGACGCAATATTAAACTAACTTCTCAACTGTAGCGATCGTGCCCTCCTGTCGGAAGCGATGGGAAGGGATTGTCAACAAATAAAATTCAAGAGACTGGAAGAACTTTGGCGCTAACACGCCTTAGAACTTGATGCTCCGTCAAACTGATCCAAAAAAAAAAAAAACGCTTCTTCGTAGAAAAAAAATATTTGAAATAAATAAAGCACATTATTTTTTAAATTCTTCCAGATATATTCTGATTATTATCAGGACCGGTTTCGCTTATCGCGAGCAGTTGATAGTTTTTTGTTAATTAACGACTTGCTGTCAACTAGTTTCTGTTGAAATATTACACATTATGTTTCATATCATAATCTGTGTGAAAATACTGTAATAAATAATTAATATGGAATGTGATAAAACCAAATTCCAAATCAAGATAGACTCGCTGCGAAAAATTCAATAAATAAATGGATACATGACTAGTTCATTCATCGATGCAGATTTTCTAAAAAGGATATCCAACTGCGTTTTGGTGTCAGTTTTTGATATAAATACTTAACTGTATTTTGCTTATGCCTACATGGGAATATTTGATCACAATAATATATTATTAACACATTCTAGCTTGCAAACATTGAAAAATGATAAATCAATAAAATGAATTGTACCCATTAGAATAGAGTGCTTGGTACTTGCATAAATACATTATACTTCAAATTCAATATAATATATTTCTTTACCCAACATGCTCTGTTATTAGACTATCTGGCCAGCTAGTAGTATTATTTGCATTTTAGCAATAAACAACTTATTTGATTATAAACGAAACTAAATTATATAGTATTTAAAAAAATATATTTAAAATCTTTTCACCAAAAATTGGGAGTTATTTCTTTGTCTTTAGCCATGACTGCACCGTGTGGTACATATGGACTTCTGATAGAGTAACGAAAAAAAAATCTTTTTTAGACGCTCTATCTCCCTTTTCAAAAATGGGAAGGATAGAAGGATCGAATTAGGAGAAGACTAGTAGCTTGTTAGTCGAGTCGTATACACGCGTTTTTTGTATGGGATATAAACATTCAGTTACATGTTCTTTTCAATACAAATGCATTGGTCCATTGAAAAATCAATTCACGAAAGTGTCTGCTTTGGGACTCAAACCATCGCATGTAACAAACTGCGTTAACCCCTCGGTTACAGGACCTACAAGAACATTATGGTGAATACGTATTTCACCAATACTAAAAGTCGGTTAAATACACGGACTTTTTAAAATGCAGCGGTGGAGTAATAAGAAGGCTTTGATGCAAGCGTTGTAAACAATATTAATATGATTTTCAAACAGTTGAATAGATATAAGAACTTGGAAACATATTGCTCGACAAACGACAATTTGTCATAATAAAAATACTTTTACTAGTAGATTACGACATATTGCTGTTTTTCGTGCTATTTTTATACTATACATATGGAATTTAATATAAACCAATCGCAATAAATCTATAATATGTGCATGTAATATTTGTCTTTATTTAACTTATGTCTGTAAATTTTTATATTTTGTAGCAAACAGCTTTGGAATATGATTGTATTTTTATTGAAATAATGTTAAGTTTACTCATATTGTTTGATATTTCTGAGAGTAAAATTGCGAGCGAATAATATCACTTACCAACAAAATGGTTGTACCTGAAATATTATAGTCATTCGTAAAGTGAGTGTAAAATTGTGTGCCTCTAAAAGACACATTATAAACATGATGAGAGTAAGTTTTAAAGTTTTTAATTTATTTTTGCCGCTTAAAGTGTATTGTAAATTAGTGCCGAATCACATTCAAAAAATATTATTGATAAATTAGTAAATTATATAACCTATCATTGATAAAGTGTGATTTTATTCAAATTAATGTTTTCGATCGATATCCAAGTGTGTTGACAAATAATGACACTAACAAGTTGTATTTTTTTGTTAATTCTATTAGTTTATGATTATTGAGCGAATATTGAGTTGGGTATGTAATATGTAAAAATAGTGTAGCAACTTTTAGGAAATTGCTTAACTATTTTTATTAAGGCTCTATGCTGTAAAACAAAACTAAGTGTTTAATATGACCGCTGTTCTTTTATAATACCATTCTTAATTCTATCAGCTTATATAAAATTGAGATGAAAATTTCATTTTGGTACTGATATTATGCCCTTGGTTCTTTTTCTATTGTTTCAGTAGTAATCTAATCTTCGTAACACCTATTGATAAACATCGATAGGTCAACTTGACAAGAGTCGAGACGCACTTTTATAAATCGATCTAATTGACATAATATCGCCCACAGATTCTCATCTCTATACAACTTTATTTACGCGACGTGACGGTTTGAAACCCCGTATAATAACCATATTCACTAGATGTAGCAATTTATTCATTGATCAATTTGGCTAGCGAGAAAAAGGATTTACGTGCAAATTTTAGTTGAATATAAAATACTATAATGATATAAACGATTCATAAAACGTCCGGAATCCAATCGAAAAAAACGTATTTGAATTGCAAAAATAATATTTGTTTGTTTTAAATAATATACAAAACTGCATTGAATCACCCAGAAGATGGGGACGACTACTTTTTCGGGATTTTCAAATTTTATAAAAGAGTTAAGTCACCGAGAAAAAAGCGATGTATTACAGGTTAAGTATAGTGCAAAAAAAAACTTTAATATTTTAGATTTACGACTAGCACTTGTGAGCAGTCGCTTTCAATGATATCACCGGACATGACTGTGTATATGCCCATTTCGGTAATAATTAATTAAGATGCTTCATTTTGTCGCCCGTCAATTTTACTATTTTACTATTTTTCATAATTAATTATTGCTGTTGGTAACAGAGCAAACTTTCTTGAAGCCATTGCAACTAAACTATGATATAAATATGTATCATAAATATTCGAGGAGTGCTATTTATTTAATATTTAAAATTAAAAAATCCAATTCACAGCTTATATGCTACAAATTGGTAGCTGCCAAGATTTTTAAAATCTATCGAGGGAAAAATATTAAAACAAGAATGTATCTGTTAGAACTATCTATGGTAATTAATTATTATTTCCAAATTTATAAAAATGTTCGTGGCAAAATGTCAATGTTATTTTCTATTTAGCTTGGTTTAATTTTTAGTTATTTATTGCATTAAATACCTTTAAATACTGATCCATGCACTTGTACCAAGTGAAAAATAAACAGTGCAAGAGGCGATGCGTTGAACTACAACCTGGAAAACATGAAACCATTTTCCTTGTTAATTCATGAGTTACATGAACTCTTGCTTCACTGCTTATGGCTAATAATCAATCATGCTCGTCGTGACATATTCATAAGTCAGCGAATACGTGTACAAGTAAAAACCGTTTAAAATAAAGGTAACAGGTTATAGTGTGATGACACTGATGCTCATTTAATTACTTTGGGGTGATTTAAAGCGTTGATAATTTACTAACACATTTTTTATTGTCGAACCTATGGTCAGGTGTTTAAATTTGTAGTCATCGATTATGGTTATTAAATGCTTTGATTCCAAGATGGCGAGATTAATAAAGTGATTTTTCAATCGATTAATGTATTGGTATTTGAAGGTACATACGCATGTGATGTCTAAATTCCCCCAAACACATCTGATCCTCTAATAATTTACTTATATATCTATAAACCCTTTTAAGGTGTTCACTGTCAATACTTGGTAGAATGGCATTGTAATAAAAATAATAAAGGATTTTTAGTAATTATTCCACATAAAATTTATTGGATCAAGACCGGTTTCGCTCATGGCGAGAATTGTCAACTGATCAACAGTTGGCAATGCTCGCCATGAGCGAAACCGATCCTGATACAATACTTTATATGTGGAATAAGTACATACTAAAAATGTTTTATTATTTTAATTTTAATATCTATAAACATAACTCTCTCCAAAAAGACAGTTTGAGCGACTGATTGGCGTCCATATAGAGTGGAAATGGTTTAAAAAATAAATCGTGGTGAGTATTGTCTATCCCTAAAAGAGGAGACCTTCGTTTGTTTTACGCAAAAAATAAACCAGTCATAACATATTTAGTCTCACAGCTCCAGGCTCTAGGTTCTCATGAATTATTAAATATGATTTTTTTTTTATTATATTTTTTCTTTATAGTATGTGTACGAACTTTTTTTTGTTGCAATGAAATGTTGGTAAGAAAAATTGATTTTTCAAATCTCCTAAATTCTTTCAAGATTTTTTTTCACCCATATACTGGTTTGAAATATGGCGATTTTGGTGGGCGCTTAAAACATTTTACCGTGAAAAATAATAAATAGTGGGCGATAGGCATAAGTGGTTGAGGACCCCTGATTTAAAGCCATCAGCTGAAAACGAATACTCATTAAGAGGACAATAGTAAAATATTTATATAATGCATGTCAAAAATGACAATACATAGCCTTTGCAGCAAACGACAATGTGTCATGCATTTGACAACTTTAATATGCGTAACAGAATTGAAAAAAAAACTAAAACAAAAGACATCATCAGAGATTCACAAACACAACAAATTGATAAATGGCGACATAAAGTTTATCTCTCGAAATTTGATTTTGTAAAAGTGAAAATATTGCCCGTTAGTAAACTACCTATCTATCGAGGACCATCTATGGAAGATTCACGCAGATCTAAGCGTCGATGAGTGCATTGTTTGAATATCTTTAAGGTAGTCCGTATGTTTGAAACGGATTTATTCATGAAAAAAAAGTCTGACGAAGTTTTGTTGTTTTATCATTTTTTTAAGAATACACAACATCGACTGGATATTTGATTTCTACCTAAAATGACTGGAAAGTTCATTATTTCCGACTTAACAAAAATTCTAAAACGCCTATATAGCGAGTGGAATATTCTCTACATTTCCCTTCGACGTGAGGGTGCTGTGAACACGGTGAAAAAAATAACAATGTACTTTAGTTCTACAGAAATTATTTTATATATACAATAGTTGATCGTATGATGGCGTAAGCCGAGATAGCTATCAACTATATATTAAATAATTTCTACAGAACTAAAATACATTGTTACTTTTTTCACCGTGTTATAATGGAGTTCTACCAAGTAAATGCCAATTCAGTCAATAATGTGCTGTGAAACGATTAAAATTTTAAATAACGTCTTAGATTTACGGTTTTGTATCCTAGCAATGGACAGATTCGTGTTACAATACATCATAATAAACAAAATCAATGGATGCAAAAGCAAACACAATGCAGAACATGATAGGTGATGCCAAAATAAGTTGCATCGAATGGAGATGGGCAAACCCAATCCTTCGGGGGGCGAATCGTCGATGAATAAAATACAGGATATAAAAGACATTAATCGGCGTGAAGATTTGAAGTGATGCAAATGCAAGATAGCGTTGTTTAGTCTAGCGGCCGATTGTGTAAATATTTTATCATTCAATGCATGTCTAATGTTTATAATTTAAAAAATAAATGCATAATTAACTAAATAAACAAAACAGGTAAGAGAATAAGAGACCCAGAGTAAATATTGATACAATGTTGTGGAATATGGCAAAATTATCACTTGCAACGTTTATTTAATAATAAGTAGCCACGTAATAATTGAATTTAAATATTTAATACATTGATAGAATTGATTTATAAATCTACATAAAAGATAAAACTACTACAAAATATAAATTATCTCGGAACAAAGAAAATATAATTTTCATGTGTTCAATTTTGCCACAAACATATTGATATGCATATTTGTTAACTGTATTTTAATTAACTATTTAAAATGTTACAGAATCGATAAGAAATAAAAATGATCGACTTTTAATAAAAGAAAACAATACTTGCGCAAAAAAAATCTTTGTTCGTGGTGTGTGGAAATTCTTAATATTATTATCGCAGACCAGAAATAAATAAGCATTGCTAAAATAAAAAAGTTATTTTATGCGTTCACAATTATCTAAGAACAGTTATTTATCCTAATCTACAGTGTTATAGCTATTTTCAACTATGTCCCAAAACTGCGCAACAGGTAAAGAAGTAAATATTTACATAAAGACTTTGTCATAGAATACAATTAAAATTGCTATGTAGCTAATATTAGATGTGGAATTAATAATAAGTTAGCATCCAAGCAATCGCAATGTTTTTCTTAGTAAACGCATGTCCCATTTATTTCCCAAGCAGTTTTATAACAAATATTTTTTTTAATAATTGGGTAATTTAAGTCTAAATTGTCAAATGACTGCGACAAGTTTTGAAGATAGACCATAAAATAAAAATAGCATACATTTTATATAGGATAAACAGCAGCCAAAGAGCCAATTCACGCAAATTATTTTTTACCTGTAACTGCAAAGATCTCGCCAGCAAACTTTGTACCATAGAATTAAAATAAAAACCTTACCTTGAATTCAGCTTTTATTTTCAGGATGTTTCGCACATATCTTTCACTAAATAATTTTGAAGAGAATATACACTTAACAGAAGCATTTAATCTAACAATTAAATTACAATTCCCGAAATAAACCGAAATATTCTCAGTGTGAAATTTATTTTCGAGTTGTGTAAATGTTATTTGTTGTAAATAATGTATATGTAGATTTCTGATGTAAAAGTAGTAAAGTTTTTAAAATGTTTACCTAGTTTCCGGGGAAATGTGATACTTGTTCCGTTCATGGCGGAAACAAATAATACATAGACACAAATAAAGAAAAAAATGTTTCGATAAGTTTGTATATAATATAAGCGAAACTAACCGAGAGAACTGAGCTAGTCGGGACACAAACGTAAAGTGACTTGAGTCATTATGACGGATGGGAGGGACACCTCCCCAACTATGGATGAGGGTAGGTATGTTCGCACCCTCTGACCGTCATTCACTTCGGACGAGTGCGGGTAAGGTGTGTGGTTGACAAAGTGAATAAATCAATTTTCTTGTCTGAATAAAAATGAAAATATTAAAAAAAAAAAAAACAGTTGATGTAAACCTTGGTAATAATAAACTGTAGACGTCTGACCCAGCCGCACAACCCATTAATAATATTACTATTTATTTATGGATTGCACTGAAAATCAGAAAGGTGTCTAAATCCTGTTTGAAGTTGCACTGAAGAGACATGATGTTTTGTCTTATTTACGCTAATATCATCATATAAATAAATATAAGCATTGCATATTTTTATTTACCAGCTATGAAAATACTTACCCAACGCTTTAGGCCCAAATTAGGCCGCTTAGTGAGCTTTTTCGTGCATTATTATTTGAGGTTTGTTTTAAGAAAAAACACTAATTGAAAATGCGTTTTAGGAAACAAACACATGTTCATGTAGGGTTGGATTTTAAATCTAGGAATGGTAATATTATCAATATTGGTTTATCCATCGTAGTCATTATAAAATATGAATCTGAAGTTAAATTAGTTTCGATATAGGTAAAGATAATTAAGCTCTCTTTGTATAAATAATAAAGCCATCGGCTTTTTCAACGCTTTATAGCTGTTCATAACAACAAAAAATTCAAAAAAATATAAATTAACTGTAATGCATCAATTGGAAAATGATATAATCACAATGAGAAATATAATCAAAATGTTTATTTTTTTAGATTGAATCAATTTTAAAATTTTGCGCATTTATCTCAATAGATGAATAAACAAAATTGTGAAACACGACACCTTATTCGCGAATTGTTCCGCCCGGATATTTTCCGGCGCCGGACCAAAAGACATGCGCCTCATTTTGACCTTTAAAAATATTAATTGTTTTTCGGTATGTAGTTGTATTTAATACATTATACCCTAGGGATGATAATTTATTGTATCAAAGTAGTTATTGCATCAATATTCATGTCTCGATGCTCACAAATAGTTGCCGTATTGTAAATATTTGTATTTAATTTTATTGCCCACTTGTTGGTTGTTTTGTATTTTATACAGTATTGCCATATACGAAAAATAAAATTCTCACAAAAAATTTCAAAAGAAAACTTTTCAAATAAAATAATACAATTGTATTCAGTAAGATTAAGCTTTGTATTATATTGAATTGATTTATTATTACGGGTATTGGCGATACTGAAAGTGTATACAGTGCACAGTATGTGTATGAAGTGCTCCTGCAAATAGGTAAAAATTAACCTCAAAGATTTGAGACTTAACCAAATGTGAACATTTTACTTTGTTCTTAGTGTTAGATTAGTAAAGATCTAATTGAAAAATAAACGGAATAATGAATATGCATGATATTTTTGACATTGTCACATTTGAATATGGTTAGATAATTTTAACTAGGTAGAATGAATAGTAATGAGAATTTTTAGTTTTAAAAAATTGGAAATATTTATTTATCGATACATTTTTAATTTGAATATGTCTTTTTCTTCAGTAAATTAGAATAGTTTGGATTGATTGAAATACGCAGGTGTTTTAAAAATGCCGTACGACGATCACACACATATCATTTATGTAATATTGGATCAAAGTCTCGTGCAAGTCATGTCGGTTTAACTAGTGGCTGCTGGTAAAACTTTTTACAAGATAAGTAAATTCTAACTAAAAAAATAAAAGACCATCATCACCATCTTTGTATTTATGAATTAACGATTTAGAGAGGTTCATCCAATATTAGGACCGAAGTCTTAATTTTGACGTCCGTAAATCAAGTTAATTTTCTTTCATAATTTTGTGAAAAGATTGGAGTCATCTAAGCATTCTACATTGTATTTCATTCATCATACTGTTTTGATGTATTATTTCAAAACACAATTATATTGCTTGAGTCAGCATTCATTTAGAATATCAGCTTCAAAATTTTTGGATAGAAGCATATGAGGTTTCAATTAAGTTCGGACAGCTTTTTTTATAATTTTTATTTGACGATAAGTATTTTTAAAGTATAACACATACACATATTTACAAATCTTTTAGGATAACACAGAAATGACAAATACGTAAGTTAAATGATATATTATACTTAATTTGAAGATTGCTTTGGTTTATGAATCATTCATTCACTATCAATGTTGATTTTTCAATATTCAATGGCAAACTACCATTTTAAAATGATAAATAAAGAAAATACTTCTTACAGATTGGATATATAAAACAATCGGGAGCTCAAACATTTTAAAATGGGAGAATTTTGATTATTTCTTATAAATTTATTTACATTTAAAAAACCTCCAATCAACATGTAAGCAGGTAATATTATTATTATTAACATTATTTATCAGACTGTCATCAACGTGAATATTATCTGTCTTATATTATGAGGAATAATATTCTTTTATGTTTAATTTCAAATGTTTGACTCTCTTAAAAATGAAACTGTTTTTCTTTTCTGTCAAGATTTATATGACATTTTTTGAATTTTAAGCAGATCCCATTTCAATAAAACAGATATATTGATTGTGAGCATAATTTTAATCATAAACTTCAGTTCCATATATGAAATTTTGAATGAGAAAAAAATTCGAGGGTATTCAACCACATTTTTTTTTAAATTAAATATTCTGAGAGCAGAATACATTTATGGGTAAAAAATATAATAAAAATGTCTGATGGCATCTCCTTTTAAATAAATAGGTTATCATTTGGCAACATCCTCACAAATTCATTATGAATGACAAACCAACTATTTTTTAACATATCACACAAGGTAAATTATTCTATAACAGAGGTTTCAAATCTATATATGCAAATTAGCTTACAAAGTAGAAATAAAAAAAAAATATCAAAATAAAAAAGCAAAATCATTTAACAATAAAACATTACACTTATAAAATAGATGAATAAGTATGTACATTTTTTCAATCTGACTGTAATAACAACATAATTTGACAGTTTTTGATAAAATCAATGGTAAAAGGATACAAATACCTAATTTCTAAATAAAAAAATTCAGCGTTAGTAGAAAATTACCAAAATATAATGATCTTCCAATAGGTGCACAGTTATTATATTGAAATATTCGTTTGATTAAACCTTTTACGTTCATATTAAGCAAGAATTGTTTCACTATGCCGTGAAAATTTCCTTTTCAACAAAAATATTCGAGGAGACAAACCACTCGCAGTCTTCAGGGTTGAACATAAAAAAAACAATACTTTAATAATAAGGAAAAGTTAAAGATTGTGTAGAAAAATATGTATAAGGAACATTAATATTTCTAATTGAACTAAATTAAGAGGGTAAAAAGGAGAATGATTTCAAATATTATTCTACAATCTACAAATGAAATGAAGATATATCTACATTCCTTTATGAGGATTAGGTTAATAAAGCAATAATAATTATCCAAAGTTAATCTAAAAAACTACCAACAGTAGATAATATATTATTGTATTGTATGAAATATTTTTAATATAGCTTGAAAATCTACAGGTCTTAATTTTCTGGGAGTGAAATCAATAATAAGGCACTATACAAGATCACATACAGTATACTATTTTCTAATACTTAACTATATATATGTATTGTGAATTATGCAAAACATGCATAACATCAACATAATATTTTAAATCAATGTTCACATTTACCACATATAATATTATGCTGTCTAGGCTTGAACGGCTCATTGAGTTTCAGAAAGAAAATTTTCTATTTAGTGAAACGACAAAGAAAAAAAATGATAGTATATTGAAAATAAGAGTACACCCATCCCTCACTTAACACGATACTTGCTTAACATGGTTTCGCTTTAACACGGATTCAGTTTTGTTGAAAAAATTATTTTTTTCGATTAAGTCTTGCTTTGCAGAGGTGCGCTGAGCTGTGGGAATTTTTAAGAATAACGGTTAGGGTATATCTGGACGACAACTGTCCATTTTAAATGTAAAAAAATAGTACCTGAAATACGTAAAACAATACATCAGACATTTAGTATCTCATTGCCCACTCTGTTGATCACTCGTTAAGTTCGAGCAGCTGATAAAATATTATATTTTTTTCCTAATATTTCTAAAAAAGAACCTATCCTCTCTTTTACATACATTTGTTAGTCTCGTTTAACACTGTGATCAAGCAGAACCTATCTTCCGTGTTAAGCGAGGGATGGGTGTATTTATGCCAAAAACAGTATCATTGATTAAATTGAAAAAAATCTTTGAGAGCACTTTCATACCACAAGTTAAATGTTTTCTAACAGTTATATTGGATTACTCTTATACCCTTATCCGATAAAAATAATTGGAAGTCATACTTGTATGGCAGATCTTATTCACATCTGGTAGACTGTAAACTATCAGAATCTAAACCATCAGGCGTAAATAAATGAAAAAAATATTTTTGTTTATCATTGTACACAATAATTAACTACACGATAATAGACAATATTTGTTCTGAATAATAAACAGCGTGTATCTATCTATATACATTATGCGTAAATTTTATTAGTCTATACATCAAAATTGTTTCTTACAAATTTGATGTCAGGGAAAATATTAATAATAGTAAGCACTCTAGTTTTTAAGACAATGAGTATAGCAACAAGTCATTTTACAACTCTAGTGCGCAAATCTATTTTTTGTAATAGAGGTGAGATTACATATAATACTTGGAATATACAAGTTTTGGACGTTACAGAAGATTTTTTTATACAGGTAAAGAAAATATGGAAGAAAAAGTTTGGTCAATTGACAAAATATAGAAAATGACTTATGCATCGCTTATCATTACACAATTAAATGCTGAAAAATAAATTCATCAGGCAGTGTAAAACAATGAAGAGTTCAGTTGTCACATTAAACCATCACTTAAAAAGCCCGCCACAATATCCATTTTAAGCCACGGTCTTTCACATGTCAATATAAATACGATAATAACTTTGGAACATTAAACACATTGTAAATTGCTTAATCTTTCAGACTTTGGATTCAACGCACTGCAACACCATTTATTGTGACCATGGCATTGGGACCATGTCCTCCTTGAGGTTCGGGCTCATAAGTAGTATCAGAGTCTCCACTTTGACTGTGATTGTAAGTATGGTTATCAGTAAGGTGGTCAGCATAAGGAGCGTCATATACGTTGTCTTGAACATGGTCATAGATATGGTTTCCTCGTATACCATGATTACCATCATGAAGAGAAGCATAACTCATTACAGCTGCATTTTGATCCTCTTTTCGTTCTGCTCCCTCTATATTTTCTGTATTTTTTACCGGTGTAGCTTTTCGACTGGGGATCATTTTATAAGATTAATGTAAGATTAAATAGTGTTGATTACACTTGATCATCAATATAAATATAAAACTTTTCAATTATTAATTTTTTTGAATGATTACATAGAAAAGAAATCTGAAGCATTTATCTTAAATTAAATTCAACAGTTATCGAAAAATGAAGACTAAACTGCATCACAAAATTTTTAGATGAGAATTTTGTTACAAGCAATATCATATAGGATGCCATATTATTTATTCATATAAAATTTCAATATACTTACAGTCGCATATATATTATTCCCAATAAGATAAGAAGAAACAATACAACTCCACATCCGATTCCTATGCTCAGTGCAAGGTTACCAGAATCTTGGGTCTCATTAGAAATGAGTTCGCAAGTCGGTTCTTCTCCAGACCATGTTCCGTCATCCATACATTTTCTGAGATAAGGTCCCACTCTTTGGAAGTGAGGAATGCAGTGATACTCAACACCGCTTCCGTAATATGTAGATCCATTAGTAATAATAACTCGGCCATTTTCAATACTTCCTGGATGTTTACAGTTGATAGCTGAAAAAAGAATATAAATATTTTCTAAGGGAATTGTACTACAATATGTAGTTGGTTATACAAAAACTGTGTATAGTAAATATATGAATAGTGGAATATTTTTATTTTTATAGCTGATAAGCTCTGTATCAAATGACTATAAGGAGATTCATACCACAAATATTCATACATACATAATATAATTTTTATTCCAGAAAAAATTTGGAAAATTTAGTTTGAGAATATCTTAAAAACATTATTTGAACCATGTTCACTCCCAATGTGGAGAATAAGGACTCCTGATAGAGTTGATCTCAAAATAGGATTTCTAAGAGAACTTCTTAGTTACTCGGTTGCTCAAGAATGCAAACCAGAACTTAAAAATTAACATATTTAAGTACAGATGGCTTTTTCGACATAATGTTTTGTTTGTGTAGTTACAGTATTATTTAATGAAACTAAAACATCAAGTAAATGTTATATCATAGACTTGGATTTAAAAACATAAAAAATAGAAACAATATTTGTCAAACTGTGCAATTAATTAATTAGCAGTAAATTTGATATGACGAAATGATTTTTATTATAAACATACGTATGCAAGATGGCTGGTGTCCACTCCACAAACCCTTCAATAGGCATGTTCTGGTATTATTTCCATGCAATGTGAAACCCTTGTCACAATTATATTGTACAATAGCTGCGACACTGCGAGTTGAAAAAATGGCATTAAGTCCAAGACTTTGCTCTTGCCCATCTGTTGGATTACCACAAGTGATTTCTGAAAATAAACAATAGTTATAATAAAAGAAGCTGTGGATATCTGAATGTTTTTTTGATTGTTATACAAATAAAATTTTTGATTTTATGTACTTTAGCAATTATCACAATTGGTATTATATCCTTTAACGAAGTTATGAGATGTTTTTACTAACCCACACACGATGGTGCTTCTGAACTCCATGTTCCATTATCTTGGCAGAGTCTTCGAGATACACCATCCAATTGCCAATTTTTATCGCACTCGTATAAAACAGCAGCTCCGTAATAGGTAGCGTTTGTTGCCAACGTAACCTTTCCACGAGCAATTTCCTCAGTTGTGCCACAGTCAACATCTGAAATTATTTTACAAGATAATGTTCAATACCTGATACAATACAATATTATTACATACAGACATATTATATTCCCCTTTATCCGCCGAAACTGTAAAATAGGAATTATATAAAGTTCCCATTCTTGACCTTTTATTCTTCTTAATTGTAAGCTCATCGATTTTAGTTTCCGAATAAATATTTACAATGAACCCTATCCTTAACTTCTATGAAAACAGAAGGAGAGCGAATAACTTACAACCAGTTCTCACTAAAATAAACTTCAGTTTGATATACACCTGTACATATGCCCTACAACAGGAACGGAAATACTATAAAAAAGAATTATATCTGCAATTTATATAAAATCTACAATACTGCAATATTTTGTTTTTATGAAAATTGTTCCGGGATTTTAAAATAACTTTCAATCTATCGTTATTGCAATTCATTTTCATATTTGACACATAGATGGTGATTTATTTGATTAAAATAATTCACCAGGAAGGATAATACCTTAAAAGTGAGAATAAATTAAAATCTTTCTATCTGTTATTATTGAATGAATTTTTGTAGAAAACATGTTTATACAAACTTAAATAGTCAAAATATATAAGATAAATAAATGTTGAATTTCACATACATTGACAGTGCGGTGTATCTCCACTCCATAATCCTGTATCTTCACACGTTGACAAGCTCTCTCCGATTATTTTGTAGCCTCGCTCACAGCGATATTTAACTAGAGCACCTATTTTATAGGTAGTTGTACCTGTACTGCTTGACTCAACTGTTCTTATTAAAGTACGACCGTACATTCTGTCATTTCCAGTCACAGATAATATACTATGTTCAGCTACAATTGGTTCGGTGCAGCGAATTTCTGAAAAGTAGTGGATACAGAGATGGTGATAAAATTCACAATACAAAAAATAATCTTATAATGAGTTTGGATTTTAAATAACACCTCAGAATTAAAAAGAAAATATCTGATTATTGTCTAATCCAGCAAACAAATATTTTATGGGTCTGATATTACAAAGATGATTATGAAAATATTTCAAATTCAGAAGTAACTTGCTGAAAAAAATTAACCCTCTTTCTGGTCTCCCATTCGCTCAAGCAGCCGATGTCTATAGGATTAATTTATGAATTATAATGCCTTTCCACCAAGAATTTAAGGTTGACAAACTTAAATATGATTACAAATGTAACAAAAACGTAAAATAATATATGAACGAGAGATATCGCTGCTTGATTAACCTTCGCTGCACGATGATATGTATTTACTACAACTCGACACTAATAATGAGAATATTTCTATTAAATATAATAGATACTGATCTGAGAATTGTTGTATTCCTCAGTAATGTTATTAAGTATTAAATAAAATTACAGTTATGTATGGTTATTCATTTGCAGCGATGGAAATAAATAATTAGTGGAAGAATCGGGCAAAGAATCACCCATACACACAAACGTGTGCACGAGTCGCAGTAAGTACTCTTGCAGGTGTTCAGCCCCGGCGCGAAAGCACATGCGTAGAAGTGATGGACTTCGAACTAGCCAAACATTTCGTCAGTACGAATTCGATTGCCGACGGATGAACACGTCGGAGCGGCAGCTAATTGCGATGATTTTTTCTTCTTTTCAGACACTTAGATTACAAAAATTGTTATATTTCAACTTCAACCATAGTCAATCAAAGCAATGTTTAGAAATATTCACATTTTTCCGGTTTTTAAATAACTTTTTCATATGGTGTAGTAAATACATATCACCGGAGCTCATGGAAGATTTTAGCACAGTAAGGGGAGGGTTAACAGTGGTACGCTATAACTTACTACTAATAGTATTTGATTTACACCATATTGTAATTTAATCCATCCACTGAAGTTTCATTAAAAGAAAAAACTTGGTGTGCAGAAATCTTAGGTGTTTCATTGCATCTAAGTACTAGTAATAAAGTTTTACCTTCACATTTTGGTGAACCATCACTCCATTGATGATTATCTTGACAGACTCTGACGTGGGGTCCAGCAAGCCGATAGCTGTGTGAGCATGAATATCTGATGTAACTTCCCAAATGAGTAGATCCGTTAACATATTCTGCTACCCCATATAACATGGGTGGTATCTTCCCACAGTCGACATCTGAAGTATGAGAATGGATGACATTATTATATGCTCTTATTTATTTTTTAATGTATCTTCTAATATAGCAAAATTCAAAAGGAGGAATGTTTTTGTACATAAATCAAATAATTAATGATGAAAAAAAATCAAGTGCACTACAATATTTTATATCCATAACAGTCATCCCGGGCTAACACGCAAAAATACGTGAAAAAAAAAAGTATGAGAGATTAATGATTTTATAGACGATGTAAATTCCAGGCAATCATGCAAATTTATGTGAATAATATTTGAACCATTTTGAACCAGAAAAAACATGTTATCAATATTTATGCAATAATTGTGGCAAAATACTGGAAACCCGGGAAGCGGTTGATCAGTGATAGACAAAATAAATCTAGGTATTATTATTCTATATGGTGATAACAATTTGAAACCGTAGAGAATAAAATATTCACATGTTTTATTTAAACAGATAAATAGATTATTCTTAAAGTACTACTGAAAGAACATTCCTTGCTCATTACCATATTTATTTATGGTAACCTTTGATCAGTTTCACTGAAGTAAGAAGCCTGTGGCATTTAACATCTTTACTATTGAAAAACCAATACTCGGCACAAATTACAAATTGATATAATTAAATACTCACATTCACACACTGGAGGTTCTCCTGACCATTCTCCATCGCCATTACACGTGAATATGTTTTCACCGACAAGCTTATGACCAACTTCACAATGGTATTCTATTGAGGAGTGGACATTCAAATCATATCCAACAACATAGGCACCGGGGGGCACATCTGGCTGATCACAAGTGATCACTGGAAATATTTACAGAGGAGGGTTTTTAACAACATATAACAAATTGCAACAAAGAGAAGAATGCAAAGTGAAGGTCAAATTCATTCAAAAATCAAAGGTTCATCTTGTGGAGAGAAAAAAAAGGTTAATATGTAAACCCAGTGTAAACAGCCTTATCGGTCAGTTTTCAACCTTGACAACTGACAACTTAATAAACTAAACTTTTTAGAGGGAAAAATTAGAAAATTTCACCCTAAATTGTCTTTGTAGTTCACTGAATAAATTTATATTCTTATTATTATATTTCTTTTTCAATTCTTGTAAGTGTCAACGGCGTTGGCTTGCGTGCCGGATCGCCCGGGTTCGATTCCCGGTACGAGCGGATTTTTTCAGTCGATATATCTGTTCAAAGGCTGGGTGTTTGTGTTGTTGTAAATCCCTTCCCACCTTTCCTATCCCAAAGAACGACACATAGTGACAGCGATTAACTAATCACTAGTCCTGTCCTAGTCCTCGTATCCTTTCCACCCCTACTCTCTTCGAAAAAAGAGAGGTTGAGCAACTGAGTAACAAGCAGTTCTCGTAGAAAAAACAAAATGTTGAGATAAACTTTGTGAGGAGTCCATATGCTCCAAGTTGGGAGCGGACATGGTTAAAAAAAAATTAACCACTTCATATACATAAAGAACTTTTTGCAATAACATATTTAGCAAAATTAATTGAAATCAGTGGTATTCTTTAATTTATTCATCGTTTTATAACATTTTCAAGCAAAGTAGATTGAGCAGGGTCTTTTTGAATCTACTGTATATATTAAAATAAAAATTGTCTTACAATCACAAGACGGAGTGTCGTGAGACCACTTTCCATCTCTGTTACATGTAAGGACTTCATTTCCACCAAGCCAGTGGTCTTGCTCACAAATATACTGCGCTAGACTGCCATAAGTTGTAGTTCCATTGATTAGTTTAAGTGTACCATGGTCAATGTGAGCTGGTGTACCGCAATCAACATATTTACAAGATGGAGGAGTGTTTGACCATGTGCCACCAAGAGTACATTGGACTGACTGAAAAAGAGTAAACATGGTTAGTAAAAATAATAAAAAAATAATTATGATGTCAGATATGTATTGTAAAATTAAATATCATGTTTACCGGTTGTCCAAAAAGTATAAATCCTGAATGGCATTCATATGTTGCAAGTGATCCAGCTTTGTGTCCATCAACTGTCACAATAGCTCCAGATACTTGAGGCGGGTCTGGGCACCAGTCGAAAAGACATTTTGGAGCTTCTTTTTCCCACTTTCCGTTATCAGTACATTCACGTTCTGTTTCTCCTATCAGAGTATAGTTTTGTTTACACGAGTATGCAGCAATTGATCCATGTGTTGTACGATTCTCTGGGAATTGGACCGAGCCATTTTCAATATTTGGTAATGCACCGCAGTCAACATCTGAAAATACAAAATAATATTTTTAAATTACATTGAATATTTTCATAGCAATGAACTGTTTGTTTATCTGATGATTCATTCATATGATATTTATAATGAAATGAACAAGATGCACTCAAAAAAGTAATCTACGTGCATTATATACTAATTTTATTACTTTTTCTATATTCTTTTATCATTTTTTACTGAGACCAAATGAAAAAGTGTTTGATCGCAATTTAGACATAATGGTCATATTATCAAAAGGCATAAAACAGAAAACATGTTATAAAAATGATCTTAATTTAATTTTAAAATTTGCACTATTTTACAGAAAAAAAGAATATGTTACATTTGCAGGATGGTGCGATTCCTGTCCAGAAGCCATCTCCACCACAGGATCTTTGTTGTTCCCCGAGCAGCATGTGTCCCAAAGGACATTTGTAGTTGATATTCGCTCCAACTGCATAGTTCTTGCTATCGATGGTCGTGTTGAGTTGTTTATCAGGACTGCCACAAGTATTTGGAGCTGCAAGTTAGAATTGATTATGCTTCAAGTGTTCGCGCGTCTTACTAATGATTAGTTTTTTTTATGGAATTATGGATTTATTCGCGCAATATTGGGAATTTTCGTGATGCCAATAAAAGTTGCAATAAACTTTTCAAAGTCAAACAAATATTGTGTTGATGAATAGGATTTTAGATAAAATTCACTTATAGCAAAAGATGTTCATCGAAAAAATAATATATTAATGTAAACTCCGCAGCAAACTTAAAAGAAGGAAGATTCAAATGCTGTATGAATATTGACTGCATCAACCATTTTGAATTCAAGATTTTTATTTGTTTCATTGATTGATATAATGATATGCTCCAGAACTATTCCACCAGCTTTATTCAAAAAACTAAACCGCTTTTTATCAGCTGCTAAGCATTTTAAGCAAAATATTTTTTTTTGACAATACCAGTTCTGCTTGTTCAATAAAAACTGTGGAAGATATATAGATTTTTTTTACTATATCTTCTGTCATGTCACCATTAGGGATTCCAATCCCGGGATCCCGGATCCCGAAATCCCGGGATCCCGCCGTTTTTAAGTACCTGATGAGTCCCGGGATTAGAAAACACAATCCCGAAATTTCAGGATTAACTGATTTATCAAGCACGATCGAATTATTTAAACATATTTTGTGGAACGTGTCACACAAACGCGTATGTTGCATCAGATTACTCCCACCAGTCCCACCTCTAGGACCAGATGTCTGTAATCGCGTTTCGCAAAGATTTATTAATTTCTCTACAAAAACATGTTGAAAAACGAAGCCGAACAGATTTAACTGATACACTAAAATATTTATTTAATCCTTCATCATTCAATGACAACAAAACAACTCGTAAAACTATAAAAGAAACTATTCAAAAACTTATTGAAAGATTAAATGAAGAAGAAGATCACGATATGATCGAAATATCAGAGCCACTAGAAAAGTCATCAATCGAAATTACTTCAATGCAGTCATCCCACCCAATTGAACAAGAAACAATGAAACAACAGTTACAGGATGAAATCGCAATAAGCTTGATGACATGCGAACCAAAAATTCAAAATTGCACAAGGCTTATGTCCGTTATAAACCAAGAGATGATGTTATTTGATAATGGAGGCTCACGTGGTCATCACCTCGAACTGGCATATCAATATTTGATGACTATACCCCCAACAAGTGTAGAGGCTGAACGTGCTTTTTCAGCAGTAGGCTGTTTGGGAAAAAAAAATAGATCTAGGCTAAATGATGAAACGCTTGATGCTTTGTTATTACTACGTACGTTTTTTTTCAAAATATTTTTTTCAATTAATTTTGTCACTTTTTTATTTATATTATTTTCCATTTTAACCCTAAAGTTTAACCCCTATTTAAGTCTAAAATTATACGTACATTATACATTGAACAATAAATATATTATTCATTTTAAGCTATTTTTATCGATAAAATAACATAGCTAATATTAAATAAATAAGAAAAATATCCCAGATCCCGGGATCCCGGGACCAACTTATTGCAATCCCGAAATCCCGGGATCAAAATTTTGGCCCGGGATTGGAATCCCTAGTCACCATGGATAAACAGTAAATAATAATGAGTTTATTAATATTTTGATGTAAAAGATATATTTCTGTTAGATTTTGATTGACAATGATTTAGTTATTGATCAGGAAGACAAAGCTGTCTATAAATTACTATATTCATCATGTTGCTGCAACCTCAACAATAATTTATCTTGTCCGTAGTATTATTTATAACCATAGACAACAATGCAATAAGTATAGTAGCAATTTGTCTAATAAACAGGGTCATTATTCTAGATATGTAATTGTAGTGAGATAAATATTCAAAAAAATTGCAATAAATAGCAGATTCTCAGATAGACATAAGTAGGTATGCGGAAATTTTATATAATATATGTTATTTTATATACGCTTTCACTGATTGCTATTAAATTATATGTTCATACAGCGTTACGTGTTTGAATAATAATAAGTTGAAGTAATACTAAAAAACAATAACACTGAAAGACATAACTTGATTTGATATTTTTTGCATAAATGATATTCATTTACTGAACCATAATATATCTTAAAATATTGGCAGTTTTTTTGCATATTTACTTGAAAAGAATCAAAAAGCCAAATATTATAAATGGTGCCATTTAAAATGTACAGTAGTTTAACAAGTATGGTTCAATAGAAACTTTACAATAATGAGAATAACTTTACTAAACAAATCCAAAAACATAATCAATTGAATGATTACTTTGATTTTGAATTCAGGAAAATTATCTCAGAAGCATTAGACATATATTAATTTATAAGTTTAATATCTGGCATACAGATATTACAGATAGTACACAAAGAACAAAAAGTTTGATGAAAATATCGCGCAACATCAATCATCTAAAGAATGTTTTAAGCCAATACTGACAACTAATATATGTTGATTTCTTTCAACTATGATTATACTGCATTGGTATAAATTTTCAATGCAATATAGTCATAGAAGGATTTGTTTGGCACTCACAATGCTGGCATATCCAATGTAGATAATCAAGATTGCATCCAACATCATTCCAGAACCATGACCGTCCTCCATCAAGCACGGCACAGTTTTGTTCACCATTGTAATTGTTGGGCTGATCCTTGCCCCAAGCAGGTTTTGATACAGCCTCACCTGGATTTAGAAATAAGATGATTAGATATGAAGTTGCATAAATTATGTTATGCATATTTATATTATATGGGTAAATAAAAACTGAATATAAATTTAATATTGGGTACTTTTGACACCATGTTATGTTATATTTTATCACAGAATATTTGACCTCCTTCGTAATTTGTAATGATACCACTTCTATATACCCATAAAACATAATTAAAAAATCCATGGAAAATACCTAACAATTAGTCTGCTAAGCATTGAGAAATCAGTTGTTGAATGTCCAATGTAAAGTAATATAGACAGATTAGTGAAGATATAAGTGTTCATTCCAGCTTGTGGAGCTATCCACTATTTGACAATTCAATAAATTCATATTTTGTAGTAAGAGGAAAAAAAAATATTGCTGGTTTGATTACTTTTTATTTATTGTTAATAAAAGTTCAAGGACTTTTTATAATTAATTTGAAATGTAATACCATCGACCCATTTCCAAGTTCGTGCAGTTATACCGGGATCCTTTTGAGCTCCAATCCAGACTAACTGTGTTTTAAGCTGGGATTTCCTTCGTTCAAGCTCTTGAAGAAGGAAGCTGGATGTGGCACCCTGAAATAGTACAAAAGAAATGATCACTGCTATGAATGAATATTGACCTGTTTGATGTATGACTAAATTCGGTATTGCTTACCTGGAAACCATGTACCAAATCTCCACCTTGCTTGATGCAATGTTTTCTGGCTTCTTCAAAAGATCCACCTTTACCAATGTTGAACTCATAACAAGTCCTTGAAAAGGCGGATAATTGTATGTCTTCTGATGCACCCTCAGGAGCACAGCGGTCGTTTGAAAATTCTGAAAAAATATTTAAATATAAAGTAGATAATAAAGGTGGATTATTACAATGAATGCTCAGTAAAAAATATTCGAAGCTTCGATATGACGCACAAACGACACGTATCGTGGGACAAAGGTGTTTGTTTATACACGGTACGGAATTTATTATGTTCGTATTAATGTGCCGAATTGAACAGTAAACATATTTGTTTTCTTTTAATGTCTTATTATTATTTGCTATATTTTGATTTCAGCACTCGCTAATATTAATATAAGGCGCAGATAAAACAATGATGGTGAAAATATTTATGAAATTCTTACTCAAGTTTTCTATTGTCCCCAAGAAACATAGGTTTCGCGCTATGTTTTATTTCATTTCATAAGAAAGTGTCCTATTTCGATATAGCGTATAAATTCAAATTTTCGATACCGATAAAATTTGACAACTACAGAAGGTGTTGCTAGCTAATGGTTAAATTCGGGTGGCATTTACATTACAATTATTATAAAAAAAGTGCAATATTATAATAAGTCAAAAATTATCTTCGAGATTTTATTTTGAAATCACAATCTGAATGTTTTGTTAAATTCATTGTTAAGCTCAAATTATTTTACAAAAATATGATTCTTAAAAAATTAAATAACTAGGTACATACTGGCATATTCTTCAAATTATTGTATTATTATTGTTGTTGATCATATATAAAGCGTTGAAATACAAAAAGCGAAATGTCAAGATTTCAATAGTTTTGGGAAACAACGATTTTATGTTGAATGCAAAAATTAATTGTTTTTAATTTAGAATCTGTTTTTCAGCCATATTTGATCTTAGAATAAGAATAGAAAAGCTGCATTTTTAGCTGATAAAATATACAATTTAATAAATATAAGCGAAATAAAATTGTATTAATTGATCAACATAAATACGCGCAAACTTAAAATATTTTAATCTATGAATATTATCGTAATTTCGATTCGTACCTATGCTGAAATTGAGTTTTGGGGAACATGAAAATTGTTTAAAAATGCGCTGAGAATACGTCCGTATTTTTTTCTCAATTTTGACTGAAAGTAGTTTTATTGCGTCTTGTAACAAGTCGCCTCATATGTAATACGCTAAATATTTCAATAAGGTGGAAAAACAAATTAGTACAAATTGAACACATAAGGCGATTTAAAAATACAGCGATTTGATTTTTCGAGCAATACGGTTGGTAACAGAGATGCTAATAATAATAATTGAGACCAAAAATACTGGTTTTGAGCAATGCATTTTTCTCAACGTTAGGCCATTCCTTCAAAACTGCTTCCGCAATTTTAGATTCAAGAGTCGATAAAATAGTAAATTTATTATTACTATAGCTAGTAGCCCGCTTGTTATTTCACGCTGTTTTGTGAAGATATTCATTTAATTGTATCGTTTGTTTTTATTTGATCGATTGTTAGTAGCTATTGTGCTTTGAAATTATTTTTTACATAATATCATTGCGTCAAATTTTACGATGACACGAAGGCTGTATATTTTATCATATTCTACATGTTCCTAATATAAGATGTGAATAATAAACTTCCCGAGTCCCTTGAGGACTATAAAAATATTCATGTAGATTGTAGGTCATGTCAGCATTACGGTCAACTTCAATTTCCAGTAACAAAATAGTTTATATTCTATTTTATTTATGGACTCATTATTTTACATAATCTCTTTTTATGTTAACGATGGCATTTCAAATGTAGATCAAGTAAATCGATAACAAGACAAGTGTTCATAAATGTATGTTCGAAAAATTATTAGCACTTACTCAAAAAAGAAATACTTGGATAAGTAATTAACTTTTGTTTGAAATTACCGTATGAAAATTGCTACCGAGTTAGACTTAACTCTCATTATATGAAACGTAAGAGAATATATAAATAGCATACAAGCTTATATTTACATGCATGCATGATATTGTTACTTATACGATTGTGATATGCTTATAATGAAATTTCATTTCAAAATATGTATTTCAACCTGAATTAGATTATATTACTCAGTTAAGAGTGTTAAGTAAAGACTCGAATTCGAATATCAAGTACTCGATACTCGAGTATTTTGAAAAATACTTGAGTAATACTCATAATTTATAAATGGAGACATATTTCCAAATTTCCTTTTACTTATTTAAAATATGTATATATATTTATATATAATTTTTTTCGTTGCGCTTAACTTAACTCTAACTCTAACTTCTACTTTAACTTCGTTGAGTCTTACGCGTGGTTTTACTGTCAGGTAATATTTATTTTTCATGGTTTTGCCGTTGACAATGCTGTGCGAGAATTTCTTTTGTTACTTTTGCTTTGGGTCGTGCTGACTTATCTTATCAACGACTATGATGACAAGAGACAAAATAAAATACTGAAAAATAGTCTTTTTATTTTTCGACTATGGATGCAGCTGTGGCATAATCAATTTAATACGCTTATTTTTTATTAATCATTCATTTAAATACACATATTTGAATTAATAAAAAAATGGTACATCTGAGACTACTCGAGTATACTCGAGTATTTCATAATTTTACTACTCGATACTCGAGTAGTTGAGATGTCGAGTTATTGAAGTATCTAGTGTAATAGCCAATAACAACATAGAGTACATAGGTACTTAGAAGTTTGACCGGGTGCATGTTCAATATTATACATATGTACATAAAGGGTCTTTTTATAAGGACGCTTAGTTTTGAAATGTAAATAAAACAAGTTGTTTGTGAGATTTCGACTAAATTTTAATTTCATTTGTAAGTATATTTTACGGCATTAAATATGGAATATAGCATCAAATGTCTGCCAATATCCATTTATTATAAAATGAGCCATGTCGCTAAAGTTGACTTTTTTGACAAATTTGGGTAAACTTCCAACTGCTCCAGAACCCAATCAGGCGTTGTCTGTGGTCGTTTACCTGAAGTTCCTTGGTTAGTTGGATTTTATACGGGTGCAGACATAAGGCCCGATTCAAAATTCGCCAAGTTGAAGTCGCAGAAAAGCCAAGTTTTTGTGAACAACGAGAAATAAGCTGCCTTGGGTTTTCCTGTACACTTTCACACACAGCAGCAATGTTTTCACCAGACATTGCATTTTGATGACGTACAGGTAGGTGTTGGCCGATTATTTACCAAACTGGTTGACTCAAATTTGGCCACTAAACAATGAATAATCTACTCAGCAGGACAAAGTAACATATTTTGAGCGTCCCTATTGAAATACCCTTTATATACTTATTCTAACTTTCGATTTGCACGGTTAATTGAGACTCCAAGATGTGGTTCCAGTTTTTCAAAAATAGCTGTATGAACATGATTATAAATGTAATTTATATTAAATAAATAAAACACATTTTGTTGTCCTACATACTTCCATACATATTTTGTAAAGATCAGGACCTGCTTCGGTAATCGCGAACATTTTTAACATCTACTCGCCATGCCCGGACACTCATAAATCTAAGAATAAGGTTAAAGAAATTTTATGCGTTATATTTTAATTACAAACTTATTTTAAAATTAATTCTCGGCTGATATGAATTTCTCTAATAAAATTATATTCTTTGTTTATTGAACAATTCACAGAAAAGAGTAATAAGGGGTCTCGACGAACCCTTATTCTGAAGCATTGGCGTGTAAAATTGGTGTAAAAATGGCGTCATTATATCCAACGTATTAGCATACGAGATAGTCTATAATATAATTTGAATGTGTCGCAGTAGGCATTCTACTCGAGAAATGCCCCGACGGAAATGGAGGGTATGTGTATGTACCTCAATGGACCACAGCGCCAGCTAAATTAATAACAAATGTAAAACGAAGCAGAGGTTTTTTTGGAAAGTTGTAGAATGACGTTATATTGCATTGTTTCTAAAGTAAACAACATAGTATAATCAGAATAATTGAATACACAAAAAATATCGCTGACTGATGAATATAACAATGAATTTAAATAGGCATTCCGATTGTTAATCTTTCTGCATATTAATTTATTTCATATCTAGGACATCTATGAATGGTGTTGCGGAAGAAATAGACAAATTATTGTTAAAGGGATTGCAACCATTGAGTAATTCTGAAAAACATCAAATCCGGTGTAAAGCTATGTCAAATCAGTCAGTGGAGTGCAGTGTTATAAACTAGACAAAGATTCGGACTGATTCGGAGAATGAAAACCCATGTTTTCTTTTATAAATGACATTGAAAACCTGGCAATAAGTAGTGTCAATTTTACATTTGTGTGTTATTATCAAGTTGCTAATTTCGCAATTGATGACGTTGTGTGATTGGCTTAAGATTCATCCCAATGAAAGTGTGATTGATAACGGTTTCTTAAGAACAATTAAAATTAATGATTTTTTTAACGAAATGGTATGAACGCTGGTAAAATATAAACTGTTAAATTAATTCATAAGCTATATCGACAGGCGTGTTTGGTGAAAGATAAAAGAGTCACCAACAACCATGGTTCACATTTCAGCACATTGGTTCAAGAAAACGGAATTGATAGTCCACCTATAATGACGGCAAAAGAAACCCGAAACATAATTGTACAGTATACAATTTGAACGATTCAAATGACATTTAGTTTTAGTAAAGTCAGGCAGGTATTACAACAAAGGCTTGTTACCGTTCATACACGTGAACTATTATTTCTAGGACGATTCAGGACGCCACTGCCAGATTGTCGTAGAAGTAATAATAACATGGCATTGCGTCGCGTCGGCCGTGTCTGACCACAATGAGCGCCGATGCATGACAGAGCACCGACGCGCTAGTGGGTCGCCATTTTTGTTGCCTGCCTTTTTTTGCCAAGCGAGATCAATATCTCGATCAAAATAATGCTAAGTCGCGTTCTACGTAAGGGACACAAACGCACAATAAACAGTATCCATATTCGTATTGATTTAATCAATGAGAAGGCAATGTCTCCTGCTACCTAAATGGCTGTCAGTTTTATTTTTGGCCAGACTTATGATCAGTCATTCATCCCGCAAATTATATTTTATATGAAGACTTTCCTTTTCACTTCAGAACCCGCTAAGGGGTGAACGTATTTTTCCTTCGTACTTAATAAAGCACTACTATTTTCATAATATATTGTTAAGGATATCGGCATTAATGAGAAGATTTGAAATGCGTATCATCTCTAATATATTCAGAAATATGGAAAATAATCAAAACGTGTACATATAACTTCAACCTAATATGTGGCTCACTTTAAATTAGTTGTATACGATACATATATAAAATTATGAATTCACTAAAAGAGGCCTGACATGCATTTTTTTAAACTAACTTTTGTTTTGAATATGAATCAAACTGTTGAGCAAAGCAAGAAAAGTTTAAAACTAAACTGCAAAAGATATTATAAAATGCAATTTTGCAGGTTAGTAATTCTTTCAATACGCATTTAATAGCCTATACTAGTAGTTAACCATTTTGAGTGAAAAAGCATTTTAATTACTTAAGTATAAAGCAACTTTTTCCTTATGAATCGAGAAGTCAAAAAAAATATTTATAAAGCGGAAACGATAATCGATTGTCTGTTAGTTGTTGATATTATATCCAATTTGTTGTAAAAAAAACACTGGAAAAAAGTATAAACTGAACATATGATAAGCGATATATAATATACAGATACCGTTCTGAATCGAATACGACGAAGATAAATTTATGGGCATATTGCTTACTTTGCAAGAAACTACAGGGTTATTTAGAGCACCAGTGATTTATATATGTTCATTAAAAGTACGAACAGTAAAATTTAAGCTTTAGATTTTCGATCCATATCGATAAATCGCGAGTATAAATAAAACACTGCTCATTATTTTTTCAAGATCAAGTTTGGCGGTTGGAAGAATTTTAGTTCATTATAAAATTGGGTAATAGGGCTCTATCTGTTATGGACTCATATATCGATAGTAATGACCCAATTAACTCGCTTAACAAATTCCCATTCACCATAAAATGATAATTTATTGTATCATTTTATGTATGTCGTTATTACACAATTAAGTGAAAATTGTGGATTCTGTTTAAAGTCATCAATTATATAATAGAAGAATCACTCATTTAATACTTTCGGCAAGAATCATAGCAAGAGAATATGTTTATGTAGCAGATGTATCGAAAATAATCTAGTCAAAATATAAATTGACATTATTGATGGCGAGTTCATTATTTGAAGCAATCGAAGACGAGATGTGAAACTGGCCGTTTGCTAATTATTTCTCTTGGGGGAGAGAAAGAAAGAATCGGATATGATACGAATCCTGTTTTGATGAAAAAAAATATTAATAATTTCAAAACATCTTTCAAATATCAATCAGATTGATAAAACGCTGGATAATTAGGTTTTTCATTACAAAAGTTAAATACAAATACTATTTTCTTACCTTCTGTAGTGAAAACTTCGACTTCGCAAAGAGACAAAGAACCCTCAACTCCAACAAGCTGAAGGAAGACGTGTTGCCCCACTAGAGGTCTTGCACACGAGAAAGTCTTCGTCACACCTTCATCTGTAAGGAAGTAAACAATTCGTCAATGATTATTGTATTGCAGGTAGATATTTTTTCACATGCCGATAACACAGACAGTCTTGTAATATAACAAAGTATAATTCCATGCAATTTTCGAACGGATAAGCTTAATAAAAATTTGAGAGGTTTTCCACATGATAAGGAATAAACCATCTCGATTTCCGAGTCGCATAAACTTGTTACAGCCATGATTTTTATTGTATCATAAACATAAGCTATTCATGATATATTGTTTAACGTTTCGCTTATTTAGGTATGCATCTATCTATAATATTCATTGTTACATTCCTTTGTCGCATGCCTAAAACATTTTATTATTATGAGATCATTATACCATAATCTTAAAACCATTGTTAATACCACCAAAATTGATTGATTGTCAATATAAGAATTGATAAGCTTATCTATTTGGAAGGCAAGTATTATACACGTTGTTTTGAATATCCATCAGTGTCGTACCACTGAAAAGTGTTCATATGTATGTAGATGGATAAGATATATAAGTTTGTAGTATTATAGATGAATTCGGCGGGGGATATATGGTATTAATTTCCTAAGTGAAATTTAACGATAAGTATATTTATTGATATATATTCAAAGATCCCTTATTGAACTGTTCGATTCAACATTCACCAAGAAGCACTATGATTCAGACAATCTTCTGATTAATGAAATGACGAATAATAATGTTGCTGAACTAGCTATTAATATTAATTCATTATCTTTATTTAATATTTCTACAGTTTTTTGAACTTGCTTTTGCAATATTTCTGCGTGCCTAGAAACAAAACGACACGAAGAAAGATAGTAACTAAACAATATTTTTATCAAATTTCAAATAAAAAAAACATGTTAAATGGCTAAATAGACGCATAGAAAAATACATTTAATACGAGGATATCTTTTATTGTTTAATTACCATCCTTGAGAATAAATAACAATTGGATAAATACATTTATGTAGATATGGACTTTCTATTTCACCAATTTAATGATATCGTAAAAAAAACACATCGGAATGAAGTTTAGATATATTTTTTTATTGTATTATAAAAAGACTGAAAGCCTTGAAAACAGCTTATTTGCTTAATGTTTTGTGATCGTGTAAGATTTTTATAAATAAATAATAGATAAATTAGAAATATAACGCATATTGGGCAAATAGATTTGGATCAAAATTTGTTCCCGCTTGGATAAAAATCAACATGGAATCAAGTTTTTATAATGATATAATGAATTGTTTATAAACAGTACCTACCTACCTCCTTACAAATAGTAGAAGGTTATTTTTATACATTGAAGGAAAACCACTTCTAGCGATGCGACGAGAGATAACGGTCGGTACCTTTTCGTTTCTAACTGCTGGTTTATGTAAACGACATTGAAAATTAGCTATTATATGCTAATTTTATATCTGAGAAACAATCATATTGTTGCCCCTATCAAGAAAATCTCAATGCGTATTGACAGACTATCTAAAATCATGTTTTCTCGATTGAAAAAAAAACATTTTACTTGAGAGTATATTCATAAAAAAATATAGAAAACGAATTTGGAATAATTTATAATACTTTTCTCCTGTCGTCTTTACAATGAAAATGTGCATTTTGAAATTACTAAACGAAATAATCATGCTATATAAAATAAAAGAATTGTTAAAATTTAATCCCTAAACAGAACATGAACTTGACCAAATAATTAATAGTTTCTTACGATATATTAAATGTTAGCTATCTTATTACACCGGGTGTATCCTTAAATTATAAAAATAATTTATTTACAACTCACTTAAGAACCAAAATATTCACTAGAAATAATTTATATGGCAGAACAACGTTTGCCGGGTCAGCTAGTATAATTATCACCGTAATGAAAATTATCTAAATTATTATTAGTGCATCTATAAATATATTTGATTGTTTTGAATATAATTGTTATAACAGGAGCTTCCGTGGAGAAGTTGTCAACATCGTTGGCGTCCGTGACGAGTTCGAGTCCCAGCATTTTTTCAGTTGATTTATTTCTTTCGATTCTGTTCGAAGGCATGGGTATTTGTGTTGGCTAAAAAATACCTCCCACCCACCCGATACTAATATACTATATAAGCAGGGGGTAACGAGAGCGACTAGCTAACCATTAGTCTTGTCCAAGACATTCTATCGCTACTTTAATCGAATCAAAAGAGAGGTTGAGCAACTGAGTAACAAGCAGTTCTTGTAACTAGTATGTTAAAATACCACCATTCGGATGCCATATTTTTCACGCAGGGAGTGGGCATGGATTTAATATATATATTTATATATTATGTTACACTAGGTATAATTATATCTTTGATATGATATATAAAGTGTATTTGGGAAGATTATATATAATTTGTAACGGACGAAATAAAACTTAATACGAACTAAATTAATTCATTATATATTTGAAGTACGTGTTCACTGATTGTAATGACTTAATAGCATCCGGGATTTCCCATGAATTTCCTCTAGCAAGGTTAAAGTGTGTGTGTGTGTCAATCATTGTTAATTTAATGAGATCTTACTGAGATATGAAAGCAGAACAATTTTCTCCATTGTGTTGTGACGGCGGAATCTGTTAAGGGGCAAATATTACTTGTTCAACAGAAGCCAACGAGACGCCTGAAGATGTTGTTGCGTGCGAATCCGACATAAAACAATGATTTAAAATAATATTACGCTGACAGCCGTGGCAATTTTAAGTCAATCAGAAAGTTAATGAGCATCGAATAAAGTCAGTATTAAAAATAATATCAACGAAAGGAAGTTGTGATGTATAAAACATACTTTGTTTTTTGCTAGTTATGTTGTAGTTACTACGTTTTTGTGTAACCGTGAATTTTCTCTGTCCGAGTTCTCAGTTAGTAAAAAAGATGTTCACTCATAGATCGACCCCTTTGAATAAAAGAAATGTGTCTCGATATTTACCGGTTTTAAGTTATGAATGCCACTAATTACAAAATAATTTGTTACTTTATGTGTAAGAGACATATATTTGAATGATAATTGGATATAAAGATATTTTAATAAGTTAGAATACATTACTATTTTGTACTTAACAAATAAATCAGAAAGCCAAAGTATCGCATTTAAAGATAACGAAAAGACAATTTGTATATGCTAAAAAAAAAGTTAACTTGATCAACGCTGAAACCTGTTTTGGCTCTCCTGAAAAGTAGAGAAGATTGAGGTTATGTTTCTCTGTGTATCTGTATAAGCAAAGTTGTAATATGAGCAATTTTGTTTTACTGCTTTCACATATAATTTTATAAAGATCAGGACTGTTGTCATTCATCGCGAAAATTATTAGTTGTTTGACGCATTGCTCACTAATAAAATAGATTATTGCTGATATTCTTGTATTATATATATATTAGCACTGTATGGTGTAAGCACGTAAGTGCCAAACAAAAATATTTTATAAATATATACAGCCAAGTCACTTCAGTTCAAATTTATTTAAACTCCGTTGTTACATTTAACAATATGGAAATAAGATATAATTTTAAACATTAATTATTCAAAACTGTAGAGTCTCGGATGAAGTATTTTGGCAAGATAAAATGTCGTAAGATACATACTTTATCCTCTGGAAAATCCTAAATCACGTAATTTTCAGACCAAAGCGTTAAAATATATTTTATTCAATTTATGATCAAGGTTGCTATATTTTATGTCATAATATATCGAGAATTTATTATTCGAGTCAGTGCTTAGAAAAAATATTATTACTATTAATTATAAAGTACTAACCAATGGTGCCAGGAAACCATGCGCATAGAGGGTTCCTTTGAAGATCCGTGCTGCTGTTTCCCACTCTTATCTCAAGATCGCGAAGAGGTTGGTGGCCTAAAAAACACAACATGATAATTGAAAAACAAGACCAAACTTTAGACCGATTCAAATTGCTTCAGATTGCAGAAAAACACAATCTATTTTTAAAAAATCCGGAAAGAAATATTGACAAAAAATCCATTCAATAAATTTGTTTATTCCCAATTTTTGAAAGCTTTTTTACATAATATTTCTATGAAATATGTATCTATGAACTGATTTTGAGATGATTTCTATCAATGATAAAATATTTAAACTTGGAAAAATAAAAATACGATTATTATTTCAAGAAGTTTTTCACATTTAATACGACATTTTTCAATATAAAATTAAGATGTTAGAATAGATCAGAAGATGTATTGTTCACCTTTACTACACCAGTATATATAGATAAGTTAATTTATGCTTAAATATAGTTCTGACGACGGCGTAAGTCGAAATAGCTAACTATATATTATATCATTTTTGCTAAACTGTAATATATTGCTATTTTTCACAGTGTTATAATGAAGTTCTACCAAGTAAATTCTATTTGAATCAATAAGTGTTTTCTCCCTATTGCTTCGATCGTTAATTATGTTTCAATTTTATCATATTACATAATGGAAATAAAAAAAATATCTTACCACAACACCCCCTTGTGGTGACCCTGACTACCTTGACTGCATAATGTCTCAGTAGGTCAACCTGCCACCAGGGCGACGCCTCCCTCTGTGTTTCAGTGCAGCGGCGTCCGTCGTGTTCCGGTGTTCGCTCGCCGTCGTTGCCATTCGCAGCGCTTCCTCCTCGAACCGTCGTCGACTGGTTTGCTGGCTTTCTGTATGCCACGTTTGTACCTAAAGATATGATGCATAACATTAATATCTTCAAGTTGTACAACTCCCTACTACATACATAACACAATTCGAAAACATCGTCGTCCAATCTCAACTTAGACAATTGTGGATGATAAAGTTATACTACATATATTTTAATAGAAACTGTAGTTTAGATTTGAGTTACTCTATCTTTATGAATGAATTACTGGTGATGCTAAAAGGTAAGAATTTATAAAATTCATTTAAAGGCAGGTTCTCAAACAATGTATGTTATACAGGCGGACCTCTACTTTCGCACAATTCGCTATTTAACGCGTTCTTTTTCAATTCTTTGACGATCATGCAAAATTGTTCGATTTCGAGAACTCCTAAACTTTATACGATTGAATCGATAGATATACTAATATAAATAGGTCTATGATACGTTCAAACTCAACAAACTCCTTTTTCAAAAAGTTTTTTCAAGAAACATAATTTTTGATAAAGGAAAATTTTAAAGGACAACTTTTGGTGTTTTTTTACATACCTCTACTTTCAAACATACAACTTTTGCACACATTTTCTGGAACCAATTATGTGCGAAAGAAGAGGCCCACATGGATATGCAAAAGTATTTTGAAATGATTAATGCATACTTTAAACTTCATTTAACGTGATGAATATATGTGATATCAGAAAGAATTTAAAAAATAACTGGCGACGTGCATTAAGGCTGCACTGTGGAACAAAATTTCGCAAATGTCTCAAAGTACAATCAATCCTGATGCACGTCTGCCAAATTATCAGTCAAATTTTTTTTTTTTTTTAAATCACATGTCACATGATAATTTATTTTGAGAAAGCTATAAAATTTTATTAGGCCGATCAAATGATTTTAGTTGGACATGGCTGGTCTAGATAATAATATTGCTTATACAAAATGTAAATGCTTGAATGGAGGACACTTTCACGGAAATCCGGCAGAGAAATATAATGATTGGTTATGATAAAATATCATGTACGCACAGTGAAGTGATGCATTAATTATGAAATTCTATAACTTATCTATACAATTATAATTTATTTTACTTACATATCCCTTCTATATCGCACGCATGTTAGACTTCCTTTATTGATGATAATGTAATTTTTATTTAATTGAATTGAATCGGATTGATTAAGAAAATAATACCTCCAAGATGGTTATAAATAAAGCTTATGTTAAATTTGACAATCAATTAACGAACAAAGCTGATACTTGAATTGTATTTATTATATTCATCTTGTGGGAGTCTAATGAATCAGACAAATAATATTATACAAACAATGCTATTTTTACACCATACATAGATTGATATCTACTTTTAATATTGTCACTATTATTGTTCATATTAATATTCCACATTAAAGCTTAACCCAAATATAATAGCTTGGAATGAATTTGAAGGAAATATAGCGTTTTAGACAGTATATGTACATTTCCAACACATTTTCATGTTATTGAGGAAGAAACTTTTTATCACTATATATTATTAATAATAATAAAAAGTCTATTAAAAGAAAATTAAGTTTAATACTAAGTAATAAACATCATTTCCGTACATCGCATGTTTACTTTTCTTGATGTTGATTATTATGAAAGTTAAAATTATTACAGAAATAACAAAGAAAAAAGTACGTGATTTAAAAACGCCTACACAGTAGTAATTCGATTATAAGCATGAGCCTAAACATAATAATAACAGCATATTAAAAAAAGTAATTATATTTTTTTATGATATTGAAAGTTTTCCTAAAATAATTAGTTAATCAAACAACACGCTTATTTTTTTTATGTCGGTGCCTTGTGTTAACACGAAACGTTAGCAAAATCGAAAGCGATCTTTCTTCTCCAATTATGAGCTTAAATTTCAATTTGAAAAGCAAATTGTGTTCGTGACATGAATTAAGGCGGGTGACTGGGGAATATGTTTTAAGCTCTTCTATTGCAATGATAATAATTGTTATTTTCCTTTCTCGGATAACTATTTTTAATTTATATACAACAAGCTTAATGGATTATAGCCTAGATTAGAAAAAAATTAAGCAGATTTAAAAAAACATGGCTAAGATTGGCTGAAAAACAGTAATTGTGAAAGTAGACAAAAAGACGAAAGTCTACAAATTAATGTATCTCGCTCATTCTTCACATCATGTTTTCACCCACTTAAAAGTCAATACTGTTCTTAGCTCTACTTTATTAACCATATCTCCATAATGAGCGTGGGTTTGCTGTTAGACTGCTAAATCAATAGATATTTAATACAAAAAAACCGATAGTGCTAATGCTAATGTAAAAATGAAATAATTTAATATGATGATATATTGCGGAATTTTCATATTTTTTAACGGAAATCTGACATTATATTTTTTATAATTTAATATTTAAGCAATCTGGTCGTACATTTATTTACATATATTATTGAAAGAATATTTTTGCTGACATCCCTAAGGATCCACACTTATAGGATTCGAATGTAATATGAATAGTAATTAATTTATACTTTAGAATTTCATAGGATTTCAAAAGGATAAAATTAATATCAATATCTTTAAATTTGAATAATTCCATATATGTTTATTTTGTTAGATTGTTTTTTTACTTGGTACACCAATAAATATCTTACTGTAATAACGTAAAATACTTTCAAATCAAAATTTTACCGGGTTTATAATTAGGGGTAATGATTAAAAAAGTGATAACCAACCACAGAATGGTAGTTCGCCCATCCATTCTCCCATCGTATTACATCTTCTCTCATTCTGGCCAAAGAGTTCATAGCCTTGGTCACATGAGTAAACGGCGACGGTGTCGGGGGCCAGGTTTTCGTTTGACAGCTTTACGTTTGCATTCATCGGCACTGCTGGGTGACCACATCGTTTTTGTGAAACTGAAACAAGAAAATAATAAAACAAATTAATATTAGCGTGGTGACAGTAGTAATATAAACGTCTTTTGGATTTAGTCCTTCTCGGTTGTACTACTAATGGTTCATCTTCATACTTAGATTTTCATGTATGTCTATCTATATACATGTTTGTTGGAGTTGTTTTAACAAATTAACACCAGCCTCTTATCACATTTAGAAAATGGAGTACAGAGAGATAAGAAGTCAACGCCTCGTCTATTCCTACTCCATATTTCTATCGGTATCTAACTGTCCTAATTATCACATTGTAAGCGATCACGAACAATTTTGGAACAAAACTATATGTTCTTAGAGTACTATACCAATAAAAATTAAAAATAATTGTTTCAGTGAGCCTATAATATTTAAGACTGGTCATAGATAAGAAGAAACAGTATATTTTCTAAGACTTTCCAACTACTGGACTTCATAAAATCACTGGTTAAATTGCAAAATAGCAAAGTGATGTCAAATAGACTTATATATGTACTCTTCCACGGAAAGACAGTAGTGCTTAAACTATAAAAGCCACATTTTATATGAGGTAGCCATGTTTACATACATTACTATGGATCTAGACTGTGAAGACGATAAGTACTCATTGTGATGAGTAGCATCGTTATCAGTATTAGCGTGAGGCCGAGGATGAATTAATATATATTGGCTGGGCTTAATAATAGCAAGATGCAGGTGGAGTTGAATCAACAGAATACATACTACATAATTGATTACGATTTATGGTCCTCGATACTAGACAATACCAATATAAAATTTAGGCTTGTATATTATATTTTTAGAAATATAGTATCCCAATATTGAATCAGTTCAAAGTTGAAAGTGTGTTTTATAAATATTTATATGGTAGAAAAAGATATGTCTCGAAATGATATCGAATCAAGTATTTTAATAAGCCAATTTATTAAACTAGTGCCAACTGTAAGGTTGTAAACGGGTATTATTTTTTAGGATGCGCATACGTAGTAATTGACTTAAAAAGCAGGTCAAGGTAATTATATAGAATAGAAAGCTTAATAACCATTTTAGAATATTGCAACATTAAAAGTTGGAGGGATTTGAGGATCAATTCAGTACATTGATATATTTGACAAAATAACAATACCGATGCTGACAGTATCAATATATTGTTGCAAAGTGACAAAAGCGAAATTTGAAAAAAAGTTATATTTAACTATAGGATTTGTAATGAATGACATATATTGTTCTGTTGTTACATTAATATGAACACAGTGTTTTTTGAGATAGTCATGTTTAATTTACGCCGAATTAAATTTCTATTTTTTCTTTCACATGTGTAGTGTTTTAGTCGTATACCTTTAAGTATTTCAACTAGTATGTTTTCGTTGAAAAAATATTTCAGAGAAGTGATACTATAAAGATAAGTAAAGTAGAAAAGTAAAATCTTCGATATAAATGAGTCGATCGTGATTTAAAAAATTGAAGATCATTAATTGATGACCTTATACCAGTAATGCAAACAAACATTATCATACTTGGAGTAGGAATGCATGTAGGTTTACTGGCATGTTTGGAATCTAGAATCTATCCCACAGTGCAAGTCACAGGTCGCTTGTATCTCTGTTGAGTGTCTGCTTCTGAAACGCCAACGCTAACGCTTTTATTTGAATAGGGCTGCCACAATTCAAAATGTTGGAACATATTTATTTTTCCGAAAAAAATTTGCCTCGACCTACGTATATTTATTTGAATTATTGTGTCCGAGGTAGTAATCAAATATATCAAAATTTTCATTTGTCTTTAGCACCTTCAGCAATTCAATAAATATCACATATACATACGTTTAGTTTGTTTCAATCTACATATAAAAATATTCACGCCATTGAGTAAAATTATCACTTATGCTAAATGTCACTTTCCAGTGGAGAGGTATAACTTTGAATACATGAAACACATTTTATAATACTAATTCCACATATCAGGAGCTAAATTTAAAATCTGGACAAATTCACTTTTTGACAAACTAAGAAAATGAGAGCAAAATACTTTCTTTTCCCAAAGTTTCTCCTTCAGCACTGTTTTCTTTATTCGTTTCCATTACTGTTTTGCAATTTACCAGTTGTCTATTTCATCTAACTGAAATATGGTAGCATACTTTTTGATAATGCCCGTGTATTCTTCTGGTCAATCGTATTTTTCTTTCTAAAAGATTTCTCAATAACACCAAGTACGCGATCCAGTGGCTTAATTGAATGCCCAGTTACAGGAAATATTACTTCCACACTTTTCAGTGAATCTCTTTTCTTCTTCTTTTCCTTTTTATTTGTTATTCTTTTACAAGTAAGATTTTTAGTTTAATAATATTCTATAATAAAATCATCTTGATATATTTTTTTGTATAAAATATAAGTATTGTAAGTGGCAACCATAACCTAAAATTTTTTTGAATTTACTGACCTTTTCTTCTTTGATTTAAGCCGTTTATTTTTGATCATCTGTATTTTTCCTTTTTTAGTTTTGGTGGGTGGAACCTTCTCTTTTTTTCATTATAATTGTTAAAAGTGTCATGATTATAAGGTAAATTCCTGCTTTTTTGGCAGCGAAAAACGAGCGTGGTCTCTTTTGTCAACTTTCAAATGTATATAATTCGGCAAGATGGCAGTTGCCTTTGCGATGATGTGATTGGTTGAAATGGATTTGTCTCAGTTCGAAAATAAACTTCCTGGATTTGTCCACTTTCGAAAATTAGTCACATATTTAACAGATGTTTTCAACGATTTAACGTTGGATTTTGTTAGTTTTGAAAATCAGGTAATGTGCGGCGATCTCAAAATCGTCAGTTTAAAAAACTAAATTTTGGAATTGTCCAGTTTTGAAAATTACCTCCTGATATATATTCTAATAACGATCACGACCGGTTTTGCTCATCGCTGATCTTTATCATAATATAATGTATGTGGATGTACTACTTTAAGATGTGTTTTGTTTATTTTGAGAAAATTAGGTTTATATATAGAAAAAAAATATCACAATACAATGCGTGGTTTTCGATAATTCTCATGAAATGACACGATTAAAACATCAATATATATTAATTTTATTTGTGTGTATTGTTGTCAACGGTGTTAAAAAATGTGTCCAAATTCTCTTATCTGGCCAATGTTTCAAAAACACACAGACAAAAAAATTCATGTCAGGGCACTCGTAGTCTGTGGTTTTGTTTCTCGATCAATATGTAAAGGTACCTGGACCATCTAGCAATAAGTGCTTTCATATCGTATTCGTGTGCTCGAAATATTTTATTTTGATAGTGAACACTACGTTCGAAAAGAGTTCTTTAGAGAGAGAATCTTTTCTTGAGGCACCCCTGCATGTTACGCGACTTCTAACGTGACGCGTTTTGACATGTGAACTTGGATTAGATTGAGTTTGGCACAGGTGAAACTTCGTGAGAATATTTTACTGTAACAAATGAGAAAAGCCACTGGGGTTAAGAAAGCCATTTTGAAATGGCTTTACGTTATTATTACGATAGCATTTTTATTTTTCTATAATCTGTGATTCAATTATCACGGATTCAAATATACTATTAAATATATTTAGATTAATGATCTTGTCAGTCATGTTCAATTATAGACATATCCGTCAAGTAACCGCATGGAATTTTTTTATTCGGGCTTGGGAAACGTAAAAAATAACAATATTAAATAATTTATTATGGTACCTAAGCTTTTGGCTGAATTATAACGGCGACAATGTACATAGGATACATCGTTATTTGATATTGACTTATAGAGCCGAAACACATAGGAACAAATACATCTCTTGATATTGTATAATATATTTATTCAACATAAGTAAAACTTTGGATTTGCAATATTCTTCCATTTATTATAGATGAAATTATGCGCTTTATCAAAACGTTGACAGTTAAATATCAGGTTGCTATGATTTTCTATCGTATAATAATTTTAACCAAGATGAATTTTGGCTTATATATGTAAAGAAAATAAAAGCAATGACATATGGCATACCTAAAATAATTTCAGAATGTAGAAACTTTTTAAAAGTTAATTTTCACCGTTGGCGTTTATTAAAACAATTATATTTTTAGCGAGCGCGTATTAATTCAAATATATAAAAAATGTAATTGGGGATTAACGGCTATTAAGCTAATGAAAAGCGAGAGATTAAATACAATTTCTTCAAGCTTTTTCCGCCATAAGTTGGCCAATGTCAATTATTTATTATTATTTTTTTACCAAAAGGTGGAACCAATCACCACGACCAAAACGTAGTTGTCGGATTAGGATCAAGCCATATTTCGTAGCGATTTTCAACATCAAATGATCATCATCAATAAGCTCAATGACTCGCAAGCAACACGTCTGCCAAACCGCAATTTTCCGCTCTAATACGTATCGCAGAGGAATCATTTTTTTTACCTAACACGAGTAATAACAATTTTCGATTCAATTGCGATGAATAACAATTTACAATTTGATAATCGATGAATGGTTTGTGTTCGAAGAAAGTTAATTGCAATAAGAAATTAAAGAAATATGTGTGATTAACTTTGATCACGGTCGTTTGGTTGCCACGATCTTCTAGCTTGCCCGGATAGTAAATTGATCAAGTCGTGAATGTATAAATATGACACCGGATGCTGATTGTATCTGATATCCAAATATTACCAACGAAAGGGAAATATTATTGCTATGCCGATTTGATCTTGGTCGGTCCGGTGACCTCGTCGAAATGGTTGCATAAAGGGAAAATTTTCAACGCTTTTAAAAATCACGAAGCATCGTGTTGAAAACAGCTAGATCTAAACGTATTTTTTATTTTGGCATTTTCTTTAATTATTTCTGTTTAATCTAAAACTCTTAAGTAATTCTCTAGTAGCGCTTCAGCAGCTGTGGAATTGATCCTAAAGGAAGAGTGTGAACAGCGGGATTTGGCGGGAACAATATTGATTATCAAGATAATTTTAAGGATATTGAGGTTTAAAATGGGCAGGTTTATTTGAACTTAATTCGAAATCTGAAATCCTTTATTTACTTCCACAAAGTGAAATAATGTGGAAAAACACTTTTATTATACCGCTCATCATCATACGTGGTTGAAAGAAAGCGCAGAACGGTTAGAGTGCCGATGTCGTTTAATTTGATCACGAGTTTGAGTCCCCGAGAAAAAAATCTTATTACGTTTTCATTTGTCTTACTTGCGTACTGACTATGTATATGCAGAGCATACAGGGATTCGCTAGCGCATATCAAAGCGATCATAGTTGAGCCTTTTTTCATTTAGATTTTTATGTAGCACTTAAATCATTCGGTTACTTTTATTTCCGTCCGCTACGCACTTGGATGATTTTATACAAAGGTGGAGCGATAATCCGGATTTGCATGAGATCATGACTCCTAGAAATGTTTCATAAGACAGGGCCGGAAAAAATTATTTGATCTAGTCATAAATTGAAGCAAATATTTAAGAGTATACGATTATATTGATCAAAATAAAAATTAAAATTAAGTTATTAAACTGCTTTCAAAAGTAATTTCAAAAAAAATAATCTCAGAATTTTAGTATTAGTTGTGGTGAAATTGTGAGTACTATACATATATTAGATCCCTGAAATTTTTCCTTGAATTTGCGGGTCGAAAAAAAATTTCATTCGGGTTGGAATAGGTGTCAGACTTGTGGTATCAAACGTTTGAATTTTCCATGCAAATGTGAAGCTCTTATGTGATTTTGGTAATGACCTATAATATTATATCAGATATGATCGTAGTCAATAAAGATTGAAATGGCTATAGCGTGGACAATAAAAAGTATTGATAAACTGCAAATGGGCCATCTCTCTATCCAGTTTTATCCCTTCCAGTAATCGAGATGTATTTTAGTTCTTAAAACACATTAAATTTTAAAAATAATTAAGACAGTAAGGCATCAAGTAGTATACTGAGAGTTGTAATGATGTGTTGCTTTGAAGTTATCTAGAGTTTGATCATTTATACTAGCAATATGAATTGATAAATATACATAGATGGCGATGCGTCGCCGATAAATTTAATGTCCATGGTATTAATCGGTTAAATGTTAATGTGTTTAATTATTTTTTTCTTATTATTCTTAATTAAAATGTTTTCATTGCCGATCCCACGAAAATCATTCTAAATTCATCTCTGGTGAATTTAAATCTTTAGCGCATAAGAGATCAGTGAACCGCGAAGGTGGGGTATGGAATGAATTGTTATAAAGGTAATATTATTATTAATACAAAATACACGAGAAAAAATCGTTAGGTGGGATGAGTTTCAAATCGGCGATCGCTGGTGATAAATAGGTGGGATGACAAATCACAATAAATAATACAACGCCATACAAACGTCGTGATATATAATTGTTAATAATTATTACAAGTTCATGTGCTGATTTATCGTAACCGGAAAATATTGTCAAACAATCAAACACATTGTAATAAATCGTATTTTGAGTATGTGTATCCTATTAGATTAAGATTTGAAATTACTATTGATATTCATTACTGACATTGTGACAGATCTGTTCTTTGATTTTTTTTGCTTGAAGCTTCAAATATATTTTTGATAGAATATTCTATTAATTATTACTGATTGGATCGGCGGTTACTTTGTGAAAGCTCATTTTAACATAAAAATAAATTGTTACACAAATAAAACACATAGTGACACGTGTTTCGCCTCTTATAACAAAGTATCAAACTGTTTATTATTGTATTATTAAATTTATAAACTCATAACTGTTATAGCTACACAAGCTGCCATAACTCTATCGAAATAATTAAATAGTAACTTGAACTAAATACTAGAATTTGCAGGTCATAGTGCTCTGTGGAAAATTTAAGGAACATCAAAAAAGGTTGCGACTTAAAACATAAATAGCAATTAATCTTATATACATTCAAAAAAAATACCTATTAAATATATTTCAATTTCCCTTTCTGTGTATTTACAAAATAAACTCCCCTTTACTTTTATTATAAAGCGACAATTCTTGATTATACATATGTATGTATATATTATTAAAATTTTGATTACGCACAGTAAATATAAATTGATTTCAGCTAATCCCGGAGTAATGGACATGTTCCATTTATACATATTAGTTCAATTTGGTACTCAGTTAAATAATTATTACCTCTACCACTCTTATACATACATATTAACATTTTTCATACCTATTATCATTTATTTTATGATAAAATTTATTTAAATTAAGTAGATATGGTAAAAAGAGTCTTATCATAATTTAATGTATACAAAATTGGGTCACTTAATTTTTTAAATTCAGACTGAAAAGTATTGGATATGATGTTGCTTACTTAATGATATTTTCCGTGCCTTATGAGCACAGTTCATGTTGAGGTTTGCATAAATATGACTACCATAACTGGATGTCACTTTCGAAAATTATAATCATGAAAAAGTGCCACTATTTGTGTCAATCATTTTTATATGAGCATCCAACATCAATGCAAACATCACTGTTCTATAAGAAACGTGTGGTTGATTTTTAAGCCCCGGGTCGTATAACAGTGCGGCTAACCACATCCAAGTCTAGTTCTAAAAAGATCATTCTAAGTCTGAAATGCTTGGTACTGAAAGTAGTCAGAATGTAATAAAATAAACGTATTTCACAAACAAGCTGTCATTAAAATCTTCACATGTAAAAATAACGTTACTTACTAATTGAAAACTTTGACTTAGCCAACGAAACGACTGTCAAAAAAATGTATAAGAAAATGACGAGAGAAGTAGCTAAATTTTGTTGTGACTCAATAATACTATAATAACGACGGATAATGATGGCATTGCCGTGATTAAAATGTTGTATAGTTTTTGTTTGGGGCCAATAAAAGTGATACCAATAAAAATATTTACAGTGGATTATTCAAAATCTCCAAAAAGTTCTCAACGTTTTTCATTCATTCAGGTTATTCACATACTTAATGTAAGGATAACCAACAATGTAACCGAATTTCTTTGAGAGTCCCAAGTATTAATGCGAAGGCTCGTGAAATCCACTGTCACTAATTAACCCAAATTTTCTTTTTGTAATGATATATATATTTGAGAATATCCTCTTTCAGGTTTTGCTAAAAAAACTGCTTAAATTATAGTATGCTCATTCTAGCAGTTCATATAATCTCGGCAATGTTTCAATTTTCCTGTTGTTACTGAACGATATATTTTGATTGGCAGCACCAAAAGTGTAATTTATTTACAATGAGGCTGAAAGAAATATTTCGTTTAAATAAGCAAGGTTTGAAGGGATTACTTCAGAAAAAGTGAATCTGGGCTATTTTAAATTTCTTTTAGTATAGTGATATGCATTATTTTTTTTCATTTTTACTTTTAGGAAAATGGACCTGAATGAAACATTCATAATAAGATAGGTTTTTTTCGTATATTAAATATTTTATCGTTCGTGTAAGACAACTAGATGCCTATTAAATTAATTACTCAGTCTGTCATTAGTTTTTTATGAATAGAATAACTTAAGCAACCATAAGCTGTACTTTTGGCCGAGACCGACAAGTCATTTCCGCCTAAAGATCATAGGATAAATATTTAAGTTTTCCTGGCCAAAATTGGTATCTTTTAAAAATGTACATAATAATTTATCACATATATGTAGGATGTGAATAAGTTTTTTTGCAATTCAAATATTCGGTTGCGATGTGAAAAATTCAGAAATATTCAAAACAATGATCAATTTATAAAAATATCATATCTATACAGTAATACAGTATCCGTGGCGCGTATGAGTAGTGTATACAATTGCATTTTCAAGCCATTTATACGACTTAAACAATTCGTTTCATAACAATAGATACAATTCACTCTAAATTTTTTCAATGGCAGACAAGTACCATTATACAAGTATGTTACCTGAGACTCGAGGTTGAATCATAGAATTTTAATCCAAAACCGTAAAATGTCTGGTGTAGTTACTCAGTTGTTTTAGAGATAGAGGTACCTTTTAGTGTATGAATTTTAATATGATAACTATGTATTTATGTATATTGTCGTCATAACTAAAATAACTTTCAAGCCACGAAATATAAATTGTCATTTCCAAAATGCCTTTATTGTAAAATTTTATTTGCCGTTAGTAACGATAAAATTATCAATTAAGTTTTGTAAGAGGTCAATTATATTAAGAAATAATGCTTGCTATTTAACAATTTATGGGAATATTATTAATATACAAAAACTATTCAAAAATGTATATTAGGTAGTTGAATATGAGTTAAATACGAGTGTTTGTTTGACGAGTAGTTAAAATAATAAAAAATATTTGACAAATCGTGTTTAGTCTACTTCATGACATTTTTGGCGTGCACTTATCTCCCACCCATATACGCAGCTAAAACTATTTTTTTTCCTTGTAAAATGAAAAAATATAATACCGTTAACGATATCATGAATTATTTATATGCATCTGTTAACATATGGCTTACTATAAATAAATATGCTATAAAGCGTGCCGGATATTTAAGGAAAAAATAATAATTAAAATAATAGATAAAATTGTGGTGAAAGATGATAAAAAACAATGTTATGCTGTGGTGCAAATGTGGATAGTTACACTGAGAGAAGACAGTATAACTATGTATAATATATGGAACAGAATGAGTAATATTTTAATATAGCTTCTTACTTACTAAATGTTTATTCTGTAATCGTTATTTTATATTAATTCTTTTACAATTTTATTAGATTTGAGACATAATAATATAATATATAAAGATAATTTAAAGTAGATCAAACCGCATTTTGCATTTATAAATTAAGTTACTATCTTGTCACGATAGACATGGTGTAGATTATAAACAAACATCATACGGATGTGGAATGCAACAGTAGGACAGTCTGAAAAGCTTAGTTTCAAGATAATGGCTGATTAGTGTTTTGCATAATTGTATACATTTTTTTCTTACATACAGTTTTGAAAGATTACTACTACTTAACTTCTGACTGATATTTTCATTAAATTTTTAAGACAAAGAGCCAATATTTGAGTGTCAGAATGTCTGTGTACTGTTGCATTAAAAGTATTAGCTTTTTTACATTTTTAGAAAATCTGTTCGGTATTGTCTTCATAGTTACATAATAACTAGTCATTACATTTGAATCATCATTTTGCTTTCCATGAATTGACATGTATAGCTCAAAATCAGGGCTGTGGAGTCGGTAAAAAAAAGTTCGACTCCGACTCCAGCATTTACCAAAACCACGACTCCGACTCCAACATTGAGCAAAAACACGACTCCGACTAAAAAAAAATAATATCGTCACTTTTTTTTCCTAATTTTCCTATTTATGTGTATTCAATTAAATATCAACCCTACCAATCCGGCCAAAAGCCAAATTTGACATGTTATATGCAAAAATAAAAAGTTTGAACTTTTCAAAATTTCCAATTCCGAGTACGACTCCGGCCAAAACGCCGCGACGACTCCGACTCCAACTCCGGCCAAAAAGCTCCGACTCCACGACTCCGACTCTGACTCCACAGCTCTGCTCAAAATACGTCTCGTAGTTGCATTTGTTTAACGAAATGGCAAGCGTTTATATTTCAATAAAATGACTAGAAAATTAAGTCGTGTACGTTCGTAAAAAGTACGTAAGTAAGTTTTAAATAAGGAACACGAGTGTCCATGGTGTTTTCAAGTTATTTCATACCGAAAAATCACGCATTAATTAATTTTGTCTGCACCAGTGATTTTCAATCCGATTGGTGGCCAGTACCTTTGTGTATGGTGTACAAAACGATAGAAACATATGTTTTTTTTTAATATAAAATTTGAGTTTGCTATTTTTGAACATGATTTAGTATCTGATCGCCGCGAATGAATAATTAAAATACGCAATAACATCGCTTGTACATGCTTTGGTGTAAAAATACATAATTGGCATTGCAGATTGGCCTACGCGCCATAAAATGCTATATTTACATTACACGTGATATTGACTCAAGATTGATCATTGAAAAACTCACTCGTCGTCAACACAACAATACATTAATGTCCTGTCATTATGATCGCCAAGCGGAGCTCTTTAGCGGTAGGCAACTAAGAACACTTTGTTTTATTCGAATTGTTAAGTAAGTCTCACTATTTTATACAATTAGGCTAATTTGACTTTTATATAACTAATACAGCGAAACGTTGCATAGATTTTTCATTACGTCTTTCTACAAAATAATATCAGTAGGCAATTTGGTTCTAGAAGTCATTATATTAACTATTTTTTTTGAATAATATTTTTCACAAGTTGAACACGTGCATCACGAAGATCATTTTAATTTTATCGTTGAATCCATTGAAATAATGAAGCATTCAAACATTTCCATACATAACAAGCATCCGGTGATATCAAATATATATCTCGAATATGTATGATTTCAAAGAATTTTTCACTTTGAATTGAATCGTTAGGCAATATTTTATGCTTGCCTTTCAATTTTCAAACATATCTTTTATACGAATGAAACTTGTATAAAGAATGATAAATTATGATGCTTAATCGAGCGTGGTTGTATAATTTCATTTAAAAAAATGATGTAGATTTATTATTTTATTTTGTGTATAAGATATAAATAAGCTACGATATTTTCCCCCATCGAGTGATTACATTAACTATTAAATAGTCCGTATAAAGATTATAGCATCTCTTATATTAGCGTATGAAAATCCACGTGAGCATCTTATAAGTAGGGGTAAAAAAATATTCATCGTAACAGTTTATAATGGAAAACTCGTCAGATATTTTGAAATGTCACCCGAGAAAAAAAGACTACGAATGTGCAAGAAAAACAAATGTAATTATGAATAATACTTTTTTTTACGTAATTAAAAGACGTTACGTTGTATAATTATTGTTTGTAACAGTTGTTCCCAAAGTGGGGGCTGGAAAAAACATGTTTTTGTTAAAGGGGGCCGCGGACTATTTTTTCAGAATAGGGGGACCGTTACATGAAAAAGTTTTGGAAGCATTGGTTTATAATGTCTAATTACACTGAAACAAAAAAAAACAAACTGTTATATAAATGAAATCTCATTATACAGTTATTATATTTTACGCCCACTCGTAAAGTTGTTGTTTGAGATACGAGGTGTTGCTATGTATACCGGCAGTATATATTATACCCGTTTTAATAAAATCCAAAGGTACCAAGTTTTTTTTATTCATGACGTCGGAGTTTCATCAATGATCGTGCCGTTTTTACGAATTGAGAGAAGTGATGTGACCTTGGGCTTGTCCAATACCTGTCGACGTCACAATGCACATTAGGATATTCAATTTGATATCAATATTGGCTGGACAACTTTTGAGAAAAAATAATAAAAATAAAAAGGAATTTCATCATATTGACAAATAAAAATGTCTGTAATTTAGAATCATTAACCTGTAATGTTAAATACACTTTCCTTCATTGAATGCACGGTGACGCTGCTAATGTGAAGGTCGATTAAATTTTAGAGGTATTTAAAGCTTATTGCAGAAAGGGTTTTTCGGACATGACGGATTTTATCAAAACTGTTATGTGAAATAATTAAAGATGCTAAAAATATTAATTATAAGCCGTATATTTTAAGGCCATAAAATGTGAAAATCGTATGTCCTATTGGGCCTTACTTGCTTCCGCGGCCAAGCGTTTTAATAACGCATTGATTTTCCAGTTTATTTATTTTTGCATATACATGCACAAGTGTTTTGGATGATTTTCATTACTTCCTAACAAATATCTGTCCAATCTTGAACTATTAACTAATGTTTTGTCATAGTTTTACCACACTTCTATCTTTAATCTCCTATTAAATAAAGTAAATTTGACCGACTGATTTCCGACCAGTTTTTCCTAAGCTCATGTGTATGAATGATTTATTACGAATCCATACACTGCCTTCGGAGGGTTTAAATTGACATGGTATAATATTCAATATTTGGTAGGATTAATAAGTGTATCAAACAAAAAAAGTGAGAGATTAAATTAAACATTTAAAAAATCATTGTAAATTTTGATTGGTCATATCTAGTGTGAGAACACATTGATGACAAATCGATCCCGAAATTTCGTGATTATGTTTTCTAAGCCCGGGATTCATCAGGTATTGAATATCTTCGGGATCCCGGAATTGGAAACCCTAGTCACAACCACGATTCAATACGAAATAAGTTTTTACCTCATTTTCAGTATGATTAGACGACCAAGGCTTTGCATTATTTACACTAATATATTCCCTTTTTAAGTTTTGAAATATATCAAAACAGATAAACGAATAAGAATTGAAATTCTTTGATTAAAAATTAAATGAATTATACACTAATGGTAAAACAAGTGTGTTTTAATTATGATGAATATGAAAATCTTTTCGCTTTTAAACATTATAACTTCATTCATATTTATTAGTTCTGAGCATCAAATATTAATATAATATGTGTTTATATTATATTATTCATGATGATAAAAAACTGACATTTCAAATATAGAATCTAATGTAAGTTTTTAGAGAGTCTATGTTTACTAACTTCAATTCGTTTTCTACTCGAGAATGTTGACATTTTAACTGCAGTTTATTCAGATTAGCTTCTAGTTAGTTGACCAACATGGATGCAGTAAAATGAACAAACTGGTTGTGTTATCGCCGTTTAACTACCTATAATTAAAATAATAATCATCATAATGTTAATACATATAAGCGTTGAAGTGGTATTACGAAAGTGTTATCTGGCAAGCAGGCTGTTCCGCTAGGAGGATTTTCTCGCGGTCTGTAAGCGGCCGCGAACATGATTGAATTTTTGCTTCTCCAAAATATTATCGAAGTCAAGGAGAGTCAAAAGCAAAAGTCATCATATTATGTTTCGCACTAACACAGCAACAGAATGGAGTAACTACACTTAAACTGTTTACGCATACTTCGAAACTGGATCGACCATGAAATGTCCACAGTTGGAAGTTTGGAGTGTTAAGGCAGAATAAATTTGATATTTACTGACATTGGTGGTTTCAAAATAAATTCTAAAAATAATTTGTTCCAACCTGAAATGGTTAACGATTCCATAGGGCTTCCGTTAACAGGTGTCGATTGTCCACTTCTAGAAGCTGACAGAAGATATGTTTTTATTTATCTCACAGTATCTTACTGTTCGGTATTAAAAATCGTTGGTTTTGGATGCGGTGTCCAAGATGAGTTATAGACCCGGTACAGGCAGTAGAAACGAGGCGCTGTGAAATAATCAGTTTCATACAGAAGTAGTCTGCAAGAATTTAGGAAGATTTTATGGAGCTGTGGATTATTGTCACGAGCTGATGCTGATGATGACGTTGACATTACCATATTCATGTTATTCACAAACCGATTCAAATCATCAATACTTAGATTTATCGAAAAAATAAGTATGACATATACATAAGACAGAGTCGGGTCCGTGACGCAGTGTCAACGTTGTTAGCTTGCGTCCCGGACCGTATAGGTATGGGTGTTTGTGTTGTTGAAAATCCCTTCCCATCTTTCCCGATCCCAAAAGAACGACGCATAGCGACAGCGATTAGCTAATCACTAGTCATGTCCTAGTCCTCGTTATCGTTTCCATCGCTACTCTTTTCGAAAAAGAGAGGTTGAGCAACTGAGTAACAAGCAGTTCTCGTAGAAAAACATATTTTGAGATTTACTCCGTGAGGAATCCATATGCTCCAAGTTGGAAGCGAACATGGTTAAAAAAAAATAAAAAAATAAAACATATTATCGTAGTTTCAAGATTTACAATTATAGAAGGCAAACAAATTTAATGTGGTAAATGTATTTATGATTTTCATTCGAATATAATACAAGCTATAATTTAATGACCGTGGGTGTAGCGGGATTAGAATGGCCAGTGAATTCCTACAGTCGACAAAGGAGCAAAACATCTTAAACACCGGACTAACAATAAACTATTTAACATGTTTTGTGGAAGGTGTAAAAATTTTCTACCGTCAGTAATACTATATTATATACAAACAATATCACATTACATTGTGTCTACCGCACTGTCATACTACCCAGAGTCATTTTAGGCAAGTGTAAGAAACATATGGAAAGCTTGTATTTTTACACGACACACGTTATTAATATTTTTGTTTTCAATCAGCTGATTATCTTGTATATTTGCTGAATAACTATGCCTTATTTAATATGCTGCAAACGAAAATCCCGTGCTCAAGGAAAATTAAGGACGGAGAAAATATTTTAACCACAATCAAAATGAGAACTCGGTATTATGATTGATTGGTTAAAAACCTATTAGACATATTAGATTTACAATGACATTATTTATTTTGCAATTTTTTTTTAATTGACTTATTCTGTTAGTAAGATTATTGATAAGAATATGTATTTTGGAATTATTTGCCGTTAACTAATTGACTCAGGTTTTGCCACATCGACACCTTACTTTGAGAAGGTTTTTACTGGTCTTGACACTGTTTTGAGATATGAGGGTTTGAAGTTTCGATTGATTAAAATTCACTTGTAACAATGAGCAAGTAAAAATGTTTCAAATTACTTATTTTAATCATATTTTTTCACAACTCTTGCTGAGAAATAATGATCTTAAAGATCTTATTATGGAAATAATGATGACAATCTTTGAACTTTGTCAAATAAATTTAGTAAAAAAAGAGTTCAGATGCAGTAAAACTCCGGAATTCTGCTAACTCTGAAATTCATATATATATGATAGAATGCGGTAAAAACATTTCTGACCAAAGATTATTTTAGGCAAAAATGTAAATTATAACCTTTTCTAAGTAAGTAAAGTAAGGTAATGTAATATGTTAACATAATAATTTCGTCTTTTCATGATTCTCCGGCCAATAATCAGACAGCTTATTCGATTTTACTGAACAACTGAACGGAACGTTTTAATATATCCGGATTCAAAAATAACTTTTAAACAAAATATTGACGAAGCCAATGCCACGTCAATCATGAAAAATAACTCGCTCAAAAAAAGTCTTTCCGAGGATGTGTTTGTCTTCGTTATTTCTGCGTAATTTTTAGTTAACTTTCCCCTTTCAAAAATATTCAACGACATTCATCATTGCTCGGCATTTATGCTCTATGTTTTGCGGTTATCATAGTCAAAAGAGTAAATATCTTGGTTATAAATTTCTACGTATTGTTCATTCACCTTTAAATGTCGTTTTTTGGTTTATATTTTTGAGCACAGTCAACATTAATATATTTTAAGGGCATTTTTACCTTAAATTATGGAACACATTGTTACGACCTGTTTCATTTCACATGTACGAAAATAAATATATGTCAATATTTTGTAGAATATATGTTATCTATGAGTTCACCATCGAATGTCGTCAGCGAGTGATTCGAAACTGATTCACATTCATATTAATGATACAATAGCAGCTCTTTTGAAAATAATTATAAAAGTTGCAATTCGCCACGTGCATATCAGCAAATTTGTAATATTTTTGTATATTTTGACCAATCCGGATAATCGAGGTTCTACTGTATATATTTCATGTTTGATTCACACGAATTATAACACCGTCAAACAGAATATAAAGTCATAGACAAAAATAGAGTAATAAATCACCATGGGTTAATCTGTAGACTTAAAAAATTTATTGCCCGAAGCTGACAGAATAATAATTCTGAACAATTTTATTTATGATTGAAGTCATGACTATTGTATTATTTTTTCAAATCGATTGAAAGCGATTCGAACACAATAAAGCTTAAGAATAAGGTTAAAGATGTTATTTATAGGCAATCGCATTACTAATATAAAATTTAAAATAACTACTTAATTGTAATTACTTAAGCAAACTTTGCGATAGTAAGTCTGAAGATGCCTCTGAAAGAGGCGAAACACGTGTCACAGCTAGTAGCACAATACGTGGAATAATCAAAGTTATTTTAAATTATATATTAAAATGACTTCCACAAAGTTACCGCCGAAACCATCGAAAGTAATCGCATTGCTTTTAAAATTGTGTCGTGTTTAGTTGGTACGATTTCTTGTGCTTTTTTTATTATTTACCAATTGGGGAATAGTGATTGATTTTTTCGGCATATCCCCATGTAAGGTGAAGCATTTAAACATCTTATAAAGTTTGTAACGTAATAAGTTTGTATGAGAACTAGTGGTTATTTAGTTGCAGCCACTGTCTTTCAGAGAAGAAAAGTATAAAAAAGAATCGGAGTATGAATTGACTAGTAGTAAACTGATCGGTCTCGCTACGTCGCTTTTGACTTTCAGTATCACATACGTCTCTACATTCATTTAAAAAATCCATAAAAGTGATCAATTTTAAAAACTGTCTTTGACTTTACCACCAACATGGACTTACGCTCGAGGGCATTGACCATTCGGCTACAGAACCGGCAGCATATGGGAATGGTAACGATTTTGAGAATGGCAACTCATACAATTTATTGAAAGAAAAAATGTATGTACTCTTTCATGTACGTATAAATTAAAGTAAATGTTAGGAACCCAATGTTTCATAAAACGATGATATCAGATGTGATAACTGGACTCGACATGTGCGAAGTATATTAACTAAAATTTATTTTATTATTCACTTCTTGGAAAAAATTAACTAGTCCCGGCAAGGTCGGTATTACGTTTAGATTATTTTTTAAATTTGAGATAGTGGACCTGGACGTTTGTCATTTTTCCTGGATTTTTTATGTGATTCAAAAATTTCGAAATATTTGACGAATTAATTATATATTATACTTATACACATTTACAAAATTGACGCGTTGGATATAAAAGCTCAAATAATTATTAATACATCGCTCAATCTTTTTTTTTTTAGTAGAAAAGTCCCATAGAAACCCACACACAAATAGTGCACAAAAACAATGAAATACTGGAGATTAGTTCCATATTTGCTTAAATCCGCATAAAACTAAAGTAATTAGCAATTTCCAGGAAATGAATAAAATTACAATAAATCTATTCTAGAATTTGACGAGTACCTGTCTGTATAAATTTCCTTCAAAATTTAACAATAAAAACATTATCGTCGAACACAATTGACTATAAAACGGTGAAAATATAGTAATTATACAGTCTTGAATGTGTGGGTTAGTAGTGTTAGTTCTGAGGTTCACAATGTTCAGCTCAAGATCTATAAGGAGTTTATAATATTTAAGAAATTAAATCGTTTTTTACAATAATTGAAAAGGTCGTCCGACCTATTAAAATTTATAATATTGTACATAGATAATAAGGTACATCATAATATCTGTGAAAAAATAAATATGGAGAATAAATAATATGTAAAATGTAATTTATTATAGGTACAATTCACTGAAATGGCAATATAAAATTGTCATTCCACTGGTTGTGATAGTTAATTCGCTTCTTTGTTAAACATTTTGTCAGATGTGATGTATTTATCGAACTGCAATTTTCATGAATTAATAATGTGGTTAAAGCTAAATTTAATTCATATAAGCTAAGGATATTTATACGATTACATTACCAGAAAAATAGTATATTCAACATAATATATTTTGATAACATTTATTTGTATTTATTTAAAGTGCTCGCGATGGGCTAAACCAATCCATATCATTTGAAAGTTTTTACAAATTTGTGTTTATTTTTATTAATATCTTGTCACCAAGAATTTACAGATATGACAGACACTATGAAATGATTAGTGATAAAGTGAAGAATATTTTTTGAAAATTGGCTTTAGAATGTTAATTGATTGCAAGAAAATACCTTATTTTAAATTGATTTTGAATGCGCGTGCTTTAAAAAATATATCTCAACTAAGAAAAAAAAAACTATGAGATTTCATGTCTGAGAGGCGTGAAATATGTATTGAACACTCTCAATGATAAAGAATTATTTTAGCCATTTCGTAATTGGAAAAAACAATGATTTTTTTTTCAATCATCGCGTTTTTATGCTACATAAATAATATTTGCATTAAGAAAACTAAATTAGGTATAGATTTGAATCGAAGTATAATTGCAACAACACGCCATTGTCGCATATGATATGCATAAATATATCTTATAATAAATGCAAATATTTCATTGAGTGGTATGCGATGTGTTTTAATCAAGGAGGTGTATACAAACACTGCCCAGGTAATTTTTATTATACGCTGTTTGGCAAAGCATTTTCACTTGATTAACACTCTGATTCTCAGATAAATACCACATTAAATAATTATAAAATTATAATCAACCATTTTCAAAGTTTACTTAATTTTTACTAGGGATTGTATTTAAAATAAGCTGAACTTTATATTTTATGACATGAAACATTCGAATGAATTTTAGTATACATTTTTGAGTGATAATCTTTCATGATCTCGCTACTCGCTCAATTGAATAAATAAACATAAGGTAGTAAGTAAACAAAAAGTAGTAAGTGTATACATAATAGTCACAACAAGAAAGAAAACTTTTGTTGAACAATCAATACGGAACAAGACAAGAGCAGCATTGATGAAATAAAAATAATAGAACTATTGTGTGAAATATATTGCTGTCTCTATGACAATAATACGTGAAATCATAAATATAGTTTTTGTGTTAATAGTCTGTATGTGTGTATGAATGATAAACAATTAATAAATAAGTCGAAACGTATTAGACAATAGTATTTTCTGTGTAATATATTTATTATTTACTTAAAAAGAAAAACTATTTCATAAATTGTGTGTGTTTAGTCAGACTTGGAGTTTTAAAGAACTACAAAAGTAGCTGAATGTACAATAAAGATTTTCAAAACAAAAAAGGAGACAATTTTAAAGTTTCTCGACAATCAAGCATACGCCAACACAGGAATACGTGTTTTAAGAGTTGAATGAGACATTTATATAAATGGGCATTGCTGAGATACTGTTTTTAATTGCTAGAAGAATGAGTAGCTAAATTTTTAAATACCCACCAATTTATAATACAACAATAAAAGATTTTTCCCACTGCTTAATAATGGTTATGATGATTTAATTATAATTATCAATTAAATGTTACAGAGCTGAAAGTGTTAATAGTGATGATATTCACAAGAAGATATCGCAAAGCACTTTCACCTGAGCATCTTCTTTGCGAGCCAAACAGCCGAGTGTTTGATTCTGAAACGATTAATTAAAGATAATCTCGCAGAGACTAGGTACGTTTCACATAATTGATCACGTCAAATGCGAACGAGCTCACTCTCTACATTGTGTTCAGTAAATACATTGAATCAATTGATTACAATCAAGACATGACTTATACTGCCGGTATCCACAGATCAATTAAACTAATCCACCATTGTTCATACGTAACGCAATAAAAAGTTCAAGTATTTAATAAGTTATTACCTGACAATTATTAAAATCTTTTAATGGGTAAGAGTTATAAGGTCTAGTACAAAAACGTGTGGCCCGCAGCCTAATATGCCCTCAAATGCGTATTTTTGAATGATTGAAAAAACAATTTTTTTTCTAAAAAAAATATGTCTATTTTGAGTACATATAACTTATTGACGTTTTAATGTAACCTTGTACTATTACAGATGAATGCTTGTGGAATTACGCGGTGAACAGATTTCCCACTCTTTGTCTATTTGTTTGCCTCCCATTCCCTGAATACCCACTTTTCACGGTCATACCTTTTGCCTTTAGATATAAACTTTACGAATCCACGTAAGCTGTACGAATTAACAACGTATGAAAAATTCCATTCTATGATTGAATAAGCATCTGAGAAAATTACAGGACCGTCAATAGTAAAATATCGAAGTTTTTCGATTTAAGTCGGATTATTCTTCAATCAAGTTTTGCTTCCATGTTTCATCAGTTTAGTAAATGGCTTATTTTTATGAACAAATATATAAATATAAAAAGAATGCGACCTCAATGTTTCAATTTGATTAAGCTGGGCCAAAGAAAATTCTAAGTATAAACTTTGATAAGGCTGGACATATTTTTAGTGGTTGATGAGTATTGTTGTTTTAATGTAAATTCGGCCAAATTATTTATTTCTTTCCCCAGAAAACTGCGCGTTATCTTATCAGTGGCGCCAAAATAATTTTAAATTTTTCTATGAACCACTGAAAAATATGAAGTTTTCGTAGAAATATTAGATAAAATTTATAAATACACATTTAATATAGAATATACTAATAGATTGTCTATTGTCACGCCGCTGACACCGCAGACATTCCAACTGCGCGAATGAACTTTTCAGTCTAAGTTCATTCGTGCACTTGAGTTGCTCGAAGATGCCGAAAGGTAAAAAATTCAAACGATTCGAATTAGATTTATCTATCATTGAATTAATTTCACTGTTCCAAGCAACTATCGTGTTCAGAGATTATGGGGCTAGTCCCATACGTTTCACTATGAAATGAGAAATATTCAACAAAAACGGTTGATCGGGAACGATCAATGCGGGACTATTTATCATTGTTCTTATGTGTGTAAAAAATATCGATCCATGCAGGAAAACGATGAATGTGAGAACGGTAGATCGGGGTTCCACTAGAGATGAGGTGCTAGAAAAATCGAGTACTTACATCATAGTAGTATTTACTTACTTTTACCATATGCTTTTTAAACGCATTTTGCGTGTTCTCTTAATGCATGCGTCACTTTATTCCGTCAGGCAGTGTATGCTGTAAAAGGATTAAGGATATCATAGACGCAAAATAATAAACATTGATCCCTTTAGATCCTCTGACAATGGTGCATATGCATTAATCGGCTAAAACCATGAATCGAGTAATCAAATGTAAACTATATAAGGGGCGCGATACATGTATTCTTGTCAATTCAAATCATAAATCATGATTTATTGTATCTTATAAGATATTTAAGTCAAATATATGTTAAATATATGTGTATTAATAAATCATATTAAAAGAAAAATTATCAAAATGCACAGTGATAATAAATTATGTTCAGAAAAACCTGACTCAACGATGGAGCTGATTCAAGCATATCATTAAAAAGATTTAATTTAATTTTTATAAATGCAATATATTTCCAACAACAAAAAGAAAGATTGTTCTAAATATATGAAATAATTATTCTGATTTTATATTGAAACAATTGTACATGTTCAGAATAGTATTCATCGTTTTAAATAAATAAAACACATCTTGAAGTACTACTTACACGTGTAATTTTATAAGAATTGGGACTGGTTTCGATCATTGCGAGCGTTATCAACTGATTTGGGTTTAATATATTTAACATAATGAGTAATCATCGTGTTGATAAACGCAATTCCATTCGAAATAAATAGTGTTATGTCTGTTGAATAAATATGGTGACAAAACTATTCATAATAATTAGCGAGCTTTCCCAATTCACAAACAATTTCGTCAATGTAAAGGCCATAGTTTCTAAGAACAAAATCGGGTGATTAACACCAATTGGCATATTAACATAGCACGGTTATTCACAAAACATTTTGTTTCCAAATGATTTTAATCCTGTTGTTACATCTTTATTCGTATCTGGAGATACACATAAATAATCACATTTGTACGTGAGCCACATTTGGTAACAACTTGTACTAGATATCATTCCCAATGCTTAAATAGAGCTTTATGATTAATATTGCTTTCACAAGATATTATTAATGGGTCTTGCAGACAGACTTTCCATTGTAAATGTTTGTTCTTTAATGAACTATATTTTACGACAAACTGTTGCATTAGTGTTCATTCAAGTGCTACACGCTTTGAAGAAGGACACAGAACACTTGCGCATGATTTCAAATACTAAATAATACACATTAAAATAGTTTTAATGAAACACTACCAATAAAAATTGACCATGAACATAAAGAACCAAACCGTTTTTTCAAATGTACGCAGTTTTAAGCACACATACATGTATAGTTATTGAAACTAATAAAGTATAATGGCGTAATAATTAAATCACGTTTTGGATATAATCAGCCAAAAAATGCGTACTTTTGACTTAAATAATAATCAAAATAAATATAATATAAAAACCATTTCACAGCATAATATTATTTATAGTATGTGGCATTATTCATTCACAAATACACATTTCGTGATTATAGTATGCTAACATTATAAAACCACACTAATGTTTTTAGCAATGTTAAAATATATTATATCACGGGCTCATGAAAAAGGTTGGCTGGAGTGTTATTAGGAAATATCGATTATTACTGTGTGTATTATTGACCTAATAATAATAGAAAAAAATGACAATGTAACATTCTTATATATTTAGTTTTTGAAGGTATATAAGATTTGTGGATTAATTTGCATCACAAGGATTTTCAAATACGCATTATCGATAAATATTTCAGAATTATTTTTGTAAAATAGAGTATTTTTAGATTGGTACAAATATTTGAACTCTTAAATTATGCAAAAAAATAGTTGAAAATTATATTATACCATCAGATTGCCACTTCTTATACGAAAATTTAAAGTTGCTTATTTCTAATTTTGCTTTTTGTCGACTGGAAAAATGATTCACAAAACAATGAAATAACAAATAATTGCATACGAATAGTATCTAGATATTAAACATTTCAAACAATTATACATTTTCTTTGTTCGGTTCATTAACGAATTTTCATTCTTAGGTGTCATTTTGCAAATACAGTTTTAACGCTATGTCGTTATTTGATCAATTACACAAACAATATTTTCTTTCATGATTGCGATACTATTCAACCCTGATTCGGCGATACAACATGATATTAGTATTTATATCTAGAATCTAGATGTTACACAGTAAGGTGGATTGGCCTAGTGATTTTAGAAAAACAAGTAACAATGCTTTGTAAGTCAAATTCATTTGCAAAAATAAATTATTATTTATTAAACTAAAAGTCAATTATATTAGTATAATTGGGTTCTTTTATTTTGTCAAGTGTTAATATTTATTGAAGGCCAATGTATAATTGCATGCTAGATAAGTAGGGCATATAGCTGTACCATATTACATAAAAAAAATGGTGGCAATTGTTGGTAAATGTTTTTTTTCATAAATAATATGGTGGTCATTTTACATCCGTGGAATCGTAAGTACACGAAATAACGGCTTATCCCGCCGATATTCTTTCAACAGTATTATGTTGACGGAAATATTATTGCTACCATTTCTTTTTTTTATAACAATGTACTTTTTTTGATGACATAAATATGGTCACTTTTAAGGTGTTCACTGTCAATACTTGGTGGAATGGCATTATAATAAAATGTGTAAGACCTTTAACATTTTGATTATAGTCTATTTTGCTTGTATTTTGCTTCAAATTATTTGCTTAGTTGTAATATTAATGGTTTGTCATACCTTGTAATTCTTGCCCTGAGTTCCTGTAAGTGATATTTATATAAAGCTTTGTATAAATATCACTGTTTATTGTATTTCTTATCAGTTGATAATGTTCGTCATGAGCGAAACCGGTCTTAATCCACTAAATTTTGTGTGAAATAAGTACTAACAGTGTGCTATTATTTATAACATAAATTTGTGTTGAAATTGAAGAATTAGCAACGTGTAATTATCAATTTTCTTTGTCTTATATTATTTAGTAATTTTTTAGATCCCATTTTAATTGTAATACAACACGTTTTCCGAAATCAAAATATGAAAAACCACACACGTGGATTTTTTTGATACGCAAACTTTAATTAAAATCAAAATTACAAATGAAGTAATTTAATGATTGTAACGGCTTTGGTTGTGCACCTCTGATATTACAGCATGGCTAAATCGTGGGTAAAGGTATGAAATGTCAGCTGTTTGTAACTTTTAGAATAAGCCACTCTCTTTTCACCAGTCCACATCAGGTTTGACGTTTCCATTCAACAATGGCCAGCACTTCCATCCACCAAAGGTATCGCAAACACAAAGATTAATGAGATGTATATTTTACGAACATGAATGGTTTATTCAACAGTAGAAAAGCGTCATACATAGGTTCATGACTTTCTATAAATCTTGTTGCTTTGGCCGATAAAAAATGTTTTATAGATAAAATGCATCGATCAAATAAAGTTTAACATAATAACCATGGCATTTTTTTATTAAAGCTGAAAATCTGCAATATTGAGATAGCCAGTGAAAGTATAATATGATCGATTAATAGGAAAGTCAATAAAACATATTCGATGATTAACAATACATACATAGTTATAAATTTTACGAATCGAAGAAATGCGAATGAAAATAGAATATTGATTTCAGATTCGATTACGATACTAAAAAAATAGATAAAACTTTAACGTCTCGAATTGTTAAGAAATTCTAATAAAACGATCATTGTCAACTTTTATGAGCGAAAGTCCTGATCTTAATAAAGCTATGTAATGTGGAATAAGTAGAAAAAATGTGTTAATATTTTTTATTATTATGCCATTTCACCATGTATTGACAGTGAACATCTTAAAAGTGAATTAGTTTTGCACGATATGATTTTTTTAATGGATAAATGATCTTTATCGTTCGAATTTCGAAATGATTTAAAAAAAAAACACTTTGACACTGTTAACGTAGACAATGGTTTCTTAAATGTCCCGCGACAGCACCAATTTTACCGTTGTTGAAATATTGCCTAACGCAACGGATTTGATTTGATGGCAAAAAGGCTTCAAACATTTCTAAACGGCTCCATTGCGTGTAAGAACTTGAAATTATCAATTTAATTCACCGTTGATACGGATCTTTCTACAAAGAAACCCGTTTAAAATTACGCAGTTTACAATAATAGACAAGAAAAAATTGATATGACCAGGGAAAATTGCAACATATACAATATATTGTTAACATAATATTTTCATTACAAAATATTCGACCCAAACTGCATCAGACGATATGTAATATTTGTAAACATTTCACTTAAAAATGAGCCAAAATCACACTTATTGACATTCAAAATTATCGCCAATCAGAATTCGTAGAAATCTTGGTGTATTGAATTGATATGCCGAAACTTAAGGTTAGCACTAAGCTTTATTGCAAAAATAATTGTATATTTCAATATATCGGAGGGAGAGACAGGTTCAAGATTGAATTTGTTATTCTATTTGAAAGCAAAGAAAGCTTTAATTGTATATAATAACATGTAATATAGTTTTTTTAATTGCGTTAAGAATCTTTACAAAGCACTAAAAAGTGAAATGTATGTTACCGTGGCGAGTATATAAATAATATAGATTTTCACTAAAGTATATCAGGCCTTCTTGTATTGTACAGTGGTTACACGAATTTTACATAATATAGGCTAGTTTTTCAAAGAAAACTTCATAAGCCTGTACAAAGTCATCCTAAAAAAGCTTCAGTAAGACCGTGGAGTAAAATTATTCTACTACTAATAATTGTCAATAAAATTGTGTTATACCATCCCCTTCCTTACCTCCAACGTGTTATAAGTGTAGTTATAGAGATCAATATTTTATAGAACAAAAATTAGATTCACGGGGTAGTTAGCTTATAATAAATAATATGACTTGACAGATTTACCATAATTGGAAATAGCAACTGGTGCGCAATAATTAATCGATAAAGCGCTGTCATATAAAATTATCATTGACCGGCAATCAACAAATTAAAAACAAAAAGAGATTTAAATTATTAAAGTTTTCTCTGCTTCTGAAATGCAATTATAAACAAGTTAGAAAATTTATATAGAGAGAAAGCTGCAAGGTAAAAAATCAATTTCTTGCATACATCAATATAACGCACGAGAATGCTTGGAAAATGCTACGAGTTGATGCCAACATTACTTGGTTTGTAAAATAAATCTATGCATCGTAATACGCATCATTTTATGAAGATGGATATAATATTTTATCGGGAATTTATCTTTTTAATTTATCCATTTACTAGAGAATTATGTGAAAACTGAATAGTGGAATATTTTTATTTTATACACACGGATTTGATATCGTTTCCAAGTGAAAGATTCGAATACCTAATTTGCTTAGGCTGATAATATACTCGTTCCGTTTTGGTAATGGTGACAGAATTTCACTTATCAGAAACCCTACATGTCACAGAATGCCGAAAAGAGAAATTTTTCTCATCGGTCACTTAACTGTCATAAGGTAAGAGACCTTATAAAGCACAGACGTCAGAAGTGTTCAATGCCTATCACTCGTCATTCCAGCATTACTACATATAAAACTACGGACTCAACTTCAATAATCGAAAATTCCCATAAACAACATGTAATTCTAAATCTTTTTGAAAAAAGTCAATATTGAACACGTGTGTGTCAATCATATGTTTATATTCAACGATTTTTAATTGAAAGTATCGTAAAAATACTAGCTATAAAATTGAAACATTTGCGTTCTTTCAATTAATGCGAATCTGTATGTACTTTAACAGACTAAATAAAACAAACTGTTTCGCGGCATCATTTTTTGCAGGAATGTTGACCGTACAATACAATATAATAAATTAAGTATTCAACTGATGAAAGATTGAAAAAAGTCATAACGTTACATAAAAGCCATTCATGAATCTGAGCTAGATTTGTGCAGCAAAATCAAATTTAGTCATTCAGAAAACATACGCACTTTAAGCACGTAACAATCAAGTAACTGTACCTGGAACGACTGCACGTTTGAAATAATTGGTATTAACGCAAAATAATGAAGGTGGTTCTACTATATTATAGTGAAATGGGGTATCGATGATGCTCGCTTTTGATAAAGACGGCTTTAACTAATTATACATAATAATTCAGAGAATAGTTACGTAAACTCATAGCCAAAATTTAATTAAGCCATCAACATGTATATATTTCATATGCACCAAATTGATGTCACGGTTGCACTTTATAATCCTATACTAATGATTTTAATTTAGAGGTAAATGGAACCTTGAATATTTGGAGTAGCTTTATGGGTACGTGACTCGTAAACGTCGTTATTTATTTAATGAATATTGTCATATTAATAAGCCGTCCGTCATAAAAGTGTCTTCGTATTACAAATATCAATGGATATTATTGTATGGTTCAGAGTAGTCCAGTAAGAAGTTAGTGTAAAGACCGCAGCCATTCTGGAAACGGAAAAGCAGTACAAGTCCATTAAACATTAAACAACCGCAGAAAATTTATATTGTGGGACAGAAAATAATAGCTACCTACTAATGCTTTATGTAGGTCCAATAAACGAGTTTATTGAACTACCAATACTGAAAGTAATAAAGAAGTTTGCCCTGTTTCACAAAATAACTTAAGCAATAATCCACACTGTAATACAATACACCGTTAGCACGATTAAGTTTGTAACATCGATATTTACATCGTTATCGGATAGTGATGGACTAATAAACGTAACGGCATAGGGTACAAGAAGTCTATAGGATGCGTAGTGTATTATACATATATTATGTTATATCCCATATCCTTCAATTATTCGGTAATAAAAGATTAAAATTGAATTTTATAAAAAAACATTACAAATTACCAGCTAAAATAAGGTAATTGGGGAGGTTCGGTACATGTAAGTAAGTAAGAAATTAAATATACAGGTGCTATCCGGTCAGTTCGTGTTTCGTCTAGATTTTTCACCGTCTGCTAATTCAGCTGTATAAATAAATAACTTAAATTATATTTGTAGCAGTCCCAGTTTTCACATCTACAAAAGTCTGTGTTCATGGACTAGGTTATATCAAAACGTCAAAAGAAAAAGATACAGCTTCGGTATAGCTGTCGCACAATTGAAAAGGTATATACAATCGAATCTCATCTTAGGGTTTTACTATTCGTTATTTGACCAAAGCAAAATTTGGCAACCCTATCTACAAAACAGACAAATGAGTAAAACAGGCAAAAAGTTTGTTTATTACTAATTCAGTATTTTTTCTCACTAAGTTAACTCTTTTGTTTTCATTCAATTTCCTTAATTATTTCTTTATTTATGAATGGAAAATAACCCAAAATTTGTTATAAATGTATATAAATGAGTCGGTCGATACAGACCAAACCTAGAATTGACAGACTGACGATCGATGCATATAATTGCGAATGAAAACATCTCCGAATTTACGTCACTTTGTTAGCTACGTGTGCTCTCTGACATACTACAACGTAAGGCGTTATTTTAAATGAGCTTGGTCGACTTTGATCTGCACTGTAAAATGAAAATAGATGTTTGTGGCATATTTTAAATACATGTATTGAATGATGAGGATGCTACTGTTTATCTGAGTTTATATAAATATAAATATAATATGTACTTTGTTTGTTTATGCCAATAAAAATATACAAAAAACCTTGATGATATCATTAAAATAATAAGATTTAATATTACTAGCATTTCAATATTCGTTTTGTAATAATATTTAATTCAAAAAAGTCATTTCGTTTCGTTTCTATTTTATTTCAAAGGAAAGCAAAGCCAATCAACGAAACGCAATATTTTTATTGTCTGTGGTTAAATTTGAAACATATTAGCATCACTTTCCAAGTGATACATAATAAAATTGTCCACGAATATCTATGTGGTAAGTGATTATTTGTGGTATTCCCAGTAATCAAGTTTTTATGGATAACTTTAAGCCACAGTTTTTTTAGATAAGTAGATATGTACATATGTACATGTATAGCACATAATGTCACGAGAAATATTGCATCATACTAATTTATAAATATAATTTTATAAAACCACATTCATAGTAAAATGAAGATCATTTTCAATTATCAAAAGAGCTATGTGAACTCATCTGAATAGTACATCCGAAAATTCAGAATAAATATTTAATCACGTAATTATCATATAAAATGGTTTTGTTTTAAATACATATAAATATTTATCACATAATATGGGTATATAAAATATAATTCTACTTATATTATATAAAAGTCCGTCTTAATAAAAGTGTTTTTGGAACGTTTTATTAATCAAACAACAGAACGACCAGTAGATTTTTTTTATTTCAGTATTATTTTTTTATCTTAAAGATTATTAAACTTTAAGTGAATTCACATAAGGTAATTTTTTTATTTATTTGTTGGCAAAAAATAATATAAAATACATGGCATTACAGCAAGCGCCAATGCGCCATGAATTTGACAAATTCAATAATAATTACATAACAAATATGTAATAACACAAAAAATTTTAAAATAAGAAACAGAACAGAAACATATTATTTACATAATAAGAAAAAAAATTTAAGCAAAGCATTTGAAAAATTTGACTTGATATTGATGAATAGATAAATCATAGTTCATAGCTTAAAATAGAACATATATGTAACTATAAAAAAAACTTAATCACCCTTGAATCAATCAACCATGATTTATATTTATCGACTAATAATCAAAGACAATTTATGCATGTATGGTATATCTTATATATAACATAGTTTCCACATGTGACTCGTGACTCTAATATGAACTATTAGTAGCTTAAATAATTAAAACGATCCAGTTAACGATAATACATTGAAAATCAAAAATTAGATTGAAATTAAAAATTAATTGGCTACATTAATATAGTTACAATTATAAACAGGCTTGAGAATGGTATTACATAACATTTTTGCCACAATAAAATCGTGGTGGTGATTAGTAGTTAACAATAGTAAGCGAAAAATAATAATTTATACCAAGAAATAATTTCAAAGTTAATGCTCCTAACATTATGGTAGGGCGTCACAATCTTGGTTTAAGTAAAAAATGCCTTTAGTAATTGTTGCAATTATCTAACTTTCTTTATGCAACTTCTATTTAATAATTTTAAATTCTTGTTTATTTTAATTGTCACGAGATGCCGACGAAGCATATTAGCGATAATACAGCTCTGCCGACATTTCAGCTAAGTAAGCTACATATTTTCTTTGAAACGAAAACTAAGCGACGTTAAGTAACTGTAATAAGACAATAATTCCAATTAGTGGCTTCTATCGTGAATGGGTTATCAAATATAAGGAATTATCAAGGTAGGAAAATAGCATAGTCCTGCGTTAATGATTTTGAAATATAGCCCTAGATTGTTTAAAAGATGTATAAGCTACAACTATATTCATTACATATTTGCTTAAACCCACTTCATGATTTTAAACGAGCAGTGTTCGAGCAATTCGTAAAGTATTGTAAAAAGACGTTCATATTTGTTTAATTATATTTGTCAATCAAAAAAATTGGTATACTAGAGTCCTATAATGTGCGGTGTATAGTGATTCTATCAATTGACTATACATATATTCTTATTAATAATAATTAATAATAATACTTATACTGAGGGTTATTCTGTCCTGTGTTTCCTTAGTTAAGTCTACATATTTCTACTTACACGACTACACAGCTACAGTGCTTATCTTCATGATGTTAGAAAACGTCGTGTTATCACAGTTGATTATTCACGACATGAATTTTTTTGTTTCAGCGGTGTAAATAAAATGCACCACCCTATAATAATTATCGATGGAATAGAGGGGTATCAACAGCACATATAAATCACTCAGACGTGGGAAGAAATTTAGAAAATGAATATTAGTCCCGATACCAAAATATGTGTTCAAACGTATCCCGATTCGATTGCAGTAATATATAATATAAAACATAAATGTTTAACTTATCTGTCATATGATAAGCATTTCAGGTGGCGCCGCCCTGAATTTATAAATGTATATAAATATAGCAGTGTGTTATATTAAGCATTTAGGATCAAATCCAGCCCTCTGCAATGCGAAATTTTTCAGCTAAGAATCGTGTTTAAAAAAGGTGTGGTAGAAAACCGTGAAAATAATAATTCGATGAATAATTATATTTTCTTCAGTGGTTCAGTGGTAGTATTTCAATTCAAACTGTGGGCTTTCTTCTCTGACTTACGTTTCCTCATTATGATGTGATTTTAAAAGGCCTTTTATGTCAAACATGCCATTTGACTAACATTGTTTTCATATTCAGTTATTTATCCAACTTTTGAAAAGGATGCAGAACTTAAAAAGGGATTATTTCTTTTATGATATTTTTTTCCGATTATAGGTGTGTAAATTAATATTCAAGGCAATTTCTGTATGAAAAATGCGAAATCACTGTTTTTGTTACCAAACAATGAAAAAATTGTAAGCAATAATTATTTACAATCTGACTGATTATTTTACTTTATAGGAATGACAATTAACATTATAAATACGATCGAAAACTTCCTTAAGATATTTTTGCTATTACATACATAGGTGTGTTCGGGGCTGGTAGTATAGAAAGAGTACAATATACGTATAAAATAGGAAATCCCAAATTTCTATGATGATTCATTTCAATTATTCCAAAGTCACAGATAATAAAAGGGGAAATTCACTGTAGGTACAAAACGATTTTGTCGCTAGAAAAAAAATCACCGATACTCGGAAAATTTGTATTTATAAAATGTGGATTTATTTGTAAGCGTGAAACGAATTGTAAACATGTTATCACTACTTTACTTATACTCTATTACGATACGAATCACGTAAGGCAAAAGCCGTTCACTAAATTGGGCATATTGACAATCGGCGTAGAGAATGTAGTGTCACTTTAATACCCGAGTCGTGTTTAGCGGGTTAAAATGTAAAGAAATCGGACAATGAGTAATGACGTGAACTACAAATGATACTTTGTCATAGTCAGGCTTGCTGTGAATAATGATACAGCTGAAATGTTATTTAATCATATAATACATAATATGTATATGCAAAAAGTATGTTTTCTAAAATACCTTTACTGTTGTGTTGAGTACGGTTGTCAAAATATTAGACAAGAGGTAAAATCGTATAAAAAAATCTTTTTCACAAGACAAATTAAAATTCTCACTCTTGGGTAAAATAAAATAACAATTTTATTTTGCCATCAATCGCATGACAATATTACATAGAAATTATATCATTAACACTAAGGTGAGAAAACTTTTATTTGCTTGCTAAATCGAGAGCAAAGGAATAATTTTTCGTCGACTGCTATTCGGATTTTATTTACTCTATTCCAGGGGTCACCAGACTTTCTGAGAAACAGATAGATAGAAATTTTGAAAAACTTGGCGGACCGGATGATAAATAAATTTGTATTGAATTCCGATTAAAATATTAATTTATATGTTTTAATTCAATTATATAACGTAAACAAATGTTATTTCTATTGAAATTTAAAATAGAGAATATTTATGATACTTTATGGGTTCATACTTTGTCGTATCTTATAGGTACCAATTGATGAATTAAAATAAAAAGTTTTGAATTCACAACAAAATCTTATTTGATTAATTTATTTTCAAAAATCGAGAATTATTGTAGGGCCGGATAAAATCTTTGGCGGGCCTCTATTCTATGATAAATTTTGTAATGATTTATTGCTATATACACAGAAAAAAAAAATATTTGACCCATTGCACACGAATACATTCATTATACATTATAATCAACAAATCTATCGAATACCACACACGTGCTTAAAAGAGCCCTCTATCTTATTTTTTGTTTGATTTTAAAGTGTATGTAAAATCGTAGTTATAAATATGTACTTATAAGCATGACCGATTATAAACGAAACAATAATATTTATTTTAATTTTTGTTCTTAATCACATGACAAGAATTTGATCATAGCCAGTTGTACATAAATGACATCAGATATGACAGAAGATACAGTGATACAGATAATAATAATAGATTATGAATCAGAAAAAAAAAATACAATTTTATATAGTGTCTGTCGCTTGGATATAATAAAAAACTGACAACTGTAAGTCTTGGTAAATTGGTGAAAAATGATAATAGTGAGGTCAAAATAAAATAACATTGAAAAGCTAAAAAATTACGTCCGACGAATAAAAATTGTGGATTTCAACGGTGTTCTTCGTATACCTGTGATATCAATTTAATGTAAAGAAAACTTACATATCTTCTGTTACAACTGTTTTTCTACGTTAGCTTCAATTACCTGAAACAGAAATAAAAATAAATTAGTTCTCGTATATAAGAAACATAAATACATTCTCGTAAAAACAAAATTCATTATAAGTCATTGGAATTGAATTATTAACAGTTATTAGAGCGTAAAAAGCGAAGATTCTCTTAAGAAGTATTATCGCAACGCTGTTTTGATCGTGCTTTGGCACCCGGGGAAACAAAATGTCAGCTGTTTGTGAAGCTGCGAAGACAAAACACAATCGCCTCTTAACCCAGACACGGCTCAATGCGTGAGATTCGGTTTCCTTTTAAGGCAAGACTTGGTCAGCCAACAGTTGAGTATGACGCATTAAAAGATCACGAAGCCAGTGGAGGGATAAGTCATGGGTGCGATAAATTTAATGTTGTACCAAAAATATATGAATTTCAATGCATAATTTTTTCTTAAAATCATATTCTACTTTTGCAACGTCAGATAAAGTTTCAAAAAACAGTATTCATCTGTATCTATAACATACATGGTCATCCACCGGCCCGCCGGGCTATTTCGTCCGGCCCTTATACATCTGGGCAAAGTAATTAAGAAAAAAATTAATAGTTCCAGGGAGGAATTTTTTTTTTAAAACCATTTTCCTATTCTATCACCTCATACAAACAACACATATACAGTCGTGGCAATAGAAATCCGCGCACCCTTCTATTCTACAATTCTATTAATTTGCAAATATTTCCTCTAAATCTTTACCGATTTCCATTTTTTTTTCTTCTGATTGTAAAGAAAACTAATAGCCATATTTTAAAGAACATGTGAGATTTGAAGGCTTCTACAGTTTTTTATTGGATTTTCGCGGATTTTTTTTGGCGTGACTGTAATTCTTATGGAGAAGAACTGAAGGCACTAATAGAGCAATATAATACAAGGCTTGCTGACTTCCAAAACAAAGAATCCACATTCGCTATATTTGCTCGTCCGATGGATGCAGATGTAAAAAATGTGCCAGCAAATTTACAGATGAAACTTTTTGAGCTTTAACATTGCTTTAACGGATTTTTATAAATTATATTTGGTGGAAGAAAAATATACAAATTTACGCGCAAATGCAAGAAAAATCATTTGTATTTTTGGCAGCAAATATACGTGTGATCAGTTTTTTTCGAGGATGAAACACACTAAATCAAAAATTCGAACGAGGATAACAGATGAAAATCTCGAAAATTCTATGCGATTAGCAATATCATCGCCAATATTGATAGTCTTATAATTCAAGTACAAGGCCAATCTTACTCCCATACTCCCACACTAAATTTTATAATCAGTAATATTAATATTATGTCGTTCATTATATAAATAAAAAATATATAAGATGAAGCAACGTGTTTTATTGAATTAAATATTACTTATGCTTAGTAATTTGGTCCGGCCCTTGACTCGAAGGCGGAATGACAATTTAGCCCCAGACTTAGGAAAGGTTGCCCGTGCCTGATCTATAATGATGAAATTTCAATATGGATATTTATCCTAAGCTAGTCGGATAAGGTCGCGAATGTCTTAAAAATTGATATATTTACGTAAATTTCTAAACAGAGACAACTTTCTCTACCCACGTCTATGTTTCCTTGCATTATCATCCAAAGTAATTAATATTTTTTTCCAAAATTAGTAATTACGTTGTAAAATATATTAAAAAAAAACTATGTTTATAGATGACATGTAAGTCTAGTTAGTGAGTTCGACATCTATTATAAAAAGATATGTATGGAAAAACAGGATTATTTTTAACTGGCTCCACTAGTATCGTATGGATTTCCGAAGCATTCATTTCTATGCACCGAGAAATCATATTTTAGACTCATATCAGCCAAAATAATTATGTCACCACGAAAATTTCTCAGGGTATGGTCCAAAAACAACTTAATTGTTTATAAAAAAAAAATTAGATTTGAGGAGACGAACATTAGAACCTGAACTAACACAGAAAAAAAAGTTTTCACAATGAATTTTGTTACATTCTAATTTTAAATACGTTGCGTATAATGCAATTGTAGACATGTAGTCAAAGTGCTCGTGTTATGAATAAAAGATTTCAAACAGTTTGTGCGGTTGACAATAAATATTCCATATAAGGCATAGAGTAGCCTATTTTCTAAATATTACGGAGTGTGGCGAATTTCTCTTCGAATAATTTTTCACAAATGTTTGCCATTTGGCGACGGGCGACATATTATGAAAAGTCAAAGAAATGAATCATAAAGACGAAAGAGGGCAAGCGAAAAAAAATTATACCATTTTTAATGCGGCTGATTTGATTTAATGGAGTAAAACATGTATTCATATTTATTAAGGACTACATATTCTATTTGTTGAAAGAAATATCTTCAAATCTAAAAAATAATATATCATGTTCAAAGTTTTCAGTCATCAATTAAATAAAGCTTTCAATAAATTAATTGCGTTTGCTTTATAATTTATCTGTTGACATTTTGAGGGATTAGAATTAATAGTAAGTTATTAAATAGTTCCAGTATTACAATACTAGGCGACAATGCCAATTGTCAACATTCGCTCTAATCTAATGAAAAAATGTTTGTTTTTCACTATGCTAAGCATATTTTTGACGAAACCGATATACAGACAAATAAAATAAGATCAATATAATTATGTAAATATTATTAAACAATTCCGTCTTGTTAGTTACTGTTAGTAAGCCACTGGCTGCTAGTGTCGATTTCATACGTGGTCTGTGAAAGAGTGTCTCCGCACTGGAATCTCACTCAGAGTACAGTAACTCCTAATTACACAAGTAAACTGATGGATGGATGGATGAGTAGGTATTTGCTAAGAATAAAATAGAAATACATAACGGGTTTACGCAATCAGCGCCCGTGCGAAGCCTCTGCTACAAATTTTAACAAATATTGTTTATTTACAGCTTTGTTGTTCCATTGTATAAATTGTCATTTTAAATTAATCATGTTAATATTTTTCTGTATGTATTTAGAAATGTCATAAGCCACTGGCCACATCTTATTTGTTACAACGAATGCAAGAATGATCAAAAACGCAACTAAAAACAAATGTCTATGTGTTGATTGAATTCAACCTATCGATTTTTCTCCTATCCTTTAATAATTATTTAAATATTGTAAATGGCAACATTGATTATCTCGTTATTGTGACTCAAAATTTTTACTTTATATTTCATCGCACACGCAAATAAATTTAAATATCATATGTTAAATAGATTCGGCGGTAACATTGTGGAAGCTCATTTTTGATATCTCTTCAGCTTTAAGATGCTTCTCAAAGATGCGAAACACGTGTCACTACTTGTTACAAGATACGTGGAATAAATTAACTAAATAAATGTTGATTAACATAATTCAAAATATATTGCTTCTACTGATTTACGACGGCTATTTAGAGGATTAACCCATTGGATCCCAGACTATTTTAGATAGTTCGCGCGAAAAATCTTAATTCGCAATTTTTCGCAAAGAAAAGGTAGTGTCTTAATATTATTATTTATCTCATCGTATATTAACTTTACTTATTGGTGCTATTTTTTTGTGTTTTATGGTGTTTATAATGTTGTTGGTAATTGTTCTATAAAGGTTGTTAAGTCATAAATAAATGAAGAAAAAAAACCGTAGAAACATGACAAAACAACAGGGGATTAAAGGGATTAAGACAATACAGCTGTATTTTTCGAGTATATACGTTCATATTTTGGTATAGTAGAAATAAAGTTGTTTTTACGATCACTGAAGTCTGTTATTTTTACTAGGACACTAAATACATACGTATCAAGTAAGACACATTTATCTATTCGCTGTGGAAAGTCTTATATTCATTTTCCACGCGTTTTTTCATTTAAGAAAGTAATGGGGTCAATAGGATTGTTATTATACTGTTTATTCTCCTTTCCCCCGAGGTTTGTGTGCAAATGGCATTTAGAAGTTTTAACGGTACACGTCTTTCGAAATGATTCTTTCCACCAATAAGAAAAGTCGAGTGGCGGTCAATGCTCGATCGCGAGACGTGAGTGTTGTTCAATTAAACTTGTCGCGTCAATTTTGCGAATAGAAGAAAAACACTGCTGTGCTCACCGCTCTTCAGCAGAAAAGTAGCCCAAGAAGACTTATTACGATGATACTAGAAACATATTGTTAGTACAATGATACAATTTCGATTGTTTCATTGTACTAACAATATCACAAAGAAAATTCAGAAGCTTCCCAATAGGAAACGACATAATATATGGCCAAACTAGATTGAACAGAAAATTTAACAAAATTATTAAATTTAATTCTTGCATTCTTCGCAGAAGGCAATACTATCGTTAATGTTTCACAAATTGTATTTAAAACCAGGACCTGTTTTGGTTTGCTGGGTCAGGCCTGGGAAAACTACGACTCGTCTTCTATTTTTGTGCGGTCCATTTTTCTCTATCTAAATATTTATTATTAGAGAATCACTTATTATTTACGGTGAACTTCATCTTTCGTGATTAAAAATGAAGCATACTATCTAAACAAAGTATTTTATTTGTTCGTTTTGAATTCCCGATTTGGTCTTCAAGTACAAGAATTTTCAACCAATAAATGTCGGATGAAATCTCCTACTGTATTCCACTAGTCAATCAGATTTATGAATTTAAATATGTTTCATATTTGTCTTTCATAAATATAAATGTATTTACATGTACGTTATTGTTGGTACCTCTTTAATAATTAGTTTAGAACTTACCCTCATATTTTACGCTGTGAGTTTCAGTTAATATTATATTGAAACCAAATGATTGATTTCGAATATAATATTCAGATTTAATATGTAGATAATTCAGAAAATATAATTAGAATAAAATAAACAGAGTTAGGTAGTTATGGAGTCAAAAATATTGATTAACATAATATTATATTGGCACACATTTTGGCCATAATGTATTACGTCAACGTTTAAAATCGCCATATAAAATGATGTCAATTTAAAATTAGCATTTAATCAATAAAACATAACTGTTCATTCTTATTGAGTCCTCGATAGAACTTAAACATATGCTTGATGGATCATGAAGATCACGTATAATCAATAAACTTTTATTAGCCTGTATGTGTCTAGTCATTCATGACCATGAAATGGTTCACATTTATTATAAAACATAAATAGGTAAGGTAATTGGTTAATATTATTTAATGTACTGATTTAGTATTTCACATACTGAATCAACTTAAAAATAAAAAAATAACAACAAAGAACCGTCGTGTGTATGTCTTATTACGTGTAGTATACAGTAGATAGAAGTATATAGAAGGCAGTAAGTGACTCTGGCAAACTTTTGAGAAAAGAGATAATGTGTTTTTTAAGTTTTAGTATTAAGAATTTAGAAAAAAACTTTTTTTCTTTCAAACAATCAGTGAGTAGTTGCATTGACTCTTTGCTAATAAAACTAGAGTTGCTGCTTTCTTGCTAAAAAAATATACTTTTAGCATATGTCCTTTTAAGGATTTTTAGTATTTTAGTTACTATACTGCTACACAAATAAGCAAAATATATATGTAGCTTTCACAAATATTTATCAAATGGCATTGATAACTCAATATCAGATATTTTACGAGCTACTGCTTTCTTATTTGGAACGGCAGTATCAATCAAAAGTAATTATTTGAATTATCTAGTAGAACGTTGAGCGATATTTGTTTATACTTCATTACAATGTTCATACTAATCCATCTGTTACAGTCGAAACATAGAAATGTTCAAAAATTTTGAAAATTTAGCACAGATAGAGTTATTAAAATAAACAAAGCTGAAGATAGTTGTATAGAGATATTGTATATGTCGGTTATACTACGAAAAGGATGCGACAGAAAGCTTGTGTCTCTGGCACCTATTCGATGTTGATTTGTGTACGTAGCTCAACTGTGTCTGGTAAAAAAAAAAGTCATTTTACTGTGACACGTATTGTTTGTTTTATAGTATAGTCATACATGAACGTATTACGTACGCTACACAAATAAAATTAAGTGTGCCATTACCGCACTAGTATAACATAATATTGTATTACAGAATTAGTTAACAAACAAATATCGCAATACAGAAAAGAGCCAATTTGAATAAAATTACATTCAACCTGAATAACAAAAAATGCAGTGTTTTATGGCCGCCACATTATAAATTAATGAACATTAATTGAAATTTATTAAGATTCGTCAAGAAAACATTGTAATTAAACGTATTAATGTGTTGTTGGGTTGTGAATTATTTAACGATGGAAATAACTAAGCCGTCAAATTTATAACGAGCCGAAATTCGCATGAATGTTAACTCTCAATTAATAATCAAGTACGCATTGTATATTAGTCAAAAAAAAACTTTTATTCAAACATATTAGAAAAATATTTTACAGACCCATCTTCAATTTTAATAGCAAGTTGTACTTATTTTATAAAAATCATAAGCTATGATTATATACCCATTAATTTATAAATAATAAATGAGAGAAAATAAAGTGTTTCTTCCTTCTTCAACGATAGATATTAATTAGGTAGACAGTTATATAGCGTAAGTCTACATATCTATATGACAGATAGAAGAAGTAGCTACAAGATAATCATACTGTATAATAGTTATATGTATGATATTCATGTAATTCGATAACTGCCTTACGTACCGCTTCGATATTTCTGTAGTTTCATCTTATACAATTAATGAACGAAGGAGAAATGATAATCGTGGCATTCTTGCGCAATAATCATTATAACAAGCGGCTGCTTAGCTCTTCTCGCATATTTTTTCAAATGCTTAGCCAATTTAGCTCATAAAACCAATTTGAACAAAAAGAGAAGAAAAAAATATCATAGAATATGCTGCTTAGCCGCTGTGAAGGACAATGGAGGCGTGCGAAAAAATATTTTAAGACTTTTGCTTCGCTAATCCGTGGGACCTGTCAAAATTCTCATCAACCGATTCAATAAAATAAATAACTGCAAACATAGCATCCATTTATCAAACAAATAATAATCTTCCTTGTTTGAATTATGCAAATACAAAAACCAGGTCTTACAAAATATTACAATTTGAAATAAATACTTTTTGGCTTAATAATATGAGATAATATTAATTCTACTTTGAATGGTCATGAGCAACGATCTAATATTGGTTATAATTATTTGAAAACAAATAAAAGTAGTCGCGTCCGTGGTGCAGTGGTCCACGTCCTTGGCTCACGTGTTTGAGTCGCATTTTTTCAGTCGATTTATCTGTACTGTTTGAAGGCATGGATATTTATGTCATCAGAGCTATTTCTCCATCACTTATTACATAAAATAATCACGAAATTGGCTAACTGTAGTAAATTTTGATCCTTAAAATTCGGCATTTAGAATCAATATTTGTTTTGCTATTATGTATTTTAATTTTCGCGAAAAAAAATTTACAATAGGTAAGAGTAGAAGACAAAACGAGTTTTTTTGGATATAGTACGAAGCTGTGTTCGTTTTCAACACGTAAATGCAAGTAAAAACACAAGTTATAAATAAAAACGAACGAATCATTGTACAGTTGGAAACTGATGGGACAATATTATGTGTGTAGAAGTTGCGTTTACCTCAAAATAATATTTCTGACATGAGCTCCGCTTCCAACACGACAAATTGCAAAAAAAAAACATAAAACTGCTTGCAGGCAGACATCCTGCCTATCTTAAATTGAAATCACACAATTATTATGAACACGCAATGTTGAAACAATCCAAATTGTGCAATAATATCTTTGTATCGGTACTATTTTTTTATGCACAGTTGGAAAACGTAATTATAGTCGTCAGACGCAGATGACAGTCTTCGCCTTCTTATTTCAGCGAAATAGAAATAGATTCGTAAATCTTTGACATATGTGAAAATAAAATATATGATATTAGAAGTGTATATATTGATAATATATTATTTAATTAGTAAATAAATATCAGCCGATATAAGCCATCAAGGAAAAAAAACTAATGGTCACTAGTAAATCATATGCGTCAGTAAAAGTTTAAGTAACTGTAATTTCAAAATTAAAAAGCTTATTTTTAGACCATCTTATTTAAATATTGAACATTATATATAATTGAATAGCAGTTTTATTAAGACACCGATCAGTAACACACTAAACATTTACAATATTCTGTTTTATTACCGGCATTTAATTTCATTTACTGACCAAATAAATACAGATGGTATATATATATATATGTCATTTATTCGTTTAAATTTATTATTTTCAGTTTAAATAAATGAAAACTCATTTTGGAGATTAAACTGATTATTTATTCGCAGTATTTATTGGGTTCGTGAGTTTATTCGAAAATAAAATAATACAGTAAATTGTATGTAAAATTTGCATATTTTATATTGAGGAGTGTATAAAGCGTAAATCCGTAAGCATTAAATGTAGAAAGGTGCGCCTGCAAAAATTCCTGCGGCATCATCGATTATAGTTACGATACTGAATTGTGTGTAGTGTATATCATAAATAATATTCACACACTGTTTACCAGGTCCATCTGGTCGTAATATTTTGACATTTTTAATTTGCTTTTGATATTATGAAAAATGTGTTTTGAAAAGCAATGAAAATTGATAATATTTCTAAAAATAGTTGGCAACATTAGAAACTTATTGAAAGTCGATTCACAAAACTATAAAGCGACGAAATAATACATTTCATCTATTTATTACAAAACAACGAAACGGCACTGAAAAAATGCAACGGCAAATTTTATTATATTTTAAGCCGATTTTATGAATGCATTATCTTTCATTATTCAATACTAATCTTTCAAAAGTACCTTGTCATGTACTTTTTTCATTCATATTTTCAAGAAAGATCAAAATATTGTTATATGGTGTGGTTATTTAACAATCCTCATATCTGACACATACATAATTGTCTTGGCATATAAGTGTGAATGTGTTGTATACATATTTGGTTGTGCCTACATTTCATAGCTTTTGATTATAGCAATCAACTTGTATGACATCCAATATTGACTTGGTTAATGACCATTATTAGAAGGTTACAATCTTGAGGAAATAGGAATGAGATTGCCTCTACTCACGCCTAAACTTTATACGCGTAAGCACCAATTTGTGTAATAAAAATAGGTATTACAAAACTAAATAAGTCATCCAATTAATTATTCAACCATGACACAATCTAGAAACATAATGACAAAATTACAGGGATACTAAATCGAAACCTTGAGAGCGCCTAAAAATTCACATAACATTAAAAAGGATTTTTCTCTACCTATATTTATGTATTCATCATAATAGAGCAACTCAACAGATGTTTTAAATTACCCTGTTTTTTATTAACGTACTCGTCCTCTTATTCTGCGAGAAAAGAAGGATGAGACAAAGACTGAACTGACATTTGAATAAATCTATAAATCATTCGAAAAATTAACACCGCAACCAAATAGGACTAACGTTTACCACTCGGCTACGGAGACGGATATTTACTGGGATCAAACTAAGCTCACACTTCCCTGTGTAATTAATAGCTGGTGGATACAGACTACATCCTTACGTAAATTTATTTAAGTATCGATTAAATTCACAATTAATTATACACTAATGAATTGCAATAATTATTATTTTGTATTTCCATACTTCTTGAGTAAATGCTAAAAGAGTGAGTGAGAAATAGAAAGTTGTTTACTACACACAATAATGCATCGTTAATGCACTTCACTTGCTTTTATGCAGCATTGCAACATGCGAGATTTTTTTTAATTTAAAATTTCCATTTTTAGTTTGCGTACATTTTACTAGGCGGTTATATCTTTAATGAAATTAAACTACTTCTTAATCAAAATATAGCATCCTGAATTATTTTCAGTATTCTTTAAAAATAACATCATTACCTAAATGCAGTCGAAAATATATAAATAAAAATATTATAGAAAATGGTGATTTTTTTGAAGCTTTTAATTTGAAAATAAATTTAAAAAAATGACTTTTCAATACTATAAATTCAAACGTCTACCAATATCAATATCTAAACATTTTTCTTGATTTTTTTCAATCTGTAAATAAAGCTAAATATAATATATATAAAGTGGAATAACTTCAATCGATAAACCATAATACAGCACGAATTTTTAGTAAGGCTACATAAGTCAAAGGCTTTAAATAATAAAAAAAGAATCGTGAGTTGAAAGTCCCTGTTAATCATGAGATAAAATGATATAAGCGCAACGAACCGTCTCATAATTCGGTGATTGAAACAAATGAGACAAAAACTATTTTTAACAATTTTCTTAGTAGCCTAAATCATGATCTACAATATCTTCTGATATCGTCTACTTTATCTTATTTTCACTTTAATATTTTCATATTAGAGCCTAATACGATGAAAAGGTGTTGTATATGTATACTATGGATAGATTAACTATCTGATTACATTTAGTGTAGGCTTAAAAATAAAATAAATAAATTTACAAAAAAATTTGCCGATTCCATGCTGAATTGAGGTTTAAAGTAATCATTATTGTTTAAGCCATTAATTTAAAGTATGTACCCATTTAATTGATGGATGATGATTATGACCCTCGGAATCTGACAAGACTTGCTTCCTTCTACAACAAAAAATATCCTTTGATGCTTTTAGAGAATTATAATTGATAAATGTATGAACTACTTAATGACTATAATTGAATGATTTATTTGAGCGAAAAAGTCGTCGCTTAAGAATGTTTTTTTTTTACTTAACAATAGCAACAGAAGATTGGTGAATATAATCATACTTCAATGATAGCGAAAAAAAGACTTTTTTTTTAAATGCTTTGGTCTTTCTTCTATTGTATGTTCTTTCTTGATTTCTATTCTAACTATCACTTAACGCGCCAAACCGAATTTGCTCAACAATTATTTTATTTAATTAAGTACTTCGACTGAGGGTGCTTGATGGAATTTCAAGTCACCGCAGTCGCCGTCGAAGCCAGCCGAAACTGATTGTTTACTCCAAACATGACTGATTCGGAGAATCTACATGGAACTCTCAGACTGAAGCAAGCCGACACATGGGACTGCAAAGGCTGCCAAGATCCATTCAACTACTCACGACGACCCGCAATTCCGACCACAGCAACATCTCTACTTCTACGCTATTATCACGACACCAAGCCGACTCATACACTGTCGAAGCCAGCCTAAACTGCTTGTTTACTCCAAACATGACTGATTCGAGGAATCTACATGGAACTCCTAGACTGAAGCAAGCCGACAAAAGTGCCTGAATACGCTGCCATCATCAAGCCACCGCAGTCGCCGTCGAAGTCAGCCGAAACTGAGTGTTTACATCAAACATGTCTGACTGCGAAAGCCTCATGGAACACTCAGACTGACGCGAGCCGACACATGGTGACTGCAAAGACTACCAAGATCCACTCAACTACTCATGACGACCCGCATAATTTGACCTCAGCAACATCTCTGATTAAAAAATTATCCCCACGACACCAAGCCGCCGCGGACGCCGTCGAAGCCAGCCTAAACTGTTTGTTTACTCCAAACATGACTGATTCGAGGAATCTACATGGAACTGTCAGACTGAAGCAAGCCGACAAAAACGACCGAAAAAGCTGCCACTATAAGCCATCGCGGAAACCATCGTGGAAGCCGACTGAAACCGAATGTTTATCCCAAACATGACCGATGAAGAATCTACATGGAACACTCGGACTGAAGGAAGCACAGACACAGGCGACCGAAAAGGCTAACAAGATACCACTGATGACTGAATTCATCACCATCACTCAACTGACGACGAAATGAACTTCTAAAGCGACGCATCGTAATCATCCACGACGCCGACGAAGAATCTCCTATTGAAATTAATTCAACTTACATTTTTCTCCTTAATTGTTAAAGTTTTTGTCATCATATATATAGATATCATGTAATAATTTTCAATTGAAAAATGTATAAACTCACAAAGATGGAAGGGATTAGGCTTACCGCCCAAGTCCCCGTTAAATAAAAATACTATACACAAGCGAACGGTTCGTAAGCCGGCCATGGCCATTCATGGACTGTTGTAGCATAAACCAAACCCAATAATCTTATCAAATATATTTCCTGTAAAAATATTATGTACAAACAATTCGATATATTAAGTATTTTCAATATAATATTTATGAGGCGAAAGTGATGGAAATGTGACTGTAATGTTAAAAAATTAACCGAGTATATGGTAAGATAACTATTTTATGATGATGTCAACTTGCAATTTCCAACCTCCAATGAGCTGACTGTTTATAACAAGGTCAGTCATATGCATGCATTACGAAATATTTAGTGCAGCATATAACTTGACGCGTTGCTCTTGAAATATCAAAATCGTTTTAATTACATATACTGGAATAAATATCTATCGTTAATAATACGTTTGCACTGTCCATTCCGAGTCCGCGTTGGCTAACCAACGGCACGAGAGTAAAAGACTAGTGCGCCAACCACGTGGCTGTGCCTGAGGCTGGGTTTTAATACTTGTAGGTCATTCAGTACTCACATACTATGAATGACATACAATAGGCAGTGGCGCCGTGCTGTTCTAAGCGAGAATGTTTTCCAGCTGCTATGCTTAAAAAGATTTTGTTATGTGGCAATAATAAATCAGCTATTTTTTATATTTTATAATACAATTATTATCTCATTATAACACTACGTTGTGTAGAGTGCATCAGTTTTGTACACTTATTATATTCGTGTTTATATCCGAAGCAAATGGCTGTCTAACTAATGTATTAACTTCTAGTAAAAAATACACACGAGAAAAATGTTCAGCTTATGAAACAAGCATTTTGGTCATTATTGGTGTAAAGGATACATTTTAATTTCAATTAAGTATGGCGTTTCAGTAAACATTTTCATTGGAATTTAAGTTGTGAACAGTCTATTTCATTTGTTGTGTAACGTAGAGGAGAATACATATGAAAGTTTAGGTAATCATTTTTTTAAGAAAATTAGAAAACGTTCGAGACCGCAATAGTAACGTTATAAATACATTAGTATAGAATTAATGCTGATGATCCAAAGTAAATTTAATATGTATGTGTGCCATATACAACCTAATAAAAATATACTATTTATATTCTCTTAATAAAGGAAAAATGGTTTTTTCAAAAAAAAAATATAAATATAAAGAACATTTTAATGAAATAAAAACTGTTGAATAATTTCATCTTGGTATATTACTACGTCACTGACGAAACGATCGTGGGCAATGGACATGCATCTCTTCGCCGAGTTGTGTTTTTGTATGCCAAATGGTACATTATCGTGTCTTCGGCCTCCCAAATACATAACGGCTCTTAGCGAACGAATAATAACACATTTAAGTAGGTTCAGCGTAAGTGTGAACCAAATGATGTCAGTCTATCGACCTTTTGACTTGCTACTAAGCTGCGTATTGTCATAACTCTTATATCATCATCTCGGTGTGAAGACGATTTCATGTGACGGCTTTTTTATGCACAAACAATAAACGGAGCCCGAGATATAAAATTTAATATAACTTTGATTATTCCACGTATTGTGTAACTAACTGTGACACGTGTCTTTCAGAGGCATCATTAGATGCCTCTGAAAGAGGCGAAACACGTGTCACAGTTAGTTACACAATACGTGGAATAATCAAAGTTATTTTAAATTTTATATTAAAATGAACTTCCACAAAGTTACCGCCGAAACCATCGAAAATATGGAGCCCGAGATGTTTGAAATAAACCCTATATTCAACTTTGTATCCTAGTAAATAATAATCCATGGTAATGGAGTCGTCAAGTAGCAGGACTTCGATCCTCATATTGTCCCACATCCGATTCCTACTTTAATCTTAGTACTGCCAAAATTAAATGGAAAACATTCATTATAAAATACATATGTATCAAAATCTTTTTGAGAACATTTTTCAGAAATGGTATAGATTGGAGAGCGGATCCGGTTTTGTCTTCATCAATAAAGTGATTATCTTTTTAGGCCATTGAATTTATATAGTAAATTAATGCTACTATTTGTAATCTTCTTTAAATGGTAGTATGATATAAGCTTTACAATATTTAACATTTTAAACACTGAGTTCTATCTAGTTTTGTCATTGCGTTAGATTAAGTTCAAATTTTTGTAGAACTAAAACGGCGCAGTATCAACGTTATTGACTTGCGTGCTGGACCGCCCAGGTTCGATTTCCGCTACGAGGGGATTTTTTCAATCAATAAATCTGTTCATAGGCATGGGTGTTTGTGTTGTTGAAAATCCCTTTCCACCTTTCCTATCCCAAAGAGTGACGTAAAGCGAGAGCGATTAGCTAAGTCCTCGTATCCTTTCCATCCCCTACTGGTTGAGCAACTGAGTAACAAGCAGTTCTTGTAGAAAAATATATGTCGTGATAAACTCCGAGAGTCCATATGCTTCAAGTTGGGAGCAGACATATTAAAAAAAACACATTGCTATTTTTTCACCGTCGTATAATGTAGCTCTACCAAGTAAGTGCCAATTCAATCAATACATTGAACACTCATTTGAAATTACTAATTTATAAAAATATGTGAAACTTCAACTGAGGTATTACAAACATTTCTTTTTTTTTAATTCATCTTTAATTTATTTACTCTTATACACACACTAATGAAAACTATCAAAAAGTCATTGTTGGGTAAATGTTATGCGTTTGTGTTACACATAATATTCATAAATGGTAGTACCTAAAAATATTATTCAATAGTGGTATAAGAATTCTTGATCGTAAAAAAACCACTGCTGCAATTGCATCTTTTATTTGGAAGATACTTTGGTAGTTTTCTGCTAATTCTTTTTAAAACTGATAATCTCAATAATTGCCGGTGCAGTATTTATTTTTTACTTAGCCGCGTAATAAAAACGATTTTCAAGGAAATATCTGAATAAACTTCATTGGATCGGTTGAGTGGCTATTTGTACCGTAACTGAAATGCCAGGAAGAAATTTGAGAAGTTTAAATTCTTGGAAATTTTAACGATTTTTGCTTAATAGAAAAAATCAATTTGAAAACAAAATACCGTTATACTTACAGCCAAAAAGTAATTAAAGATACTTATGTGAAAAAATTATACATAATTTTCGATAGATATACTTAAGAAAATGTATTATGGAAATATATGTACTAAATTTAATCAAATATTTATACGCACAAGAACCGGTTTCAATTTTCAAGTGAGGAAAAATAATTCAATAACAGTTGGAATTGCATCGTGATTAGATTGTTTGAAAATGTATGAATTAAATGCAACATAAAGTCCGAAAGTAAAAAAAAATCGATGATCTGTATTTCACAATATTTCAGTAAGTTTTCAAGACTGGTACTCCCTCTCAAACTCACCAGTTGAAAGACAGTGAAATAATTTAGTTTCTTATGAAATAATAATATAGGTTACGGTGAGCAAAATTTGTACCCCTCCGCATAAACCAGAAAACTGGTTTATAAGATCAAAAAGCTACAGTTACATCTATAAATAGACTGACTTCATTGTTCGTAAATAATGTGAAGTAACAGCTCGTAAACTAGAAAATCGCAGCTGTATAACGAAAAGTGTCCGAGGCTAGAACGTTTCATTCGCAAGTGTTTTGCAGTTTGATTACTTTCGCTCACGACTTTAGTATTTAAATTTACCGCAAATAATTTTGCCGATCGAAGAACCAAATTGATTATCGGGGCTTAGCAGTGCAATGATTTTAAATGTTCAATCGAGGAAAGGAAAACTGAGACTTTCCAATTATTGAAAGAAAAAAAGTGAAAACTTATCAGTCAGTTATACAAAATCATTATTGATTTACACAGTTTTTTTTGTACCCTACTCCTTGCGTTACATGTTATTAGGTATAACACTGTTTATTTCCACACCAGTGATTGGGTTAATAATAGGGATTTAGTTCGAGAAATATAAAACGAAGAAAACTGATAAAATAATGAAATAACACAACATTTCGTTACACACTGTGGACTGCAAATTATAAAATTTTGTAGTCAAATATGAAATACTAATGTATTCTTAAATAGCAAACGCACATTAAATAGAAATATGTAAATGTTTGTTGAAATCACATAGCTATACAGTTGAAGCATTTTCCATCTGTAAAATTATTACCGGCTGCGAAATGCCCTGCCCTCGCGACTCTGGTGGCCATTTTCGTAATCTCTTTCTGTCAAAATTAGCATCACATCCATGAAAATATTTTTTAATACATAGTTAATGGTCTTAGCAATGCCCCAAGCAGCTGGAGATCGTCGCCATTACAAGTTCAGCATCTTGACCTCCGACAGGACAATGACCATGATTAATTGCTGCATAGCGAAGTGACCATTATTCGTTGGAGCTAGCATTACAAATGGATCGAACGCATTTTATTGTTTTGTCCATGTCACCATTTTTTTTGTGAACTAGGATAGAATGAACTTGACTTATTGTTTCCGGTGAACCGGATTTAACATTGTTTGTTTAAGCTCTAGAAACTTTGTCAATAGCTTTTCAATGAACAAAAAGATTAAGGCGTTAATCATAGCAACCTTTTAACAGCGAAAAATAATACGTTAGAACAATTGTTGCCGTTGTATTTCGACACAAAAAATATTTAAAAAAAATCAAACGGGATATATTTCGATATTACTTACTTAATTAAATAAACTTCAGATATGAGGCGCAATATTACTTCAATTCAATTTGTGTAAATTTTGTATACATATTATTTGAAATCAATATCAAACTATATAAATAAATAGTTTGGTTTGATTCAATATAAATTAAATATTTGCATGATTCAATTTCACAAAACACCTTTTAGTCTACGGCTTAAATTTTAAATAGTTTATTTATATTTCTTTTTGAAAGGAAGCGAAATTGTCATATTTAAAACATTCAACAATCATTAGGCAATGAATGCTTTACTTGCAAGAAGAAAATAATTCTTACATGCTAGTTTTTAATTATGCATTTGGAAGATTAAAACTACCACATTGAAAATAAGCATAATGTATGATTAGTTTTTAAGCGCTCTAGTATCCAATAATTTTGACTGTAGTTAATTTCTTTGCCTACGTGTCGAAATTAATAAAAATACATGTATAATGCATTGTATAAGTATTTCAATGTAATGGATTAGTAATAGTCTTCTTTTGTTTCTCTTATTGTCTTCAGAATTATTACCCATTCAAGTATTGTGAAATAATTGACAAAGATTGTGGGTGTCAAAAAGCGATGCACGAGTTACTGCTCCACATATTTTTTTTCGCTTACCGTATAACTTAATCCATTGCGCAAATCTTCGATTATCTTTTCTATCACAGAACTGCCATTGTGATCATTTAAGAATTAAGTCAAATTTCCCACACCATTGATTGTACAAAGCTATATTAAGAATTTATTGATGCAAGGATAATGATTTGATCACACAGTAGACTATGGAGTATCCTATCTTGTATTTCGGCACGATTGTACTTTTAATTAAGACACGTCGAATGTCGAAACCTTACTTTGAAAAGGCTCTAACTGACATTTTGGTCAAAAATTACTTTTGGTGGAAAAGGAATGCATGAATCGCATTCTAACATGTATTTTAACGTCAGAGTTATCTATTCTTTAATAATGGAGTTAAATCTGCACACTTTTTTCATAAATTAATTTGATAAAGCTATTACATTATCATCAATATTTCCATCATTTAGATCACTTTTTCCACCAGAGAATGGCTTGAGTAACAAACCTTAAAATAAGTTACATGTAAAACATATTTACTTGCTCATAGTTAGAAATTAGAAGTGATTCTTTTTTTTGCATAATACAATGTTAATCCAATCTTGTGGCTTATATCTTAAAACAGGGTCAAGAGCAGTAAGACCCTTTTCAAAGTAAGGTGTCGACATATATTATAATTAACTTCTTTTGTACTTGAACCTTAAACTATGAACAAATAATATAGTTTACCAGTTTTATTTAATTCGCCAATCTATCAGAATGCTCGGTAGTTCAATGGTATGTGAAAAATAAAAACTAGCAGTCAAGATTTATGACAAGATTCAAGTCTACGTGAGCTGTGATTTTTTTTTTGAAACTGTCGTTTCAATTTTCGAATTGCATCATCTAAATATGGCATCAAATAGATTGATTTCGTTGAGATAATTTGGTTTGTATGCGGTCCATATTGAGTACAACAATTCGATGAATTGAAAATAAATAATCACTGTAATTTTAGAAAATTAACAGAAAGTTTCTTGATCTCATTTAACACTGGATTAATAATAAATCATAATGAATGAAGTTCTTACAAAAAAGATAACTAATTAACATCAAATGAATATTTTATGAATGCCACTACATATAATGAAGAAGCGACAGCTGTTGTTATATCACTTAGAACTATGTTTATGTTCCGAACGAGCGGTTACATCATAGAAGTTTGTGAAAAGCTGAGTAAAACGCAGTGTTTTTTCAAGTATAATATTATCTACCAATTTTACAATATACCAATTTTGCACAAAACAATGTTTTATTTATTTAAATACAATATTTTCATTTGTATAATTTGTATTTCACGGCGGAAGTGTGCCACTTGCTCTTTTTGTAAATATATTTAATGGATATTGAAGTATCTTTAGTATATGACGTAGAAAGTTAACCGCGGACAGAAATTGGTAATTGGAAGATACTGAATTTGGAATAATTTCGGTGATATCTGCTTCTCGCGATGTGGTGTAATTTTTTCACAGTTCCACAATTTTAATAGTTATAAAGCTTCCATTTTAAAATCGTTGCTTCGCGTTTTCCTTTCTTTAATTTTGTGATCTTCACCGTCCATAATAATCTTCAAATATACTAAGCTTGCGCCATTCTGTATGAAACTTACGTCTATTTAAAATATAATTGAGCTTTAATCACTGTACACTATTTTAGTGTAGCCAACTTTAATCTGGATCACAAATTATGGGATAAAATTAAGCATTAAATTATACTTTATTTGGAGGAGGAAGAAGAGACGTTTACCCCATGAATTTGAAGAAACATACATTTGTATCATTTGCTTGCACATATAGACGGTACAAAAATAGCAAGCTGACAACATTTTCAACCCCCTCATAAAAAATATTAAATCACGTCTTAATATGGCGTCCACAGACATTTTATTTTAAACTTATTATCGTCTCAGTTTACATAATTCATTTGGTGTATATAAATTGTTTAGTAAATATACAAATATTTAATATTAAAACCACATTATTGAGAGCCATTGGTTTGAGAGTATATATTAATGCACAAGTTTCATAGAAATCTTAGTGCATATGTTTGACATAAACAATGATGAGAACTCATTGCATTAACATAAATTTTCTATGATGTAATATTTCAAAATTTAATTGTGATATAAAATATAAATCGTAGTCTTACCTTAAAAGTGTCTTTAAAATAAATATTTTATTTTAATTCAAAAATGTTTCGGAGAACTGGTTTATCAATATTATTTATTCACTTATGAAAACATATTTATATTTTAAGCTTCCATACAATATTTATTAATGATGTATGGACCTATATGTTATTGTTTTTAAGAGACAAGATATGTAACTACGAGAAGTGAATTCATAAAATAAAAAGAAACAGTATTTTTCAAAAAAAAAAATGGACGTAATAAAATTGTATTTGATCATAATTAATGTCATTCCTTGGTTATGAAGACTGTTCATCCTGTTACGCGCTCACTTAATTTTATTTTTATTGCTGAAAAAAATGCCAATACAACTTGAAACAGAAGTCATCATTTTGGTAATAGTCGTTAAAATATGTATAAACGTATTATTCAATACGTGGAATAATCAAAGTTTTTTTTTAATTTATATTAAAATGAACTTCCCGCTGAAAGTAACCGCTGAATCCATCGTAACTCGTAAGTATTAAATCTAATCACTCGATCGCATCTATGAGAATATTTGAATAGTTGTGAATCACTTGTTGTTCCATCTTACTTATATTTTGTAAATAAGAAGCAGAATGAGAAAACATATGACTTGTGGAATTGAATTGCAATGTATTATAATATATTCCTAAATAAAAAAAACTCAAAAAATATGAGCAGTACAGTTTTGATAGTAATCGCAAGAAAACCCTCACATTATTTAATGGCACATACTATTGCACTATTACTGAAGGTATTATAGATTTAACGTCTATAATTCGTTTTTAGACTAGGAGCTTTTCAAAGTAGGTTTATCAAAACATTGAATCAGACATGCCGATATTTACTTGCTAATGATATTATAACAATTATAAAAATAGAGATTTTCCAATTTGAAATGAATGGCATTAATAAAAATGAAAATAATAAAGATAGAAATTGTAATTAAAAGAAATACCATTTTAGAAACTGCCATAAGCTTTTACTTCTTACAATTACAACAGTAAATAGTATTATAACAACGGATGCTTTTTTCTTATTGTATATTGATTCAACCATGCTGCGATATGAGTGGCTTTTAAAATCTCCCGAAACAGTCTATTAGCGGTTAAGTTTGCCATTTTTGCGGTATAAGCTGAATGTTTACCTAGGTTTTTATCAAGAAATCGATAGAGCAAGAATTTTTATAACGAGACCTCCAAAAAACTGACGAATTTCTTAGATCAGTCACTCTCTCTCACTGTTAAATTCGATATTCAGGCGGTAGGTAGACTTGGAACAATCTCTTTTTGTATACCTAAATACACAAGGGCACAGGTAGTGGTTTTAGTCATGAAGAAATACAACCGAAAACTTACAGCATGGTCAGATAAATACTTTATTTAAAGCTATACTTAAAATGGGTCTCAGGGACTTATTCGTGATACTTTTAAAAGGCTTTTATTAATTACACATAGGAATTTATAAATAATATAATATATTTGAATCTATTTGAATCTATTTCCGTATCTGCTAATAGAGATTGTCCACAGAAGTTTTACGAGAAATGGTGGTAGCACTGGTACCTCCATCGTTCAACCTCTGTTTTTGGATATGGCGTAAATTAAGAGTTATAAGTTAATTAATCATATTCTATCTGTGGCTTGGATAAACATACGAGGTGGTTCGGAAACAGAGCACACATTCATACCTTTGGAAACAGTTCCATTTGCGTGTCGCTTGGATATTCGAATTTCGAACCCATTACTGCACAACAGAATAAGTCCAACTCCTAATAGTGTAAACCTCATAAATATATTTTTTAGAAACACCAAATTTATCATTCGATTTTTTAAATATTGGATCTATAAATAGGTATGCAGTTCGCGCGTGATAAGAAAGCTGGTGGAAACTAAACTTCTAGCCGGTATTTCTTTTCTATTATTACATCAATCAACTTGAAGAATGTTAAAGCGACAATTAAGTTGATAGTTGATGCTGCATGTCACAAACGCATTGTTGTATCAACAAATGAAACATTTGGATTCATTTAAAATTCTTGAAATATTTTCAGTCAGGTACTTATTACTTTTTTATGAACTTAAATGTTGCGAATCAAACTAATTTACGATACTAGTAATGCAACGGTAGTGTGCTCACTGTCACGTGGCTTCTCAAGTTATAAACACAAAGAAGACGACAGACAGGTAATCGACAAAAACTTACAATCGAGGTAATCTTTTGATATTAAAACGGTGGATAGAGGAAAAGCTATTGGTAGGAGAACGTTAAATGCCATAAAGATAGATCGGGGTTCCACCGAATAACCAAATGGACTTTCGAAATATGATGAGTGAGAAACGTGTGACAGTCGATATACCAATCAACTTAACAGAAAGGTAGGACGGTAGTCCTTGACATTTGTTATATAAAATGAATTACATTCATTATTTATTTATGGAAACTTCAGAGTCAACATTTTACAAAAACTATGAAAATCATTAAATTAATCGCATTGGAGGCGCACGTATATATTATCTTTTGCCAATAATGTTTCGTATTCAAAACTTAAAAGCAATATTTTATATGTAAAAAATGTTCTGCCGGCACACTTAAAATCTCGTCAAGTCGGAAATTTAAGCTCTAGGTAAATCGATGTTGAATATGTGTGTATCAATCACATACATAGTTTGAGATAATGTTTAAATTATGTTACACTAGACGACAGACCATGAAAAATTTATCATATTGTGTATAAATTAGTCAAAAATTTATCAAAAAATAATTATTGTATAAGATGTTTTAAAATTATTTGTTCTTGCACAATATGCCCAAAAAATTTTAATATATCTAACGAAATTACTTAATGTAATAATAATCGAAAGGTTCGATTAAAAATCATACGTCTGAAACTTTATAATTTATTTATATTAAAAAATATATATATTAACTTATGTCGTATTACCGACCTCGTTTGCCAACTGTAGCATTCATTAACCGGTATATTTTGTAGTTATTATGAGTAGACAAATACATTTATTGATAATTGGAAGGTAAAGGTATTCTTAAATATAGTTTGTGGACACTGTAATTGCTTTTTTTTATTACACAAAGCTTAATCGAAATGTTGAAATAATAATAGCTGAATAAAGCGTACTTAAATCATTCAATCAGTATATAGCACTATTTGGGAAACGGTTTTTCATTAAAAATAATTGTATCTTAAGTATAACATTTCGATAAAAAAAACCATTACAACATTGTTCAATACTTTTTATTTTTAGTCCGAATGTATTGTTTATCCACTGGGATAGGCTGATCGGTTTTTTTGTAAGCGTAACATTTAGTTTACCTATTGTTTAATGGTATTATTTTGTATTGAACTATAATGTATTCGAATCAAATTATACAATCAATACCCGCTTTCGTTCACTATCAATTGTTCTTAACATAAAGGTTAACGGTGTTGTTATTATATAGGGAAAACGTTATATATGAAAGGAACATTATGAATTGTTATTGAGTAGATGAACCTGTAGTCTTTAAAGTTAAATGCTATGAATGTGACTAGGCAGTCACTCTGAACAATTTGAATAATACCAGAAATTTTAAAATTGAATGACCAAAAAGTAGCTACAAAATATTCTTGCCAAAGTCAAATTTATTACACTCAAAACGAGATGAACATAAAATAATAAATGGAGCTTTATTCTTATGGCCTTGCTAACGTGTAAAATTAAAATTTAATGTCAGTTACTGTCGATACTATTAAGCAAGGTTATCCGGGACCGAAAAAACAATCGTTTATTCCGAATTAAAAGCTGCTGTGTTATACATTCATAATATCGCTGTGTCTGAACCTCGAGCTCGCCAATGCAAAGCTTCCCAAACTAAAATGTAAGCGTGATACGTTAAAAAAAACCAAGTAAACTGTACATTATTTATTAACACTGCATGATCCAGAAAATAATATTAAAACTAAAATACAACTTTGAGATACAACGCGAACACTCAAAATCTGAAGATGTTTAATGAAGCGAAAGTGGATTTGTAAAACCACGTTCGCTCACAATGTGAAGCATATGGATTTTATCTGACAAGATTTTTTCTTCGAGAACTGCGAGTTGCTCAAACTATATTTTTCAAAGGGAGTATTATGCATAGAAATGATATGAATATGACATGAAAAGTGGCTAGCTAGTCGCTCTCACTTCATTCCGTTTATAGATTTGGATGTGTGTGAGAAGGAATTTTAGATAGCACAGACATCCATATGTCCGAGCAGAGATCAAAAATTTGATTAAAGAATGAAGCTGCCTGGACTAATTTTCAAAATTCGAACTCGTGGGATCCGCAACCGAAGCTAATGGCGGTTACACTCGACCACGAATCCCAAAAAACGCAGCATCCACAGAGCACATACATTATTATGTTGCCAGATGACAATATGTTTCTTTACCGTTACTGTTTTTATTGTTAGGAAAATTATACATAATTATACTATTTATAGCGAAGTCTGAATAGAATTAGATATTTTGCTTCGCCGATTTTTATTTGGAAGATCGACCCACTCCTTGTATCCTTTTATTCGCGGAAATAAATTCTCTCATTGGTAAAAAAATCTTACGAACACTTAATATAACTGTATTTGAAAATTAAACTTAGCTGGTAGATGTTTGTTTGTGGTCGTTCAAAGTTTCAGCAGAAAAAACAACGTTCGTAATAAGGATTGGAAAAAACCATATTAAAATAGCTACCAGTAATTCATCGACCCGAGACCAATGTTTGGGAATCCCTGCTCTATTGCCAATGTCTATATTAATTAAGATACGAAATAGTATCCTTACTAACGCTGTATAAGACCAATGTTTGGGAATCCCTGCTCTATTGCCAATGTCTATCTTAATTAAGATACGAAATAGTATCCTTACTAACGCTGTATAAACGGTGCGTTAATTAAATCATTCAAATTATATAATTATGTTGTACTTTACTAATGGATCGATTAGTTTTAATTAATATAAAGGTAATAAAGGCACTAAGATTGGAAAACCTTTCCAATTGTACCAATTAATTAATTCAATTCTCACAAAAAGCTTTGCACAATAAAATATAATAAAAAATCTGCAGCAAAAACTAGCGCACACTCTCTTTCAAAATTTCAGTCGATATGTTTATATTTCAATATATTCAAAGAAAAATCTTCTGGACATTCACCTGTCTTTTTAGTAAGATATCGATAATTTCATTATTTTTGGTAATTTGTTGATGTCACGACTATTTATATAACTGCTTTGTGGAAAATGTACTGTGCCGTTAATGGGCGATATTATAAACACATACAGTACTTTTTGGCCACTTACATACTATGAAGTATGAAGTCAGTAATTTTCGTATTACGTAGTGACTAGTGAGTAACTGTGCGTACTAAAGAGATGTGAAAAATCAGTAAATATTTTTGTTGGTTCTAGATTGGTTTAGATTTATCAGTGAGCTTACCTACTATTTATAAAGCTGTCTATATATATTTTTAAATTAACTCTCCAAATAAAAAAACAGATCGTAATCATTTCACAAATTAAATCTCTAATATATTCATTATAACAATACCGTTAAAAGTGAACGCTTAAAATGTTTGAAAATCGAATTTGATTGATTAAATTTGGTAAGCATTTGACTGGATATACCAAAATAGATACAGTTGATTTCGGCAGTGTTCTAGATTAATAATGATCCTGAGTTATAACGAAATGTTACCAAGAAGTGATTCAAATAAACTAAAGATTGTATATCGTCCATCAATTCGCATCAATATTACTTAATAAGCGTTAGCAGAGATTTGTTTATTAATTTTGATGCCAATGAAAAACATAAGAGTGCAAGATGCCCTACCACAATGAGAAGTACATTTCTCGAAACTATGTTAAAACAACACGCTGAAACTATTTAAACACTTTCAGTTTTATTTGGTTGAATTATTTTCCAGAGATACTGGAATCTCAGATAAACACATGAAACGCTTCCTAGTTTTTGTGGACGTTGTTTTCAGGGGTGCCTAGCCCCGCAATATTTATTAAAAAAATAGTTATTCAACCACTTATTCATTATTTCAGATTTAGTCCGTACCATTCGAAAACTTGAAAAATTAATATACAATCGTCATAGGCAGCCAAAATGTCTGGCATCGGCCATTTCCATTCCATTCCCCATAAATGATAGACATAAATAAAAGTTGTATAGATTGATAAAAAATATTTTTGGTTGACTTTATTGCACACTACATTACACAATTAAAGCAGTATTTCATTCTTTCCGCAAATGTAAAAAAATATAATCATTTTTTTCGAATTCATTATTGAATTTGTATTCACCTTTATATCATACATAATTGTTTCAGGTGATAATGATCGCCATGAGCGAAACCTGTCCTGATCCAATAGATTTAATGTGGAATAAGTACTAATAATGTGTTATCATTTTTATTAAAATGTCATTCCACCTACTATTGACAGTGGACACATTAAAAGTGACAACATAGTTTATTTAAACATTTTTTTAATGCACGTCCGCTCCTAAAGCGGATAATTTGGTCAAAACTAACAGAGGTTTCTCAACATATGGTTTTTTACGAAAATGATTGTTACTCTGTCGCTCACCTTCACTTCAGTTTATGAGAGAAGGGGTAGAAAGAATAAGGCTAGGACAGGACTAGTGGTTCGTTAGTTACCACGCCACGCTCCGCTTAAAGGAGCGGATGAGTGGGGATGAAATATGAGAAAACACCCGTGCCTTTGAACAGATTCGATAAATCGACTTAAAAAGTGCTGCTTGTTTTAGGATTTTAACCCGCGATGTCCGTCACGGAAGCCAGCAACGTTGACTACTGCACCACGGAACAATATGATTGTGAATTATTTCAATAAAATTAATTGTATTTTTAAATATATATGTTTTTTTTTTCACGTTGAGAGAGTGAGTCTGAGCATTAAGAATACACGACTACCCATGTATTAAGTCGGCAGCCCTAATCGTTACCCCAAATATCCAAATGGGTCATAAATAAACAGACGCACGTGTGGATTTAATAGTCATGCTTATGCCATCACTTTTCGTATCCGTTTGACCCTCACAATTCAGAACAAGATATCGAAATAGCAGATTTATTTAATTTCGAAATAAAATTGAAATATGAGACACTGAATTTTTCAATAAAACAAAAAATACATTGTGTCTTAATTTTTTCCATTAAAAATCATCAAACCGTAAAATTAGCTGAAACATTTCGTATGAGAGAAAATTTACTTTATTATGCTATTACTAGCCGAATTGTAATGAAAAATAATTGTTTCAATAATTATAATCAGGTTTTTGACATTCATGTGCGTAAAATAATTACGTTTACAATTTTATAACTACGTTCGTTACAATTATAAATACAATATTGTATATCTAAAAATCAAAAATCGTTTATTACATGTGTCACGGTACACAAAATTTAATTTTGACTAAAATGTTTTTTATCTTAACGCAACAATGATTATCATATATTTTGTTTAAATACAATTATTCAACCATTGTTTTTTTAATCAGCACGATGGTCTTTTTATTGTCTTACATAATTGGAAAATAAAATAAATTTAATTTTGGAAAACATCTCAACTGCAGATTTTTTTGGGATGAGATATGCAATTTAATTAAAGTGTTATCGATTAACAACTTAAATTATCAATAATTAATTGATGTACAGGTTAGTAGAGAAGTCTGGGCCGGGTTTTGCTCATCGGTCCACTGATTTATAAAAAAAAATGTTATCCAGTTTAGGTACTATTGCTACTATTCCTTGTGCATTTTCTGTGGATACATGTGCTAAGTTGAGGACAAATTTTATTAAATTTAAGTCAGGGTATAATCTATTCGTACAAAAGGGGTTATAATGACGTGTTGTAAAGATTACGAGCTTTGGGAGGGAAATTATTAAGCCGTGCCGTAAAACCTCATTCGAGTTGGTCGGCTGAAAAACAAAGTACCCACTCGAATTTAAAACTGAGAAACATGTCGGGAACGAATCTCGCATACTTAGCTTTTACTGCCGTCATTTAATTCATTCGAACGATAAATGTCTTTTAATTAACCACTTTGTTACAATTTACACGGAGATTATGGTGAACTCTTAATTATTTTAGTGTCACTTTTTGATCTAAAGGTTTTGTTGTAACAAAATATTGAAATGCACCGTCAACTATAGAAATAATATGACGGTATGTGATATCTTGGAAATTTAGCTTTGAAATCTTAAAGTTGGACCTGCTATATTGCATGAAATAATAATAACTAGTGGTTCCTTAAAATAATTTATATTAAACTTTTACACAAAATACGTCGCACTGTAAAATGAAAAATTGCAAAGATTACAGCTGATTTTTCATGAACTGAAAGAGCGAATGAAAATTTGATCACCAATTAAACCGTTGATATTCAATTTAACGATCATGGAATTCATTCTTGACATATTATTTCATTTAAATGATAGGAAAAAGACTTAAAATGAGAATAAAAGCATCCCGAGATTTCATGGACACGACAAAAAGCTTGATGATATTATATTTCTTAATGTCACAAAAAAATCATGATAAATTCAAGGACAATAATTATTTATGGCAAGTTAATGTCAATTCAATTGATTTTGTTTGATAAATTAAGCAGAGCAACATATTTTCATATCAGTTGCGATTAGTTTTTGCATTTTAATCTAAAATCTTGTTGTTGTTTATTTTAATTGCATGATATCATAGTGGAATAAAAAAATGCTTAACTAAAAACAATGCATTTCGGATGTATAAAACAAATTTGAAATAAACAGTCCACTAAATATCAGATACCACATATTTTATAATAAAGCACTAATCTTTGATTGGCCAAGTCTGTTGCGTAATTATTTTATTGTCAAATTGAAAACAACCAGACTAACAAGGTGGAAAAAAAAGTTGTTAGTCTTGACGAAAATGTCAAGTGTGGAATAGTGCACTATCACTTTACGAGTTGCACATATTCATATATGGAACATAGAAAATTGCAATTATAAAATAGATAACTTTATACACTTTTTTTTTAAATCGAAGGCAATTACTGAACAAATTATAAATCGGTATTATATACATATCCGTTAGAATGTTAGAAAGTAAAGCATATCAAAATATAGTTGTCTTGCTACTTATGGTGGGTGATCAAAAATTATATGTTAATTTATACTTTATTTACAACAGGTTTTAAGACTTGAAAAAAATAAAATATTACTCTTACTTGCTAATTAATAAAATTGATTATATGCATCAATAAGATTTTTCAATTATAACCTGGACCATGTTTGTCAACGACACAGCCAAAAATGTCATATAGGTGTTATAATTCAATGAAAACAATACATACATACAGATTAGAGACATTAGGAATAAGTTTAAATATAAATTTAAAAAGTGTCAACAGTTATCAATCAAAATGAACTTGGTATGTATAGCGTTATAAAATAGTAATATAATCAATTATTTGTTTTATTTATAATCAGATCAGATTGTTGTCTGTTTCACATTTATACTAAAAAAAACAATAAAAATGCACTTTTTTGCAATATATTATAATTTCAAACTTTAAAAGATCATCGTGTTTTTCACATTTAAACTTTACACTGATTTAGAAACATTTATGTTGAGGATACTGCAGCTCTAATTCACTAATAATGGAATAATTATGCATTAATTATATGAATAGACGATTCTTTTTGCATTAAATAATAACTCAGACCAATGCTGCTGGCCTTGGTTATATAGCCATTCTGTTGGCATTAAAATCACATAATTTATTCATACTAACTAACTGAAATATAATTAAGCACTTAGCGGTGCGTGGCTCCTAAATGACATTTAGGTTAGCTAGCCGTGCTTTTCGTTCTTATTTGCATTTTTTAACGCAACATGTAACACTTCTCTGATATTCAAACAGATAATGCTTTCAATGATGTCATATACTAAAAACAATAGAAATGTTAGAAGCCAGAGCCATGTGAATTTAAAATACCTTTGCAACACAGCGCTCAATTAAAACAGGGTAATTAATTAGAATACAGGATCTATTATAGAATACAGAAAATGCACAATAAATCGAATTGATGTATCAATTCACATATAAAACAAATAGTGTATTTTAAAACAATATGAACTAAATTTTACATTTAGATTATTATTAAAATTCACTTACTATTAAGGAAATAAATACAGTATTTATTAGCATAGCATGCCACTTTGAGCTAAGTTAGGTCATATTTTTATACAATTATTTAAATTTAGCTCTCAGTTACGTATTTAATTTGATGTTAGTAATCTGAATATATAAATAAAAAACACATCATGTTGTATTATTGGCACATGCATTTTGATTTATAGCAGGGCCAGTTTCGCTTATCCTAAGCACCATCAACTGATCTCAGTGAGCACTTCAAAGTGATGACTGAATATGTTGAATATGTTACAAAAGAAGCTACATCGAAATCTTAAAAGTTGCTTGAAAATATGGTATAATATGGCTCGTATGGTCCTTAATATCTGTAAATTCTTTGTGGGGAACACATGTTAATGTCTATCAGAATAAAGCAGAAACAAAAGGTTTAGTACCCCTCATATGTGTATTTAGTCCCGACAATATAACGATACAAAATTTGAACTACACTAAAGTTGCCAACAGATAATTGAGAAGAACGTTTTATATGACCTATAATTTTTTCTCACAATGAAGATTCTGATAGGTAGCATGTGTACAGAATTTTACTTATTCTAAAGTTAACTATACATATGTGCATATTAGAATTCTGCTAATTTTGCTGGTCTCTCGCCGCGGTAGTTCTGAAGAATACGTTTGAAATACATGTGTCCACAAAATATAAGACCTATTGATTTATTTTATGCACGTTATGCGAAACAGAACCCTAATGAAGTCTCCGCCCTTTTTGGCAATTTGAACATACGGAGCGTGACAGCTGGCCTTTTGGAATTGCCCTTTTTCGAATTGTCTATCTGCATTGCGAATCGTTTGCATGCACTGAATTGTGGCGGTGTGCTAATGACGTGTAATAATTCGAGACTGCCATACAAAACATCTTCCGGTGTGCCGCTCACGACTCACGGAACCCCAAGTTACACTTGTTCAATATTATATCGAGGGTAACAACAAAATGGTAGGCTACAAAAGCTACGTGACATTGGACCATTTTTTTATAAGCATGAGTCAAATTAAATTAGTTTTTTACATCAAGCATATAACACGAAATATTGTTGGCCTTACATTGTAATAATAGAACTATGCAGTAAAAATTTTGGCAGTAGTAAAATATACCGTAGACAATTGCTTAAAATGTTGGAGAGCTTTTAATTTTTCGATAAGGTAAAGGATGCCGCGCTATCTAGTGAAGAGAACACTGCATAAATTTATGTTCATTTAAAATCTATGCCCGGTCTGTGGTACAGTGGTCAACGTCGTTGGCTTCCGTGACGGACCGCACGGGTTCGAGTCTGGGTAGGAGCAGATTTTTTCAGTCGATTCTGTTTGAAGGCAATGTGTGCTTGTGTTGTTAAAAATCTCTTCCCTGAGGCGCATAGAGAGAGTATTAGCCAGTGACGGCTGGTGACGGGGTGTTGGGGGGTGCAAAGGAAAATTCAACCATTTTTGCAAGAGTTCTTTCCTATTCATTGGATTTTAAAACACTTCTATAGCATGGACTTTCAATTCAGATGTTCGCAAAACCAACTGTTTCTCTTCCGTAGTACGGAAAAATGGTTGATACTTCCTTTTGCACCCCCCAGCACCGCGTCACTAGCCGTCACTGGTATTAGCTAACCACTATTCCTGTCCTCGATCTCTTTCCTTTCAATCTCTACTCTCTTCGAAAGAGAGTTTTTAATCGACAAATACAGATTTGGTATTGTGTGTGACGCGATTCAGTTCCATAATATTTATTTTTTGATTTCCTTCATTCAGACACGATTGTAGCTTGAAGATTAGTTTAATTTAGATAGCTGTTGTTCAAGTAGACCAAAAAACTCTTTTTTGTAATAATCTAAAATATAATAACAACTATCAATAACACGTCACAATTTGTTTGAATACTTGACAGTATGAAATTCATAGAATAGAACGTAATTTGTTTGTCTATTTTTTTATTTTATGTTAGTTTTATTGATACTGGTCGTAGTGCATTTATGAATTGTGAGTTTTAAATTATTATTATTGGTTGTGAATAATTACTGTTCAAATTAAATTGCTGTTGTTAGTAAACAATCGTTTTCCAGATTTTTATGCGTGAATATGTTTGCGGGATTTATACTCATAACGCAATAAAATAATATCAGTAGGTATATTCGACGCTTCTCAGTATTTAAAAAAAAAAAAACAATTTTAATTATAAGTTATGGTTACATAAATCATTAATAATGTAACAGACAGCAAATAATGCAGCGTAACAGCTCGTATTGGAATTAAATAATGATTTTTTTTTTCCATTTCAACGTATTTTAACATTTTCTATCGCGACTGCGTGGCGAACATACGCCAGTAAAGTGTTGCCAGTTAGCGAGAAAGTGAAAGTCAGTTGTGCAATGTAAAATAAGTAAATGTATTTATTTGAGCGTACGTAGGTACCACAATTCACAAAGAATCGCGAGGCACAATAAAGTTAATATTAGGCGATATGAGGTAAATTATTTGTTACATGTAGGATGCATTGGTCAACTCTGCCATACATAGTCACACGCTGTTATACCGGTTTGCTTATTATTTTTTTGTTGGTGTTAAAACATTCTGTGAGATTTATCTATTTGCATTTTATTTTAAACCTATCGAATTATTCATTATTAATTGAACTGGCATTTATAAATTATGCATGGTATATAATGAAATAAAAATAGCTCCAAATATCAGCGGTATGCGATTATAATTGCTACATCTTTCCATTAATATATTTATTGTAAATACAAATGCGAGCTTTATTTGCATACTAACATTTGAAATATTACATTATAATATTATATTATAGTCTTCCCCGTTCTACCAAATATCGAAATGTCGAATTATTCGTGGTTTGTGTAACACAAAATGTTCTTTTTTTAACCTATATTTATTGTCTTGCAAAACACATAAATCAGGAAAAAAAATTTCGTCAAATATCTCACATCAAAAAACTTTCATAAATAAAAATATGTAGAGTTTATATCATTACGATATTTGAACAATTATCTGTTTAATCGACTCTTTAGCACACCGTGTTATTTTAACATAATTATGTACATACGTGTGTACGATTGTCCTTGCTATTCAATGAAGCACTGCCAAATTTGACATTATGGGTTACCAGAACACGAAAAGTTAAATAAGTCCCCAAGCAACATGAAAACGTTTAGTGAATATAAATGATCAATTGGTACCACATTGTAGGTAAAATAGGGTAAAAATCTTTTTTGTTGATTATCGTACCAACAATTCCGTAAATTACTTGATTTATGTACCAAAATAATTGTACTGCACATGAATGATTTCAATACTAGCCGTGCCTCGTTGCTAAGATCAAAAAATCATTGAAAACAGAAAATCGTACCAGTCTCAAAAGAACGAAAAAAAGTACTATACAGATAAATAATTACATAGTCCAATAAATTGCGGATATGATTTATGAAATTTGTGAGACGTATAAACTTCAAGATTATTTATGTACGGGCTATTATATTGTGTGGGTTTCCTTTTTACCATAATAGAACTAATCCAAAAGAATCGACACGTAATATTGGAGTGGTTGAATCAGTCAAGGATTTCGACTTTGAATTAATTTAAATTTATATAGTGAATTAATTCATTGTAACTATCACTTTAGACTTACATAAGGACAGTAATAAACAGGTACTGATGGGGGTTTTCTTCTTTTATTTCATTTATTCCACTGCATTTATGGCTATCTAGTAAAAAATATAACCGTCCACGGATTTTTTTAACCTATTAATTTTGCTTCCACCAAGACAAGATTTTGTTTTTTCAGTGCCATGCTCTGATCGATAACGTATTCAAATATATGTAGGTAATCAATAATGTGCTTACAGACATTAGCTTAGAATGCAAATGATAGCCTCACATTCGATTTGTATAAGCACTTCTGGTATAAATTGAATTTACTCTTTTCTGACATTTTTAATACCAGACGATAAAAAGAAAATAAATTGTATTTCTTAAATGTCATAAATAATGGTCCGACGTATTTGTAAACGATTGTCTTAAATTATTTTCATTTAAGAAACTCTCAGTATAATCTTCGTAAGTTTACAATTATTTGTTTAATAACCATGTTTCATGTAATGGACGTATGCCATAAGATTTATCATCTTGACTTGGGTAATGTATTGTTTAAAACTATTGCTTTGTTGTATATTATTAGTATCGAAATTTTTAATGCAGGATGAAGTTTTCTGGGTGGTCATGTGCCACATGTCGAAAAAATTCAAAGCGTTTTTTCTAGATAAATAAATATCAATACAAAAATCAAATTCAGCCCTATTGAAATTTTGTTGACGAAAACAAATGATTTTTGTCGAGCATTTAAAAATGTTGTATTCGCTAAATAGTAATTTTTACTTGTGCAACTATGACTTATGAAACGAGATTTTTGACATTATAAGAGAATGATAAAAAAATGCGTTTAAAAAAAAACTATATTGATTAAAAATTGAAGCACTACACGTTAAATTATAGTAAAAAAGTGTAAACACTAAACACCATTAGGTTAAAAGCTAAATCGTAATTTTCTCTCCACAATCATTGACACTTTATAACAGGCATGGGTAACCTTTCTCAGGTCTGGGGCCAAATTGTAATTCTATCTCCGAGTCAAGGGCTGGACCCATTGGCAGATCCAAAAGGGGGGGGGGGCATGGTTTTCTATGACCCCCCCCAATTCTTATATTTTAATATTTATAAAATGAACGACATAATATTATATACTGATTACAAAATTTTGTGTGGCCGAGTGTGGGAGTAAGATTTCCCTTGTACTTGAATTACGAGACTATCAATATTGGCGTTGATATTGCTTAAGGATAATCGCATAGAATTAGAGATTTTCATGTGTTACCCTTGTTAGAATTAGGGATTGGTGTGTTTCATCCTCGAAAATTACAAATGATTTTTCTTGCAAATGCGAATAAATTTATAAATTTTTCTTCCACCAAATATAATTTATAAAAATCCGTCAAAGCAATGTTGTAAAATTGTGGTTTTAGCACTAAATCCCCCTGAAGCTCAATAAGTTCCATCTGTAAATTTGCTGGCACATTATTTTCATTTTCATCCACTGGACGAGCAAATATAGCGAATGTGGAGTATTTGTTTTGGAAGTCAGCGAACCAAATCAAATTTCTCTATTAGTGCCTTCAGTTCATCTCTATAATAATTATATGTGATGTTTGAATGAGCTGATAGACTAGGAAAATGGTTTAAAAATCACTCCCTGGATCTATTAATTTCTTTCTCTATTACTTTTCCGAGATGAATCAGGGCCGCACAAAATAGCTTGGCGGGCCGGATCCGGCCGGTGTTTGCCCATGTATGCTTTATAACTTAATCACGGATTTCATATACACTAATACATTTACATGTTCGGCGTAGAGACACAGCTTATCAATGAAGTAAAAAGTGCAAAGTTATACGATACAAGTCAGTTATAAAATTTCATACACATTTAGATAAAACTAATAATAAGAAGTAATAAATTTAAGTTTTTTACAGTAAATTTAAGGATAGTTCTGACGAAGACGTAAGCCGAAATAGCTATCAACAAATATATAAAATAATTTATGCAGTATTAAAATACATTGTTATTTTTCTTACCGAATAATAAATTTAAGGAATTATCAAAACGATACCATGCATATAAACGTCACCTACATTATCGATAATTCTATCAACGTCATCAAAATATATAATATTTATTGCCGTTCATTTTAATGAAAGTGCGATCGAATACACCGAGTCGTATCACTGCGTCGCGAAAAAAAAAGACAAACAGTTTATTTTCAAATGATTTGCATACCCACTCTGTCTTCTATTGGCTCAGTAGTTGAACAGTAGGAGAGGAAGTGATTCGCGACGAGTCTAATATTTCCATTGCGACAAACGAGTGAGTCTCGTTCATTACAGTGGTTACGTCGTTTGGTTTCGTTAGATAGCGAATAAATAATTATGATATTGTGTACATTGTCCTAAAATGTGACAGCATAACACATGTACATGTTCGAATCATAAAAAAAACAATTTTAATTATATCATACTGTTTAAATGAAAAAAAATATGTGAATACCAGGTGTTGCAATTTTTTTATTACGCTTCAATGGCTGGTAACATCCTAACTTTTGTTGTTGTTTTAATTAAGCCATTGAAAGGAGACAAAGTAAATTTACATCATTATTAATCCATATAATACTTGATTCTTAGAAGTTAATGTGTTGGCATACTTAGCCAAAAATGCAAAGATTTACATACGTCTGAAAGAATAATATTAAAAAAAATGTTACAGGATGTCAATATCCTCAACATCTGTGTTAGTGGAAGCTCGGAGCACGTGCCCAAGACACATGTGGCTTTACATTATATAATACATCTGAAATCTCAACTAAGTAGATGTAAATAAATACTCTCAAGTCCTATTTTTTTTCTTCCAAATCAGACAAGTGAATGGATCTGTGTTTCCTCTTCGCGGTGTTTACATAAGGATTCTTGTTTGTCGAGCTAAAATATTTCTATCGTTATGGATAAGTGTTGATTTGGTATGAATATTATTTGAAATCATCTTAACATATAGTTATGGAAATGAATTGAACGTGTTGCTTCCGATATTAACTATTTGAATTACTGAATCAAAACAATGGAAACTAATACAATGTGGTCGCACAATGAATACTATACGTACCAAGAATTACAATTTAAATGTTACAACTGATACGATGTTCAAATATATTGATCAAGCTCTATGGAGCCTATCAATAAAAATTATCTAACGAGAAACGGATGTAATTTAGTCACAATTTTCCGGTGTTCTAAGGAAAGAAGGCTGAAGCTAGAAATGAACTGGTGTTAGCTTAAAGGTATTATTAATATTTTAGAGCATAGTTTCTTAACCGGTGCACCGAAAGGTTATTGCAAGTTTACCGCGAAAAGAATGAAAGTAGCAGAAAATTCTGTGAAATTATGAAACCCATGAAAGATATAATGTGATTTTACTAATGTATCGGCAAATGTTTTTTTGACCGTTTGAATTTGGTGCACCGCAATTATATCTTACGATCAAAAGTGCACCGTGATTTCAAAAAGGTTAAGAACCACTGTTTTAGAGGTTGATAAGAATAAATCATACTAGATATTAAGCATTGAAGATATTCCTTCTTCTCTAAAAATCCGGAAATTCATATAAAATAAAACTTTCTTAAAATACATTTAATCTATCAATAAAATATGTCGGGAATATTTTTATTTTTCAGAATTCTTATACGTGCTGAAATTTTAATCATCAACATCGCTCTACTACAAAAACATTTAACACTATGTAATATAAATTTAGTTAAGTTACATGCAAAAAATAAACCAAATGTAATTGCTGTAACTTTATTATAAAACTGAGTTTCATCTCAAACTTTGTTTTTCATTTAGAATATCGGAGCGCATCGCGATAAAATTACAACGAATCTTATTTAAAGTTTTATTTATTATTTTGTATCAATGTTTTCAACACTGCCTTATCCAATGATCTTTGAATGGCAATAAAAGTAGGGCAAACTGTCAATAAATTACCTCATACCGTTAGCGTTGTTTGTTTATATGTTAATTTAAATAATACCTGCATTCAAAAATGTTAAGTTTTATGAAATGAGCGGTCGGATAATATGCAGATGAATTTTGACTAAATCTTTTAAGCGTGGGCTAGACCCCTGAAAATCTTTTATGTTTTGTTAAGAACTTTCTGTATTATTCTTTGTGTTGTTCAATGTTTTGCTCATACTAGTATTTTTCATAAGAAAATGTTATATGTCGGTCTCTGTGGTCTAGTGGCAAGAGCTTTGCCCTAGCGATTAGGTGGATAAGAGATTCTGGCAAGATCATTTTTTTTCTATTGAAAAAGAGATCTTGGACATTGGTGTACATCATTTTTCGTCTAGTTTTCTCTCATTTCTTTCTTTTTTTTCTAAATATTTGGCGCATTGGCAAAAACTGTAATGCCACATATTACTTTAAAAAATATTTAAAATATGAACAATATTTCTGAGAAAAGTTGATTTTGCTTTTGATGAAATATTTCTTCTTTTGCCCTGCTTTATGGTGGCGAATTAAGAATGTTTTTAATGAATATTTTTATTTGAATAGAAAAAATGGTTACTGCTGTAGTTCTTCTTAATAACATAGGTTTTTAGTTCCTAAGATATGTATAACTAATGCATGGGTTGAAAGCCTATTGGGAACGAAAAATGAGCGCAATAATAATATTGCGATATAGTTTTCACTAATTTGAAGAAGTACGATACTGGCATTTATTTTCACTAACAACAAATTAATAACAATAGAATGCAATCAAATTCCAGCGGCGTTCGATAAGTTACTTTGAGTGGCAACATTTTCACATCCACCACCGTTTCGCTGCATTGTCAGAGTGCGTGGAAACTAGGACGGGATTTATAATGTTGTGTAATTTTTTTACAAAACGAGGGCTCCAAAGGGCAACATAAAAAACCAACAGCTGGTTTATGAGTATGTAGCTACATCTTCCAAAGTGATCAACAACTTTTCTTATAATATGTAAAATATTATCATAAGTGAAGCGATAAAGATGAAATCTATGGCATCATCAATACGAATTAAACTAATGGACTGTTTCGCTTCTTCTAAACTATTGATTTCCGTATTTTTAGAACGATCTTTTTTAATTGAACTTCTATACTGTTTTTTTGAAAAGTGGCCAATCAATGCAATAATATTGATGTCCACAGTATATTATAAGCGACAAAACGGGTCGACTATTGTTCAATTGAATAGGATAATAGTTTTTGTGTTCTACCAACAACACAGACACATTATTGGATTACGCGGGTTATATCACAATTAGTTTTATATTTATTGGCGGTGACGTATACAATTTTTAATTCTCTTAGTGTGATTAACACATATTTTTGTTAAAGCTCAACAAGGGTTTGAGCAGCACATGCAGTCAAACTTACTTCCAAATCGAGGGAGTTTGTGTGACAGTGAATTGTTCGCCTCTAACTTTCTATAACCAATTCTCCACAAACCGTGTCACCCAACTACATGACATGTACTTTGTTGAATACCTACTTCTGCATATAGTGATATTGATAATTATTTATTGCTTCTGCGGATCTGAAATACATGTATAAAATTTCTTCACGACTGTGAAACAATAGACAGGTGTTTAGGCCAATGTGAGAATATTTTACTGTCATTTTGATATTATTATTCTGACGAAAACGTTTGTTCGGAAATTTCTGTGACCGTCCACGGTATCTTAAAAATAATTCGTTTTTTCACAATAAACTAATCAAGATTCTATAGTCCAAAATGACCGAATTCGAAAACTCGATGAGAGTTTCTTTAGTGATTTTTAATTCGAATGAAATCTGGTAGCTTTATTCTACGAGATTTTATTGTTGGTAGAGTTACATGAGTATTTAACCAATCTTTTTTACAATGTTTTATAGTAGGAACGAATAACCTAAGCAATTCAAAGCAGTGTAAGCATGATATTTTTTAGTAATAAATAATTGACGAGACATGCAATACAATCAATTGCTTTAATACTATAATGATGATTTTTCCGGAAACGGGCTTAAAATATATATTGCAGAAAACGCTGAAAGCTTTATTAACAGTTGGCAATGTATTTGAGCCCGATAATAAGCCTCTGTATGTCCTAACAACAATATATATTGTATACGATCGACAATTTATTGTAATGCTACAACATTTTCGAATGATAGTATCAATGAAATCGTGTTATTCAAGTCACGTTCATAAGGCTCTAATTCCAGCGGTCATTTCTAAAAGTGGAGTTGCAACACTTACACACCTACACCTACGTGCATTTTGCATGGCGAAAGTTGCCTCGGGGCTTGATGATTTTCAACATGTGTTTCGCGGATCTTCTCTCCTTGAACGGTAATGCTTCTCAAAGTATTTGCAAAAAATGTGTTTTTAGATTATAGCGATAATACAATAATGTATTAATATTACACGCGGTATTCAGTGCACGTATTGTTTTTATATACTACACACACGGTAGGAAATTATACTTTTTTAGCAGGCAACAATAATATTCGATGATGTGTGGTGACTATTGTGCGTGTTATTTGTTACTTTTAACAACAACCAATTCACAAGTGAACATATTGGGTATATTCCTAAGCTTTTATAGATTTATAGTTGAATAAAACGCCATTTTGTATCACTTATGTAATCATATTCCATGAGAATATTCGGTGACAGAGAAGAGTAATAACTTGGTTAAGAGAGACGTTCATTACCACGTCCCTACTTAATGCGGAGCATATGAAGTCTTCATAAAGTAATCAATAATTGTTTTACGGGAACAGCATGATATTCAGTCCCTTAATATCTCCTTTCGGAAAGAATAAGAAAATAAGCAGATGCAGTTGACCAATCGGTTACATGCCTGAAAACTATACTGCATTTCATAACAAGCAGTATCATGTGTAGATATAGTAAATCTTAATCCATAGAATGTCCCCTTATATGAATTTTAGCACACGTCATGGCATAGCAACCAATTATTAGGATACTGCTCCTGGAACACACCTGGTAATCATTTGACGGCGATTAACGCTGCTGTATTACGGGATAAGCATAGTTACGGTCGTAAATCGGTATCGTGTGGGAGTAGAGTTTGGCACCGTGGGAAGATAATACAGGCACTAATCCGCAGGCTATTTCACGAGCTGTTTACGAATATCGTTGATCCAAACCTCATCATAGTATAAAAGTATGCTGCCCTTTACAATTATTTTTTAAAATAATCCCATAAGCGGTAGCGAGAGCGACTAGCCAACCACTAGTCCTACCCTAGTCTTTTCCTTTCTATTCATTATCTCATCTAATTGAAGAGAGCTTGAGCGACTGAGTAACACGCAGTTCTCGTAGAAAAAATCATTAGGTGTGAGCATATACTCCATCGATTAATATAAAATCTCATTTTTATATATTACTATGGTGAGCATGAAAATCTTAACATAAATCCGGTTAAGTATAGAAAGCACATACTTTTTTTTATCTACAAGCTAATTTTTGAAACACATGTAAGATTCAATAGTTGAAAATTATTAAAAAACGTTACCGGAGAACCAAAAAATACTTGTATGCCACTTGAAATCAATTATGTCACAAACACACAATACGCGTCGCGTCCACTTGGAAGAAACAACACCTGCAGTGTTCATCCCGGAATAGTACACTGGTTCTTCGACTTGGACGTGTACAGTTGGATAGTGTAGCTACAGATATTCTTCTTCCATACAATACATGTTTTTTTTACACTTTCATTTCAGGTTTATACTGACTGACACTCCGGCATCAAAATAAAAGATTTAATTTGTGACAGTAATCCAAGATAATCAATACATAACCATTCTTGAAGAATCCTGAAATTTATTCCGCAAAAAAGCGGATATCTAATACTATATGACATACAACAACAGCTACTGAACCAATCACTTAACTAGATTTCAGCTGTCGCGAAGTTTTAATCACGTAGTAACCAATGAATCGTTTCTTGTAAAAAGTGAAACTGTTTCAATTAAGTGCAATGGACTTGTCGAGATGTACGTGTCGACCATAATTCTATTGTGATTCTACCGTCTACTGCCAAACCATAATCGTTTTTAGTTGTAGACATAATATTGTAACATGTGTGTATTTTATGAAATGAATGTGTACCCGAAAATCAACTATCCATATATATATATATATCAAGTGAAGTAAGCACTAGTCAATTCGACAGTATTTCATGTTTACTTATTCCCCTAGATTTAACGACACAGTTACGTAAATATAGTTGAACTATTCTCAGAGACTTTTCTATTACATAGTTGTCAAATATTACAACGTATTCCCGCATTAATACGACTTCCCCTTTCATCTACGTTGATAACTGTAACTAATGTAACGATAACGATAAACAATCAACAGGTTCTGGGTTCTTGACATTATCACTATGCAGTGTATTTTTAAAAAAATTGTGATCTTGAAGATGGGTTTTTATCGTGTCTTTATTCATCGAATTGATCTCGAGTGGTTATACTAAAATTTTCTTTCAGTATATTTATCTCGAGTAATATGGCGTATTGTCAAGTAGAGATAATGGGATATATTTTGTTTAATTATTTGTAAATATTTATTTTCCATTCAGTAGACATTCCCACAATACAGACGACGATTTTTTTATTGTCTACTACCATTTTTTCACGGAATGGCATCACAGTGGAACTACCGCGAATACACAATGGATACTTAATGTAGAAAAATTTATGATAGAAACTTACTATGTACAGGAAGGATTTTTTTGAAAATTTTTAAATAAGTATGGATGAAATATTGAAAAAAAATCCAGTATCCCATTTATAATCGTATATGAAGACATGCATTTGACCAAACATATTGTTTGTCAGTCTTTAAGTTGGATCTGAACTCATTTCCAAACAAGATCTACTTACATATATCGAATTAAGATACATATTTTCAATTTGGAAACGGGGTTTTATGATTGCCTTTTCCCCCAAGTTAATCTTGAGTGAATATATATCATTTTACACATATATATATAGCGCCTTGGCAGTTAGCTGTTATTCCAGATATTAATTTCTTATACATAAAGAAGTGTGGTTAGAGAGTTTCATAAAAATGAATACAACTAACAGAAATTTGTGTTTATTTTTATAATACCGGTTGGATTTGTTTCTTTTTTAAAAAAATATATATCAACGACCATACTTATATTGTATGGCATATGATTTTTGTAATTTATTTAATTATGATTGAAGAAATAGTATATGAGCGCAGTGTATCAAAAAACATGCAATTACTTTTATTTGATAAGTATTATTAAAGTGCCATAAAAAATGAATCATAAAATATATAGTCTGCGGGCAAAAATAGTCAAGTAACATTTAAAAATAGTGTTTGGCACTGTACGGCGACATTTTAGTTCCTACTTGACAGGTTCACCTTGAGTCTCACCATTCTCTTTCCATACAATAAAATAATAGTAACGTGTTCGGGCCGGTGCTTTAGATATTGAATGCAGTACGTCTTCATTTCATACAAAAACAAAACCATAGTGAACTTATTACTAACAATACGGTAAGAAAAATAACAATGTATTTTAATTCTACATAAATTATTTTATATATGCGTCGATAGCTATTTCGGCTTACGCCCTCGTCAGAACTATGAATATGATGACGAACGAGGGCGTAAGCCGAAATAGCTATCAACAAATATATAAAATAATTTATGTAGAATTAAAATATATTTTTATTTTTCTTACCGTATTATAATGGAGTTCTACCAAGTAAATGTCTAGTCAATCAATTATTACCAACAGGTTACAGGGATTGAGTTGTGATTTCGACAAAAATTGAGACATCAAACGTGCGCTATTCCATTAAGACAATTGGATTTATTTAACAATACAATTAATATTCTGCTCAAATTATATAAAATTAAGATTTTCTGAGCCATATTGAAAGTTTGATATCTACGTCCCAACCTTCCACATGAAATCACTAGACAAACAACCGGTATCAGTATCCAAGGTTGGCAGGAGAAAGAACGAAATGGAGACAGCTGATTTTGCAGTGTCGCAGAATAGTCACGATCCTCAGTCATGATTAATGCGATGGAGAAAAATGAACTCTCTTTGGCCAATAAAAATTTCAAGAAATACTTTATTGAAAAATTTCTAAAAATGGCAACATTTTGAATAAGCACATGATTTCGAATTACAAAACTGTTGACAGAGTGATTGGTTGCTGCAACTGTAAACGATAATACTTGTAGACTCTCGATGTTTCTTCATTGTTTTTGATCATTTTTTATAAAAAATAGACCGGTATTCCGCGACCGACATTCTGGCCAACCCCTGAAATATAACGTATCTACATTTTATTTTCGAGTTGTTATTCATTTAAATTTTAAACTTAGTAGGCTTAATGATATACGTAGTCCTCAACCACTTCTAATTATCTCTTAGAGTTCTTTCAATTCACAACCATAACCACGTTATCGAATCCCTATACAGAGTCCTGTATTTAAGTATACAAAGATTAGCTTTCATCATTCAGGCAATCTTTTGCTCCCATTTCGCAGGACTAACAATATATTATAAATAAGTCGGGTCCGAGGTGCAGTGGTCAGCGTCGTTCGTTTCCGTGACGGATCTCGCGGGTTCGATTTCCAGTACGAACAGCATTTTTTCATTCGATTCTGTTCGACTAGCTAGTTACCAGTCCTCCCTTAGCTTTATTATGTATATCCCTATCCTCATCGAACTAAATAAAGGTTGAGCAGCTGAGTTGTTCCTCATACTCAAAAAATATGTTAAGATATGGGAGCAGAAATGGATTAAAATATATATATAATATAATGTAATATATTAAATTCGACTATAAGTTTGAACGTCGAATAACGTACACAAGTAACTACTTTGCAGTTTTTGAGTACATTTAATTATCGTTATATATGTATGTCATCACCTCTGTTTTGAGGTAACGTTTTTTTGCGATAAAGTCATCTTTTTTGCTTCGTATCAAAGAAAACACTCGCATGATTTATGAATTCATTTCCCAAATAATACAATTTGGATTTAGATTTAATGATTCGCCATGAGAAACTTTCAATATTAGATGTCAACTACCGGTATGTTGCCAAACCTTTAATTTGTTTTCGATAATGTCGAAAACGAGTTGACGCGATCGACTGCAAAAATTATTATTGTCACGTCACGTAACTTTCGAAGTGTTTACGCCACGAGCAAAACTATTTAATCAAGTAATCACTTGGCTCGAGTGCAATTTTCGGTCACACAACAAAAACCAAAAAAGAAGTTTTCCGATAATTCAAACATGACATTAAAGCAAAGATTGCTAATTTGTTAGAAATCAACTTTGAATTTTGCTCATGTAAATTATGAATCATCAAAAATAGAATAGTTAAAAATGTTAATCAACTAACGTTTGTGTTATACTCTACACATGTTAAGAGAAATGAAAGATTTTATTCAAAAATAAGAAGAAGAAAAACTGCATATATATCACCTAATTCAAAAGTAGTCATATCATTAACCGTTCATTCTCAATACAGTGGCGCAATGTAAACAGTATAGGAATTAGTATTTTTTATTAATATTTTTAATGTTTTCGTTTACATTTCAATTGAATGTTGTGTATTGATATCCATTCACCTCTTTCTTGACTCATATTTTCAGCCCTGATATCCGGTCACAATGTTGAGAATGCGGATTTATAATTCTCGCGATGAGTGAAGCCGGTCCCGATCTTTCTCAAATTATAAATTGAAGTAGTACTATTTACTGAAAATAATGCTTTTCCACCAAGAAGTGACAGTTGACACATTATAAGTGATAATAATGAGCAGTATGTATAGGCTTTAAATTAATGAATGCATGATCCGATTGTGAGACTAGCGCTCGATTTACTTATTTCAAGCACTATAATAACATGTCAAAAAATTGTAAATGACTTATTTTTAATAAACCATTTAAGGAGAGGTCGATAACATTATTGCATAAAGAGTTATTCTTTCGCTGAATGACATTTTAAGATACATACTATGAACATAAGTATCTAATTTTTCAACACTAAATTTACTCACCAGCAGTGGCGGCCGGTGACAAGAATATTAGGGAGTGCAATAAAAAAACCTATTTATGCAAAAAATCTATCCTCCGATTCTTGGATTTTGAAAATACATCTATAACACAGATTTTAAAGTCCGACATTGACGATACTAACTGCTTCTCTATACTTGCATGGCAAGAGAATTAAGCTTATCACAATGTTATACCGGAGAAGCGATTTAAGCCGAAATAATACTGTGTAACTAAAAACACGTCTACAAAGACTTGAAACCTTTCAAAGACTTGAAATCAATCAACTTATTAACAATAGGTAGGATAATACCCTAGATTTATTATAGATATTCTTATGTTATTATCTGGTCATTAGTATTTGCGATACTATATTCAAAAATATTATATATGTAGAAGATATATAATAATGAAGATAAAATTGTATTGTAGAATATTATATAGTTAATATTATATAGTTTGTCCGGTCCGTGGCGTAGTGACAACGGCGTTGGCTTGCGTGCCGGATCGCCCGGGTTCGATTCCCGGTACGAGCGGATTTTTCAGTCGATAAATCTGTTCCAAGGTATGGGTGTTTGTGTTGTTTGAAAAATCCCTTCCTACCTTTCCGATCCCAAAGAGCGACGCATAGTGACAGCGATTAGCTGATCACTAGTCCTGTCCTAGTACTCGTATCCTTTCCATCCCTACTCTCTTCGAAAAGAGAGGTTGAGCAACTGAGTAACAAGCAGTTCTCGTATAAAAACATGTATTGAGATAAACTCCGCGAGAAGTCCATATGCTCCAAATCGGGAGCGGACATGGTTAAAAAAATATATTATACAGTAGCATGAACATATAGTAGGTAATTAGATATTGTATTAAATTTTTTCGGACAGTTTTATATGGACAAACACTTTCTTTATACTAAAAACATTATTGATTCATATTATATACGCTAATAGCGTTTGTAATAAGATGATTATGAAATGACAAAAGTATGAAAATATAAAAAAAGTAATGAGTAATGAAATATTTATGAAAATAAAAATGCTATAGTTACGTAAATCGAAATCCAGCCAAGATAAAATGGATAGAATGCACTTTCACACATACACTTTCCACCCGCGATTATCGATATATTTCCGTACGTCAAAAGAGTTCATCTGGGTAGATTTAGCCCTATACTGAAGTATCAGGGAAGCAGCAAAAACAAATGTGAATATTTTCGACAAAGAACGTGAATTCGAGACTTCTCGCATCTAGGGAGAATATGCACCACTAGCCTCGAAATTTCAAACGATTTTTTTGCTTCGCGCATCCGTAGCGACGAACTAAAATCATTTTTTCTACCTACCTTGACAACGTCAATAGGGTCATTCGAGAATTTCCAAGAAGTGCGCCTCAAGAGGGTTCAACATCTATAATCGTCTGGCGTTAGCAAACTTATTATTACTAGTTTTACTTTTGCTGGGATGCGTGAAATATCCTTTTATGAAACATACAATGATGGAATTTTGAATGAATAAATTGATATATTTATTTTGAAATTGCTTATTGCTTGAGCATACACGCAAAGAATTTAAAATTATTAATTGATATAAATATCGATATAAATATTATATTTATTTTGAAATTGTTGCAATATATTCAAGAGCGCAGTGCACCATTGCGCTATAGCACGAGCCGTCCCTGCTCACCAGGGTAGGTGTCGTTTTATCAGTAAAAAATTTTAACTGATGACTGACATATATAGTTATTATCTCCGTTGTTTATGTTGATGGACTGTCGTCCACAGCAATGTAAACTTTAATACGTTGATTTTTTCAACGATTTATTGATTTGCACACAATAATAATGAATGTGATCCCACCAGGGCCGTAGCTAGGAGCTAGCTAATAGGGTGACCGCCCTGGGCGCCGAGGCGCTGGTAGAGCATATGGGGCGTCAAAATGATGCCAGGAAGCACAAAATGTACTCCTTGCCCTAGGCACCAAAAGATCTCGCTACGACCCTGGATCCCACCCTTAATTCAATCCTAAAAAACATAACAAATGAAGCGATACGATAGCTTCTAGTCCATTCGTGATCCCATTTTTTTCTTTCTCGTATTTGAAGAGACGGGTCCAGCAACTAATTAACAAAAAAAAATATTTCTTATCGTACTATGATGCGCCACTGCTATTTACCAATATTTTTTAATGAAGTTTCATTTCCATTTTAGCTGTCAGATATGTGATTTGAATCGTCAATGCAGAATCATTGATATTTAAGTAAGATATTTTATGACCAATGACAATTTTTAGTGCAAAAGGCTTTTACATGGTATACTTCAAGAGATCTAGAGGTGCCCAACTTCTTCGATATTGCAACATACTTCAGTCGATGGCGAACCGTTTGCGCAATTTTTTGGATCTTTTGGTCTAGAAATTCAATAAATAAGACAAAAATGAAAACGATTTTACATGAAAAAAAAATTTTTTTTTTGTATTATTTCTAATGGTAAAATCGAAGATTAAATAAGTTAAATGAAGCATGTCTGCGCCGTTTTTTTCTTATGTTGATATAAATATGCATAACGAGTTTTCGTAATGGCGATTAAACATGTTTACCGATTCAGGATGAGAAATGGGAACACGGTCGTGATGGACTACAAATGGTTTCGCGGTTGTTTTGTTGGACATCCCTGACGTATCAATTTGTAAATATTAACGATTTTAAAATCCTTGAAGATATATAAAAAGTTATAGTATTCATGTCTGTTATCATTGAAGTGGATAAAGGTTTGAGTTTTAAACATTGAAAAAAGAATATCTTTCAAAATTAATTGAAAAAATAATTGATACAGCGATTTTAGCGCCGTTTTAAATTAATAAAAAAAATAATCAGTGGCGTACAATAATTAATCACCTCGCAAATGCTATCTATATTTCGTATGAAGTGAATTGCTGAATACGAATTACCAAATTGATTGCAGTCGCTGGTTACGCAACTGAATATAGGAGTTATCTGAATTCAATAAACATGTTTTATTTAGGAGTTTTCAAAAGAGCAATATGGGTTGTTTCGGATTATTAAACCATTTGATTATCAGCATCGCAATGCCATCCCTATGGCAATTTTGGTAATGCAATGCCGACACAGCTGTGAAGATTCAATGGTATTGTATAATTATTATCTATAATCAATAACAAATTATGACAATGAAATTGTAAAGAAACGCGATAACCGTCAAGTATATTTATTATTTAAATGTTTAGTAACGTAAACAAAAGGTTAACCAATAAGACAATAATAGAAATGAATCATGAATAAAAAATTACCTTGCGATCTGGAATCGTGAATTAATCCAATAAAAAATACAGCAAATAAAAGCCGGGACATCGTTTGTCCAACCGCCGCTTCTCGTCCACACATTTCGTATATGATTCAAACCAGAATCACATTAAAAATATAATCAAAAATATTGTAAAACCGAAAACTAGATTTGAAATTAATTAATTTAAGTTCACAGGGTTGAACTTCACAAAAGTCACACGCGACGGATTTGATACATTTTACTGTCAACAAGCGCCAACCCTTGTATTGTGTTCGAATTTTAAAAAATTGAATTTGCTGACAGTTCCGATTTTTTTGTTTGTATGATTTTTGAATTATCTTTCCGTCAGATTATTCCGCGCGCAAGTTCTTTTAGAGACTGGTACAAGTTTGATTCCTGTTGTGAAGTCAGAGACGGAATCTCCCCACTACCGACGAAATGTTGTACGGCTGCAATATTCGCCTTTCACCGTTACATTTTATGTCGGTCTATGGCGCGGCGGACAACCGACCACTCAGCTGAGCCGCCTATGTTTTTCAAACTGCTTTCCATAAGACTCAAGGATATTTACTCTGCCATTTGCACTTAAGCGTAAACTTATGACACAAAAAAAACGGAAAAAATTTTGCTCTGGACTACCGATAGAATCATATTTTTTTTTTTGATTTTTGGAACATAATATATCATATCGTTCATCACGATCCTAATTCTGTTTTTTTTTTATCTAGCTGTATAGAGACAATGTGAAAATGCAATTCTGAAAAAAGGTTGTAGTTGAGTGGAAAACCCAACAGCTTTAAGTGAGAAAGTGATACCTAGTACTGAGTGGAAAAATGCTCATTTTTTTTTGGCATAGAATGATAACTTAAAATAATAATTCTTAGTCGACGTTTCAATGTAGACGTGAAATAAATTTGTGCTCAAGGGGAATTCGGATCCTTAATAATGGATGCAATGACTGAGCGATGTGGGAGGGGAGAGGGGGGGGTTGCTTCTATGATTGATGCTCTTGTCCCTCTTGGCTCCATAAATTAAAATAAACATTTTATAAAAAAATATTTTCAATATCTGTGATAAATTTGAATTTAGAACTGAATCTCATCAAAATGCGTTTGTGTGTACTATTTGAGATAAACAAAAAAAATTTACAAAGAAAGTAAAATTTTTTCTCAGACGAAGTTGTTATGGTCAGCCATTTTTGTAATGGTTCTTGGTGCTGCTCGGAACACTTTTTGGGAAGCACTGGTGGAGATGGTCCCAAAACAGTCTGTGCATACATGGATGAGTACAACAAGCATGAGTAAATGCGTTTGCTTAGTGAAGACATTATATTTATCTAGATTTGTTTTACTTATTATTTGAATGACTTATGACTCAATATAAAGACAGTCTACTGTCAATACATTAGCAAACTAAAGATAGTTGGCAAGATAGAAATCATTATTCTAGGCAGTGACGGCTGGTGACGGGGTGCTGGGGGGTGCAAAAGGAAGATTCAACTATTTTTCCGTACTACGGAAGAGAAACAGTTGGTATTGCGAACATCTGAATTGAAAGTCCATGCTATAGAAGTGTTTTAAAATCCAATGAATAGGAAAGAACTCTTGCAAAAATGGTTGAATCTTCCATTGCACCCCCCAACACCCCGTCACCAGCCGTCACTGATTCTAGGGAGGTATCAGGAAAAGGGACCAATGTTATGCACTCAGGAATAAAAATGTTAGATAGTAAATGAAAAATTCTATACAAGGAACAGAAAGAAAATGCTAAGCAGTATTCACTTACATTGTTGAATTAAATGAACTGAATATTTATTAAATATTCAAATAACCTATTATTAAACTGAAATCTATGTACACCCATCCCTCGCTTAACACAGAAGATAGGTTCTGCTAGATCACCGTGTTAAGCAAAACCATGTTATGCGAGACTAACAAATGTATGAGAAAGAGAGGATAAGTTCTTTTTTTAAATTTTAAGAAAAAATAGGTTTGTAGAACTTCTGGAAATTTATTGAAATATTGTGAACATGGATAAAATATATTATTCAATGTCACTATCACTAGAAGACATCAATATAGGAATTTTCTTTCTTTTTATTGGCTGAATGTCATCAACACTACTACTTTCAATTACGTTTTCTGTTAAATTCCATCGTCGTTCGGTAAATCGGTAATTTGTGATTGTTCACTTTTTTTGATATTATTGTAAACCTCTTCATATCTGGCAACGCATTGTTTCATTTCTCGTTGAAATTTCAAAGCTCGATCCATATCTGGATCATTATTAAGGAAATGTATTTCTATATTTCTTTGCCATTTGCAACCCATCTTTTATTGTTTTAGCAGTAATCGTTGAAATTGGACCAGAACTTTCGGTGTCGCTTTCGGTATCGCTTCTGATTTCAGGAGGAACACTTATAGTCATATCAATTAACTCGTTCATAAATTTTGTTGATTGCTAAATCCTCCAATCCCTTACGTCCTATGGAACGTGCGATATTAAAAATTTTGTCTACAAAACGTCGAAAACAATTTATTTTCCACTGAAACTGTGCTAAATCGAAACCGTGTTAAGCGAGGGATGGGTGTCAGTGGCGGATGGTCTCCACAATATGAGGGAGTGCAAAAGAAGCTTCACCTATTTTTGCATGATATCCTCCGATTCATGGGATTCAAAAGCCCTTCTATAACACGAATACTTATGTCAGATATTAGCAAAACCAACTGTTTCTCTATAATTTAAATTGTTTTGTTTGAATTTTGCCAATGACATCGTATGTTGAGGTTGTTAAATATTTAAATTGCAACTGGAAAAATATGTCAATCCGTTTGATTCACGATAGATTCTCACATTTCATTACATATAACAAAATAGAGTACCTAAGTCACTTATAGATTCCATTTTTGAAGAATGTAAGTATTAAGCATTATAAATTTTAATATACAGTATATTTTATATTTATATTTTAATATATTTAATAAACTTTGTTATTCCATGTCTTGTATAACAAGTTGTTACACGTGTTTGCCTCTCCGGTGAAAACAAAGATATCAATTGCATTTTTTTAAATATTAAAAATGAACTTTACAGAAGATACTGCCGACTATATTTTATTATATTTTTTAAGGACAGGCATTCTCCCACAAACCGAACAAATCCAAATCATATTGTGAAAAAATCAAACAAAATATTATACCGTAATAGTATTCGAAATACAGAAAGACCTCGACTTTCGCACCTAATTCGTTCCTGAACTTTGTGCGAAAGTTGAAATGGTCGAAAGCCGAGGGAAGTAAAAAAACACCAAAAATGTACTTAAAATTTTTTATTTTAATAAAGCCAGGATTTTTTTATTGGATTTCCAAATGACTGGAAGCAATTTTTTATCTTTCCCTTTCAATTCTCTAGGATTTTCTGCTTGATAAACTAACAATGGCTTCAATTTTAAATCACCAGCTAAATTTTCACTAAGAAGCAATGTCAATCGGTTTTTAGAAGGTTTATGACCAGGAGCAACTGATTCGTCCTTTGATAAGAATGTACGATTAGACATCTTCTTCCAAAATAAACCAGTCTCATCTACATTGAATATTTGACCAGAGGTTATATTCTCCATCTTCAATAATTTTGAACAGTGAGGAAAAAAGTCTTTTGCAGCATCTTTATCCGCATCAGATGATTCTCCAGTGAATTTAACATTGTGTAAAGAATACCTTGTTTTAAAATTTTAAAACCAGCCGTTACTTACATGAAACACCGAGTTTAGCCTTCCAATCCTTATGTACTCAGAAGAACGCCTTTTTGATTTTGGTCACTAATCCAATACGACAAAGATTTCTCCATTTCATCCATTACTATGTCGTGCCTTTTGGAAACAACTTTTGATGATATATTTCCACAATTTCTTACATATTCCTTTCGGATGCATTCGGACTCGCTCACGCTCGTATGTTAATGCATATGTGCGAACAGAGCGTAACACTTTTCACAGTACGGACTTGGCTCATATGCGTTTCATTTTTTTCGATTTTTGAAAAATGTGCGAAAGATGTGGTCCGCCTGTACATATTATATTTACAACATCAAACAATCACATGTCAGGAAGTGTATGAACACAGTTAAATATCTTTCGCAATATAATTCCCCAAATCGTTAATAAATTGTGACATTGTATTGCTTTTTTCAACACCGGAGTTTTGTACGGCAAGTATTTTTGCAAAGGAAGGGAAGTGTAGGGAGGGAGGTGCACCAGAGATTCTGAGAATTTGTCATACATATCGAAGGTTGTCACGCGATCAAATAGAGTGACATCACACAAATGAAGATTCTCATACAAAATGATGGGGAGCTCGAGCCTATTTGATCCACCTAGTCTCTACGAAAAGTACCTACTTGGCGCGTCATAGCAAAGCGGTTTCAAAAGGCGCGCCCCGTATTTTTCGCTCGGTATTTTTTCATCATAGTTGTTCGCAATAAAATTTTATGATATTCACGTTGGAAATTTGTTAATTACTAAACTTGTACAATTATTATGTATGCATATTCTTTATTTTAAGAGTATTTAGAAGACGGTGCAGTGCACTCGTGCACCTTTACACGAGCCGTGCCTGATGGGTGTATATGTAAGACTGAAAGAAGAAAGCGCCAGTTAGCGTCAGTTGCAGTCTGACACAGTAGGGTTCAATGGTTTGTCTTAAATGAAATGTAGCGACGATTTCAAAAAGATTAAGAAATATATGACTTATAAAAATAATTAACATTTGATTAGAACCCAATGTTTCCCATATTAGAGTAGATCTAGAATTCAGAAAGCGGATTTGGGTTTTGTTATTTTTTGTTTTTTTAGTAACAGATGAAATCACAGAAATTTTAATTGTCAAGAGAATTGTGAAAAATAAAGACAACATAACAAGAACTTGTAAGCTACATTCTATAAGGAAGTCATTTTGAAGAGAAAGGATTTAATCAGAAATGATATGACTGACCACTTATGGTTCAATAAAATTGGATTTTGTTTTACTTTTAAAATACAGGTTTGTTAAGTTTTATAAATCTATTATTCTATACATTGGAACCCCGATCTTACGTTCCTGCATTAACCGTTTTCCCGAATTGTCCGTTCATTTTCTATAGTCCTGGCCAAACACCCGTAAGGACAATGTTAAAAAATCCCGCATTAAACATTCCTCGATTTTACGATTACCCCGATTTACCGTTTTGTTGAATTTATCTAAGAAACACGTTCTGTTCAGTCCCATCAGTTCGCAGAAAAGAACCGAAACTGCAAGTGAGCTATTGTTAACGTTTTATGGTCATAATATTTCCGGTGATATATCACTTACTGAGCACTGCAAGTGTGCAATTTTTTAGGTTTTATGATCATAATGTTTTCAGTGATCTCAGCACTGTGTCCTGTGTACATACAGACTCCAGTCACGTAACTGTGTTTACACAAGCCGATCAGCGCCGGTCGTATCAGCGATTTTTCGTAAATTCCCAATTAACCAGGAGAAAAACGAGTTGACATAGCAAAACGTCTGGAACTGACACCATCAACGATTTTTGCTAACAAGAGTTACATTCGCAAAACAATTGAAAAGTGTAAATTGAAAATCAATTTTTCGGGAAGAACTGTTGGAAATCGAAGAAAAATCAAATGATTCATTTGGTGATGGCTGGCGTCTTGCAGCTCCGGAGGACCTTGACTTTAGTATGTATGTGCAGTGTGACAGCGAGCTAGCCACATGTGGCGTCGAAACAATCGAGTTATAATGTGATGCTACTGCAATGACAGCAGCGAAGAAGAAGATGACCAAGAATGCAATGATGAACCTGTCATTTCATTTGAAGAAGCGTTATTAGCCTTCGAAAAAATAAAAACGTTTTTCTACTCCCCAGGACATAGATGAATCTTTAGTCAGGAAATTATGCGAATTCGAAGGATCATTTTTATAATTGAAGTGCAAAACTTTAAAGAAGCAACTAATTATTAAGGACTTTTTTAAAAAATGTATGTAAAAAGTAAAAAAAAAGTTTTTTAAATGTTGTACTTTTTTTATTTCATATTTTAAGCTTTCCCGCATTTATCGAATGTATTTCATGGTCCCTTGAAAAACGTAGAATTGAGGTTTCACTGTATTATACAAATATATATATGTTTATTACAATATTTTAGTTTTTTGGATATTTTCGTTGCTATAATATACTTAAATTAAAAAATACATTTTAAGATGTACGTACAAGATAAATGACAATTCACAATAGGAATAGCTGGGGTCACATTGAATGCAGACTGTGTGTAACATGTAACTGTACACAGTGAAAAAAGAATCTACCAGTGATGCTTTAAGGTAGCAAAAATTCAAACAAACATTTACAAAGATTCGAGAATAGTTGCTTGCGTTGAATATTGAGAAATGATTGGACGTGAGGAACCTGGAGATTAACTATTCCTGCCACATTTTTGTAGAGACATTTATAATGGATGAGTTACTTGCTGCAAACGCTTAGTGAGCTTTTTAGACGACCATCAGAAACAGATACTTACAGGATGAAGCTATGGATGCACTTAGTGGAACTGAAGAATGCCAGCATTTCATGAGAGGAAGCTAAGAGACAAACTGGTGACAGCTAATCTGACAGAAACTGTGCTATGACCATGTGCTCCATAATCTTACATACCTCTAGTTATGTTAGATTATCATCATGCCATTACGACAGACTCAGCGTTCAATTTAGTCTGTTTTTATATATAATTCAATCACGATAACTTAACTTAAATAATATAAAATATCGTTTAAATAAGTTGAAATAAATAGAAACAAACTGAATTGGTTCATTGGTCAGGACGCTTAAATATTGTGAAAAATATCAAATTATATTTAGCTTTACCAGGATTGTCAAGAAGATAATTCATGCCTTTTTTTATCACAGATGAAAGAAAATATCATGCAGAAATAGCTTAGTATAGCTAATGTTTGATAACCTTCGTATAGAACCAGTGACGGCTGGTGACGGGTGCTGGGGGGTGCAAAAGGAAGATTCAACTATTTTTCCGTACTACGGAAGAGAAACAGTTGGTATTGCGAACATCTGAATTGAAAGTCCATGCTATAGAAGTGTTTTAAGATCCAATGAATAGGAAAGAACTCTTACAAAAATGGTTGAATCTTCCTTTGCACCCCCCAACACCCCGTCACCAGCCGTCACTGTATAGAACCAAATAAGTTAATTAATTTCTTACCAGTTTTTTTCGTGCGTTTCATTTAAACATGATTTTGCAGAATTTAAGGCATATCTACGTCAATATGCTTTTATTGTTAATGTTAGATGTGGCGATATTTTTCTACAGCTATTACGGTCACTAAATTGTGTCACATACTATGTTGACTGTACTCTGCAAAAATATTTTTAGCTCTGAAAGTATTCTATATCATTTCAATGATGAGGTAGATTGGAAATGAATTACACTGATAACAATTGTATCAGTTAGCTCTCATATAAGGATAATAAATAAAATATAATAGGCAAGTCAATCAAATGTACATATGTAGGATTAATAAGCGAGACAAGAAAATACTTCAAATGCAAAATAGTCAAAAAATACTGTAACTTCGAAATATGTGATTAAGCCGAATGAAAAATGTATCATGATGAAGAAACACATAATCTTTATAGCAGCGATTAAAGTATATAAATAAATTATATACAAGAGAAATGTTATTATTGTTTACTTTTTTGGTGACATTTGGCTTATAAAATTACCATGCGAAAAATTAATAAGACAACAAAATATAATGTTGCAATCGTAAAAATATAGCATAAAAGGCCGGTAAATAATTATAATGTCACAATATAAAGTATATGGAAGTTATTCATTGTAATTAATATAATACTTTGATAATTTCAATAATCTTCAGCTGTTTTATGGAAATATGTCAAAAAGACATTTAACTATAATAATGGTGCTTACAAAATTATAACTTTCCAGATAATATATTATTATGTACGGCTTGGAATATTAAGAAATTAAAATAAATATTTAACCGATACAAAAAATGGGTAATTCGAGAGATAAGCGTAATAAGAGATGAAAAGCCGTAAAAACTTTAGTTATGTTTTTACTACCTACCTTAATCTTGTTGTCACATTTTGACACAAAATCATAACACTCGCGCCTTAAAAAAATATGAATTTCCCACTCCATTCGAATTTTGTGATCCAATCGTTTCCGTTAAATATTGAAAAGAAATTTTATCGTTGATCGTTGTTCGATTTATTTATGGTAATGTTTTAGTTGAAATTAAGTATTGAATAGTTTTTACTATTTTTTACGTTTTAAATGCTATTAACGCTGTATCCATTTTATTTTACTGCAGCTAGTTGGTAAAGTAGTATTTATAATAATGGTTCCATACAATAAGATGTATTGAAATTTTTATAACTGAATTTTAGTCACATGAATAATTAGACATCATTGATAGATGTCACTGTTATAAAAGCTAAACAATTAACTCTTCCCCTTCATTAATAACATTCAAAAAATAAATAAATGGAAAACCCTGATAGATTAAATGCCAGAATAGAAAAAGTTTTTTTTATTTAGTTCTTATGTAATGTGTTAAGCTGTTTGTTTATTTACCAGCCTTTTCAATCAATACCCGTGGAATTTTAATTTATGCCTTGGCCTGAAATGAAAACTTACCAACATGCTATCTAATATTGTTGTTAGCAGTTGCTATGGAAACGAAATTGTACATACAATGACATGTCATATGAAATCAAGAATATCCATCTAATAGAAACCTTGGAAGTGTGTGCGTATTGTTTGTTATTTCAATCTCCATGTAAATTTTTCTAATACTAAATAAAAAAATGAACAAAATTCACTATTGCATATGCAAAACAATGTTGGTAATTACATTGGTGTAGAAAAAGTACATTAAAATTCCAAAATAAATTTGACAGTATAAAGGATCCATTCATATATGCTGACAAATGAAATTCATAGTGATTTCGTGAAAAGAATGCCATTTTTTGTAAATCTTCTCCAAAGAAATATTGCATGTAAACTTAATCACAGCGTTTTGAATAAAAGCTATAACTGCATTTTGTATAACTGATAAAAATAATATGTCAACAGCTAATTCTCACTCAAATTTAGTAAAGAACAATGTTGATGATAAAAAAGTGCGTAAGATTAAAAAAGTAATTTCTAAAGATATCACAAAGCAAGCAAGTAGTTCTAAAAGTAAATCCACTGAAAAACTGAATCTAAAAGTGCCTTTAGTTACGAAAAATGATCCTATTAGTGTGGCTAAGAAAATAAATAAATTGGATAAAACACCAAGAGTATCTAATAAAGAATCAATAAACAAAAGCAGTGATAAGTTAAAAAATCAAAGTGTATTCAAAGACTCGAGCAAAATCAATGAAAAATCTAAGATACTTATCAAACAAAATTCCAAAGATTTAAAAAAAGTTAAAAGTTTATCTTCAGTCTCTTCAAAGTTGGCTAATGATCAAAAAGTAAGTGTTGAATCGGAACTAAGAATAGCTACTTCAAAATTATCAAATTCAAAGCCTGTTAAGTCAAAAATAATAGAGAGTAAAATTTCAAGACCAAAAAAAACTCCCGAAGTTCCTGTAAAACGTACCGTTGATTATTTTAAAAGTGATAAAACTACTGAAAAGCCAAAGAAAGTTTCTCCAACAAATGTGACAATAAATTCACCTGTTCACAAGAGCTCCGAAAAATATAGCAATTATGATGATTCTGAATCTTTAAGTTCTACATCTAATACAACCTTTGGTGAAGTGCAACGCAATAATTATTCAAGTATTCGCAGTGATGGATCAGAAGAAAATAAGTCTAAAAAACATCAACGATTTCGAACAAGAACACTTGAGTCACATGAAGTAAAATTAGTGGGAAATCCAGAAAATTCAGAAATTAACACACTTGCTATGAAAAGTCTTATAAACGGCGTAACAAATGTGGAAAAACCTCTAATTAAAACACCCAAAGCATTTTATATTCAATTGGAAGAAAAAAGTGAATCAAAAGACTTTATAGAAATAAAAAAAACTTCTGAAATTTCAGTAACCCCAGAAGATAATAATTCTTTAAGTTACGATGACGACTTTGAGTCATACGAGTCAGATTTTGAGGCTTGCAGCTCGTCAGAAAGTATGAGAGTTGACAGTAGAGATGATACAAACTCTGATAACTCTGAGATAGAATCTGAAAATGTAAGCGAACAAGCTTTGTCAAAAAATGACATAAAAACAATTGAATTCAAAGAAGACGAGAAGCATTTAGATTCAGGAAATTATGAACTTCGAGAAACTAATTCTAAAACGAATAGTATAAAGAATGATATAACTGATAGCGCAAATGTTTTAATGCATGGTTATTTGAAGAGCGCAGATTCAGCAAGACATGTATCCTATACTGATGAAGGATTTGATGAAAATTCAGGAGGATTTTCATCCACATCCATATTATCAAAACAAGAAGAGCAACCTGTACAAGGGAATGTATTTGATATCGGCGTTCAGTTCTTTGATAAATCTATAAAACAGCATAAAGAAAAAATTATAAATGATAATAAAAAATTGAGAGTTAAAGAATTGCTAAGTTTAATAAAATTAGACACAGTGAAATATTCCTTGTTTGACATGTCTCCTATACCATATGACATATATATGAAAACATTTGGAAAATCAAATTCAACCCAAGGGTCATCGCAAACAAATGATGATAGTGTAGACGAAGCAATTCAAACAGATTTTACGGATATGAACAACAAGTGGACACAACATCCCGTTGATTTTTCAGACAATGAAATTCGTGCTATGAATGATAATAGAAATGACCCCATCACTGACAATTATTTGAATACAATAGGTACAATAGGCAATCCACCCAAACGACATATGAAATATTATGAAAAAATAAAATTTGTTAAGCTGTCATGTCCATTACAAATTTATTGTAAACAGAGATTAGGTTGTGGCACAGATTTATCATATTCAAAAGATGACATTGATAAAAAAATTATATTCTCGAACAAAAAGCTATTTTTAAAAACTGTGAGATTTATGCAAAGTACAGGAAATGTAATGATAAATTATTTAAATGAGAAATGTCATTCGCTTGATGCAAATCAAACTCATAAATCAGAATTCCCTTTTAGTAAAAGATTTACCAACCTATTGCCGCATACTTTTGATTATCTGAAAGATCGTCCACCTGCTATTTTGACCTTTTCTGAAACCAGTATTAGTTGCTTTTTGACAGTACATCCTGAAAAAGAATTAACAAGTGAATCATTAGACACAAAGGATCTAAAGAGTTTATTTTTCATGAGAACATTAATATGCATTTGGACATCACAAAACTACATAGCCACGACTCCTGTGAAAATACTCGTAGCTGTGGAAAACATTTGTTCTTGTAGTTTCAATGGTGGTCTAACTGGTATAGTTATTTCAGGATCTAATAATGGGTAAGTCTTGTTATTATATTTATGCTTTGAGTATTGATAATGTTGTTAAATTTCTATTGGCAGTTAGTCATTGCATTTCATATTTATTAAAAAAAGTATGTATAAGATAATAAATTTAGAAATGGGATAATATTGAGAAGATTTATTTACATTGGATTGTTGTATGTATTATAATTGCCATTTTTAAAACAAACAGGTAAAATTACAGTTGCATTTCAATATCAATGTACTACATTCATCAATGTACGCAAGCAAATAATGTATTAATTTAGCCAATGTCATAACATGTACAGTGAAACCCCGATTCTACGTTTTTCAAGGGACCGTATAAAAGAAACGATTATGCGGGAAACGATGAACGCGGGAAAGTTTTATATATGAACTAAATGCCGGGAATATAGAAAATGAACGCACCATGCGGGAAAACGTATATTGCGAGAATGTAAGATCGGGGTTCCACTGTATTAAAATTATTCTTTTTTTTAATCACTATCTTTGTTATATTTCAGAGTTCTCTATGCATGGGATTTAAATGAATCAGATAGTGGGCAAATTTTAATATCAAAAGTCATTGAAGACGATACAAATATGGTTAATGAAAGAAACTTGAAATCAAGTGAAGACAATCCGGAGAATATTTTAAATAGAAAAACAAAGATAGTTAATGAAGTATTATTGAGAGGTTGTTCATTCAGTGATGCAAATTTGAATACTATTAACACAAATTCTCAATGGATGGGAGCAATAGTAGATATTATTTTTCTAAAATATTTGATACCTTATAATACAGGGTTTAAAGAAAGGCCTAAGTATAATAATCAGGTGGGTAAATTTGCATTGCCATTATTTTTCTTAATTATAGTTAATAGAATTATATTTATGAGATAATTATTGGACTTATTACTTTTCATATATTCAAGAAACTACCTATAACATTGAATTGATTTTATCAGCAGGTCTCTACTTTACATCAATGTGGATTCTTGACTATTTGGACTGTTATTAATTCAGCGCTTTTCAAAGCAGAAGACGTGGTATCTGTAGATAGTTATTGCTCAACTCTTGTACTCCATAAAAGCTATGTTATTGACTTAAGAAAATCATCCTGTTTGAATAATTTACAACATTCTTTAAATCACATATCAGATTCATCCAGCAAAGGCACTAGATATCAAGAATTTGACTTAATTACAGCCCAAAGAAGAAACTCTTTGAAAAGAGGTGATATAACAATGGCATTTGAAAACAGTGACAATCTGAAAAATGGATTGGCAAGAAAGATGCAGCCAATGAAGTTTGATATGGATAAAACCAAATATACACTATTTGGACAAGAAACAAAGACCGAAAATAAAGGGTTTCTTGACCTTGATCCAAAAAAAAAGCTTGAATCTAATTTATATGATACTATATCCAAAAAACGCACAGTGATTGAATCTGATAATATGCAAAAACCTTTTTGGGATGGGAATATAATCTGCTCAAAAATAAAACATTTAATTGACGATAGTGGAATTGGGCATTTTTTAGTTGCTTGTAATGGAGGGAAAATTGTTCATCGTTTACAAAATTCGTTGCACAAGAAATCATTTTTGTTTTCTTGCGGGGGTGAGTAACTATGTCTTCCCAAATACTCTTCTTATATCCCGTATACATTAAAGATTTACACTTGGAAGTTATTGGCGCGAATGTGACATTACATTTATGAGTGTAAGGATGAACTCTATATTTTGGCAAGACGTATAGGCTATACAAAAGTTCTAGGTAATGCGAATATAATAAATCTTATAACTTATAAATTTTGAGGCCTACTTAATTTAATTTTTTTAATTACCATTATGTATTTCTATATTTTTAGAGAATTGGTATGTATTTAAATAGAAAAATGACACAGCCATTTCATGAATATTTATTGTGTAGCCAGCAAGCGATTTTTGCCAATTTCTTCTGTCAACATACAGTAGCTGTAGCGTAGCGCATTGAAATTATTTTTTCTACTATCAGGCTCCATGCTATATTAAATTTCTCAATGCCAGCTTTTTTGAATATGGTGTTACTTTCTGATTGCAATGGTGAATAATCGTTTAGTGGAAATAATTCATACATAGCCGCTATATAGTGTCTGTTATAAATAAAAATCTTTTGATAGTTTCACAACTAATAACAAACACATCCAGAGGAATAATAAAGTTATCCATTTAAAATTTTATAGTACAAATGAGTTTCCATATTGTGTAGTTCTTTTTAGTTAATTCATATAATGATTGATTATCTTTCAGATAATGCAGTTTCTACAACATCCATTGAAATATGTCCTTACAAAATACCGTATTTCCTTGTGGGATGCCATGACAGCACGATCCATTTATATTCATTAGATTCACCAAGACCAATAAAAAATTTCATATCCACAAATACTATTGAAAAGTTCACATATATCTCCAATCAAAAATATTCATTTAAGAAGGAAGCGAGGATTATGGAAGTGGACAAATCTCTAGGAAATGATATTATTAGTGTACAGTGGTCGAAAAGTAAGCCATGTCGATTCTTTGCAATCAGTAGAAATGGAAGACTCATAGAATGGGATTTAACAAGTAGTGATGTGACACATAAACAGTCGGGCTGTGCTGATTCGTCAAGTGAAAGCCTGATTCAAGAACTCAAAATATTGCCAATGTTTGACGGAGAATCTGGACAAAAAAAGGAATATATGGTATTGCTTACTTGTTATATTTTAGAAAATAGTTTTATCGTTTTATGCTACAATTCATATGCCGTTTTGACTTTAGTAACTTTCAGCAGCTTGGTTGTTTCCACTTATCTTAGTAGGTACAAATTGTTAGTAAAAACGTCAATTAAAAAATCAAAATCTGGGGATCATACAAAAGCAATACCAATTTATTCAGCTGTTTCAAACATAAGTTATCAGGAAGTATGTAAATTCAAAATCAGTCAAAGTGGAGAAAACAGAGATATTAAAAAAATACTTATAAAATTATAGCCAATTGGGCTTCCTCATTCCTATCATAGCTGTAATTTTGCTAGTTTTGTTACATGTCCATCACCTATTTACCCAAAGGAAATATTTTTTATGCTTAAATACTTATAAGCTGATAATTATTTATTACTCTATTTTTGTCAAATTATATTAAATAGTATGTAATAATTGCATCGTATTAAGGCAGCAGCTGTCAATATACAGCAATATCAATGACTGGTATGTGAAGGCTTATTGTTAGGGTAGTATTGATATTATTTAGTTCCAGAAAATTATAAGATTTGATATAGTTGTTGTGTGTGATAAAGTGCGCAAATACATAGATGGTTAAAAATGATTTGTAGGAATGATGGTTTTATTTTAAGCTGGTTTCTAACGCAGCTTACAAGTGTTTATATTTAGTGAAATTTTATACACTTGTGCCTCGTATAACACGGTTATATGGTTCCACAAAAAAGTGTTATACAAGGTTTGAAGTTCATACAAAATTAGGGTTTGCGTTCCAAAAAAAATATCGAAATACGTATTTCCTTATAAGGTTTAAAAATATTTTGTAATTCCCTCTTGAATTTAGAATTTGTTTCCATTATAAGATCATTTTCAAAAAAACTAAACTATTTTAATAGCCAATTCCAGGCCGTCATTTATTGATTTTAATGTGAAACATGTAGTTTATTCGCTACAACTGCTTTCTGAGTCATTAATGGTAGGTTCATCCAACATTTCAACTAATTCTTCTTCGTTCAACGTACGATCCTTCAATATTTCTTGGGTGTCATGAATATCCATATCATAAAAACCTTCTCCACCAATACCACGGTCCACGACAAATGTTTATTGTAATTTTTTTTTTTCCTTAAGCCGTTTTATGTAAAGTGTGTTGTATAAAAATATGTAACCTTTTATACACCCGAGTTGCATAAAACCGAATTATATGGGGCTCAAGTGTATTGTTTTCATAGCCATTTATGTAAGCTGATAAAAGTAAGTTACTATTGTATTGTTGCAGGTATTGCAGTTTGGATCGGGAGAAATCCAGGTGCATTCGATGAAAGATGATTATAATTCAAGCCTTCATAACTATCATCAAGAAAGAAAATTATTGATGAAATATTTAGAGTTATTTTAGTGAATAAATAAATAAAATAACGATAAATTCATCGATCTATTGATGATGTTTACTTACCTATATTATTTTAATTTTAGATTAGTTATAATGAATGCAATAATGTGGCTTTAATTTAAATATTAAAACTTTATTACCAAATAAAATATTTTAATACTAGGGCACATAAATAGACATTTCTTTTTGTTTTTATTGAGCAATTTGATAGATTTTGTATCTGAAACATGACATAGTATTTAATTTATTCAATAATGATATTGGAATGTTTTCACATTTTTATTGTTGCTGTAGTCAATTAATTTTAGAATAAGGAAATAAAATATAAAATGTTTTACTGTGTATCAATATCATATTTATACATTTCATTCGAAGTATGCAGGGCTGTGGAGTCGCTACAAAAAAAAGACTCCGACTCCGATGACATGACATATGACATAAATGAATGTGAGATTTCATCTGACCAGTTGATAATGCTCGCGATGAGCGAAACCGGTCCTGATCTAAATAAGTTTATTTTGGAAGAAGTACTAAATTTATTTTATTATTTTTAATAACACTTTTTCTAGTTAATAGATGTCACTGTAACGAAATATTAAGTATTGCTCTTGCTCTTAAGAAATTTATATATAGGTATCTCAATATACTCGGACGTAATGACAATATGAAAAAGTGCTGTTATTTTAATATGAAATTCTAGCCGTCACAAGGTTTATGGTCACTTAAACTAGTGTTTCCCAACCTTTTTACACATGCGGACCGATAAAATAAGGAAAATTTCGCGGACCACTGATACTGAAATGAAATTGGTTTTTATTTTATATTTTTCTAAAAAAGACTTAAATGATTGAAATTTGGCATAATGTCTGCGGCACTAGGCCGCGGACCACCGATTGGGGCACACTGATTTAAGCAATGCCTTGTCTCGAATTACAATAATTGTCTGTCAGGGTGCAGTCTCAGCCAATGTCGAATCACACCCGCTAGTAGGTATCTAGTAAGGAGTGGGTAGGTGTCTACATTATCTACTCTTTCAAATAAGGCTTTCGCTGCGTCCACTTCTTTGTCATAATATCGCCATCAAAATATCATCTTATAACGCTTACCCTCTTCTTTGTCTCTCTTTTGTATTGGGTTTTTCGCAAGCGACGTGAAATTTAATGCATGCTTACATTATATTGTTATATGTATAAGCCATTATGTATGTATACCGTCATCGTCTTTCATTTTTAGCCCAGTGCTTAAAAAAATACTTTCACGCCATGATGTTTAATCTATACGATAATTAGAACTTCAAATAAAAATCCCTTCCATTGCACTTGCACATCAATATTGAAAATGAAAACTATTTATGATAACTTCGCATTTCGTATTTGAATACTTTAGCGTACCTTATAGGTATCTAAAATATTACGGTAAGAAAAATAATAATGTATTTTAGTTCTACATAAATTATTTTATATATTTGTGGATAGCTATTTAGGCTTACGCCTTCGTCAGAACTATAGATATAGATAGTTCTGACGAAGGCGTAAGCCAAAATAGCCATCAACAAATATATAAAATAGTTTATGTAGAACTAAAATACATTGTTATTTTTCTTACCGTATTATAATGGAGTTTCTACCAAGTTAATGCTTACTCAATCAATAAATCTAAAATATTGTAATTTGTACCTTAGAAGCACAATGTAGTTGAAAAAGTTATCAACGGAATATATATAGATAATAAGAAGCAGCAAAAATTATGTATGCAGTTTCAATGATCCATCAAAAACTGTAAATAAACTTTGAATTATTTGAAATTTGAATAACAATTTAACTTAGTGGTTAGCTTTTTTTATATAAACGATATTAACTATTTACTACGCGTCAGCTCAAGTTCATTCTTTCACTTGAAATAGACTAAAGATGCCGAAAAGCGAAACCCAGGTCGTAAGCGACAAAACTCATGAAAAAAATCTAACGATTCAAATTTGATATTGAAGCTTCATCAAGCACCTTCAGCCGAAAGCCTGAATAATATTATTCGCTCACGGCGACATGAATTGCATGTACTTTTGAAATGAATAAAAATATAATTTTAGCTAAAAATGTATTGTAATTACAAATACGTTTTTTATTTTTATGAATAAATTTTTAATTTTTTTTTTTTTTATAATTTACCCCTGTTTTAGAATACTTTAAAAAATTAAAAACCCACTCAATAAATCTAAATTTGATAAAACTTTAATTCATTAGAAAACCTAAAATTGTTCGACATCATATCTATGACACTAAACATCACAGCATAATAAGCGGAATCAGCTAGATGGTTTGATGATTTGCAGTAATCTGGAGCAACGTCAATGGAAGTGGCCTTTCATATAATACCAGAGGAGCTAATAATGAGCTTATGTGGGAATGAATACAGAAGGGAAATGCAAAGCTCTCAGCGATGCGAGCATACACGTAGATAACCGTATTATTGTTGTGGAAATGATAATCTATTTGAAATAACCAGTCGGTGTATTAATCCGGCACTAACTGGACATTGAAACATGTTTCTACTATGTCACTGTTTAATTATATAGTTTAGCTATAAGAACTTTTTAGCAATCCTGATAAAAGTTCTGACAAGGTAAACACCAAATGCTAATTTTTAAAGTATCTTAGGCAGGTCTTTTTTATTGTTTGAGTTGATATCGTGTGATTTTTTTAACTCTCCATTTAAAAAAAAATCTGGTTTAAGGTGAGGCGAAAGCTAAACAGTGGCTTTAATTTATTTAGTTTGTAGTGTTAAGAATAAAATGCTAGTTAAAGACACCAGTGGCGACTTATTCAGTCTACGGTTAGAAGAACAAGGAATACCATATTCAAATGAGGCGTTTCCAATAAATACATTCTCTAGAAAATCTTTAAAACCATATGCAATTTTTTTCATTAACAGATGACACTGTCACACAAACTGAAGCCTTCCTTGTAGCTTGAACAAGAATGACCACGTATATTTCTATTCGTTAATATATTATTTAATAATAAATCCGAGTGGCATTGTAACGCCGACAAGTTTCAATCAGTTGCGACTTAAATGTCTACAGTTTTATGTTCCGTACGCTGAAATAAATTTATTTGCGTATAAAAATTCAAATAACTTTTTTAGCTAACAAGGTTTGAAACGTACTTTTGTGAAAAATGGAGCATTGCATTTTTCTGACAATTTAATTGAGATTGCTTTTTTAACAAGCCAAATATTGAAACTAACGTTCGTTTTATAAAACTTGTCTACGATTTCTAAAAAAGTTGGAATGCTAACGGAAAGTCTTTTCCTTTTTTAATATTGAAAATAAATGTTGAATGAAAAAAAATATACGTTATAAATAAGTGTATTTATCTATTTTACCACATCCGATTTTAATTTCAGGCATATGGAATCCGAATAAAGTATTTCAACAGAAGATATTAAGCTGGCTGTGAGTCGGCTTGTATAGTATTTTTATTTAACGGGGACTTGGGCGGCTGTGAGAGGGGAAATAAAACACTCGTAGTTAGTAACTGTTTACCTTTAAATAATGAAGAGTTTAGTAAAAAATAAAATAATCACATTCATCAATGGTTTTAATACACTCTGATAATGTTGCCAGTCTTCTACGATATACCCGACTGATACTACAATATGTGTCAGTAATAATTGAAATGGAGCAAAATGATTGAATTCGTTACTATGAAATTGTATTTTTCAACATAATAAAAATAAACACAATATATTAAATTAAATGGTTCGTCATTGTTCTGGTAAAATGACTATGATTAAATCAGCGTTGAATAATTGTTTGTCAATCACACACAATTATATATTGTGTTGCTCTAAATTCGCAAAATAAATAACAGTTGAGTAATTTTGTATGATTTTAAATATTAAAGTCAAATTAATAAAACATTTTTATTTTATATTAATTTAGTTATTTTATTAATTTCAGCATTAGGTACTTAATTCAAAAAAAAAGTTTTCGAGAAATCTTTAAATGAATCCATATTACCGTATTATCGAAACTACCACAAATAACAATAATGAATCATTTATTTGATCAATTTCATGATTGTATGATATTTTATTATGAGCTTAAAATATACTAATTAAATGCTAGCAATGGTTAATAAATACACATTATAATTAGAACACCTCCATGCAATTTAATTATTGCTTCGAGTAAAATATCCATGACTATTTTGAGGAATTTCATTCGATTGAGGGCTCTTGATTTGTGATAAGCAAATGCATATATCATTCGAAGCTGAGCTACTTTGTATTTGACTGTAAGTGCAGTCGTTAAGGGATTATACTTCAATTCAATTGCTGTAACAGTATGATTTCTGATAATGTATTATGTCTGTTATTGAGTAATTAAATGTGGATAAGTTCTTCATGAAACGGTAATTAAGAGTATTCGCTAGAGCAGCATTCAGGCGAAGAAAAACCTTATGCACGGTGGCTACTAATCGCAACAAAAAATATTCGTAACGGTATCGAAACATATTGGAGGTTTAATTTAAATATTGAAAAATGTAAAAAAATATTGCATGTTTGGTTTCAATCAGTGGTATTTGAATTGAAATAACGACTGAAATATCTTGAGATTTATCTGAGATGTACTATTGAGATGCATTAGTTTTCAACCAAAACAGGTTTATTAAAGAGGTTATAGGGTCACACAATGATTTTTATTTTTCGATCATCAACGGTTATTTAACTTTTTTATTCAATTCAAAAAATGCTTAAATTTTGACAGTTCAGGCTAATTCCTTAGTGACATAACTAATGGAATAGTACGAAATTCAAAATAATAGTTTTTTTATTTATTGAATACCGTTGGATTTCAAAGTAGACGGATTGGATTTTCGGCAAAGCAATTCACCTGCTCAAATATGTTATAGGGTATGATTTGGTTACAACAAAAGGTTAACGATATCGCATACAGTGAATTACTCTATACCCTATTCTAAGTTCACGATTACAGAACGTATGGTAGTCATAATGTTTTTAAACACACGCGTGCAATTTTACTTAATTAAAATAAATAGTTAAAAGTTTTAAAGTTTCCATTATAAAAGAAAATATAAATAGGTAAGTAATAGTCAAACCAAGAACTGTATACACTGTCTGAGTAATCTGATCTAATACTGAGTGGTTTTTGTTTTTGTTTATGTCTTCCTGAAATTTTCATCCACGCTGGTAAAATACTGAGAATAATGCACTGAGAATGACGCTCTATTTATCACGTGATTTTATTATTAGAAATGAAATACACATATGAAAAATAGTGGTAGTCAAATAATGAACATTTTACCAACGTTAATAATTTTCTACGTAAAACAATTTACATCAAATACTTTCGGAGCAGGTTGTCAAGGCAATGATGCCGTTGACTTAAGAATACACAATACGATTAATAAATTATAAAGAACGAACGGACAGGGCCTTTTAATTATGAATTAGTGCTCCAAGCTATCCGATACGAAATCCATCCGGGATAGCGGCTCAATTTACGAGATACGTAATTTTTGTTCAAAGATTCATTCTTTCTTTAATCAGAGAATGTTACGTGAATTATTTATATTTGAGCATTCAGTGTTAAATTAATAATACTAGAGAAATATTAATTTTGTATACGGTGATCATCATAGTTTTTGACTGCTTTCAAGAATCTAAAATTTCATCTGTTGACTTTTAAGATTATGATTTTGTAACACCATGTCACGCAATAGGTAAAAAAACTCTTCGATATAAATAAAAAAAAAGCCAATATAATTTTGCATAATATTGTCTTTTTCCTTTGTATAAATTTTTACAAAATGAATGAAAGCTAGTTTTTGAAAAGCAAGAATGTGTATCTTGAATATTTAAGTGAATTAATTCTATGATAGGGTATTTAATGTAAAAAAATAATGGAGTTATCACAGTTTGTAATATTTTTACTGTTAAAACCAGGAACGACTTTAATGTCGCAAGTGGGCTTTTTCAATTTATATGCTCTATTTTTATAATATGGTAAATGTATTATAAAACTATATCCAGTTAAGAGCAGCACTACACAGACGGAATCGAGTTCATAATATTGTGATCACTATTTTATACGACAATGATCTATGTTTCGTCGAATCTATTCAGCGATATGTATCTGTTATATAAAGATGCAATTTACATTTTCAACATTTTACTGTTGAGTCAAGTTATATTACTGAATAAAAAATCAGTAGTTATTATTATAATTTTATGATTATTAAAAAAAAAGTTTGGTTATCAAGGTGAAGTTATTCTCCCCTGCAATGAAAACATTTGCTTGTTGACGTTTTTAATAAAAGAAGTCAGAGAAAAGCTTCAGTACACGGAGAGAGTGTTGTTCCCATTCATTTGTACGTAAACGAGCTATTAAGGAACTTGTTATATTGAAATAGGACAGCTTTTGTACACATAACACAGGTACTTTAGATTTTTTAAAGGTGTGTATATTTTTCTTTTGATACTACATTGAAATAATTATGTTCTTTATTAATTCTTTAAGACAGAAATATTCTTTGTCACACTATTTTCGCAATAAGCGATGAAAGAAAATTTTATATAAAGCACCTTATTGTATTTAATGAATACTTTAACAGGCAAACGGAATAATATGCTAGCCTTAATTAACAATAAAGATAATTACAAGAATAATGACCGTTGTATTGTTATAAAGATTGTAAAAGGTTGGACAAAATAATGATCTAAATAATTGAAGAGAAATTCACTTAAAGAAAACATTAGAACACAAATTCCATTTTGATTTCATTTCGAGTATTTAAAGATTCTTGTCGAATAATCTCTTAAAAATATAATTTGCTCATATTATTGATCAATATATGAGATAAATCACTAAAACATCTTTTATTTATAAAAGGTGGATTAACTTTCACTTTTCGAATACTGACCAATTAGAATCGTTTGAGAATAAATTACACAATTTGTCGAATTTTTCAAAATGGTTGAAAATACGCCGTAAAATTTGAGATTCAATCAATGATTCGTTCATATAAAGTTTTCGAAAGCAAACATCAGTATTAATTTATTACAAAATCAAGTAAGATAAGTGTGTTTAAAAAATCACACATCAAAAAAAATGAAATGGTCACTTAAACATATTACAAAAAGATTTAAAAATTCAAACTAAATACCAGTGCCTAAGATTTATTGCCGTTACTAAAGAGTGGGATTTTGGTCCCCGAGGCCACATCGTTCCTGACTCACGAAAGCCTCAAAAATATTATACACCGCAAACATTCATGTCTAAGATCTCAATTGTTAAATTGTTTCTGGGAGCTATTGAACAATAATTGAACACAGAACTTTCTGACCGCTTAGAAGAGAAAAAAATAAAAGTTTTTTTGTCTAACTAAACTGATTGCTTCATGTATTTTTGTCATAAGAGCAAAACTGCTTGTGTGCGGGATTAATATTCTAAATAAAGCAAATAATTTTACAAACATACAGTTATTAAATTTATGGAGAATTGTAAACAAAGCCACAATATCCCAAAATACATACTCTTCTCAAATCCCAAAATAATTATTAATTTGATTTAGTAACTGTTTTGCGGTCTATTTAATTTCCGCATAAAATTAAACTAAATTCAGATGTCTCTAATAATTTCTTGCTATTGTATTGAACTAGGTAGTATTGTAACGAAATAATATGCTTTGACAATTTTTGATGGTTATGACCGCCCCTTAGATTAAAATATCATTGTTATACCACGGTGGCGTCATTTAGAACTGTCATTTTCAGAGCTGTGGCAGTTTTTAGGTAGCACAATGCTTTGCAGTTTGCATCGCAATACTTTTAAGAAGAAGTATTTCAAATGAAAAAAGACATATGGATGTTAAATAATTAATTAATACATTAATAATTACATAATAAACAGAATGATTATTATTTTGCTAAAAGCTGATACAATAAGACCTGACGATATGAACACTAACGATTTGTACAAAATTTCTAGCTGGCTGTGAAAATAGTTAAAACAATGTTGTTGAAGTTTTGACGCGTGCCGACCAGTCGTGTGTAATACTATTCTTAAAGATATGAAATAATTGTCAACCTATATTGCAAATACATACATTGCTATTTTGGAAAGTATTCTAATGTACTTCTTCAGATGAATTCGTCGGTAACTTCGTGGTAGTTAATTTTGATAAACAAATAAAAATAACTTTGTTTATTCCACGCATTGTGTAAGAAATAGTGGCACGTGTTTCGCGTTATGAAGTTACTACTGAGAACATACCAATTTGATTAATAATTTTGATTTGGCCGGCGAAGCTCTAGTTTTAGATGTTTTATCGGTACAGTGACTAATTTAGTAAAAAAAAATATTCCTTTTTTTTGTAGAACATAGGATGTAATTAATCAAAATAAAATTAAGAATCAACGCTGATGTAAAAATTAAATAATAAAACATGTGCTTCTAATAACCACAGCACTCCATCCTAAAGCGTTAGCAAACTATACTTTGGAGGTCAACAATATGACTTTACATGTTTGCATGAAATATTATATTTCAGAACAACGTATACAGCTACATATATCCTGAATAATATGAATAGTATTTGATTTATCTATATCCTGGCTTTTAAGTTGTTTTGGATATCTTGTGGAATTATTGTTTACCAAGCTTGTCGCCAAGAAACAAGTCCAAAATAAGATTGTTTGAGAATTTGGCCAATCTTCCTAGCAACAGGATATTCTTGATTGTTTCATTACCCTTCACTAAATATATAGCACCTAAATACATCAAATTACAGCATGCTACGAGAGCTTGGATAAATGGACGTCTCAGTAACAAATTCGTATTGCCATGGGAAAGTTTGTATAGGGCCTTGAGAACTGATTTACATAATATAATTGCTTTGAAATCAATCGCAAAATATTCCAGAATATCATAATATATTTTCATATTATTAGATCAGTAATAAAGATTGCAAGAGAGTTAAAATTTTAATACAAATTACATCATTTGTATCACAATACACCGCATTTGACCAGTGCTCATTTGGCACCCCGACGAAGCCACCCGGACAAAAGCCGCGCCGACAAACCCGCGAAGGACAAACTCGCGAGTAGAAGTTTTGTCAGTGCCGCGCGGAAAAACCCGCTCCGATAATACCACCCGTAAAAAATAAAACTTCGATCTGCATATCAATAGAAATTTACATACGCAAAATAACCAGCGATATTTGAGATTTAATCCTTTGCAGCTGTTGGTAGATTAATATCTTAAAATCGAAAGCTTTCCAGAATCAAGATTGTTTGGATGTTTATTTCACCTCGGGCAAATCCTTTGAGATAAAGAAGAGACCACTGAGGCTTGCAATAGATTTGTATATAAGATATTGGAACAAATTCATACAAGAACATGATCACGTAGAAAAAAAATTGGCATGCTATAATACATGTAGAAGATCAAATGCTTCTAAGTATAAATATTATATAAAATTAAACAAAAGACGGCAAGCATTGAACCTTAGGGTAATATTAGTTATCTAGAATATTTTAGAATAAAAATGTTATTTACAAATTTTTATGTTTTAACTAGTATGTGTATTTTTCTTTGTGCATATAAAATAGAGTACATTAAAAAAGTGTTTCATTTATAACTTGTTTTTAAAACGCGCGGCTTAACTGGGAGTTAATCGATGCGGCAATGTCAGGGCTGCTTTTTCTGGAGACCCATTCATATAATTACTTACCAGTTTTCTTACACGGTTTCGTAAAACTCGTTATGGAACCTTTTTAATATTTTTGCATTGAACGTCTTTCCGCGAAAAAGAAGAATCAAGTGTATTGAAAGCATATAAGGTACTCATTAATCTGAACTCATTTTTTTTTTAAATATTTCAGCATGATTTTAATCCGATCAAATAAATCTTTTAAGAGAATGTGAGGTTTTGAAAGTACAGTAACTATATTCATTATCATTAATTTCGACAATATCATAATTCAATTTCCACAATATCAACATATTAAGTATTTAACATGCAGAACTGTAAATAGAATAACTGGAAAAAAGTTGACTTATATATAATATTACAATGAAATTTCACCATTATTTTTTATTCGTGCATAATGTGATGATTTATTTCCTGATGGGATATTTTAATGTATATCTGTAGATTCTTTTGGTGAGGGTAAAATATTTGTAAATTTTTTCTCTTACCTACTTAATAAGTATAGCCACCAACTTGATCAGCTCATTCATGCACTTGAAATGCATGAAGATGCCGAAAGAAGAAATGTATTTCGTTAGTGATAAAACTCATGGGAAGATACACAATTCAAACGATTCAAATTTCATATTGAAATTCCATCAAGAAAATTCAGTCGAAATTCTTAATTATATTATGGAAACTTTAAGTGTAATGGTAATCTCCAAAAGCGATTGGGAGGCAATAAGATAAAGTTACAGCTATTTAAGCTGTTGTATTGATAGGTGTAAAGTAATTAAAATTTTAAATACATTAAAGCAGGGTGAGTGACATAAAGGAAAGAAATAAATATCCCCAAAAAACAAAAATGAATTGCGCGTACTTAACACTTTCTCGCACAGTGGACAAAGTATCAAATTCATATTACCGAGGGCAAGTAAGTGCGAGATAGCAATCGACAGGTTTTGGGCCCTGGTAAAGCCGTGAGAAGGGTCCACGAACAATACCCCGGGCAAATTATTCGAACGTGGGTGCGGGGGGTACGTTTCAAGCGAGCATTTTGGCTGGCCAAATTAGCACTTTGGTGAAATGTGTTTATCGGGCTATCGAGCAACGTAATTAAACACCAATATCGAAGCGGTTGTATGCATCTGATTAAATAGAATGTCCCTAATTAGCTGTTAGGCATTCGGCGTAGCGTCGTTTTATCTCAGTATAACGCACTCATTAACGGAGGTGTGTAAGTGCCGACCTTTTAACGTTCAATACTTACTTACTTCATGCACAAATGAAAATTTGAATTGGCAATAACTAATTTACTATAATACTGATTAAAACGATTAATTTTAAAAGAACCTTTCATAATCCCTTTCCCGGTAAGTGTTCTAGTTCCGCTTTTCATAAAATGTTAATAATTCAATTATTATAAACCCAATCACATTCAGATTGGTTTATTGACCTCACCAAAACGCCAAATTCTATCCTATATCGAATAAAATATGTTTATTATACAAAAGGACTAGACCCGAATCTTGTCTACTAATTGATAATAAATCGTTATCTCTGCGAGCTGTTCAATACAACACACTCATGGCAAAGTTTTTGATGAAAATGGTGACAAATAACATATAACGCTTTTACACCAAGAATTTTCAGGTTATATCTTGAAAATTATCTGAGAGATGTTTTCAGGATCGGTTAGAATGGGGAGTGAACAAATTGAAAAATAACAGAAAGTCATACCTTTGAGACATGAACCCATAAATGAAAAGGATTCCTGCGATTGACTGCGCATCTGAGTAAGAAGAATGCCCAAAACCATCGACTGGACATATTTCAAGAAAGAGTCATAAAATAAGACATAATCTGCTAAATCCAAAGAGGAAACTCAATATTACTGTACATTGTATTTTATTCAGTCAAAAACGAGTAATATTCACTCTCTATTTTAGGATTGTGTTCAAACATGTTCAAAACGACTATATCGATGTTTAAAACGAGTTATTTGCTTTGATCATTCGTAATGGTAATTGAAATAATATATTATTATTATTACGACTATTCCACGAAAGCTTGCTAGTAAATTTGAATACAGATTTTAATTATGAGTTATTCTGTGGAACTGAATGTTAATACTGATTAATATAGTTGGAAAAAAGGTGAAAAAAAGAACCCAAGATTTCCGTATAGCAAATAATCGTATACTAGTAAAATTTACTCCAAAAATGAAGCTGACCCATAAGACAGTAGCGTACATTATTGGCATTTCATGAAAAAGTCACATAGTTTTACTATTTTATGAAAGCCATTTTCTTAATTTTAAGTAAAATATTAATCCTTGTATTTTTTATTACATCGACCATTTGAAGATTGTTGTTGTTAAATCGTATGGTAAGATTTTGTCAATGTAAAATATATAGCTATAATGGGGAGTATATTATGGACTCCTTATGAAGTACATATCTTAACAGCATTTGTGTCTACAAGAATCGGTTGTAGCTCAGTTACTAATGATTTGTTTAGTAGAAGCTAAGCATACTTAAGCCTTTATCTAGCGCCAGAAAAAGTGTTACAATAATCTAAGAAGTAATATGAATCGTCACTTTATAAAATAGTTTTGAGGTGCGAACTGTGAAACAGAAACTGTTTGGTGTTTTTCTCGCACAAGTCTAAAATACAGATACGATAGCTTTATGTTCGTGAAAGTAAAAATAATGATTATATAAAATCAAAAAATATGATACATTAAATAATTTCAATGATGCGTGATTTTCATATTCAATTATTTTTGAATGAATAGAGCTGTTATTTGTATTGTGGAAAAGATTCAACTCTGTAGGCTCTTGCAAAAGATGTAAAAATATTTATCATCGGTGGCGCGTACACTTTTGTTTTGCCATCACGTGCGCCTCTGTATTTCACGATTCTATCACTGCAAACTAAATTACTTATTATCAGGTATTCATGCCAAACGTAGAAGCTCTCATTTGGAACGTGAGCACGCACCGCCACTGTGCTGGTGCTGACGGCGAGAACGGACGGTATCGGGGGGCGCTTTTGTTTTACGACAAATCAATACATACAGAGTATGAAAAGAATTTTATTTGCCCATATCAATATCCGTGTAATACGCATTCCCCTTAAACAGATTTCTCCCCAGAATTACAATATATTTTTAGGGTCCACAGGAATTGTTTGAACTTTATCTAAGTCTCTTTTACTATGTCCTTTCCCTATATGAAACGAATTTTTCAATATGATTAAATCAATTATATAACAGTTCTATAATAAAATTTAAATAGTTTTTTTCAATATATTATCATATTCTTTTTCATTCTCTTTGATTTAATAAAGTAAGCAAAACATCATGTCACATTTATAGGTTCAACGATCCACGCCTTATACAACGAGATACAAACATCAAACAAATCTTTGGGTGGTGCCACTGATGACTGAGAGAAAACTACAACGGAGGCATTCGAAGGATCTCCACAAAAAGGAACGACGTGTCCCACTCTTGCCCGGCTTCCTCAACATACGCCCTAAGCCACATCATGTGTTTCTTTTATGGTAATGATTAATTGGCATTATCATGTCAGTATATTTGACTATCTATGTATATTGGATCCACGGATTGTCAGTATACAGATTTATAGGATACTTAATATCACTTTAACAAAGTGGCTGAGCAAGTCACATTTTCTTTTTTTTTCCTTTCTATTTTTCTTCTCTTTAAGCACCTTAATTCATGGTTAAAAGATCAGTCCCGTGGAGCTCTGGAGCACATAGCGGAAGGGTGGTGGGAGAACCAAATATATATATCTATGTATATTGGAAAATAAACTAAATATTTTCTAATTAGTCTTATCAGCTTATAATGTACTCTTTATAGATTATTTCTCCGCCATTTCAGCCAGTCAATACAAGCCGCGATGTTACATAGGATATAAACTTGACCGCTAGCAATTCTAGGCGTTGAAGTGCCGTTTTTGTCACCTTAACAGTCATTATATATCATTAAAATCAAATATTACAAGAATTTTTCACTAAGTAAGTAATGATACACTTTACGATGTATTTTATGAAAACCTATAGGTAGGGTGCTTTAACGATGATAATGCTATATATTTGTCGATGAATCTTACAAAAATATGTTTTTAGCAAGCGCTAAAAAGCCTAGCCTAACTGAGCCTAACCTAACCTAACAGTCATTATATATTATTAAAATCACACAAAGAGAATGTTTCACTAAATAAGTAATGCTTCATTTTACGATGTATTTTATGTAAACCTATAGGTGGGGTGCTTTTAAAATGATAATGCTATATATTTGTCGATGAATCTTACAAAAATAAGTTTTTAGCAAGCGCTGCTACTATTATTATTATCCGCTTACTCTTTTCTGCAGCCCCAGTTAAATGCCAATTATAAAATAACCACAAATGACACGAGTTAGTTTCCACAAGTTCTATGAATATTTTGTAATTATTTGTTCATGACAGCTCAGCGGGGATTGCAAAACGGTGGTTTTATTATATCTTCTTGTAACTAGGCTGATAATGTGATTTGCAAAAGTGTGATGTCATATCTTGACTTATATATAGTAAAAACATAGCTGCAGCAATGAGTGGAAGCTGTAACGAAATGAGTTTGCTGAAGAGATAAAAGCTTATGAAAGCTTTTGCTGACGTTCCTATATAATTATAGTATATTTATCTTATAGACGAAAGATAAAATAATATGTTGTCTTTATTCAATACAAATAATATTTTCAACGACATTATTATTTTACTTAGTTTTTGAACTATACTCATAATATATGAGTGCCTTTATTTATTTATTTATTGGCAAAAAAACTATATAAAATACATGGCATTACAGCAAGCGCCAATGCGCCATGCATTTGTCAAATTAATAAAAATTACATAATATATTACACAATATATTTATAATACAACTTAGTAGCTAATCACCGATGCTGGTTAAACTGGGAACTGTCGCTATTGAAACTTGACTTAGGTATCACTGTCAGACAGTGGCGGTTCCAGAAATTGTCCCAGGGGGTGGCCATTTTTTTACGGTAGAAATGATAAACTTAAAAGAAGCGCTTAAAGGAGCGATGACTCCAAACAAAATCATGTGATTTAAATGATGACTCTGACCATTATTATCGATTCTTTTATTTGAATTCAAAAATGCAAACATTAAAAACATGATATAAAAATACAGTTTAATACCACAGAAAAATTGCAAATATTATCAAATTTTCAGTTTTTTAGACGTTGCAAATCGGCCCAAAAAAGATTCAGGCTAAATATTCATTTTCCAGTGGATATGTTACAAAGCCAGACCCTATAGTCTTTTCGAACTCATACGATTCCTTAGCCAGGTTTTCATGCAGAAAACCCCTTTCAGCGGAGGCAACACTGATTGTCAACAAAATCTCACAATTACGATATAATTATGAATTTATCACATGTCGTATATATAGCTGTTAAGCATAAGGGTCATGAAAAAAAGATAACTACAACATATTTATTTAAATAAATAAAAATCGTTTGAAAATTAAAGTTGTAATATTTTAAATGGAATAAATTCTCCCCAGGGAGGGCATGGCCCCCCCTTGGATCCGTCAATGCTGTCAGATGACTGAAGACTGATTCATATAAGGAAACCCACGAGTGGAGCTGTAATACGCGTAGCTGTGTTCCATTGCACTTGCTATTGCAGTTCCTTGGCACTTCGATCTTTATGTTGAGCACATGCGGTGGAATAACATTAAACTCCAATTCGAACTGACATCATGCGATAAGTATCATTTACCCATTCACATTCGATTCCATGTATGAATTCTTCAAATCCAAAAAACATGATTGTCGAATGATAATGGACTGCAATAATAAAATAATAACAAAATAAAGGATCTACTGGTGAACTCAATAAGTGACCTAATAAAAATAGTCGAATCTCGCTAAATTAAATGTCCAATTGGATCTTATGACATTAAAAGTCCAGCGCGTGTTTTTGATAGCTGATTTCAACATAAATTGGGCCGCTGGATTGGCACACTAAACTTACAATAATACATAATATTTTATCCAAATACGGATAATTTTATTTTTTAAAACTACCCATGTACTGAAACTGAAGTAGCAGAATCATATTAATTTATTCAATTATATTGAGATTGTAGATTGTATTTGCATATTATATATGATGAGAATGAAGAAATAGAGAAAGATTACGTTGTAGAAGAAGTACATATTTTAATATTATTGATACATATGTCAGCACAGCACTAGGCCATTGTGAGAACTTCCGCTCTTGTTCTGTTCATATCTATACATACAATATGTTAGTATTTCTTACATTGAAAGAATGTAAACAGATTTTCGGATCATATAATTCGTTCCTATGGATTATACATATGATTGATATTAGCAATGGCTAAAAATATCGTCTGCAATGCAAATGTAAAATTTACTTTCAAAGTTGAGTAAAAATAAGTTAGTTTGCTAACGAGTCTCTGAACTTATTGGTTATGAATGAGTTTTTGTAATCGAATCGCCGTTGAGTAATGCGAGAGGCTCTCTTTATTCTTCTGGAACTATTCCAATAACCGTCTCCGGTCCATTATAATATTAAGTCTGCCAGAAGCGGATACGATTTCATAGAATATTATATTTTAACAGAACTTGACTCGGTCGTTAAGAGCACTTCATATTTTGACCCTTGGTTATGAATAGTATTCACAAAGTTATCGATATTCAGATCAATTATTATCAAAGAGGGTATAATTAGTCGAAGAATTCTTCTTGTGTTTTATTATCATCCGACCAAATAGAGTTGATAATTCCACGAAGCGGTAATTTACTAACCGCACACTCGACACTAAATTAAATTAAGCAATTATACATTAATTAAATGTATTGAAAACAAACATATAAACAATCTCTTGACATATTTAATCAATTGATAGATTACAAAACAAACAAAACGTCCAGAATTAACTTCATATAGTCATATTTTCTTGAGTCTTCAATCTTAAATTATGTATTGTAGAAGGTAAGATATTTTGCTCTGCAATGGTTATCAGTTGTTGATAGTTATTTTAGTATCATATCGTCATGCGAACTGTCCTATTAGTTAATCAAACAACTAATAAGTCTCTTTTTTACCCTAATATAATTGATTCTCACCAGTATTTTTTTTTATAAATGAATATATATTTTGCCTTTTTTCATTTCAATGCAGAAATACATAAAGACTCTCTAACTAAGTAATGTACAGAACAAATAAAAATATTTCAATATCATCAATATGTAAATGAAAATTTACCAATCAACTAGTTACCTTGTACTGCAATCAGTTGGACAATACCTTTATTTATCTTTATATTGAAAACTATAATAGGTGTGAAAAAAAAAATAAAACATTTTTTTTACTACTTCCACATTGCTGAAATGAAAATGCTCCTAATATTTATAAAATGGCATGAGAAAATAGTAAAAATAGTGTGTTTTATTTATTTAAGATAATTCCTTTACACCGAGTAGTGACCGTTAACAACTTCAAAGTAATTTGTGTATAATTTATTGTGCAGTAAGTCTACTGACAGATAATCTCTTTGACCTTATTGATTGTTTTTGAAATAATATCTTTCTAAAATCCACGATATACGACGTATAATTGTGATGTTGCTTTAATGTTATTATTTTATTTTATATACATATTATAGTTTACAGCACGTGCTAGTTTTTTTAATTACATAGTTGATAATTTTTCAATATTTTAATGGATGATTCATATTCTAATCTTTACGCTAAAGAGTTGGTAACGTATTGTCACTGAAAATTCAAGCTTGTATTCTTGAGCAGTATCTAATTTTAATGTAATAAAAAAAATGGCGAAAACATCAATGCACTTTAATATTTTTCAAATTTTACCTTTGAAACGCGCTCTACAGAAATGGTTCAAGCATGTAATATCATTTATATAAGAGATAAAGACTAGTTTTTTATACAACACATAACTTATAATTTTAAATCGAAGAAGATGGTTATATGCAGCGAGTGTGTATTTAAAATTGATTAGGTAATATAAACTAAAAAATAAACACTCGAAAATGTTTACAAGTAGAGAAAAAATGGCCAGGTTTTAAAAATCTTTACCATCACTTTTAAGATGTTCACTGTCAATAATTGGTGGAAAGGCATGGCAATGGCAAGCTCATATCAAATTCAGATCAGATGGTGATGCTCGCCATGAGCGAAGCCAGTCCTGATCCGATAAATTTGATGTGGAATAAGTACAAAAAATGTATTTTTATTAATCTTTACCATGTTTAGCGCGTGTCTTAAATTCTTTCCGTAAATATGTATTTAAAAATTATGTAATTTGTTTAATATCTTAATAAAAAATCATTTCAGTAGTATGATACTTAAAGTGTTTAAGCAGGCACTTTATCGAATATTTAACTTTAAATAAAAAAAAGAGTCAGGATCGTTGGGTTATAAACTTTTTGAGGCTTAGTAAAACAATATAATTTGTATCAAAAAATAATTCAACTCTTCATAAAAAAAGATGCGGAAAGGAAAATTTCAAATTTAAGATAGACGTGTTTCGATATTATGCCCATAAAGCCCGGCCTTCGTTAGAGAATTTTCAGATGGTAAATCCGTTTATAATAGGCCACGTCTTGGTGACGTCACCCCGTTGCCAGTGACGCGCTACGACGCCAAACTTCCATATTGCAAATGACAGTTTCGGCCAGATGTTTTCACAATGCTCAATGTATTGAAATCAGGGCTTAACATTATATTTCTGCAAAAAGTAAATACAACCAAAAATAATTGTTTCGCCGATAACGATAGTTAACTTTATTTTTGGTATATATTACAATTTACATAATATATTGTTTTTCTATGAGTTTAACTGTAACTTAACTGTACTCATTATTTTTAAAACCAAGTGCCACTCAAACCATAAAAGTACGCACTTAAAACTTAAAGTTTTACAAAAATCTCAACTAATTAAGTTCACTCGTAACATAGATAATAAGTTATGAAGTATATTAACTGTTTTAATTAAAGCAGCGAAAACTTTGTATCAAACCTTTTTTTATCGTTATAATAGAACTTTCTGAGTATTATACTGAAGGGTTATCTATGCAACCGAATGATACACATGTACGACTGAAAAATGGTTTCGAGTGACCCCATACATTTTTTGAGTATTGTTTGTGTAATCGACCATAACTTGTTTCTCGAAGAACACGATTATTGCTCGCCATAATTTAAATTAATAATATACGAATATAATTGAAGACTTTCTGCCACGTTCCATGTACATCTTTTTTGTATTTGCTTATTAATGAATCACGGATCTTAAAATTTCTAAGCGTACTACACTTTGAATTTATTTTTAAAAAACTTAAAGTAAATTTAAAGACTTACTGTAATTTTTCGTACTGAATTTTTCATTTACAATCAGATAAAATATATGTAATACCATTCCATTAATCTTCTTCAGTTACAGGCCACCACAATCATATTTATAAAAAAATGCCCGATATATTTAATTGGGTCTTTTTACGTATGAGTCATACATATATATTATATTTATAAAAACCAAACGAATGTACGTAAATCGTACAGAATAATTTAGAATTCGTTGGTTTTTGAATTTATTTTTGTAGCTGTGATTATATTTATATATATAACAAATAGCGAGCAATGTTGGGTAGAGCCACTAGTAAATTATAATATTCATTACTCAGAGAAGTCATCTTCTCTCTGCATGAATTTTTAAAATTTTTAAGTTGCATATTTTAAGTTTTTTTTTAAGTCTTCAGCTATTACTTAAGGAGTATCGTATATAAATATAATATTGATAAAACCAAACATATTCTTTCATTACACAAAATTCTGAAATTCCTTAGGTTGGATATTCTTCCAAACAAGTTTCATATTTTTATTTTTCAGTCAAATTTATACGAAAGATATGAAACACACTGTCTGCTTACAATGCCGTATTTATGAAAGTTACAAAATGTATTCAATATTATTTACATATGCTTACCTTATAAACGATTTCATGGAATAATATGTTACTTCTTTGTTAGTTTTAAATTGCAGAGAATGCGGTAATTCATTTAATTTTTCAATGAACGTTTTATTAAATAATATACTGAATAATTATTAAGCAGTATACAAACTACGGGTCCGTGGTCAAGTGTCAACGTCGTTGGCTTCGGTTAAAGAGCACACGGGCTTAAGGGGGTTCCCCCATGTGACAGCCGGTTTTTTTTAGCTTTTTTTGGGATTTTTTTTTGACGTACCTTATTAACGTAGAAGTTTGAAAATTTGACCATATGTTTATTGACATTTTAACAGTAAGTCAAAATATTTTCAGACAACAATCTTCATCAAAATCTGTGGTGCACCACTCCAAAGGCACCAATGTCCTGCAACCTAACCGATTAAGAATATTATTTAATAACATTTCTTTTTTGTTAAGAGTTTTTTTTTATTCTATCACCCCCTCCTTGCTTCCTTTAAAAGGAAAAAAAACCCGAAATCCATTTTGTAATTTCATAATTTAAAATGTTAGAATCAATCTTGCTTCATTACTAAAGCAAACTTTGCGATAGTAAGTCTGAAAATGCCTCTGAAAGAGACGTAACACGTGTCACAGTTAGTAGCACAATACGAGGAATAATCAAAGTTATTTTAAATTTTATATGAGTAATAAGAAGTTCTTGTGGAAATACGTCTGTTGAAATAAACTCTATTTGACATTAGGAGCGGACACGGTTTACGGAATAAAAACTTTTTGAATTATTATTAAATAACCATTTTGATTTACGGAAAATACATTATTGCTTCCGTTCATTTATTTGTTTCCTGGACATTGTTCATATTTTTATTTAACGATAAACTACAATTTGTAAGGTTACATGTCTATTTATTTTAAATTAATAAGGATAGCTTTATTGTTACATGTACATATGATCAAAAACAGTCCAGTCCAATTGTTTTCAAAAAGTTTCAAGTTCAAGTTTATAAATCTTTGCAATAATTAACATTTTAAGAATAAATAATTATTGTATACATATTTCATACGATAAAGGTTTAATCAAGTATTAAATAAATTGGTAATTCAAACATGACCTGCCATGATAATAGTATAAAGCCACATCTAAATATTTTTTTATTCCATATTATTAACCACGAAAAATATATATACAATTATATATGAGATATCCGGTATCCATAAAATAATAAATATCTGGTAAAAACAACGTATGGGCATGTCAATATGGCTTAATTATCATTGGATGTAATTTGATATGGTTTGATAACAATACGAAAATCATAGCCATGGATGTTTGAAAGCTTCTTTACAAAGATGAAAGTAGATTATCTATAAGTGAGAGGCGAATTTTCTCTTTCCACCGAAACAAATGAATGCCGTATTCAATTTTATTTTACCATCTAGACAAGATGGTGTTCGGGAAAACTTTTTACTGCCCTGGCCTCTTGAGCTGCCTAGCAGGGGTGTAAGTGTAAATTCGATATAACCCTAATTTTTTTATGATTAATATTGGTATTTATGAAAAAAAAATGCGGCGCTAAGCAGGCTTCTACGGTATCTGAATAATGTTGTTATATAATGGCTTATTTTTGATAATTGAGTCGCTAATTTCAATAGTGATCTATGCCAAGAGTATTTTTTAAGCATAACTTTAACTGTTTTAAACTTTACACAAAAGGTTATTGTTATAGATAATTTATTTATCTGGCATTTTTGCATGGACCAACATAAATTATCGTTTTTTTTCTATAAATCAGAATTAAATTTTCATTGGCAAGATCATTAAACATTATTTATGATATTTTTTTCTCCTCGAGTGAGACCTATAAAAGAAAAATAATCAATAAATTATATTGAACATATTTATTGAATTAGAAATTTCAAATTTATTAAACATCCTCATTCTGTCCGAATATTGTGTCCGATCCACATGTTTTACTCTTTTCTCAAAACATTTTTTTATATATTTTCAATCTATGTCCGCTCCCAGTGACCTCTTAATGGAGGTCAACCTCTCTCAACTAGTACGGTGAGAGTAGAATCGAAAAGATAATATTAGGCCAGAGCTAGTGGTTAGCTAGTCACCCTCACTATATCGCCGCTTATGGGATTTGATGGCTGGGCAAAATTTTTAAAACAACAAAAATACTCATACGTTCGAATAGAATCGATAAATCGACTGAAAAAATGATGTTCGTACTGGGACATGAGCCCGTGAAGTCTGTCAAAGAGGCCAACGATGTTGACCACTGCGCCACAATTATATTGGTCCTGCATGTACTAAAAGGCGTCGATGGCTCAATTTACTTGTGAAAATGCCCATGTATATGAAACCCATCGTGTGTCAATGTCATTATATCGATTGTCACATTAGTCGTGCGATCGTTGCGTCGTTACTCCGCCCCTAAGATGCTCAGACTCGAAGAAAGTGGTCGCAAAACAAATAAATAGTGAAGACGGTGTAATCTTTTGGTCGAGAAGTGAGCGGCATTAAAGTCAACGACGAATTAAGCAAGTCGTTTTGAATTTTGCAACATCAGCGCCACTTTTAAATCTTTTAGATGGATGCTATTTCGTGCGGTCACTGAGCATTCGAATAAATTAATTACGGCTCTAGGAGAGCTTGTTTCATTTATTTCAATTGCAATGTGGATTTGTTTTAAATAAACATCAAACGTAACTTTGTTAAGTATTTTCATTTACAAGCATCTAAGAGACATCGGAATTTAGTTGAATGTTCGAGCGCGTTCGTCATCATCATTTGGTCGAGTTTAGTCTCATTCTAGAAATTCTCCCAATATCTGTCTACACTTGCATTCAGCAAGCTCCTGGCATTAGGTGCAGCTGCATCTTTACTGAATCACTGGAAATGATGTCAAATATTTTTTTTTCAAGAACAAAGTTGCGATATTTATGGATTTTTTTAAAAAATTAAACAGCAAAACTACACAGTTTTTTTTAAAATAATTATTCCCACTCACAATGTTCACTGTATGAACCTCCAATGAGGCATTTATAAAGATGATATTTCACGAGAACTTATTGTAAGCCACTAATTTTTCCCTCCTTTTGTGAAGATATAATTGCTAAGAATGGACTTAAATACTTTCAATGCATTATACGGTAACTTTGTGGACGTACATTTACCATAAAATTTAATCGTCACTGTGACACGTGTTTCGTGTTTGTTTCATTTAATGACATGGACATTATTATCTTGGTATTCGAAAACCAGACCATGTAGCTGAGTGAATAAGCGCCTTAATAATTGGCTATAAGGCTGGCAATTTTTTTTGAATTGAAAACACAGACTCAATTCAATTTGACAGTTTAAATGGATCATCCACAATAATTTATTTTTGTTCTATAATTTTATAGCTGTCATATAAACAGACCACGATATATTTATCTAGCTAACAGTGGAATTATTGCTCGTTATTTCACAAGCCTTAGCTTTTCGCATTAAAACAGTTTTCTTTTCCAGAATAATTCATTTGACAGATACATTTAAAATACCTTGTCTGTCGGGACGGGTACTTTTTTTACAAAATCTCTTTACAATATTATTGGCTTTACTTCTATATTAAAAGAGTAAAGATATTTTCGTTGCAACATATGGATTCGATGACTCAAATCTATTTGTTTTTAAACATGCATACACAATTTTAATTTATCTAAGTCAGGATATAAAGAAGCATGATTTTATTTGAATATGTAAAATACCATCATTTTTTTTTTAAAACAGAATTCTAAAATACAGTATCTTAAAAAGATTTACAAGCTCTCCGTCGCAATAAATTTTCTTCATAAAGAACGGTAAAATTCTGAACAGCAAGTTCATCCAATAATAATTCATTAACATGTTTCAGTAGTTGTAGATTATGGTGAAGAGATTATTCCCACACCGATTTACAGTCGGGCATTGAAGTAGAGTGACAGGATCGAATACGGCAACTGTATCTTTCATAAATCTCCACATATATGATACGTAAAATCACAAGGAGTTTTCGTAAAACGGGCTTAAGTGAGATGTGAAATGCTGACAGCTGTATAAGACATATGATATTTTATATCGTAAGTTGACATCCTTTCTGTGTCGTATTTATCTAAAGCTTTTGTGAAAAAAAAATGTAAATTAAATCACGTCTTTACATGTTATTAATTACTTTACCGTTTGAATGTTGACGTGTGACGTAATAATAATTAATGTTAACGCACCTCTCAGCCTATTGTATAAACACAGATTTGATAGATCTGAAAGCCTCTTAGCTCCTGTAATGTAGTACGTTCATTCTGCTTGAGCGCTCATTTTATAACCTTCATAAATATTTTGTTGCTACGAGTATAAAGGTGAAGGAGAGCAGAAAATATGTCATATTAAACCTGCTCAGTTCAGCTTTGATTCATTTGAAAATGTCACTTATTTTGGGTCGTAATGGAAAGTCAGAAGAAGAAAAATGCTATTATTTTTACTTTGCTTTCGTTACCCATTCTTCACAGAGAGCTGAAAATTGGAGATAATACTACTGAAGGGAATTATTTTGATTTTTGTATGTATATTTCTCATATAAAATAATGACTTCACGCCTCCGTGACAGACGTCAGAAGCTCAAATCTCTACAAGTTAGTCACTCGTTTTATTGTTTTTTGAGATCAATTTTGTGAACTTGTACTTGATTGATATTGGATAAAAAGTTGCCCTATTCATAAATTCTGAATTAAAATGAAAAGGCGTCGTCGTACTTGACAATTTAATTTCCTACATTTTTATTTTCATACGGAAAATTATCTGCATAGCTTTGTCGAGTATTGTTTGTAAAACTTAATTTTCAAGTGAAATCTGTATTTTATTGTTGGTAGTAATTTCAGAAAAAAATCATCGTAAATTATAAAAATAATTAAAAAATTAATATTATTAAATTAGATGATAAAATGTTATCTTCATTGCGTGTTTTTTTAAATATTTTCATACGCTTACATTTAGGATGTCATACAGATATGTTTTAGATAGCAATACTTTTTTTCCATGTTTTAAAAATATTACTTTAATTTATTTACTAGTATTCTACTTTTTTCAGAGAAATTTACACTGGTTTTATTCAACGTTTGAACATACATGAATAATAATTAAAATTCTCGGGGACTGACTTTTCTCAACATGTGAGAAATAATAAATACGAATACATTCGTTTAATATATTAAAAACATGAATGAAAAAAGGTATGACATCTAAATCCACCAATGAGTTTTTTAGCTTCGGCGGTTTCTAAGCAGGATATAATATCATTAACTAAATGGGATTGAAATTTAGCACATCGTCAATAGAATATTGCATTGTATGCTACGAGTTACCATGTCCTTTTGTGTCCAAATTAACGGGTATTTGAAATGTGTGACAATCATTATAAAGAATTATTATAGTAAAAATATTGTAAACATATTTTTACTATGATGAAACGACTAATTCAGTGAGAAAAGTCATATTTACAATTAAGGCGTAAACTGACAATTCTTGGTAGAAATATTTTTAATCACCAAAAAAATCAGTCAAAATTAAAATGATTCCCAAAAGAGCCAACTATTTGATGTATTATATTGGAATTTCTCCGAAAGAACTTTAAGGGAAAACTTTTAAACGTACCTATTTAGTTAGACGTACACTCTATTATTATAAAGACGATAGCTTTTTCAGCATCAATTCGAAATCGTTCAATGATGAATTATTGCCAAACTAAATGTATTGTGAAGTACAAAATAGTTTTTACACGTGGCAATACAAGCAAAAATTCATTCGATGGATTCAGCAATTACCTGTGGATGTAAATTTTGAATGTAAAATAAATTTTCATGACTTTGTTATTATACAAATTGAGTAACATGAATAGTGTTTTGCCACTTACTAATTACTCACATTGAAAGATGATACAGTAGAACTCCAATGTATGGTCATCGCATTCATCGTTATCCTAGATATTTCGAAATTATGTATGGATCCGGAAAAAAGTCGTTAATTTCGTCCTGCATTCATTGCTTCTCGAAAAGCATTTAAAACAAAAAATGGAAGTGCCATCGTATATTTCTATAATATTAAAATTGTTTCAACAAGAATTTTTAATTTAAAAAAACAAGTTATTTGTAGAAATTTAACGTTGGATTGACAAAATGATCATCCCCCTTAAAGGTAAATCTGCAATAAAACAGTTCATAAAATAAAAACCCAATCCTCGAGTCATAAAATTTTGAGATAGGCCTGGGGCTTCTCAATAAAGAAATCGTCGTTTCGCAGTCTCTTCCTAAATAACTTCTCTATTTATTCGTACCTTCACAACCAATAAGAGGAAAAATAAAATGGTATGAGGCACGCAATTGTGCAAACTTAGATACGAATCGATGACATTCAGAATGATTTATTGAATCTTCTTACAGCGCATAGTAAATATATGTATGTCATATAGCTAAGCGTATTTCATATTTTCAGTCATGCCCGCTTCGCTTCTTACGTACACTAAAATATTAAGGTTTTTAATGGAGCTTCACAATAAACTTCCTTTCAAGAAGAGAAAGAAATATAAGCAACGGATAAAGAATGGGTGAGGGGATGTGAAAGCACTAAAGAGATTCACACCTTTCGTAAAAATTGACCAAAAAATCAATAAATCAAAATTACCTTTATGGGATTTGAGAAGAAAGCCTTATTGCTTTACTATTCTGAATTGATAATTCTTTGAATAATCAAAACATATATTTGATACGTTTAAAAACTCTTCACTATCATACCATATTTAACCGTGTGTAAGGAGAAGGATTCTCTCACTTCGAGTCCTTTTATTTCCCCTTTCCTGTAACCCGAAAAAAAGTTAGAGGAACTAACTCCTAGTTAATGTTAAAAAATGTATTAAGATGTTTACTAGGGAACCATGTGCTCAAAATAAACAAAATTAGTGTACGATAAATGTGTATATTTGGACTAAAAAATAAATTAAAATGATGTTTCAAATTCCGTTAAAAGGAATGAATGATATTTTTCTGTAAATAATGACGGCTGTTTAATTGTGTATTTTAATTTTAAATTAACATAAATGCCAGAGTTCCTAATTCAAGAGGTATCGGATGGAGTAAAATTTGAATAATAAATATACCATTGTTATTTTAAACACCAATAACATGGACGCAAATCACATCAAATTGATTAATGAATTTCGCTTTGAAGTTTGAGGATTACCTCAAATTGAAAATAAATCAGCGTTAAGTCTAACCATATTTTGTAAAATGGCGAATACCATTATGAAACCAATTTATGTTCTGTCACAGAATTAGATAATTCAAGCGATTAAAAACCACCACTAAAACATCTGTATACGCAACGCTACTACAGCATAAATTTGGTATTGAATCGAAAAGCATTCCAGGCTTTGTTTTTCACAAAGGACGTAGCTGCCGGATGGAGCTTAAATATATGTAATAGGTTTTTTTTTGTCTACGTTTATCCACCTGTTTCTGTCAGCAAAACTTTGTACACTTACTGGCCAATACCTTTGAATAAAAATACAACTTTTATAGAATAAATAAATTTTGTTTAGAATTTAGGTAAACTAAAAATATGAAACCGTAAAAGTTTGCTTATAATATCAATTGACCTAGAGACCCATATAATTATATTCAAATAAGTCGTGTGATAGCAAAAGGTTTATCGAAAATATACAACGTTGATATTATTTATCGATGTAAATTTATAATTTATTTATTTATTCATAAAAAAATACAAGTCAAGGCATTACAGCGTACGCCAATACGTCATGCATTTGACAAATGTATTTACATATACAGACATACTTGTATATACAAAATAAAAATTACAAATTGTTATTATAAGAACAGAGAGAAAATATTTATAAAATCACATTAGAAATTTTAAAGATGTCAACCGAGTGAGTACCGACAAAATCAAATTTTATTCATAAAATATAGTATTTGTCTGAACTCACTCACGTCAATATGAAATATGTCAACATCCGGAGCAATGACGTTTTAAATTGCTAAAGCCCTTCCCAGTGGCATTCCCATAATATGTTAGATATGTGATATTTTATTACAAGGCTAATATAATATGTTTTTTATAATACATTTTAAAAACTTTCATCAAATAAATAATTTTACGGTTTTTAGTCACATAATATATAAAACATGATAGCTAGATTTTATTATTATGAGTTGTAATATTCAGCTAGCACAAAATTATTGTAAATAAACTCTGTACTGACAAAAAATGCATATTATTTTTACAAAATTTATTCATTATTAATTGTACGGCCAATATCGACGACGTTTTCTTATTGTCAGATCACTTGTGAGGTTGTTGGGAGAGAAATTAATTTTAAAGTAGTATTGTCGTCTGATATTATTATGATTCATTTAAAATCATACGGTAAAAATGTTTTTATTTCTACAATAGAAATAGCAAAGACTGACATCAGCACCACAGGTCGCAATCGGGTATCTTCTTCTTCTTCCAACCAGCTCCGATTTGGATTCATCTACAAACTCTTATTTCTCCATTCATCGAGATGATCCATCCACCTTATTGCAGTAATTGCTGGCCTCTTATCCAATCCAGCCATTGATGTCACGGTATTTCAAGCCTATAAATTAAGTTTGTATAACGCAATATGTAAAATATAAATAATCAATGTTAAATGATTCGCTAGGTCTGTTAAATATTTTTTTGTATTTAATAATTGAGAAACAGTATTTTTTTTAAGATCTAACTTGTCTCAAAGTCTGTTATATTTTTATTAATTTTGCAATGCTTATTCAAAACAAATGCAATTTCCTCAACAGGAAGCTCGTTTTTTCTTTTATTAAAACGTCTAGCCAACTTTAAGATATTCAAAGATGTTGGCAAGGTGAGGTAATTAAACCCTCAAGCTATGTTTATTGTTGTGAAAAACCCCTGAAAGAGTATGATGGCTTATTTTTCATCATACAATTTCTTCCTTTTTGAATCCGTATTAATTTTCATATAGATCTAAGCTAGATCAATGAAACGGAAGAAATTTAAATTTTTACATATTTTATTCCATGAAATCTGTTTTATATTATGCTTCTGAGAAATAAATTACTACGCATCCTTGAAAAATATTTTCATAAACAAATTTGTAAAAAAAATGTTGTTTTTAATTAAAATCATATTCCACAAAGTTCTTATAATCAAATATAACAAAATTCGTACGCATTGTTCTATCAATTATTTACCAGTTAGCACATAATAAAATAAATCCCCCCAAAAAATTACAAATATTACAAACTTAAGTTATAATTTTAAAGTGAAGTGAATTTCACGTCGTGTTGGGTTTGAATTAGAATTTTTATGAGAGATTCAACTGTATGCTTTTCATTTTATTGATTTTTTTTATATGCATAGACGGCTATGAATGCGTCATATTTAAAGCCTTGCCGTTAAAGCGACTTATGGCTTAACGTTTACCATTGCAAATAAAAAAGTGGACGACACGAAATGTCGTTTGAATAAAATTAGAAACGAAAAGCTGTCGGTACCCAACTACCGTAGCAATGTCAGTGAGCAGTCCACCGATCGAGGGAAATTCCATTCCCAGTGTGACAGCATTTTTCGCGCGAACGTCAACTGATTTCCCGCCAACAGAGTACTTTTTTGTAGAGCGCGCGAACGTCATTCGCATACGACGGGAAACTGTGCATTTAAAACTTTGCTAACATTTGGCACGCGACATGACGTTGGTCGAACGGCTTAGGAAACTTTATCGTATATGATTGCCGATAGGCAAAGCAAATTGAGCAAGCATTTGTAATTTTCTTATAAAGCTTTGTAATGTAAAGATTTTCGTGAGCGGTAAATGGGGTCGAAAGGTCTTAAAGTAGCATTAAAATAGACTATTATTTAAAATATAAAATGAAAATGACCTACCTACATGAACTATATATATCTAGAATTTGAGTTGTTGAATATCATAATTAAATGAAACTTTATTGTCTTTTTTTTTGTTTTGTATATAGAAAATATAAATTTAACAAAATAAATCATAAAAATTTAACTCCTATACAGGTAGTACAAACAAATGTGGTTTATTTGCTAACAGTTGCTATTAGCCAACATAAAATGGTGTCAGTTTTTCCAATTTCAAAATATAAAATTTTGAAAATGAGGTTTATTTACGAAACCAAAATTGAGAACGTAGACATATTTGGGAATGCCAATCTTAGATCGACAGGGCGAGCCAAGAGAACTGAATACTCGACTATGGTGCTAATAATTATTTATTCCAAGAAAGTCAGGATAAAAGGTCAAGTCTTTATTCGAGACAGGTCAGCTAATCGTTCCCATTTTTTTTTAAATCGGATGGGTGGGAGGAAATTCCTCCCTCCCCTCATGCGACAAATAGCTAAACGAAATGCGAACAAAAAAATCTTATGTCTTCTACGCAAATAATCCAATCCAGTCGGTATAAGTCACAAATACAAACAAAATACTGACATATGGATCTATTATCAATACACACAGTAAATGAAATACGATTTACAATTTGTCTTTTCGTGTTTTTACATTCACAAAGTGAACCGTTAAATGTATGTATATTTGTATATTTTGAAATTCAAAAGTAAGAATTTTTTTCTTTTTTAGAGAATTTTTTTTTTTTTAAAACAATCATATTTTCGATCGATGAATTCAATATAAGATGCATCAATGAAAATGCTAAGTAGATTATCCAAACTAGTCAAATTGTTTAAAACTCTCAAGGCCTGTTAATAAAGCCATATAATTTTATATGATCGAATAAAAAACGAATATCCTTACAAATTTGAAATCCTTAAAAAAGCCGGATGGCGGAACTCGGGTCGTTAGAGACAAAGCTCGCCGGTCGCTGTGGTCTAGTGGTATGAGCTTTGTCCTAGCGATCAGGTGGGTCTTGAATATTTTTACAGAAAAAGAAAGACATTTTAATTTATAAAGTACTATTTGGCGTGTTATTTTTATATTTAGTGAGATACTTTGCTAACAAATTTTAACTATTAGTAAAGTACATGACTAAACGAAAATAAATATATTTGATTGAGTTATACTGTGTAGGTTTACCTACGTGATTTTTTATTTCATTTTTGATACGCGGTTTTTTTGCTAAATTGACAATATTACATGCCCGTATCACATAAAATATACGGATAAAGTAAATATCCATATTGTATGAAAACGCGGTGTTCGTGGTTTATAAATTTGTTGCCAGAATTTGCCACACTGTGCGGATAATGAAAGTGTTTTTATTTTCATATTGAATTGGCTTACTCTAAAATTTCCTTTAATTATGTCACAGAGGTTAAACAGTGGTAAAGTTTATAAGTCGTTTTTATTTGAGCATGTGACTCGCAGCAAAAAGCCAGGGACGATTAGGAACAAGAAGTGCCACATTCTAATTGCGAATTCGCTAAGCCAAAATGAAAATTTCAAAATGAGCTTTTTTCATTACGTGCACTTGTGTAATTACGGTAAACTGCGTTCTCTATCCACTTTGAACTTCCAGCTAGCACCAAATGTGTTGGTGGCCCATTTTTTCGCCTCTTAAAATAATTTCAGTATGAATTCGCTGTTACTAATTAGCTATAGCATCGCAGATATGATCGGCGAATTGGTGAAATTTATCGAGCAAAGATCTTTATGGATATAATGACTAATACCAAACATTAGTGTCTACATTTTTTTTTAAATCTGAACAAAACATAATGAATCTGACAAATAAAATTAAAAAATAATCCAACATTAATCCAATATAATTTGATAGAATTTTTAGCAAACACTTTTTCTTGGTAAAATATGTTTTTAATAGTGATTAAATGAACATACTAGCTTGTAAGTATGTAATTAACAACCTTGTACATATTGATAATAATACATATTTTACGATTGTGGAAATATTTTATTGTAACAAAAATTATTGTCTTTGTTGAAAAAACCGATGTCACTTTTATGCAGCGTGGTGTCTCAAAGAGGTTGCAACGGACTTTATCAGTTTTATTGGAAATTCCGGTTTTACAGCGAAAAAGTAAATTATTACTTGTAAAATTACGTAAGCAAAAAAATAAAACATACAATTTTTAAATAACTCACACTATTCCACGTATATGTAATGAATTAGTTAAGCAACCATTGCGATGATACGATAGTACGAAACACGTGTCACGAATATTCGCACAATACGTGGAATAATCTAAGTTATTTTATATTAAAATGATCTGCCACAAAGTTTCCACCGAATCCATCGAAAGTGAAATATAAAAAAGTAACATATTTTTTTTATATCAAAATTTGATTAGTTTGATTTGCAGTCAACTATTTGTTTTTTTTTGTTGTTATCATTGACTTATTAACATACTTATTTGTCTATACTAATTATGAAAATACATGAAACAGCGTGTACCGTCAAGGTAACACAATTAAGAAGTCTTTTCTAAATGTTATTTACACTGTATTCAACATGTATAGAATTGGGTATAAATTATTTGTATTCATAACATGAATTTAAAGTTAAAACAGTCAAGTACGCAGTTTATTTTTTAGTATGTCTGTGTCAGAGAGGCGTTAGTCCAATCTCTCCACATCACATTAGACTGCTAGATAGAAGCGTGTACTAAAAATGCAGGGGGATGATATGTGAAAAGTTTCAGGCTGCCAGTTAAATGGTTACCAGCTACAACTAAAAGTGTCCATTTTCATTCTGGCCCTACTTGGTTACCGCTCGCCCATCGTTCTGTGGTTAAGTGGACAGGAACGATACTTGGAAACTGCTTCGCCATATTATTTTCTAGACATATCTCGATTATTTCAAAATATCACCCGTATTATTTTTTTATTTGTAAATATAATAACTATCCAAAAAGGAATGTTAGTTTGTCCGATAAAACTTATATTTTTACTAAATCAAAGGTTACAATGAACAAAAAAATGTATTATCCTAATAATTCTCAGTAGGTATTGTCAAATACTCTCAAGTTTTTTAGAATCCAATCGTTTTCTTGCTTTAGTATTCATTACATGGCTTTTTTAATGTCGGACAAAAACATTTTTATGTTATCCATTATCACTACTTTACATCTTTAATCCTATGGTAAATGTCACCGTAAAAATGTGTTCAATAACAATTCTTATAATCTACGTGTATCCTATAAGACTATTCTAAAAGAAAAAGGGATTATAAATGAACATATACGCAAGAGCATCCACGAAAAGATAAAACTTCAATTTTCATATGTTCAGAGCCTGTTTCAGTTGATGATTTCTGTTATAATTTTTGGCCTGAAAACAGCTTTGTGATGGGTAAATTATTAAATTAAACTTGTACTACTGGTGCTAGAATGCTCATATTCCTTCCATACATCACCAATACTGATATGTATGTGTTAAAGAAAGATTAATATTCTGTTCCTAGCAGAAGAATAAGAAACACAATTCAAAAAAATATATTTATAAGTGATGGTAAATTACTTGCAACATGTAAATGATCTCGTTCGTTAATGTACGAAACACCAATAATAAAAATGCACACTAAATTTTAATGTTTTATTTACGTGAATGTATTGAGCCAAAAGCACGATAATGTGGTTGTGAAATACACACAGACGTGTGTAGGGATTGCAATACCGGACGAATGGGTATGCCAAAACCGTTATTTTAGTGTTGCGTCGGTGTTGAAAATATCAAAAGCGGTGTTTGAATAAATAAAAAAGAAGAAATTAAATAGAATACTAAAACTGGAATCACAATAATGGTCTATTAAATCAATATAGAATAATAATTAAAAATATGGCATCTAATCACATAAAGCCGAGTTGCATAAGAACCTTTAAAATCTTTGCTTCTTTGAATTGATTTGCCACTTTAAAGAAGCAATATCATTAATTTAAATAAATAGCAAACAATTTTTCGTATGAAATCCACATATTTTATAACACACTATATGTTAAAAAGTAAAAGATTTTTTTAGTATACATATATAATTACTGATTGGTGTCCACTTACTTGTAAGACGATAAACAATTTGATTTTATGTATGTTTAATTTATACGATAATCCGTAAATTGTAAAAATCTTGTTATATTTCTTGCACCAATTTTTGCTATACCTTGTTATTGGCTCAAGTGCTAATTTTATATAAAAAAAATATTCTGTATTTCACTAACCGATAATGCTTGCAATGAGTGAAACCGGTCATTATTAAAATATATAACGGAGTAGTTCATAAAATGTGTTTTATTTATTTAAATATAATACCTTTTCACCAAGAATTGACCGTTAACACTTAATAGGTCACCAACGCTGAAATCTGTCAATATACATCTTATCTTCAAAAAAATAAACACAGTTAGAAAAACCACATTAAGCAACATATTTTTTGCGCGTGCAGTCATTAATTAATAATAACATTTTATATTGTAATACCGGAATATCGCAAACAGGGCTTGGGTACTACCGGTATTGCGATCCCTGGAAGTGTGTGCAATGCATATCGGGGTGGCATTTATGTAGCGATCCCAGCCGCGGGAGGATTTCATTTTGTCGCTTCGCCGGTGGATAGTTTTGCAATACTGGATTCAGAAATAAATGGGAAGAAAAATAACAAGTTTCAAATGCATGAACTATTTTCATATGCAAGGCATGAGAGCTTGAGTATGACAATACGAGATGACTAGGGTTCTTAAATTAGATGGAAGCAATTTGTAGACAAAAAATACTGTAATGTATCGATACAGATGGCTTCGAAATGAATGTATGCATTTATTGAATATATTAAATTATCTCTCAAGAAGTTTAATAACCTGACTAGCAACATGTTATTTTCTCATGAAAAACTACGCCTGAAGCCTATTCGCTTGTGGCCGCGTCGATGGATTCGACGGTAACTAAGTTGAAGTTTATTTTTTATACAAAATTTAAATTGATACATTTGTTGTAACACGTATTGTGATACACGTGTTTTACCTGTTCAGACTGTTATTCATGGTAAATGAGTTTTTTGAGACACGAAAGTTAAATGGTTAAAATATGGATAAATCAATATTATACTATCACTATCATTGTTCTAAGAAAATGTAATAAAAAAGATCTTCAAATTATTCTGTCGTGATATACAGGGCTATGGAGTCGGTCAAAAAAAGTTTGACTCCGACTACATCATTTATAAAACCACGACTCCGACTCCAACTCCGACATTGACCAAAACCATGACTCCGACTCCGACTCCGACTAAAAATAGGTTAATATCGTCACTTTTTCCCCTAATTTTCCTATTTATGTGTATTCAATTAAATATCAACCCTATCAATGCGGCCAAAAGCCAAATTTGACATATTAATTGCAAAAATAAAAAGTTCAAACTTTTCAAAATTTCCGACTCCGAGTACGACTCCGGCCAAAACGCCGCGCCGACTCCGACTCCACAGCCCTGGTGATATATAATATGTTACTATTTTTTTTTTTTTAATTGGAATCGAAAGTAAAAAGATTATTTAATGACAGCTAATCATAAACGAATTAGACACATCGTTGTTTAATAAATAAGAAAATTACCTTTATAGTTATAAAATAAAAATCTTGTTTAGAAAATAAGATTATATGATACAACTCTCAAATGATCCGAGGAAAGGTGTAAGGAAAATAAAATAAAATCTTTTAATTACATGTATGGTCTATTCCAAATTAAGTCGTAAATGAATAATCGATTTGAAAGCAAGCCATCGGTTTCTGCGCTGAAGTAATATTATATTTACGGTAGTAAAAGTTTTCCTGAAAATTGATAACGCTTCGGGCTATGAAGCTCTGGTGTAAATAACATTCTGTTAAACTTATATTGAACTTGCGTCGTGCCAATGTTTGAAAACACTTTTGAGACGCTTTTCTCTTCCTCGATAAACCAAACATGGCCTCTGATTGTTTGCAAAATACGCAAAACTTTCCCTTACTACTCGGCAAAGGGATGGAAAGAGAAACTTTAAATAACCATGCAGCAATTAATATTATAAAACTAGTTAAATAAGAAAATTACAAAGAATTATCATTATATTATAATTCCAAAATTTGAACGATGTTTCTGTGACACAGATTATACTTATACAGCTGGTATAAAATAAATATGTGTATACTTCTATTGAAATAAGTGCGCCATTAATGAATTTAAATTTAAGCCAATTGAACTCTTTATTACACCCTTAAAAAGATGAGAATAAAGACAAAGAGTTATAAAAAGACAATTCGGTGATAAAAGTCCCTGCTTTATGTTATTCTGGAAGCATAAGAATCCAAAAAGCACGGGACGAATGTCAAAATAGAGTGGACAGCACAAAGTGCAAACCAAACTTCAAAGTATTAATCCACATCGCTGGAATGAAGAATATAATACAATTATAATAATAAATTAAAAGTGTGTTCCGCAAGACGTACGCAGACAGACACGTAAATTTTGAGTGATTAGTTATATTATATAAATCTTAGGACATGAGGAACACCACCATCAGTACTAGTTTAAGGCAGAGTAAAAATAATGATAGCTGGTTTATTCTCAGAATCAACCAAATGTATTAAAAAAAGAACAGAAAAAGCGAAGCGACCGCCATGAAAATAACTCTACAGACGTGAGAAAAAAGATTTATTTGACTATTTGTTTTAAAGTAGACAAACTTTAGTTTTGGATCTATTATAATTATAAAAATTTTGGCCGTAGTACGAGTACATACATATTTACACGATAATTTCTATACGAAGTGATTCAAATGTACAAGGCTCCAAGTTGTTGCTTAAAATTATGACCACAGTATCATTGCAATGCACAGATAACGGAAATTAATGTGAAAACTAGAGATACTAATTGCCAAATATGAAAAGGTACCGCCGCCTGGAAAATATGGTAGGTTAGATCGTATTATTCCATCTTAATTATTATTGCAGCAGACATACACATAAGTGTTATTATAACGCTCTTTCAGCCAACAAGGAAACCATCATCCGGTAGTTTTAATTATAATTTAATACGATTGCAAGTTTCCGGAAAATTACGTCCACAAATGCAACGTTATTAATTTTACTTTCTTACTTACAATTACAAATTGTGCTCCTTTCTTTAAGCGTATTTTATTGTTTCAGTGAATAATTAAAAACTTTTAAACAGTGACAATGTGAAATGGAAACTTTATTTCATCATCATCGATATTATAATTTGGATTCATTTATTTGGATATAATTTAGCCATCTTTGTTCAAATGTGCGATCTGCTTTGACTTATTAGCCTCTAGGCTTCTTTCAAAAAAATATCATTGAATGTAAATATAAATCATTGGAAACAAAATATCTTAATTTCTAGCATCTATCACTTCTTGTAGATACATTTTATTAAAAAATATTATTAAATTTGAAAAAATATATACGATTCGTGATGTGTATTACAAGCTCATTCAATTAATGTCAAAGAAAGTTCTCGATTAAGGAATCGTAGCTGTCGACATCCACTTCCCTGCCCGCACCGTCTTCGAAGAAATACGGTAAGGCTACATCTGATAAGCAAAATGATGTAACGGACACTGATAAATCATCTGTGGATTGTCATTGCTCAGATAGCGCACGGAATTAAATTGCGGTCCGGTAAAATTTACCGCGAACGACCAACTATTGAAATTATCGCCACTTTATATACACCGTTCATTAGAATGAATGTTTCCAAGCGTTTCTGATATTTTGAATATCATTTATAAATAATCTGTTGGCTACTTCTAAGGTGATAACTGCAATATCCATTAATTCTATGTAACAATAAATTGAAAATGACATTTGCCTAATTAAATTTTTTTGTTCAGAAAAAATAAATATTCATCGCCATTACTATATCGTTTTATATGACATATTTCACTGGAAACCCTTTTTTGTAAGAATTCATATTATTTAGTTTTTTTGTTATTGTATATATTTATCATATTATAATGTTCGTTATTGGCGAAATCGGTACAGATCTTATAAAACATGTGTTTAAGGAAAACATATTCACCGGTTTGCAAGACCACCCAGTACAGCTGTTCTTTTTATGCATTTACTAATAAGACGGTCAAACAAGGATACCCATACTTTCGATGGATTCGGCGGTGACTTTGTGGAAGTTCATTTTAACATAAAATTAAAAATAACTTTGGTTATTCCACATATTGTGCTACTAGCTGTGAAACGCGTTTTGCCTCTTTCATCTTCGTTATCATTACTTAAGCAAACTTTGCGATAGTAAGTGCGAAGATGCCTCTGAAAGAGGCGAAACGCGTGTCACAGTTAGTAGCACAATATGTGGAATAATCAAAGTTTTTAAAAATTTTATATTAGGCTACCTATCATTGTAAGTCGATTAAACGATCTCTGACAGATGACTCGAGACTGTTTTAAATGAACGATCTATAAAGGGTAGTGTAAAAATACTCCATCAGAAGTGCCGTCATAGCAACGCAAACTGTGCTCTCAAAATACGCAGAGTACAAATGTTACAAATAATAAAATGACATACATATTAGAAGTGTTCGATTTTTCTAATCAAAAAATTCAAAAAGAAGAACCAAAAGTTATTCAGTCTTAAAATAAAAACAAAAATAATAACCAACGTAAAGATATATCACCAAAAACAATAGGTTACGATTCCCGGTAAAATATAAATAAATAAGTAACATAAGGCATGCAATATCCTAGCTTAAACGTTTTTTGTTCTACTAAACTTAAAAAATACTAGCATTATTCATTAAAATCCTGAATTAGTTCAGTCAGCATCTCAAATGTACGTATAGCTTAAACTTTATTGAATCACTGAAAATAATAAAATTATAAATACGGAATTCAGCAGGAATAAAATTTATTTACTAGCTATGCAATTTTAATGCGGAATGCAATTTTAATGCGGTATGCATTTTTACAAAGCTTCATTAAATTATGACGGCAGTGTTCATTCTTAATATACGAGTGAAAACATAAATGCAGTAATCTCTTGCCATTTTATATCTATACGGCTCCAAGATGACAGACAATTACTTTTACGCTCCGACAAAGCAAACCTAATGTTCTTCACCGTTCATTCTAATGCGTCGTGTAAACATTTAGAAGTAAAATAATTAAACCACCATCTTGTGCTTTTAGCCAGTTGGATGCCAACCCTTGCCGTAAGATGAAACAATGGTTTTAATAAATATAATAAAACGATATAAGAAACGAAGAAAGACTTCTCTCTTTTATATATTTATAGAATCGAGCAGACGATGTTTAATATTATGGAATTGAACTGAAATTAGCATCGAATATGAAGTTTTTTCTTTAATATAATATATATTTATAAACGCACAGAAATAGTACAATTTTATAATATTTATTACCTAACACACTAAACTAATAATGGTGCCATCTATTTTTTGACTCATCTAATTATGAAATGCATTACACTCAAATGGATACTTGTCAAAATTATCTCGTTCATAAAACAATTCATGTAAGATTAATGAGATGGTAAACGAAAGTGTGATTTAATTCATAGACCGACTTGGAATGCATGCAAGAAATACTGAAAGAATTAAGTATATCGACTGAGGGTGCTTGATGGAATTTCAATATCAAAAATACTGAAAGAAAGTTTGAACTTTTTAAAAATTCACTTTGTCCAGCCATGGTTTGATTACCCAACAAAATTATTTGTGTAACCACGCTTGGTTACATCAAAATACTAGATTTAAAATTGATAGAAAGCAGCAGAAGACGTTAAAGAACTAAAGTATCATAAAAAATGGTCTCAGTTTCACCTCAAACTAGAAAAAACAAACATAGCAACAGTGCGTGAAATATTTGTTATCTTTGTTAGATTCGCAACGGCGAATGGCGCAAGTTGGCCAATGCGGGTAGCGACGCGACGATTGCGGCAGCGGGCTCTGCGAGAATTTTTTACGATGCATATTTCTTATGATATACTTTTTTATTTTCAAGTTTTGAAATCGAAATAGTAGTGATAGTGAATTTATATATCACAATCTACTGTACCTCTGCTATATAGTTAACGTTTGTTTTAACGCGATGAAAAAATGTGACCGCATTGAAGTAAGCCAGAAAAATAAAAAGATTTTCAATTTTCCTAAAGAGAATTCACCAACAAATGTGAAAATATTTTTACTAAGTAGCATTATTTTTTGCGTTATTGTAATTTTGGTTTGTTTTGAAAGGGAAAGGTCTTAGCATTCAACAGTTTTACACTAACACTGTCGTAGTAATGCTATGGAGATAGGTAAACCGCTATGTTATGATGATTGTCAGGTTGAGAAAATCTCGAAAACAGCCCTGTAGCTCAAACATTTAGGGCGTTACGCACTAAGATAAAATCTCCATAATATACTGGTTTGCCTATACGTACGTCGCCTCCCAATTATCATAATCACAATTATGTAGATGATAAGAAATGACTCGGGAGTAGATGGGATTTAGGTTTTTAGCATTTGTCTGTAAAATAGGTAAGTATTTAGCACAATTTAAGCATGTTTATAATAGTAAATAAAGCATAACATAATGTTTTGATTGAGTAGGCATTTGCTTTGTAGAACTCCATTATAATACGGTAAGAAAAATAACAATGTATTTTAGTTCTACATAAATTATTTTATATATTTTTTGATAGCTATTTCGGCTTACGCCTATACTTATAGTTCTGACGAAGGCGTAAGCCGAAATAGCTATAAACAAATATATAAAATAATTTATATAGAACTAAAATACATTGTTATTTTTCTTACTTCTTATCTTTATAACATAATTTGTTCAAATAAGTATTCAAAGTTGAGCTATTTAACAATGGCAATCGTTTGGTCGAGTCATCAAGGTTCTTTTGCTTTTGTTATCTGCGGTCGCGAATTGAAGGATGTGAATCCATAAATGGAAACATATATTTTCTAATCGGCTTATGATTTTTTTTTTCAACGGTATTGATGTCTTTGATGTTTATATCCTATTCACGATGGTCAAAACAGGTGCGATTATAGTGAACGATTAGTTTAACCCTAGTGTTTTTCTTACTCTGTCTTACATTATTTACCATCTCGTATTGTCATATTGTCCGTAAAAAAACATCTATTGAAAACGGTAGAAAATGGAATTTAAAAACTGCAATCTAATTCACAAAGTGACAATATAAACAAAAGATTGTAAGTATAGTAAATCAATTATGAGATATTTAAAAAAGGCAAATAATAAAAAGGAAATACGGAAATCTTTAAAAAAAAAATATATATATATATAACCATGTCTTTTTCCAAGGTGGAGCATATGAACTCCTGACGGAACTAGACCCGACAGAATATTTCTTCGAGACATTCTTGTTTCTCAGTTGCTCAACCTCCTTTACCCTCTGATAGTAGCGATAGAAAATATGTGACTCGGAAAGAACTAGTGGTTAGCTAAAAACCCCCTTCTTACATTCCGTTTTTACAGATTGGATGGGTGTAAGAGAAAATTTAAAACAGCAAAGACATATATTTCTTCGAACAGAAATCAATAATTCGATTGAAAAATGAAACTGCCCGGACTGAGATTCGAGCCCGTGCCATCCGTAACCGAAACCAACGACGTTGACACTTGACCACGGCACCCTGTTATATAAATAAATTTTATGATACAATTTACAACACTACAACGAAATTCAGACAAAAGTAAATATATTTGACATAAGTAACCGTTAGTTCCTGAAAACATTATGATCTTTCATATATATTATTATACTATACAAAAATATAATAAGTGATAATATTTTTATTTTTCATGAATATTTAACCAAATCACCGTGATAAATATTATATTTATATTCACCCTCTTCATTACATTTTGGTAAGTATTTGGCCCACGTGAAAATAGTCTACCGTGTTTACAAAAAAAAAATGTTTGGATTGCCACCCTCCATCGAAATCATACGAATGCCTAAAATTAAACTCTTTGAACACGAGAATGGGCCGAAAATCATGATAATTGAATGGCAACAGTATTTTGTATGAAGCGTAGTAGTATACAACAATTTTGCAAAGGAGGATAATGAATTCCTTCAGCAAAAGGTTTATAATTAAAAATATACAGATAAATTAAATTGAATTAAAAATATTTTATCAATGTGTGTACATGAGTATTGTTAATAACATTAAAGCAGTATGTATGTCAATCACTAAAAAAGTCGGTCACATTTCAAAATTGCAATGCCGGTATTTCATGTTCCATGAAGTAATTACAAATTTGAATTTATTACTCGAATAAATACAAAATACCAATAATTACCACAAATCGGGATCGAAAAACCGGTTCAATCAATTTTAAAACTGTGCAATGTATTCACAAATAAAATATCAAAATTTAAACTGTGATCACGAATTTGAAAAAAGCTCTACTTGTGAAGACAGACGCTTGATTTCCTACGAACATTATCAATGATCAGATGCTTGATCATACGTTCATATGCTCCACGCTTGGATTGGAAATGAAAAATATGTGTTTAAATCTCGTTAACAAGGGTCAAATAAAACGCAGTCACTGAAGTTGTCTATTTTCTAATAAGTCGACCCGTGTAAACAAAAATGTCAGTAGCCACTTTCTCATGTATGTATTTGATCTGTCAAGTGTATGTGTCAAAGAGGAAATCAATTTCTCTTACATTTACAAATACGTGGTACATAAGATTAAATGATTAGAATTTTCAACGTATTGAGAAATCGTATTTGCTAAGCGATGCTAAGCTTTCAGTTTGCTTGGCTACAAAAAAATGGGTTATACCTCAATATAAAATTAAAAATAACTTTGATTATTCCACGTATTGTGCTACTAACTGTGACACGTGTTTCGCCTCTTTCAGATGCATCTTCGGACTTACTACCGCTAAGTTTGCTTAAATAATGAAGCAAGATTGATTCTAACATTTTAAAATGATAAAATTACAAAATGGAGTATTTCCTTTTTACGGGAAGCGAGGAGGAGGTTATAGAATCGAAACAAAGCAAACCGGGTTATACTTCAAACCAGGGAATGGCAAACAGGGTTATACCTCATTCGATTTATGACAATTCAATTTTTTTTTACTGTTGTCAGTCATAGTGAGGGTACGCTGATAAAATGTCGCCGAACAGATTTATTACGATATAAAAGCGTTATCTACCAGTAAATATCTTTGTAATGCGTTATTACCCACCTTTTGTGCATTGCTATGTAAAAATAAAATATAATCATAAAAGTGGTGTAGGGGGTCGGAGGAGGTCGGAGGGGCCGTGCTGGTGGTGCGGAATATTTACGCTTTCGCGTAACAGATAACAAAAGGTAAGTGGGGCGTTTGCTGAACGCATAACGCGACGTTATTTGTTTAGGGTTTCTCAAGACCAACTTGAGGGTTTCCCACTCGCCGGATACGCTCAACATTGTACTACAATATGGATAGCCCACCAGCGGTTTGCGATTCAAAACTGAACAAGCCATTTGTATGTATTCACCATGTTGTACAGTGTTCATGTTACTTCTCGACGGCTTGTAATGTACCTCCCGATTGATATATCATTGAACTTTGAAGAAACAAAATAAAAACTGTTCAGTCTGAGAAACTATATAAATTAAGTCTATTTTTTCATTTCTAAATTTCAGCAAAACGATGAGGGAAAAATTCTGGGAACTGACAATAATTATGATCCGATTGGAGAAAACGAAAAATCCACATCAAAAGGACGGATGAAATTAACATTTTTATTCACGGGAAAGTATACATTTACGGAATCGAAATTATGTTATAATGAATAATATTTATATAATATTATATTCTTCTTAACAATGTAACTCAACTAATGATTATTAGTGAAATAATCTACCATTGTGATGAAATCATTAAAAACTAAAAAGACAAGTTGTAGAGTTATAAATTACATATATAAAATATTGATAGGTATAAAAATCTCTACAATTATTTATTCTTTGTCCAATATCCAATGGGAGAGCATGCGCAACCGATTCACAATAAGTTTTAGTTCTTTAGAGATGCTACACTGGGTGTACATATGCTCCACATAAGGATACGACATCGTCAATAAAACCAATTTGTGCTTCAATGAACACCATATATGTATATAACTTTATTACGAATATAATATTTAATCCTAAATTATTGTACGATACTATTGAAACCACTCCTTTTAGCTTCATTCTAAAGAACTGTGAAAATAAAAACTCAATAAAAGACCATCTTAAAATATCTTATTATGCCTCTGGTGTATTATGTATATGTGGTATACGAAAATCTTTTTCATAAAAAACAAGGGTTAACAACAACTTCTAGGCTGGAAGATCGATACTTCTAGTAAAACTCTTTGTACAGTTTAAAAAGATCCCAATTTTTGTTGACTATGATGTTCTACCATATAATTTTTTTGGGAAAAGTAACAACTCTAAAAATGACGAATCGCAGACAAAAAAGGACAGGACACAATGGACGTCCCTGATAATGCAAACAATAGTCACTAAATATTTATTTGATTGTGCTAAAGATTTTTGGATTCCATTCAAATAAGATGCCTTAAATGTAGTGGCAAATTAGAATAACAAAAAATAGTTGCCCCGAAAAGAAAAGTGATGATTTTTTTTAAACATTATGTGTTTTATTTACTGTGCTTAGTAAAGTTTTCTGTGTGCTTTTTATACACTACGCTTAAAACTAATTATCTTGAGTTGGGGTGAGTTAAAATATTTTTTGAATTACATGATAAATGTTTGTTTATTAAATATATTTTTTTTGTAGTGCCCATAAAAAAAAAATGGTTTTCTTATAAATATTGTACACAAATAAAAAAATAACATTTTGTTAGTACTTATTCCACATTAAATTTGGAAAAAACAACTGATGAGTTGATAATGCTCGCCAAGAATAAAACCGGTCCTGATCAAATAAATATAGTATAGAATAAGTATTAAAATGTGTTACTATTTTTATTATAATGCCATTCCACCAAGTATTGACAGTGGACACCTTAAAAGTGAATAATGTATACTGCACTTCCATCAAGAATTATTGACAATAGAGAAATAAATTACACTTGCATCGTCAATAGAGATTCAAAAACTGTCGAAGAGGAAGCGTTGAATATATCCCTCATGCGCAGTTTGCGTAGTAATAGATATTTGAATGCGTCGGAAATCAAATCAGTCTCTGCATGTCCGTATTTCAGTTAGCAACGTGATAATACAATAAGTCCATACCGACCAGTGTTCCATAATGCAATATGGGGTTCGAATTATGTTGAAACTATTATCTCATCATGTCACGTGCATTAGGTGTGCCCGATGTATGTATGGATAGTATATTAATACAAATCGATGCACTGCCACTTTGATCCAGCTTTTCAATTAAAAAGCTTTTCTTTTTAAAGTATCAATTACGTTTTTATAATAAGAACATTAAGCCAAGACAGTATAAATTCTAAGATTCATTCTGAATCTAAATAAACTATTTGATTTCCTTTTGAAGACTACCTTCTGTAAAATAAGTATACCCACATTTAAGGTAACAATTTCATTTCGGGTAGTTGGATTTTGATAATTTTTGTTCCGAGACATGGATGTCTGTGTTTGTTAAAATAAATTCTGATCCTTCAAAAAAACAGGACGTTCTGAGAATGAAAATCTAGTCACTAGTCCAGTTCTATCATTTTTATCTATACTTTCTACGAAAAAGTGAGGTTGAGAAACTGAGTAAAAAGTAGTCTTTGTAGACAACTTCTGTTGAGATAAACTCCATAAGGAGTCCATATACTTTAAGCTGAAATCTCTTACAGATCCTATCTCTGCATCAGTGCTGTGTTGTGATTTACAGACAGATAGATTAATCAAAACAATTATAGTTACCCTCCGTTTTCGGTGTCAATGAAGATTGAAAAAAGGACGTATATTACTGTCAAAAGGCAAACAAAGAACAATACTCATGATTTTAACCAATTTTTTTGAATTGGTATCATAAAAATATTTTTATTCAAAATTGGAATTATTTCTATAAGAGTCAAAGAATATTTATCTAAATTAATAATTGGTAAATTATGGATATATGGTCACGGGACCGAATTTTTGTTAAGATTTATGAAAAATAAGAACATTAAATGAAATGAATGTAAGGCTTACGATTTTTTTTGAAATGTTTCGTCTTTAATTTTTAAATTTATTATAATAAAATATCCTAAAGAATACTTCGCAATAAGTATGAAATCGAGTTGTTTTAATTTACAGGAGCAAAAATGCAACCAAAAACTACACAATAATAATATTATACAGATGGAGACAGTCACATAAGTTTATTATTTGTTTAAAATAAAAATAATAATTTTATTATAGGCTAATATCAAAAAACAAATTCAACTTTCAGAACTCGTACAATAATCAGTAATATTCTTCAGATTTAATCATTTTAATTCCACATTTTATAAAAATCTACAAGAACTCAAAGAGTTAAGTGAAAACATAAAATTATAAGCCAGTATGTATTAATTTTTTGAACTTAGCTCGAGAGGATTGTGATTCTGTCCCGTGACCATATATCTATAATTTATCTTATAATTAATATTATAACAGTATAAATTGTAAAATAAATCTATCTCAAGAGTAATTCTATTGGGCCGTTAAATTTTCTAACGATAATTTAAAGAAATTGAAAAAAAGGAAACATAATCTACCAACACAAAACTATTAACTCGTCTTTAAAAGTGTCAAATATATCAATTACATATTGATATCCACTCCACCGCTGTTTAAACAAAACAATTTTGGTGTATATATGTATCTTTCCTGATAAAAATCAATTATGAAAAAGGAAGATGTGGCTTTTAATTTTGTCTCACCGCCAAAGCCGCATCGAAGTAACAAAAGTGAAATTGAAAAGCGTTACATTCAACGATTTAATTTAGTCAAATATTTTTGAGTATCTCTTAGTATGTGTCGTGTAAAGACTGTAAAGTATATGTATTTTCGATATAGTATCTACATTCAAAGCTAGGGCGAGACAAACTGGAACGCGTTTCCCCCGTAATTACAATCCTTCAACAATTTTGTACTTCAACGACCAACAATACACATTTTCATCTACATCATAAGAACCAATACACACATACCTAATAATACCTAATATTCGCAAGTTCATTCGTGAAATTACTCAAAAGTTTCAAAGCGTAGCAGACAATTACTATAACTCAACGACTTCTTGCTTTCATAATAATGACGAAACAGTACCTAAGAATTGTTTAAGATCGACAACAGTTCTGCTCGACGATCCTACATAGAGTGAAAAATAAAAAAAATCCGGAAGAAACACGACCCCTTACATCACGAAAAAGATTTCTTTGTAAGCTTAATGAACTTATGCACGTATATAAATATGTAATAACGCATACAAAAGTATATTATATCCATGATTTTGGTATGTGGGAAAGTAATATGTATACACATATAAATTCATTGGTTAATATCGTGAAATGGCTTCACTGTGGATTTCTCACCTCCACGCTATCGCGCCATTCTGTCGGTAACGATATAAGTGTAATCTAACCTAATAATTAAACTTAGATATGAATGAGATGGGAAAAAATTTGATGCCAGTTCACCCTACTACGTTATGCTTCATCAAGTGGCTATGATAAAAAAGAATAAGAGACTGCATTATTGAGTTATTTAAAGTGTTTTGTTGGTTAATTCAGCTTTAAGTAATTGCGGCTTTTGAATGAAATAAATACCTGAAATATTTTTTTTCTTAATAAACGAATGGCAATGATTTTTTTTTAAGAATTGGGATTCATCGAAAACTTTATCGCCAAGTTTCACGGGTAGGCTTGATATAAGGCTCCATATTAAACAATTAAAATAATTCATGTAGTAAAAAATAATTCTCGTCAGTCGACACTAAATACATACTGTTTTCGTAAGCTAATTAATGGTAATTCTATTCTCTCCTCCTACGTTTTACTCTGTAAGAATTTTAAGTAAGTGAACCTGAGCATGGAAGACTCTGCCTTTAAACAACACGGAACAGTGTGGAAGTTGTCAATGTATTCTCCAAGGACGAAATGCCGTCTCTTCAACAATGCTGCTAGATTTTGTAATCGATACAGACGAGATGTTCCCAGAGTGCAATGGTATGATTGTCTTAAAAAATGTCGAAATAAGTCTGTAGGCTTTTCAGCCATCGACTGCGACTACTTTGGCGAAAAAATGCTTTTAAGTAAGCGAATATGTATTTCTTATGTTTTGCACTTTGAGTTAACGGATAGATAAAAATTTATATCGCGAGTGTCGCATGAGAAAAAAGAAGAGTAAGACCGGTTGACCTAACTACCTAACTGATCGGACCGATCGTCAACCCAAACCAGGGGGCCAATAATGGAAAATATAGGTCTTTAATACTATTGCTGTATTACTCGGCTCATGATAGCGTTAAGTTAGCGTAACAAATAAGTGCAAGACACAGTCTTGGACTTCTAGTTGCAGCCCAAAAAGCTTATTAATTGAGACATGTTAAATTCAAATTTTGTTATTGTGTCGAAGTAATCATAATATTTAATTATACAACATCAAAAAAACTGTGTGAAATATAATAATATGTTTTGGCAGGAAAGGATTTGAAGTGCTTTCTCGACTGAATCAACTTTGAACAAGTATTTTGGAGGAGGTCGGTGTTGAGCGTTTCCGCCGTTGTAACAATAATACTATTAGTCTGTGTTTGCGTTGAGTATAGTTGTATAAGTTACCTGTGTTTTTGCGACTTCTCTCCCTTTCCGTTCCAGCGCTAACCCATTCTAAAAGCTGTCGTCGAACTTTGGTAACCTTTTAATTAACAATAAACTTAATTATTAAAATAAACACACACTTTGGGAAGACTTTTAAAGTATACGAACAAGCTTGAAAGTCATTCACATAATTTAAAAGGTACTGTATGGCGCTTGGGATTCAAATAGGAAAAAATGTTGTAATAATGTTTATTAGTATTTATGGAATGGGGAAAGTCAGACACTGCGTTAAATTAACTTTTGCAATGTGGGTGCTCATAAACACGCTGTGTGTGTGTTGGAAACATAAAGCCACTGAAACATAATCAAACGCATCGAAACAAGAAAGCAAGTATACTTAAGCCATTTGACATTGTATAAAACTTTGCCTGTCAAGCGAAAGCTTCTAGAAAGCAAGGCATTGGAAGTAGTAGAACGTTTTTGTTAAGGTATTTTAAAGACTTCAGCTGGGGTACTCCAGTTATATTCAGGGTTACATCAGACTAGGAAATGATTGCCGACCTGATTACCGAAGACTGGTCATGGATATGGCACATAAAAAGAAGACTCAACCATATAAAATATTTAAACTCATTGTATAAACAGACCATTAAAAAATATTTCAATTTTAACATTGCAATTAAAATAAATATGTTGAAAAATATTATTCCATTATCATTATAATTCCCAAGAATTAATGTAGAGATCTTTTTTAAAAATAAATGCGTAGTCATTAAAGTAATTTGGTGTGTATATTTATAATAACTTGTTTAAGATCAATCAATGAAAACCGAAAACCATGCAATTTTCACTAGAAACGTTTTGATTTTTCTAATAATAATATTTAATCAAAGCATGTACTTCCCAATAAGAGTAAATTAATGATTTTCGATATCAAATAAAATATAATAAATTTGGAATATTGTATTAATTCTCAATAAAATATGCATCGGTACGATACTTAACTTATATCGAAGCACATTACTCGAGAGCAGTAAGAAAGTAATGTTTAAATAAAAGATTAAAAATAGCGTCAACTGTCAAAAAGTAATACAAATATTATTGACCACTGGATCAGAAAGATCTTATATAAACATAGCTAACCGTGTAGATGTATACTATCGTAAGGGTATATCTACTGCTGAAACTAAAGAACCCTTAAAGGTGAACGAGTTTAAATTTTACTTTAACGTGTTCATACATCCCATTACAGGATGCATGCTCAGCTATTTTGATGGAAGAAACAGTAGCCATAAACAAACGAAAAATTATTATACACTCCTATGAATAAAATTTAATAATTTATTTATTTGCAAAACTCTAACATACTTTACATCAATGCATATGTCGTTTGGCATGTGAAAGCTGCCATTGGGGTAAAAGACTGTTCCCACATTTCATGAATAAGCATACTAAGCTTGAAGGCCTCACATAAGATAATTACGCTATTTACTAGTTTTAGATAGTGTTTTGAAGTAAAATAAATATTAGAAAAGGAATAAAACAAAGCTAAATTATGTCTCATGTGAATTTTAACGAATTGTTATATCAATGACAAAAATACAACAAATTGCGTCAGACATGATTATCAGGCAGCTTATGGCAGGAAGATAAAGAGGCAGATGAAAGAAACATTGTAAAATGACTGAATTAAAAGTCATCATGAGATACAGTATTCAAAATGCTAACTGTCAATCGTCGGTGGAGAGGCTTATAAATATTTTTTTGAAACACAATTTTTCATATTACTTTCACTTCATTTAAAATGACGAGGAACGGGTTTACTCATCGTGAGCATTAATATTTGCGATGGACGAAACAAATATTTCTTCTAAGACATTATGTGCAAATAAGAAAAATCTATTTATGCTGCATTATTGGCAATTTTTTCAATCTCCTTCGTCCAAGATTTGAGTAGAGTGATGAAGTAAAATCAGTCTTTCAAATTTCTGAGCCCATATTTACTTTATCTGTTCGGACATATTTTTCCCTTCAATGATTATTTTATGTTGTTGATTTTTTAGGTATAGCATTATTGAGCCAGGTATGGGAATTTTCAAGATTTATTATTGAAAATATTTATTTTGACTTGTTCATCTTCGACGTTTCGTCAATGTTTCTGATTAAATTCATTGAAAATAATATGAAGAATACATCTTTATTCTGCACTCCGTATGAGTTTGATAATATGGTCAATATTTGAATGCATACTTACGTCTTCTGTTCATTCGTTTTCTTCTGAATAAATATTAAAACGTAAACAACTCAGCTGTATGAAAAATCTGTATGCACGAATATGTAAAATTTGTTTGAGGAGATATCTTTTATTGCAATTTCAATGTAGATGTTGCATCAACAAAAAGATCTTTCTTAGAGTAATAATAATTTTATACGGAGCATGCAAATATCATATGCAATGTGCAACTTAACAGAATTTCCAGATATTATTGGGTTTCTACTCAGCCAAATGTGAAATAAAGCGGCAAAGAGTTTGAACGCGACACGCTATTGATTGATGGGAAAATTCATCGATGAGGTTCACATATTTATGTAAGATAAAAAGAAAATCGTAGAATTAAGCGTATGAAACTGAAGTATATAGAAACACATTTTGAAATCACAATTGACGCAGTAAACTATTAGCTACGTATAATTCTCAAATGTTTACTGGTTTTTTTTTATCATAGAATTGTAAAAAAAGTGAAACGTCGTACTATAGACTTATAGTACTTATAAATCATCGTTTCATACCAAAGTAACGATATAAGGTCAATATTTCTCTAAGTAATAGTTTTTACCACTCAAAATCGAAAATATGTTGATTTCCTCAATGCAGCAGTTAAATGTACATCTTATGGAAAGGTTTGGAATGTGGAGAAAGAATCCATGTTTATTCAGTCATAAATTAAAAAAATATTTCACAAATTTATTAAAAGATTAAAATATTTGAGCCGTAATCGGACCATATCCAGTTGTTCAATTTTCCAGCTTAAATCACTTAATAAATATTTTGGAATAGTTTTATGGAATTTTATTGCTTAACATATGTATAGTAACCCTTATCCTATTATGAACATTCTAAATATTGTTTCTCTTCTGTTTTTATAATTCTTTCCTGATCATAACTCAAAATATGATAGGCAGTATGACTGACTTTCTAGCCGCAATACATACAGATGTTTTGTTGAAATGCTACAATAAAAAGGGTCCACGTGCTATATCACACATTAGAAGCCAACACGCTGTAAAAATATATTTTAAACATTATTCTTTCAAAATTACTCAAGTTTTTTTCCAGTAATAGTTTTTTTTAATAGTAATCAATTTCGAATGTTATTAATTGTTGGAGAATTTGTAGTTTAATGGCTTTTTTTATTATTTTTGAATCAACATTAATTTGAAGATAGTTCTATATATTACATAATTGACGTATTATATTATTTTGACGTCATATTTACTATGAAGTCAAATTGTGAAATAAATTGTATGGCTTTTGTAAAAACTGCACAAAGAAGTCAGATAAATCTATAAATATCTACGCTGACTTCCAAATGGTAAATATTTTCACAGAATAAAACTGAATAAAAATATCTGTACATATATTCTTCCTGAAAACGGTTGACAGCCTTTTGTCGCACGGTATGACAGTTGTATAAAATAGTTTATCTGAAATTTCCAATAGAATAGAAAAATGATACAACGTTTGTTCACTTACAACACGTAGACTTGTGCCAAAGAATTCGCATACCACACACGCTGTATGGCTTAATGAGGTTTAGCGTAAGCCGTTTAAATTTATTGCTATTAGATGAAAGTATGAAGCTTAAGGAAGTATAACTTGAAGTATTTGATTTCCAAAAAACATTATAGAAATTATTTTAAATAGATATGTACATATATGTATAGTTTAACGGAAATATCTTTTTACAGTAATTTCTGATAAAGTGCAATTTTATAATGATGCAAGGAAAAATGTAATGGCTTTATTTTCACATTTTAAAATTATTTTCAAATTCATGTTTCTTTTTTAGTCCAAGATATAATGATGTGAAACTCCTCGACAAAAATTTTATCTCAAAAACTGGTTGTTATTGAATCGATCAAATTTGTACTAGTAAATAACTAATAATTAATTAATTGCTCACGCTTTGCACCGTATAAGTTGACCACTCTTGAAATTAGAGGAATTGAATTTAATTGATTTTGGCTATTTATGTAGCATATATAAATTTCAATTGATGATAGTGTGGAAATTGACATTACACATTCGCAAAACGTTAAAGGACTACTATAAAATCGATCTCGAACAATTTCAAACATTTGAAAATTATCCTCCTACCTGCTGAAACTTCTCAGATTTGTATTTTAAGCGGCACCTTGTAATTTCAATAAGTTTTCCTTATTTTTGGTGAAAATGATTAAAATAGTAATAGATCAGTGGTTCTGGTCACCAGAAGTTATTATTATTAGTTATCAAAAACTGTTATTAAACAAACTTTTGGGGGACGGACCAGACAATCAATTCTCAGATAGTTAGAATGGGGAAAAGTTATTTGACTATCGTTATTTTTAATGGATATACAGTTAAAAATTTTAATATTTTGTATTGTTCTTCCTTCTAACTGATTGATATTTGTCATATTGGGCCTCATAAAATGAGCATCACTGCTTTATATCCATACTCTCTTTGAAAAATAGGGGTCGAGCAATTGATTAACAAGCAGTTCTTGTAGAAACAAGTTTTATAAAGTTTTTACTTCGGGGTGCCTTTTAATATTGAGACCCTTCTTTGTCTAATGATCTATGGACCCTGATTATATAACCACAACACAGTTAAATGTTTCAGTATCGGTATATTAATTAAAGATGGACGTGGTGGGTACAAACGGATGCTTTTTACCGTTCCTGAATAGAAAACAAAATTGGATCTGTTTAGATTTGATTTACAATATAAATAAAGCTGCGCTCGGTAGCAGCGTATTGTGTTAAAAGTAGGGTAAAAACGTAGGGAACCTTTCACGGAGTCTAATATACTTTGTCTTTAGACTGATTATTACTTTGGCATAAGATCGCTATAGTGGAATTTTAATCATTATATAATGTTTTCCTGGTGAGTAGCTTTCAATATTCCACTGTTTCTTTTATGAGAGATCTTTCTCTAAAGCCTTTTGATTTTTGTGTAACTTTTGTGAGACTTTTCCATTGCAATAGATGTGGGAGTGAGTGACTGGTACTAAGTGTGTTGGAAAATTTATCGCCTAAATTGTTGCTCAGTATCTTAACAAAACACCCATCGCTTTATTGAATTAAATTTAAATGCTGTTTTTTTGTCTGAATCGTTGCTTCTAAAAAAACATTTAATGCCTACTAACATTGGTGGCCAAAAAATACGTTCAAAGGGCCAGATTTTTAATTCGTGCATACTGTAAAATATTATACGTAACAATTTCGTTGATTGTCACTTTCAGTACTTCGAGTACAGGAAAAAAAACAGCGAACTATAATGCCATTTATGTTACCAGCAAATTTTTCATATGTGTCACTTTTGGCACGCGTACCATAGGTTCGGTATATCTGCTTTATAGAAACAATGACACCCAAAACGAAACTTATTGTAATGATGGGGCCCAGCAGTGTTTCTTTGCATATGTATGCCTGAATTTTAGAAAACATATTGTTTTGTTCAATATTATGAAGCGCTTTAACAATGCAAAGTTTTCAAATATTTAAAATGTAAATTTACCAGCAAACTAATCAATTGGGCAGCAAACTGAGATTATTTAGAACAATATGAGAACAAAAATTCTACAGAACGTATTTTATTGATGAGATAGTATGTAATAAATCATTTTATATCACTTAATCATAATTTATAAAAAAATTATAATCCTTAGATATGTAAGTAGTCAAGTGACGATGTATTTATTTGGAATAACTGAATTAAATTAAACTTAATAATGTAATACTGTATGTAGTTTAATTAATTGAATTGTGCTTCTAACAAATGGACTTACATACAAGAAACATTGGATGTGCCGCAAGCACATTTCAATTTACGATTGCCATCCATGTTTCTTTTTTCCCCAACCACTAAGGCAAAGAGAGGGGTGGACTTGTACCTCGCAAACTCCCTACACATGGCCTTGCTTGTGATTGATGATTTTTTACGACTTTTTCTATATTTAGTTGCAATTTTGTAATAAAAGTCTGAAATCTCCGCGACCCTCAGTTTTTATAGCTATAAGTATCTGACTAACCGAGCTAAAATATGTTTTAACGAGGTATTAGGTGGAAGAAAAATTATGAAAGATAATCTATTTAAAATACATAATTATTTATTATACATATCTAAGTTGTGTTATGTAATTATGGTTATTATGAAAAAATCCTAATTAAACACAATATTTTTTACATCAATAAGTAGAATTTTCTTGCCTACCAAGAACATACATATGCTTTAAAGTATTTTTAAGCATGACCACTCCCAATCAGGAGCAAATGTACTTTCAATTGAGTTCATATCGATATAAGTTTTCTACGAGAACTGATTGTTACTAATTTGATTAGCTTCTTTTATTAGAAAAGAGTAGGCAGTACTAGAAATAATAGAATTTGGAAATGAATAATGGTCAGCTAATCGTTCTCGCTGCGTCCCGTTTTTAGTACCAGACGGGTGTGGGAGGGTATTTTAGACAATACCGATATTGTTTTTTTCCACCACTACCCCTTGTGTATATGCAGTAGAGACTACAATTACTAGACATCTCAACTACTCGAGTAGTCGAGTAGTTTCATATGCACCAAATTATATATAATAAATACAAATATGTCTGTAATATTTTTTTTATTGAGATTATTTTTCAATATTTCATTTTGTCCCTTGTCATCACAGACTCTTGTCATCATAAACTTTTCATTGATAAGAAAAGTCAGCAGGACCCAAAGCAAAATTAACAAAAGAAATTCTCGCATTGCATAGTCAACGGATAAAAAATTAAAAAAAATATATTTCCTGAGTTAAGCGAAACGATAAAACATTATTTATATATTTATTTAAATAAGTAAATAAAATTTTGAAATAAATCATCATTTATTAATTATGAGTATTAATCGAGTATTTAAATAAATACTCGAGAATTCTCGAACTTCGAGTATTCGATACTCAATGTGATATTCATGTTTCCGAATAAAAATCAATAGTTCGATTGGAAAAAGAACCTGACCGGACTGGGTTTCGAGTCCATGCGCTTCCGAAGCCAACGACGTTGACGTTCTATGAATAATCATTTATAATAACATCATCAACGACGTTGGCATAAGTTGATTATACTCACGATGACGAAAATTGGTCCTGTCCAACTAATTTTATCAGTTTGTCAATATTGTGGCACTGTAGTTGGTGATGTTTGTTCGATAACCTGCTAACTGTAATTTATCACCCAATTGAGGTTACATTTGCATTCAGATCCCTTGTATGGCTTTGGATATAACAGGAATATCATTCTCGGCACCATTAGTGTATATCGGCGCCAAAACAACCAGATATGTCTCTAAGTGTCTCGACGAGTTATGAACAAGGATAATTTATATACATGTAAATACCGATAGCCCGCCCCTAATACTTAATTTCTAGAACAATCATCATTTCACTTTTAAGGTGTTCACTGTCAATACTAGGTGGAATGGCATTATAATAACATATTTTAAGTACTCATTCCACATTGGATTTATTTTGATCAGGACCGGTGTCCTTACCATTATTTACCATGCTTAGCTTTTGTATACATAACGCTGTATTTTATATTTCTTATCAGTTTATAATGCTCGCTTTGAGAGAAACAGGTTCTGATCTAAATATATCCAATGTGGAATAAATAATAAAAATGTGTTATTTTTTTATTATAATTTGATCTTAAGATAATATATATAAAATCAAAAAGGTTTAAGAAGTAAAAATTTTATTCTATTTAATTAAATATCCGGGGGTTTTTAAAACCAATCTAATACGCTTAGAAGTGAATTTACTTGTAATATTGTATAACAGATGTTATTACTTTGAACAAAACCACGTGGTCTTAAAGTTATTCTATAGCAAATTAAGTAGGAGAAAATTATATAAAAGGAACATTTCCGTCACAAATTTGTTTGTTGAGAACAAAGTTACCCCATGAAGTTTGAATGCTCAAGTAAATAACTTGCTTACATATGTCTTCAGCTCAGCTTCGTGACATAATCATAAAGAGCTGCAACGCTTCAATTAATACTATTATATTATTTAATATAGCACTAGCTCGAAGTTTCTTACAAGTTACACTTTTATGTATTTAACTTCAGATTGTGTTTGAAATTCATATGAATTGATCTTTTTTTTATCCACATAATGAAGTCAGAAATGTATTGATATTAATTTATCATGATTCTTAATAAATCTCAATCGAATACACCCGGAATAAATCTCGTAATAATAATGTGTCATAATTTTTTTTTTAGATTTCCAACATGAAAGCTTAATAAATTTTTTAGAATTACTTAGAAATTGCTTTGTTATATTTCTTATTATAAGACAACAAGTGATTTTATGGATACTGGCTTAATTTATTGTATGCTGTTATCTCTGTTGAATATATAAAAGACCATCTATTTTAGAATATAAAGCGATTATTCGCTTAACAAAATGTTATAAAATACCTTCTTTTATATCGCTAAGCTTTGTGTCAGTAAAAAACCAATTTCAAAATAAAAGGATATTTTGTATCATTTATCAAAATTTAAAGATACATGTAAGGCTTTTACTCTATTATCGAGGATGATGTTAAGCTTTAAAACGTCTTCGAATGTCACATCGATCATAATTCGAACCTTCAGGTCTGCCTCAAAGCCTCCGAGGAAGCTATATCGTAAGCATGGTTTTACTCTTTATGTAAGACAAATTTTTACATGTAATTTATTTCAGGTTTTATTAAAACGATAATATTAATTGGAGGACGTGGAAGATAATAAAGTTTCATAATATTAATTAAAAAGAAAAGAAAATCCAAAAGTTAAATCTTCAGCGAAGTGAGTTATTTTTTTTATATTTTCTGTTAACACCTAAAAGTGATTTGAAAAATAGTCATGAAAAATCAATGATATATTATAACGAAAGTGCAGTCACTAAGACTGTGTATTTATTACTAAATTAAGCTTCCAATTTATTCTTGCCATAGTACATTTACACGGGGCTTCAAAGATTGCAAATTGTCCATTTCGGAGAGAAGGCTGATGTACGATGTCCTTTTCCGCAACTAACAAAGACAAATAACTCTACACGAAAGCGATATCCTTTTGGAAGAGAAAGTGAATTGTTTGCACCATAAATACTGCCCAAAAACTCTCTTCCCTTACTTGAATGTTTATATTAAAAAACGAAAGAAACTTATAAGAGTGAAGATTTTGCAAAGAGAAAAAAGTTTCAGGACTGATTCGTGGCAATGAAATTCCTAATAATCTAAATTCCAAAATATCTAAATAATAATTTGACATTTTTTATTTTGTCATCTCTAAGTATCCAAGGTACATTAATTTTTGATATCTTCTTCAGCGGAACTATTTTATTCTCATTCGCATTTCTTAACAGATTTGAGCTAGAAAATATGTAAAACATTGTCAATTTGGAATATTAAAATATGCTTTTATCTAAGCGGGAATTTTTTCAAATATAAAATGGGCATAGACTAGATTTATCGTAGGAGATTGAATGATACAATATTATATTCTATCCAAAACAAGATAAAAAAGTGCTCAACAGCTTTAAATTGCACAGACATATTATTCGGTCATACCCAAATTTAGAAGAAAAGAGCGGTACATATTTTATTATTATATTATCCGAAAACAGACATGAAGTGGCATACATTTATAGTAAGCAATGATTGAGATAGAAACATATATTTTTTGCTGATACTTTGAAGTAGAAAAATATACTTAGAAAACACAAGTTTTTTTACATTAAATTTGCAGGTATTCTCATTTTAGTAAAAAATGAATTTCACTTGTATTACGACGATCTATTCGCATTATATATCGCAGAGAATGAAACGACACGAGCCATCCTTATAATGATAACATATAATATTATATTACCCTAATAAATGCATAGATTTTAAAATACATTTTTCTAAATAGCAGCGAAGTGTTTTAATTTTTTATTCAATTTTACTAGAATAATTTGAAACATAATCTGCAGACATTTTATTGCGATATTTTGACCTTCACATCCTCGCATTCGTGTTCTTCGCTATTGCGCTCCGTTGAATCTGCAGTAAACGTGGTTTAAACGAATTTTATGTAAATTCTCAGCTTACTACTGAAATGGCTGAAATGCATTTAACATACCACAAAAAGAACTTTAGATGGTACAGGTTTAGCTAAATTTTAAATCTGAAAGTTAACTTTAAATAGTCAATATTAAAAATAAAAGATATACTCAAAATAAATGTGAAACATTGTTTAGTCATTCTTGTGCATGATAGAGGCTCAAACTCTAAACATTGAAGCCCGGCTTAAAATTTAGCTTTCAGGGATAATATTTTTTCTAGCATATATTATACGGTAAATCTATTATAGGAAAACAATATATATATAAAGCTTGATTGTGATTATGATATAAGTGGTAAACTTGCATCATATAATCCAATTTATTGAAATATTGCATTTGTTTTTTCACTACGGGCTTGCATCTCTGATGGTAAAGTTAAAAGCAGCAAAAAAGTTAGCAGTGCGTACCGGATATTTTAAAATTTATGACGCAATATTATTGTAAAATATTTTTTTTTCATTTTTGCTACGGTACTAGCAACCTTCGAGAATTTTGACAAGTGGGATGGCGACGCGACGATCTTTGGAAATATACTTGATATGATGTAATCTTATTGATAAGTGATTTATACTCACAGATATATCAGATCTAAGCAAGAATAAATAATCTGACATTCCAGTGTAAAATATCGTTATTGTATTATTATAATAAATATCAAGACAGTCTGAAATTATTTTACAAAAACTATTTTTTTGAATGAATGTTATTATAATTATGCCTTTCTTAATCGAAGGGAAACAAATATTTTAATTGATTTTAATTATAATTTAATAATATCAGTTTTGTCTTAGATCAATTTATTTCATATTATTTTTGTGTATATTTGGCGAAACACAAACAATGTGTAGATATAAATATATTAAAAGAGATACATATTCAGATGGTATAGAATCGATTTGATAGAATTGTAGTACTTCTTTACAGAATTTTTATTTATTCCGTAATGTAAACATGATAAAACTGAAAATATAGTACTATTAGTGAAAGGTTGCGGTTGCGAATGGGGAATTAACTTGGAGCCAAAAACAATGTTGCTGAATAATTTTTGCACCTCAGTGTACACTTAGCAGCTCCTGAACGGTCAACAGGGAATTCCACTTTACCGAGCCGTAAACTTTCACGTGCATAACACAAAAACTTCATTTCATAACTTCTCACAATTTTGGAGCGCTTGTGCTTTTTTCAATGCTGTGTTTCTCTTTTTCTTTCGCGCCTTTTTTCTTATCATTATTTTGCGCGGGAACTCGTAGAGCGGTACGTCATTACGCCGAGTGTGAACCGCTTTTTCGTTTCGATGCTGAGCGAAAAAAATTCTAGAAAAGTCTTGCCGGGAGCCGTTGATAGATGGAGGCACTTGCGTGGTTCGGAATTTTTCTCCGAGTTTTGCTTAATGACAGATATGCCTTACCAAGCTTGCGTTCTTCTCGTTGATTATTTTTTAGATATTCTACTTTGAAAAATTGTGTTGATGCATCGGGTTTCGCAAAATGTTAAACATGATTAGTATTTTTATTTACGCTTCTAAAAGAAATCTACAACTCTCCACCTCCAGTTTGTACAGCAAAATTGAACCAGCTGATTATTTATTGAACCTAGAAGATATTAAGCGTATTTTTTAAGAAGAAAAAATTAGAGCTTAAACATCAAATACCCGTCAATCACTAAACAGATTTTTTTTTGTTACCATACTTAGAAACTGAGTGGCTCTATTTTTTCATTATGTTTAACAGAAAATTTTCCATAGAGTAAATATTAATTTCGATATGTAAATAAAACCTATGTTTAAAAACCCATAAATGAAGTAGTCATATTTTATTTCGATGACAAAACCTTGAAATGTCATTCTTTCGGACTATTTGGAAAAATAGCCATGCAACTATTTTACAGAATTCGTTTTCATAATGCTTTTTTTTATGAACCACATGTGTAAAATGTGTAAATATTTAAACAACGAGAACAATCAAAAATTTCTCTATTCCTCACAGCAAAATCAAAATCAAATTTCATTATTTTATTTGTTCTATAAAAATACAAGCTGTATGTGCAAAATAAATGAAATAATCACATACAACGTTGAACCGTAGAGATTGTATTACAACCTATGTTTGTATAAAAAAGAATAATACAGAAAACGGCATACAGCAGCTAACGAACGAAAAAATAAAGTAAAATTTAATCCTCTAATCTAGATGGACTTTTGAAAAACATATGTTTGCATACAAAACTCAGTTTTACATTGCAAATTAATTTGATACAATTTTTCTCTCGCGTAATTCTCATAAAAAAGAGAGTTTCAATGGTGTAGAATTCACAAAGATAACAATTTCTTTATTGCAAATATGAATTGTTTGTATATTTTAATTAAGTATTTAAAAAAAGCTGTCTACATTAGCCAGCTTTACATTTTATGTAGTTATTATTAAAGAATATTTTTTTTGTGTTTTCTTTGTTTCGTCGTTCAACGGTTTCGAGTGGAAACTTATATTTATGGACTATTTTGTTAGATTTAAGAAATTGATGTGATGTTTTCATAACAAAAACATCAAAGAAATCAGCAGATTTGCAATTTCATATAAAGTTGTTATATATTCCAATTATACATGTCGTTCACAATAGATCAGCTTAGAAGAATGTTATAGTTTCATCTATAATAATTTAGATATGATTATCTCAGTTATTATCACTTTTAGGTATATTGTTAATTGTCAATTATTGGTGGATTTCCACATTTGAAATTCGATGGGCGACACTGGATGTAATATTTACAATGTTTATGAAGAAGTAGTACGAAAACATTGTGTAATATTTTTTTTATATATACACTATACATATGTATTTATCTAAATACTAATTAAGGTGTTTGGTTCACCCTCCAATAAAACATTGATCAAATAAATTCGATGAAATTAAATTTATAATATTTGATGGATTCTTCTATTTTGGTTGGATTTTTTAAAAAAAAAAATTGGCGATGATGAATTTGTTAATATATGTAATTTAATAACCAATTAATGTTATGTAGCCCTAAGTCAAACGATATGCTTGTTACTCAAATGCTGTATTTAAAAAAAATGTCCATTAAAAGTTTTCTATTACAATTTTGTTTGGTCGAAGATGGCATTAATGCCGTACAGATTAAATAATATACTGTTCTTATATTTGAATACAATACGACGCATATAACCGGCCTAGTGTGCCAATCTATTGACACCCAAAATATCAATTTTGACATTGAATAATTAAGAAGTCTAATATAAAATTTAAAATAACTTTGATTATTCCACGTATTGTGTAACTAACTGTGACACGTGTTTCGCTTCTTTCAGAGGCATCTTCAGACTTACTATCGCAAAGTTTTAATTCATTACTCAAGCAAACTTTGCGATAGTAAGTCTGAAGATGCCTCTGAAAGAGGCGAAACACGTGTCACAGTTAGTTACACAATACGTGGAATAATCAAAGTTATTTTAAATTTTATATTAAAATGAACTTCCACAAAGTTACCGCCGAAACCATCGAAAATAAAAAAAAAAAAGTCGCTTTGGATGTAAATCTGAAATAATACATATAGTTAAAAAAATACCAATACTTGTTCATTTAGAATACCTACTATTTAAATCTGCTGATTCATTATAACAAACACCTTTGATGTATTCTTATTGTAAACTAATAACGTTCACCAGCAGAGTTGTGGTTTATGAAGCGGAGCTACTTTCCGATGATATACGCTTTAATTATACTACCAAATTGTTTCGATCTTAGATCAAATGCGGTGCATATATTTCGCTTTGACGTCACAGTCAAGTAAGACCGCAGACTTCTATTGGCTGGAAGAAAGTATACGAGCGGCAAAAAGTCCAAACACTTGCAGTTTTTCAGCGCGCCCACAGGAGAAAACTTTCCCCAACTACAAGATCGCCAGATTTTGCCGCGGACGGCTTTTTAGCAGTCCGCCTGCCCAGCGGAAACTAATATCGTTTACAGCGTCTCTCGTGTCCGCCCCAGACTTTTTCACTTTGCAGGAGGACGCGTGTTATTACGGGACGTCCACTTCTTGCGAAACATTGCACCAACAAACCAAATGTAAAAAACTAAAAAATAATTTAATAAAACATTCGCTTTTTTATTGTCTTAATAATAAAGGTCCACTGAAACAACTATGATGCGAGAAATAACATCGATTAAAACATATTAAATAAACACGGAATTTTCTTTTATTACTGTACAGTTTTTAATAACAAATTCTTTTTTTTCAAAACGAAAAGAAATACGAGTTCTTTTATAAGATATCCAATTAAATGACAGTCAACGAACGTGGCAATTAGAAATCGAGATAGAATTCAATTCGATTCAACAAAATTAGTCTGTAACGTGGCGTTTGAAAATTCAAATATTGCGCTTTGCTTTGCTTTGAGAAAGCAAGATCAAATAATGTTATATTATTCAAATGTCATTTGAGATTTATGGAATGGTTGTCTATGATGCCTCTAAATGTACAGTGACGTTGTTTTTCTCAAGTATATCTTGAGAAATTTAAAACATCTGACACATCGGCAATTTAAGAATCTTTAACGTAATATACATATACATACTTTTATAAATAAAGATATATTTTGTGATTTTTGGTAAAACGAAGGATAGCATATATTGATTAGAAAAAAGTGGATGACCAATCAATAAACACTCATTATTACATAATTAATTACGATAAGTTAGATAAATACACCTACATGCGTTTCGTTGAATATTATGAATATAAAGTTCAAAAAATATTTCTACCAGTGCATGGGAATCTTGTATAGAAACTATCATACAAGCTACTTAAGGCATCATTTATATTCAAGCGTATAATGAATTCGGTGCAATATGTCAAACATATTAAGCAATACAATACGAATATATCGGATAGACTTAGTTTCCCCACAGCACACTATATGTACATGGAGACGCTGCTGTCGCCCGGCAAACTTCACCATGTTAAATAATGGCTATAGCACGTCCGGTCAACAGCAGTATATCGATATAGGCTGGTCTTTTTCCTATTAAAAAATATTAAAAAATTTATATTATTAAATGAATGATATTATTATGTTCTTAAATTAGTTGTAATACGATTTACGAACGATATCATAAAAAAGGATCAATGAACGATACCATAAAAAATAAGAATTACATAATTAATTAAATTTATTTTCATGTCATTTCTCGATATTTGGTACTTTTGTGTATCCATGTTTTATCATGCAAAATATATATTTAATTGAAATAAATGTTTTGTTAAAAAAAATCCTGAAGGGCAGGTTAAGCTTTTAATATATTCCTTAATAAACATCAAATTCTTTGGGCATAGTCGATTAACTGATTTATAAACGATGTGTTGGGCTGCACTGACTTTATTCTTAGGAAAAACTATTTTGAATGGAATTAAAACTAGACAAAGCAAGAACGTAACCAAAAGAAAAAATCTAAAAATGGTAGATAGATCATACATAATTTTAATTTTAAAAAAATTTACACAATTTTTTTATTCAAAGATGAGGTATGTTGCAAGTAAATAAAATGGTTAAGCTCTGTCTCACCAATACTTCTTGAGAGTCCCAATGTCACTTAAAAAATCTGAATAATTTGTACTTGACAAACAAAAAAAACACCTACTAACGATATTGCCTCTTTTGGGAAGAGCTCTTATAAAACATCTAGAAGAATAATGTTCCTTAATAATGATGTCAACAATTAAGCCGGTGGTATTTTATACACATATCATATAAAAGAAATGAAAGTAGAAAGACATGCTGTATTTGTGTTTTGTTTACACACAAAATAGTAAAATGAAAATGAAAAGTTTGAAGCGGAAAGTCCAAAGACCGACTCTTCGTTAAGGAAAATGATACAAGAGAGATGAGAGAATTTTCTTGGGCCAATAGTAGGTAAATTATTCAGTAGATGAAATAAAAACTTTTTTCTTTTGGTTTAGGGTTCACAGGGTATTTTAAAAGTGAAACCTTCCTATGTTTAACTTCTTTCAGACGGCTAAATTTGAATTAACGTGGGACATCCATATATTGAAAACAAAGAATTCGTTTATATGTAAAACATAACATATTTTTTTATCTGGCGATGATGAAGTGCTTTGTTTTAAAAGCTGAAAATGTGAATATGTTTCCATCTAATATAAAATTTGCTACATCAAAGTTTTCATATAAAATATTCATTATCACAACTTTATCTGATATTTTGAAACCCGAGAGACATCAGAAAATTTTCATCGTTATGAAAGCGATCTCTGCAAAATCAGTAAAATATTGCTTCAGACTGAAACAGTAAGCACATTTTTTTTCACACAGTTATTTGCGATGGGTTGGTAAAATTTCATATTCATCAAAACTCGCAGTGAAACTTTGGATGAGATGAGCTAGTGATACTCGACGCAACGCGACACGAAGGCTAGTTTCAAATACAGAACTAATATACAAAATACAGAAATGTGATGTTGACGTTTTCCCGTCTCAACTTTCCAACGCTGTTTTCAAAGTTGTATTCAGAAAAACAGATTATGCTAAAAAAATCAATACACCACCTGTATCATTCATTCGTCAGAAGTTTGGGTATTTTTTTCATTCATTACATGTTTACTTTGTACGTACGGAATTGATTTTTTAAAATATAGAATTTATTATTTATATTATTAGATTGGAACAAATACTTATGCGAAGAAAACTTGTTTTTGTTAATCCATATGTCATTATCTTCACCTACTTTCGCTTCAAATAAAATTATAGAATAACAAAAAAATATTCGTTGATAGTTCATTTGGCTGTTCGTAAAGTCACTTTTAAGGTGGTCACTGTCAATACAAGAAAGGCACTATAGTAAAAATAATAAAACATTTTTAGTACTTTTTCCACATAAAATTTATTGGATAAGGACCGGTTTCGCTTATGACGAGCATTGTCAACTGATAAAGTGTCATTGTCAACTGGTAAAGTGTCAAGACTTAAAGATGTGTACGATGTTTACACCAATTTCATCCTTATAATAAAGCACGAAGAGTGTGGATTAACACGTATAATTGTCCGAAAAAAATAATTATTTATAACCATTTGAATCGAAGTTAGTATTTTTTTCGTTGGAATACTCAATAAGTAGTCTGTATGGCTTAAATATATTTTAAATTCACATATATTCACCATCTGATTTATAACCTGTCATGAACTTTGTCAACCTCGGGTAAACGTATTTAAGGGCTTTCCTGCATTTGCTAGAAACGAGAATTTCTGAAATGTCACAATTCATTTGATATTCACTTAATGTACATATACATATATCCAAGCAAAAAGTATCGGGTGATACTTCTTTTTGTTGGCATTTTTGATTAAAAAAATTATAAGCAAAATAAAATATTATATATTACTGCGCACGAAATATCGACTAACATGGTAGACCGGTTTTTTTTGCAATGTGCAGCGGCTATTGTTGGTTGCTACGGAGCGCATATTTTCATTCTGCATTGCTTAATTCTGCATAATGGTAATGTATTTTGCGGCAAATAATGAAATTAGTGAAATGGCAAACAGAATTTTATAAAATAATAAATTTAGTTATAAACCCATCCCGTGCGAAAATATCGCGCAATTAAAGCTTGTGTTTATTTTTCGTCGCATATAACACCCTCATCATGTGGGGTTTTAACAATCTACAGCGTACTTGGTATATACATTTCATGTATATACATTAAATTGTCGATGAGGGATATTTTTCACTGGGCTGATAAATAATTTCACTGAATTATTCTTACAGATTTGTATAATTAGATGTTTTTCTAAAATTACTGACTGAGTAATTATATTTTCACGTTAAGTATGTGTTTATTTAAAACCGCTTTACGTATGAAAATAAATAGTGATAATCAGGGCTGTGGAGTCGGTAAAAAAAGGCATGTATTTAATGGGTCAGTAACTAATTCAAGTTTTGGTCAGTTAAATAAATAAATGGTCAGTTAATATTATAAACGGTCAGTTGTCATTGTATCAGTGTGAATGTGGTCAGTTATTAAATAAAACGGTCAGTTATATATTTTAATGGTTAGTTATTTATTAAAAACGGTTAGTATTTAATTCAAATGGTCAGTTATTTAAAAAAAACGATAAGTTTTAGTTTGACAGCTTGTGAATTTTATGAAATATGGTCGTAAGAGGCAAATTTATTACATGGTCTATGAAAAATAAGCGCATGAAATGAAATAATTTCTTAAGTTCAGGTATTTGAAAGCAGATAATATAATTTTAATAAGTGTAGAGTTTACGATATTATTTGAAATGTTTTGTTATTAATTGTTAGAGTAATTTTAATAGAGGATCCCAAAGAATACTTGTGTGACATTAAGTATGAAATCGAGTTGTTTTAATTTAGAGGAGTAAAAATGCAACCATAAAATATCAACTAATAATATTTCCAGATAGAAGCAGTCACATAATTTAATTATTTGCTTAAAATAAAAAGAATAATTTTATTATAGGCATATATATAGTAACAAATTTTACAGCCATAAACCATATTCTTCAGCGTAAAAAATCATTTCAGTTTATTTCAGAGGATCACATATCCACAAATGAATGCATTTAAGATTTAGGTTCGAATTTGCTTTTTGATAATTTTTTGAAAGATTTTTTATATATATATATATCACCTAACTATGCGTTTAAAAATTCAGAAATAAATTCAGTACTCATAAAATAATCAGTAATATTTCAGATTTAATCATATTTATTTCACATTTTATAATAAAACACAAAAGCTCAAAAACTTAAGTCAAAACAAAAAATTATAAGCCAGAATGTATAAATTATTGTTTTTTACACATATTGACAGCTTACATTCCCTTTGTCTCCATAATATTATATTTTTGTATTTTATGGTTGCGCTTTTGCTATTAAAAAATTAAGTTATCTATATATATCTGAATATATTACACCGTGAATGAGCGACAACTAAAATCAAAACCTAAGACGCTTCATATATAAATATGCAAACAAATGTAAAATTGTCTGTGGTAACATTTTTAAAATTTTGGCTCCTTTGTTAATGGTTCATTCAGACATATCATTTTAAGATTGCCAAGCTGTATGTAGCTGAAATTATATGACATATTATACCTATGTCTGATGATGAAATGATATTATGACTTTATTTTTGACGTTTCAATTTTAAGATTGCCAGCGAGGATATAAACACCATATATATTTAATGTTATATGTTATAATATAACTTATATCCCTCGTTTAAAGATATCTACTTACCCTTTTATAGAAAATTGTTGACCATTTTACAATAAAAAACTGACCCAAAATTAATTATTAACTGATCATTTATAATTTTTAACTGACCATTTATTATTTTTAACTGACCATTTTAAGTATTTATTACTGACCGTTTTTAGTATTTATAACTGACCATGTATCGAATTAGAAACTGACCAAATAATTAGAAGTCTGAAAAAAGTTCGACTCCGACTCCGACTCCAACAATGATCAAAAACACTAAAAGCAGTTTAATATCGTCACTTTTTTTCCTAATTATGTGTATTCAATTAAATATCAACCCTACCAATCCGGCCAAAAGCCAAATTTGACATATTATATGCAAAAATAAAAAAGTTCAATCTTTTAAGAAATTCCGACTCCGAGTTCGACTCCGGCCAAAGCCCCGCGACGACTCCGACTTCGACTCCACAGCCCTGGTGATAATATGTAATTATTGTTAAGGTGTTTAAATTGTCATGTTTTTCGAACGGTTAAATGATATAATATATATTTTCAGACCAACATGTATATATTTTTTTATCTGAATCTTATCGAAAAGATATGTATATTTGGGGACAAAAAATAAGCGTTGCAAAGTATTCTTGCAAAATGTTAATCCATTTTGCACATGTGTTTACAAATTCTGGGATCTTAGATACGTTATTGCTTTTTATTCTTAGCTAATAAGTGTATTCTTATGATAGCGTGAGGGGCGTAAATACTTTACCATCAGATTTTAGAGACTATTACAGTGTTGGGTAGAGTAGTATCAGTAGGGTATCAGAAAGGAATTAAATGTACCATCGGTAGGATATGTCCCTCGCACTCAAGATAACCACTGGCTAAATTAAGTCATCCATTGGAAGATCGATGAAATTAAGGGCTCACCGCAAGTTGCGGTAAACTATTCCAGTGAAGATATTTAAGGATTATTTATTTCAAGCTTGGAATATTAAAAAATGTGTTTTAATTACTTATACATTCAATATTTATTTCTTTAATAAAATATTCAAAATGTAGTTTTACAAAACTACTCTTCCTCATGATTTTTTTAACATACCACGCTTAAAAAATAATATACTCCATTCGGTAGTGTATAATATAATAGGGTTACATGGAGAAATTTTATTATTCGGTTGATCAATCAAATACCTATGATATAATTTGTCTTGATTGAATTGGCATTTACTTTAGAACTCCATTACAATACGGTGAAAAAAAAAAAAAATTATTTATATTCTACAGAAATTATTTTATATATTATATAGCTATAATTTTTCCCTGTTGTAAATATTTCGTAGAAAAAATTAAGTTTACATTGTATTAAAAATCAAACGTTTTTTTTCATCGGATGCTTGGGTAACAATATATTATGTAATTCGATTCATAAAAAATATATTGCCGTATGTTTGAGTCATAGTTATTTGATTACAGGGTAGCGCCCTCATTATATCAGCAGTATATATAATATTATGCTTATTTGGATGTTTCTTTCATTTGGCACTAACGTCAATTTGTAAGGGAGAAAATTTTGATGCGCAAACATATTATTCGTAGTTCTTTTTTTATGAAAATTTAAATTGAAACATATTTTATGCTGAGCAAAGGAATGCGAATGAATCAGGTGAGTGATATATTTGAAAGGTGGAATTTTCGGCGTAAGAAAAAAGGAAGGAAACATTTGTACAAGAATGTTAGCATGTAGAATACAATGTACGCGAAACAAATATAGGAATGTTTTCGGAATCAAGATTCCCTTGAAATATTTACATATTATTCACAAGGGAGAAATCATACGAATGACTGCGTTTTATCAATACCTGAAGCCGATTGTCTTGTTTTTGTCACGCAATTTTGAGATTATAGGTGAAACGCTTCGGTTTATAAATTGTTAGAAACACTTTGAAAATTCGAAATCACAACGTTTCACACTTCCCTGTCACTGATATATGCAACTCCATTTAAAAAAAATGTTATGATATTTAATAATTTTTCAAATACACGTCGTCATTGCGCGTTTCGGTTTGGTTTTTTCCATCCGTTCCATTACGCTTTCATCAATGGCGTTAAATGTTGTTAACTTTCATCAAACGTTTAAGGTGAACTTTTGAAATGAGATTTATACATCTTACAAAATAAGATATCTGGCAAACAAGATCATTATTTATAAAGACAATCTATTTAAAACTTTATTTTTCATCACGTCCAATTAAAATCTTTATTCCTGGAGTTGATTTCGAGGGGCTGTGAAAATTCTTCTTTTAACCATTAAAAAAATCAAGATCTAGTGCCACTTTAAAAAATTATATTTTGGTCACTATTGTAGGTATAATATTTTAGATTACATAGAGAGTCGCTTCTTTACTAGATCGTATATCGCTATGCAAGACGGCTGCTAAGCAGCAGCTGCATACTGAGTGGAGGTGGCAAAACCTCACGCAACAGTTTTGATTACGCCAGTCTGTCATGAACATATACTAGAACTGCTTGTCCGTTGATGCGCGACTTAAAATATGATTAATTATAGCAAAACTATCGATTTTTATATATATATTTTAAGAACGATGTACTTTATACACGTATCATAACGTTAAAGCATAATATCACATTTTTTAAATGTAATCTATGCCAATAAAGCCATATCAACGGGGTATTTTTAGACCCGCTAGCTTAAACAATTTTATTTTCTTCAAGGAATTATTTGTATATGTTTGAACACTTCTAAAAGCTTTTTTAGAGCTTAACATATTTAGAGATATAATTGTGTCTTTAAAACTATGTACTTACCCAAATACCTGTTTTGTATAATATTTGCATACTGAATTTTAATGGTGAACATGAAAAGAGTTTGACATGTTTTTATCATGTAATTCTTACAATTCTAATTAAGACACTTTTATTCAAACTAAGTCAGGTTTCACGCAATTTTTAATTAAGAACTCAAAGAAAAACGTGAAAGAAATATTTTAATTAATACTTTAAAATATTTGCCAAGGTATCAAGAAGATTTTCAAGTACACCTTTTACACAAATACTTTTTTCGTTCCGGTACTTGATTAAAAAATCTTTTGATAGTCTTGACTAATTGAAATAAAAAGACATTTTTGTTTATTGTATTCAGTTATTTACACCTTATTATTAAGTTAATATATTCTGATAGCTTTCTTTATTTAATTAGCATGAAAATGTATTTCATTTATATAATCTAAACAATTTAAATAGGAGAGTACATCTGTATGCTTATCCAATGTGAAGCGTTTGTGTTCCTAATGGAGCAACAAAAGTTTTTATAAGCGAACTTATTTGTTGAATAGGGTACAGTGGTTATGGCGAGGAAAAGATTTGCAGTCAGCTAATTATTTCACTACGTCACGATTTTAGAAACGGATATGTGTGAGGAAAAATAAAAAATAAAGAAATTAATGCCTTTAAATCTATAAATTGATTAAAATAAATATTTATGAATTTGGCCGTACTATATTTTGCCCCCGTAGACACTAATAACACGTATAATGGTTTCAAATTATTTACGTTCAATCAAAAGCGACCAATTCTTTTGTTTCCTCTAAAACGTGCATTCATTACATTGCAGTATAAATCCAAATCGCTCGAGTCTACTTAATTATCAAAATAAAATTAATCGGCTGTAACCGCCAACTCTATATCGCAGTATACGAATAAAAAAATACTTTCAATTCTTAGAGTTGGCATGCAATAGGAAATGTTTATATTTGATCATACAGGAAATTAGCATAATTTTCATTGAATTAAGGTGCCCGCGCCGCGCCGGCTCAAAAGCTCATTGCAATTGTAATAGTTTTGTGTCGTGTGATTATAAAAGGACTCGACATTATTTTACTTTATTATCAACGTAGGTACCAAATAATGTTTCTTGTGTGCAAACAGAAAACTGCGAACCGCCCACTATATCAAATTTGCACACCGTAACTGATAAAGGTAACTAAATGGGTATAATCATAATTTGATAAAGCAGTCCCCAAGTGATGGGCAGCTTCATATTCGTGGGAGAATTTTGTATTGTCATATTTGCTAGAGGTATCCGAACAATCGAAATAGCCGCACAACCTTCCTGAAACAAAAGACAGAGTGCGCACAGTCGGTAGTATTATTCACAATTTTGCTCTGCCTCGGGACGATATAATTTGGTCAGGGCAATTGTTAAAGGACTATATATTTTCAACAAATTGAAACTTACAAGATTTGTAACGCTTATTGTTAATCATTATGCGGTACGACTGTGAGTGCTATATAAAACAATTTTAATTAATGTGTTCTAATACTAGTTTTTGGGCGTTCACTGTTATCATTTTTTGTTAATGTCATTATTTGGGAATATAGCTTGCAATGCAATTATTGCTATATTTATACGTTTGAAAACTAAACCTGCAGTGGATTCGAAAATTTGTGAGATACGTGTCAATTTAAGTAACTGTAGTACCGATAAGGAATTTGTATCAGATGATATTGTATATTTAGAGAACCTTTCAATGAATAATTTTTATGTATTGGAAAATGGATCTTGCCTATATCGTTTTCCCACATTGATAGATCATTTTGTTATGTGACGTAATAATTTTTAATTAATTAATTTAACGTAAGAATTTTTGATTCATGAAATCAAAACATTGACCTGACATAAAACATACTCAATATTATTAAGAATATGGTTTATAAGACCTTCTAATGAAGAGTATTATTTTATTATTATTATTTTACTTTACTTTGCCTTTCTAAGTATTTCATTCCATGGTGAGGAAAATTTATTGAGCAAAATATTTGTTGAGCGACCGCTTATAGATTTAAGTTCTTTTGAATGAATTGATTTCCTTGTTGATAAAATGCAATAAAAAAGCTTAGTTTTTATTATTAAAAAACTCAAATATTATTTTTGCTTTGAAATATTTTAAGCAAAAGATATTCACGGATAATCTCGTTCACTCGAGAGATGAATTGCCGCCGTCGACGCCAGGACACCAAAAGCCAATTCGGGCGTTTATATGTGTAAATATGAAAAAGCACCTGCCTTGAGGGCTATTATCAAACAAGACACCAATAATCTTCACAAACTGTATTATGGTTTTGAGCAAGGGGCAGGAATTGCGACGAAGCAAGGCGTCCCCGGCAGGTAGCGAACTTCCGTTTTTAATTAGAGCACCACGGGATGTCAGTCCGTATCTACATAATTGCCTTCATCGCGTTACAAAGCTTTCTAATTGTCCGCCGCCCTTTGACGCCAGCTTTTGAAGTTGTGCTTCGGAAACAAGTGCCTGATATTGACCAGTGTGGGCATGAAATGGTTACATCAAAGTATTCACGTTCCGATACAAAAAGTTTATTGAGAAGTTCCTTACCGATTTAATTGGGGCTATTAATCAAACTTGATGGCAAACGTACAAATTTAAATCAAAAGCACGGCCTATAAAAGAATTAAAGCAAAACAAGACGCATTTATGAATAATGAATCAGAAAACAATGACATCAATTGTATTGGTAAAGAAATATAACTATTTCTTCGACCTATGTATGTATTAGTTCTATTTTGTAATTGCAACTTTGTTCAACATCATTTCCGCTGATAAAGTCATATGAATCATAAAAACGCATGAAGATATGGATTTGGTCAAAGAGGGCATATGTTTCTGGATATGGATTTAAAGCCATGAATATGTACAAAATAATATAGATTTGGATGAATATGAATTTCGACAATAAAATATGGGCTTGGACACAAAGGATATGGAAGCATGTAAAATGAATCAAAATTGCGACAAAAAAACCAAAGTAATAGACCAAGTCAAAAATAAATATACATATGGAATTGAAGATATATTGCCTTGCATATGGATTCGGATATATGGACAAAATTTTGAACATGGATTAAATAAATGGATTCGGACATGAATATGGATATGGGGATTTTGTACATATATGGATAAGGACATGTCAATTAAATATGTACAATATGTATATGGGGAAAAGGATATGTATATGGATATGGGACACAGACATGGATATGGGAATTTGGGACATGTATTAGGGGGACCGGAGAGAAAACCATTATTTTATTTGCTATTGTTTGGGTTCAGTCTTCGCCCGTCCACGGTGCAGCAAACACGCTTGTAAGTTTTATTACCCATTGTTCAATTGGTTAGCTTATTTTTTTGTACTATATTTTTTATTATTATTTAGTCAAAAATGTCTGTGCCCGAAACAAACGAACAACACATAAGGCATTGTATGCTGTTTTTGTTTGACCAGGTTTTAAATGCCACCAAGGCCGCGAAAGTTATAAACGAAGTTTACGCACAAAATCTAACAGATGTAAGATGCAAATACATGCAGACATAGGCATGGGACATGAAATAATTGACACCAAATTCGTATTTATTTCCCAAATCTCCATAGCCATATCTTTGTTCCATATCCATATCTTGGTCACAAATATTCATGTCTATGTTCCATGCTTGTGTTCTTAATCCTCATATACATATCTGTGTCTCATTACCATATCTTTATCCCGTATCCATGTTCGTTTTCCATATTCATTTGTGTGTCCCATATCTGTATCTGTATTCCATATCCGTCTAGCATATTGATGTCTATGCTCCATGTCTCAAGTCCCCATAGCCATGCCCCTGTCCCAAATCCCCATATACATTTATGTGTCCCATATCCATATCTGTGTTATTTATCCATACCTGTGTCCCAAATCCATATCTGTGTCCCATATCCATAACTTGGTCCCAAATCACCATATCCGTGTTCGTTTTCCGTATTCATTTGTGTGTCCCATATACATGTGTATATCCATGTCCATTTTCATGTTCCAAATTCCCATAACCATGTCTGTGTCCCATATCCATGTCTGTGTCGCATATTTGTGTTTGTGTCTCATATCCATGTCAAAAATTCCAAAACTCATTTATGTGTGTCATATGTTAGTCTATTTCCCATTCCCATGTTCATATCGCATATCCACCTTCCGTATCCATGTTACATATCTTAGTTTAGTATCCATTTTCCATATCTATGCCCATAGCCATATACATATTACAAATGCCCATATCCATTTTTGTGTTCCATATCCATGTCCATGTCCCATATCCTTGTTCAATCCATACATGTCCCAAATCCCCATATCCATGTCCATCTCCATGTACATGTCCCAAAACCCTATATCTATGTCCCATTTACATGTCCCTGTCCCATATTAATAAAGTTTATGTATGCATATAAAAAATCACTTTTATTTGAACTATTAACTGATGGCTAGCAGTCTGGCCGTATCTCTTATATTTTGAAAAAAAGTCACATCTCTTTCAATATAGATATTTCAAGATAGAGTTATAGATATTATATAAATAATACACCTTACATACGACATATTATAACTACACGAGCGTTTTTCTCCTGTCATTAGAGATGCTGATATTTTAATTCGAAAAGGTTTCGTGTTACTGTATGGGGGCCGGTGACAGTCTCACTGTTTTTGCCGTGCGAGTCAGTTCCCGAGCCCCGACCGACGGTTGGTTGATGCAATTATGCAAATGCTTACGCTATCTCCTCGTACAACGACAGAAAGCAGGGGGTGAGGTTGAACAATTTTGTAGTCTCATCTTGGCTGTTTCCTAAAAAACAGGTTCTGTTTTTTCAGACGCGTTGGCTCACACGAAAAATTCTGAAACAATTATATTTACTCATTAATAGTAACAGATAAAGAAAATATTCTTGGTGTTCCAGTAAAGCATGCAGAGTATACATATATATGATGCCAAAATAAATGAACAAAAAACTGTTTTTATATCTATTATGTACAATGTAATGTATTATGTAGTAAATATATATTATGTAAGAAAAAAATGAGTATATATTATTATATTATCAGCTTTTGAACAAATACAAAGTTAAAAAGCGTATGTGTATCTGTGAATATGTGTATTATCAATGTAGACCAATTTTATTTTCTTTTTATGATTTTAACATGACATACAAAAATGTATTTTGTGTGCCACAATGACAGACTAGTCTAAAATTGTCAAATGTTTTTTTTTGTCATTTCGATCGTTTTATTTCTTATGAGGGGACCATTCCATTCCATTTCATTCAGATTTTACCAGTTTTTCTAATAATACCAAGTTTATTTGTCACCATAACGCTATTTCTACCATTATAAAAATTGTTGCAAGCATATGCGACTTTTTTTATATACATGAGTTGAAGTAATTTTAATAAAAATTTTAAAGCTGCAGGAGATAATGTTTTTTTTTTTAAATATAATAATGATAAAAATCACACATATTTTGAAGTAAAATTCAAAGTTTGTTGTAAAACGGGAAGCTTAAGTTGAGTAAAAAATATTTGTTTTGAAACAAGACGACTTATATGTCTTGTTTTAGTGTCATATTTCTAGCCCGGTTACTGTACCAACTTCATGTATGTTAATGAAGGATTGTTTTACTGTATATTGTCAAGAATTTTGTCCTCTAAAAGCGTATTTGAATAGAACTTTCCTAAAGTATTTAAAAATAATTTGAAATATGTATTTAGTATATATGAACCGAGTGAAAGTTTTGTATATGAGGGAAAGTTTTACTGTTTTAAAATTATTTATTACGAATCAAATTTTAAGCAAAATGCAACTTGTGCTGTGCAGTTAAATATTTTCAAACACCGCACTTGATTTTGCTCAAAATCAAGCCAACCCTTTTTCAGAATTCCCAACTTTGATGAGTACTTTTAAACAACAAACAACTTTTCAAAATTTGAAATCACAAATGCACACATGAAGATTTCATTTATTTTTTTAAATATCACAGTTTGCAAAGCAAAGTAAACTTATTAAAATAATATTTGAAATTATTTTTGCTACAATTTCTCAAAATTCTCAATCGCATCAGATAGCACCATTTGATTACTAGTTAATTAAGTAATTATTATCACTAAAAAAACATCAAATGTCGACTAAAAAATTCCCAAAAGTACAGATACTGCAGAGTTCAAAATCTTCCATTTTTCATGACAGAAAAAACAAACTTTTGGAACCATAGATTGGGTACACAGTACTCCAGTATGTTGAAACATAGTTCTGATGATGGCATTAGCCAAAATAGCTATCAACCATATATCATATAATTTCTGTAAAATAAATTACATTGCTTTTTATCACCGTACTATAATGGAGTTATATCAAGTAAATGCCTATTTAATCAATAAATTGAAATAACAGTTTTTGTTTATTCTTTCGGTATGACGATTCTGGTTGACCGTATCTCTATTTTTTTTTGTGTAATGTATTCCGACGATATAACAATCATGTATAGCCATGTGAATCCTGATATATTTGACATATTTTGGAAAATATTACTTTATAAGTAAACATCTCCTAATGGGCAGCTTATTGTATCTCCCGGGCAGACTATTTGCGTGCAATCTTGTTATTGTGAGAAATGGTGTCGAGCTTCACAACTGATAAACCGGTCTTAAATAATAAGTGGATTAATCGTCGAGGATTAGTGTGGAACCCGTTTGGTGAACAGGCGACACGAACAGTGGATTAAACGTGATCTTAATCGAATTTAATACTTAAATGAAAATACATCCTTGCTGTGATGGAATAATGAGAGGATAATTATCAATTTTCTTGACTCTACATACTTAATCACGTAGTAGCGTCTAGATAAAATACCCACTGCTTCACATGACATGCATACATAGTCTAATATAATAACACAATAATTAGTATTTTAACGTAAGATTTTCAATTTATTTTATCTAAAAAAGCTGAAAATTAAGCGATGTGTTTTCGATCACGGTAGTTTAGTGGTGACGCTATAAAGGTGTCAGCTTTTTCGGTTGCGAGGACAAAGGTTCGATGTTTGAAACCATGAAGTGGAAACTTTTATAGATTGCCTTTTTATACGATTTATGGACTTTTGTACTCAGGCTTATACGATGTTTTTATCACTTTTAATTCACTTTTTCCGATCCTTAGAGATATCAATTAGTTTACCACTGGATCATAAAATATGTATTTATGAACTATAATATATTTTTATTATAATGTGAGTATATAATTTAATTTTACCATGGCCACTTTCAATGTGGAAAACGTAAACTGCTAAATGGAGTATCTCAATAGATTTTTTACGACAACTATTCGCTCAACCTCTCTTTCCGGAAAAGATTATGTTTTAAAGGTGTGGTTCAGAAATCATTACTTATAGTTAGCGACGTTTTAAGGTTAGAATATAAGTTTGATGTAACAGATAACAATGTCTTGAGCACATCATTCATAAAGCTACGCCCTTTGTGGTCTCAAACCTGATACCCCGCAAACAAATCCAGTAAGCGTTTGTGAATGTTGATCATTTGAATACAGGACTGAGCGTGAATAGTCTTATTTTATTTAGAATTCATATTTAAAAACAGTTTGCTTACTTTCATTTCATGAACCCTATGGTATAAACAGACTTCTTTTTAAATATGATTCATCCTGCCAATTATCTTTCGTAAAAATTAAAGAATTGCTACTAAAAAAAAGACCAGTACTTTTTAACTGGGATATAAAAGTAATACACGTTTGTCAATACGCCAAAGCGAATTTCAAAAACAAATTAAACAAACGCCACATTTCATCGTAACAATAAAAATAATACTTGCTGGGCATCCCCCAGCTTGTGCGACAACATGCTTTTATTATGACTTCAAGCAGTTTTAATACACGAAAGCTTCAGAAGAGTGCTTTTTAAAAAGCATTCCCATCGGGAGAAAAATAAAAGTTTCCAATCGTTGTATAAGAGTCCAACATCAAACGGTCATTTGTGAGACCGCTGCGCTATTGCAATAAACCGAGCGTACAAGATTCGCCGTAAATTTTGCGACAACTATAAACAACTTCACACGATTCCCTCGATACATTTGATTTTATCACTTTTTTCGTGTTTACTGTCAATTGCTGGTGGTAAAGCATCATATTTAAAAAAAATATAAGACATTTTTTTTTAAATAATTCCACCCATTTTTTTAAGCCGGTTATACATTATTATCTTTAGTATTTTTTTTTCAAATTTATCTGTGTATATTAATTTGAATGTAAATAAATATATGAAAACTGATGATTTTAGACGGAACCCATTTAAAAGACCGCACATTCGAAGAAAATACTTCGACTAAATAGTTACTTTTCAGGTGTTTTAATAGAAATTTTTGGTGGAAAAGTACTATTTTTAAAGACGGTCTTTATTCGTTAGTTTTAGTAGATTGGAACATCCAAGATGATCAAAAGTTATACAAAATTATAGATCAGGCTTGAAACTATCCATAAATAAATCAGAAACACATATCACCTGGAAGTATGGAACTGGAATCTAGGGCCTAATATGTGTACAAATAGAAAATACGCCACTTCCAAATATACACCATGTCGTAACTCTAAAATTGATTTTTAAAATGATTTTTCCAACAAGTCATTATAAACTTGTATGAGAGAGCTACTAGAAACGAAGATTAAATATAAATTTACAAGAAATGATTCATTCTATCATTGTTGAAGTCATATTAGATTAAAGATTTAGTGGAAGAACGATCTAAATTAATTTAGTCAAACGTAATTGGGTATCTAAATCATATTCGTTGTCCACTTAGTCGGTGTGATGTTATAAAGATGTGTATATTTCTCTTGAAAATGGTTGCAGAGTAAGTGCCAGTTATTTCGTAGTTCTCCACCTGGCTGATCCAGCGACATTGGCAGAAACCTACTCTCTCGGTGTCAATAAATTATTTTTGTTTTTCAAGAAAAATTTGCCATGAGAAGAGATTTGTTGGTAAAAGATTGTTTCTCCATTGTATTGTTTTTTGTCGAGAAACTTGTAAAAAAAATTAAGAGATAATTATCGCACTTACTTTGAAAAACATAACACTCCTTTTCATTTATTTTCTCCTCACAATAAGCTCCTGTTATCATAATATTGGAATTCTAAGGCATTTAAATTTATGGGCAGTACTTTCATTAGCCATATGAAATTTATGCGTGAGTAACAGTTTCGACAAAAAATTCAAAACATTAGTGCCGAATAGAAATATAGCAACAATATGCTCTACCTTAATTTTATAAGTCTTCGCGTCTAGCTGTATAAATTATAAATATCACATCTTTTAACTACGTTGCTGGAATCATTTTACAAGTGGGTAATTTTTCATATTAAATACACTTTGTTTTCGAGTTTTCGATCAGTTTTTAAAAACAGTAATATTGAAAAATGAATACTGTTGCTTTCAATGTTGTTGTTTTTTAGTAATTTGCGTAGTCGTAGCCGAGTGTGGGTGGGTATCTATCTTTCTTTTAGATAACGCGGTCAAATATGACCCCTTCACACGTAAAATTTAACTTCTTAACTAACTTATCAGATATATATATTTTTATAATTTTAAACAATTCTCCAAAATTCAATTGTAATTCACGTATTAAGTAAATTTAAACTGACCTTCATTATTAAAAAGTTTATGGGGCATACCGAAATTATTCTTACTTTAGTAATAAGTATAATAATTACGATACTTGTTTATTATTGATATACTCCTCAAAAATTTTCTAAAGATTTTATACGTTTCACGTATATTGCGTATTTTTTACAAATAAGTTGAATACAGTAGTTTTTTTATTTTGGATGAATTCGGCGCTAGCTTTGTGGAAGTTGAAATAAAATGAAAAATCATCGCACCCATTTATATTGCAAACGAAAATAAACAAATTTTTAACTATACGCATAGTTAAATAACGTAAACATAAATATTTTAGTCATAATTATGTCTTATTTTTTATGTATCTGCGAGTGGAACAATATATAGTGGGAGTGATTGTATGCAGTGTCGCCAAGCGTATAGTATGAAAGTCGTTTTTGGATGAATCCAAAATTTGACAGAGTGTACTGCCGGCAATAACATTGCGAATAGTAGAACCCAAATACAAAACTTTTAAATTGTGCTGATCAAAAAAATATTTGCGTTTTTTCTTCGCTGATTTGAAAAAACAAATTTCTACGGGAATAAATCAATTTATACAGCTATTAAGAGTATTAAGCGTTTTTTGACCATTGGCATAAATATTTAAAATAATGGAGTTATTACAATATCTTCAATATTATCGATTGTAGCACTAAAATTGGAATATTTGAATGCCGATCTACGCTATCGGCATTCATCAGTTTAAATCAGTTTTTTTTAACCCGTCCTAGTCCTCGTTGGCCTCTCAATCCAATTCTTTCCAGAGAGGAGTGTAGTAAATAAATAAGGATAGAGCTAGAAAAAACTTGAAATTTGTTGTGTCTGCGTTGCTTTCATGAAAAATAGGCATAAATAAAATTAAAAAAAAACTGATAAAGATCAGGAACAGTTTTGCTCATCGCGAGCATCGCCAACATATTTATACTGTGCCTCGCTACAGAAAAGCGATAGTTAAAACATTAAAAAATAACGGTTTGTATTATACATTTAAAGCCACACACATATTAGTGTGATATCACATCTTTCTGCATTATGTACTAAGTGAGAGTAGCTGAATGCTTTGTTCGAACAGTTTTTAACAAGGGAATAAACTAAAAACTACACAAAACTAAAAATGAGCTTCTAATATTCATTGTGATATAAAATTCTTTGTATCATTTCATATACATCCTTAGTTGGAAATAATTTGAAGTATAGCATTGCCACAATTGCTTTGGCGATATAAAAGAAAATATATATATTTTGTAATTATCAAATACACACTCAGATATGAGTACCGTAAATGTTTCATCAAAGTCGTCTTAGAATTTATTATTTATAGCATCGAACATTGAAATAAAAATATTAGTAGTTTCTAAGATCTCGAAAATATGTTCAAGTTCATTACCTCTGTCGTAGACAATAAAGCGTAGAGCCTTAGACAATATCGTAGGCTGAACTATGTTGTTATAGGGGATAATGTGAACGCTTTTCACATTCACCATAAATTCACAAAAAAGCTTTAGCCATAACTTTGTAACATACACATGTTTTGTCTGAAAAGGTTTAATATTTGACATCTTTAAAAAAATCAATATATTTTTTGTAGCACCAAGCTTTTTTACAGTAGGATAAATAATATATTTAATTTTGCCGAAAATTGGTTGTTTGCATTTTCAGACTTTCAAAAAAGGACTGTTAAAGGTTGAACGGTTTTTTTCTGATGATAGTCAAACTAGAACATAGATAAATATCTCTAGAGTAATGTTACTAAGAAAATAAAGCCATTTAAAATAACTTTGATTATTTCCCGTATTGTGTTACTAATTGTGACACGTGTTTCGCCTCTTTCAGAGGCATCTTTGGACTTACTATCGCAAAGTTTGTTTACGTAATGAAACACATTACTTGAGATAAAAAGTGAAACACAAGTTACCGACAAAAACATCGAAAGTATTAAAGTATACCATATTCTCTATTTGTAATAATGTTGCATCTATGCATAGTTATTAAATTTATACGCTTTTAAATATTTACAAACGAGCTTTTATAATTTGTAGTTTTTGAATTATTTGGAAAAAACTTGCTCAAAAAAAGTGTTTTTTAAAGTACGCATTGTAAAATATCTTCTGAATTTTCATTGTTGTTAAAATATAATAACCAAGATGAAATGCTAATAGACGTGATTTTAATTTAAAGTAGAGTAGGGATTTCAGTAGAACATTATTTATTAACCGTAGAAAATGGTATTTGGTTGAGGCGTTGTATATAATGTCTGCAATGATTTTCCAATATGCAGTATTACTATTTCGAAATGTAATTAGATATGATAGGTACAACTGGCAGAACGAGCTGACTGAAATGATCACAGTTGCAATTGCATTTAATGGTTTCTAGTGAGGAAACCAACGTGCCAAGTGGTTACAAACTTGGCACCAATCTGAAACGTTTATTATATGGGAAAAATATTTGGAAAAACTCAACTGCCATAGAGCAACATGGATAGTAAATATTTATTCGTTATAAATAATGCCGTATCCGATGGTGCTTGGAAAAATTATCTTATTCGATTCCTCAATGTTATCTAAAACTATAACTGAGTGGTAAATGATCCGCCTAAAGAACATAATGTTCAAAGTTCAAGTTAATTCCATATGCCGATTTTTTCAGCGTACAATTTTAGTTTGTGGTGAATTTTGATAATATCATACACATAACGGGAGTTGGTGGGACAAACAACTTGTTCACCCAAATGTATAATATCTAATTGAGCTTGAGCGATATTTTCTATGATGAGTTTATTTTAGTATTTTAAATCACACAAGATTAACTCGATGTGAGTTTCTTAAGTGTTGGTACATTGAAACTTTCTGACGGATATATTATATAAGGGCATTATTTTCTAATTATAATTCCCGGGAAAATTAGTTAAAATCTTTAATATATTAGTAAATTGTATTGTTTTATAGTTGATTGTTAATGTAGCATAGTTATAATATATTACTAAAGGGAACTTACTCAAAACTAAAAAAAATAAGTGTATTTTTCTTTACAAAATTACCTTCAAGATTATTTTTTCAATATTTGTGGGATAAGCCCAGTTTGCAAATACCTTCATCCTATAAATGCTTATTCTTAAATATCTTTTAAATTAAAACAAATACGAGACGCAGAAGTATTAAAATTAAATGTAATTATACGTATGGTATTTACTTTTGAAGTTTTTTTTTGTTGTTAACCGAATTGCCTATTATTTCACTGAATTATTAGCTTATTAAAAGAATTCTTAGTTACCCAAGTTTATTTTCAAATCAATAAATTTCAATAAATTCTTATTTTAATTTAGGTATTGGAACAGTTTCAAAGGTTATATTTCTTTCTGTCGGATTAAAAGTAGGAAATACAAAATATGATAATATAAAAAAATACGATCTTCAATGAGTTTGGGTTACTTTAAAAGTTGACGTTACCCGAAGGGCTTTTAAAAATACGTGCACAAAATTTGATACCGATGGGCCAAAGAATAAAATAAAAAGCTACGAAATTTATCAAGTATGAATAAAATACAAACAAAATAGAATATAAATTTTCATTTATTGAAATATTTTTATTTACTTTAACAATGGTGACAAGATCATACGTTATTATTTCAGCTCGATAAAAATAAGTCGGGCCAAGTATTCAGGATTTCTATCAGAATACTTATAAATTCATATATGTATAAGAATACGAATATGAAATTCGAAAATCTTTTGTAGGAAATTGTAAAAAAGTTAAAAAAGCTTTCATCTGTAATCGTGCCTCAAAAATTAATAAACTTTTGCTCATGGCTGTTTAACATTGGTGACCGACTTGAGAACTATCAAACAAAAACGCCTGTAATAATTTACGCTCTTTTACAAAACAATATTAAGTACAAACAGTTAAATCAAATAATGTCCCAAGTCAACAAATAATAAGGACGCAGATTAACCAAAGCAGTTTAAAGGGTCTTTTAAGTAGAAGACGAAATATTTGTTTTGGTTTTGTAAACAACATCGCTACGAGACTACTGTGAAAATTTAATGACCAATTATTGACTTCCATAATTTTCACACTTTCGTTAAATTTTGTAAGATCGTTATTAATATTTCTCTTTACGAGTATTTGCACGACATTCATTTGAAAAAGTGCCATCAAAGATATTTTGAAAAAATGCGACTGAAGAGAAAATAAAAAAAAAGCTTTGATTTAATATCATGTCGATTTCTAGAATTTTATAAGAGAAATGCTATTGAAAAAAAGAAATTTAACAATGTTATACGTATTGATAGTTGTTTTTTAATAATACCTTCTTTTAAATATGTTTTTATTGTCACGTAAGCGTAATTAGTCAAATGTATAATAACACGGCTACTGACGATCACACATGGTAAAGTATTTGTTGGATTAATAAATAATAAATAAATAATAAATTGTAATATCATATGCTTTTGGAAAATATAGGATACATCTTTATCTAAAAAGAACAGTACAGCAGAAATCAGAATATTTATTAATTTAAAATTCTTTTCTACAATCAACATGTTAAAAGTGATTGGCAATACACATGTCGCAGAACTAATTTACATAGGAGAAGTTCTAATAGCATTAAAAGTTACTGACATTCGATATATGGTTACGAATGTGTGAGGAAATTTCCCTAGTAAACGTATTTATGTGTGACTATGTTTTCAAGAAAAAACAAATTGGAAATTCAATATGACAAAGTTTATTAGACTATTCTGCACTAGACGTTGTATTCTTCAAATGCATTGTTATTTATCCCTGATCAAAAGAGAGTTGAAGTATTGCACGTCAAAGAATTCAATATTATAACGAAGAATCTTAAAAAAATACCAATTCCAACGAGTCGTTCATTTGTTTAAGACTCATTCATTTACAACTTGTAAAATTTTACTTGCTAGACTAATAATAAGTCAGTTGAGACAAATACTAATAAAAGGTTGGTTATTCTCCACATTTGAAAAGAATGCAGGTTCAAAATTCTTAGCAATAAGAAGGCTAAGGATTTTTTTTTGAATTACTAGAAAATAGAAGAGAAGTTTTAGTACGGTAAGAAAAATAGCAATGTATTTTAATTCTACATAAATTATTTTATATATTTGTTGATAGCAATTTCGGCTTACGCCTTCGTCAGAACTAGAATAGATATAATCTAGAATAGATAGAACTAGAATAGTCAGAAAAGTTTTGACGAAGGCGTAAGCCGAAATAGCAATCAACAAATATATAAAATAATTTATGTAGAACTAAAATACATTGTTATTTTTCTTACCGTATTATAATGGAGTTCTACCAAGTAAATGCCTACTCAATCAATAGAAGTTTTAGTGAGTCAAAAAGTCAGTTAAATAAAACGTAAAAAAAATGTTTGCCATTTTTATAATTTTTTTCTAATATCAATTTAGAAATGGGAGTAAAAGATTTTAATCAGAATGTTTAAGCCAGCGAACAACATTCGAATGCTAGGAACAACTGTTATTATACATTTCCAAACATGAATAATTAAATGAATGAGTTGATTATGTCAGCTTAGTTCTCAGTGGGATCTCATCATTTGTTTTTTTCTTGAAAATATTTTTTTGGGAGTTATTCAATCATTGTATAATAATAAATGAAATAACCAGTAACATAATCTGTAAATCCGTAGCACGTTGTGATGGGCAAATCATTGATTACCATAAGAAGATAGCAGCTCGAGTATTTTGAGCCTATGGCGTAAATCACAAGAAAAAAATGTTGCTTAACATTTTTTTACAGTGAGCTGGTGAAAACAAACGCACTAAAGTGCTCGGTGTCATGAAGTCGCGATTATTATATTTGGTTAAAATAATTTAAGTCGGTACGTGTGCGGGTATGTTCGATAAACTGCCGCTACAAGGCTCGTTGGAGGCGAGCCAGCCATCGTTATCGGCGTGTGGTTTTCGTGTTATACGCCGCGTCCCGTCCAGCGCGCGCGAAACTTATATTTTACGAGTGTTATTTACAATTTATTTATCGGGACTTCCCCTGTATGCCTCACTTTACCCTTTGCTAGTTTTTCCTCGTGATTGCAGCAGCTAAATGAAAGAGGTGGCTACAGAAGCCAGACGCTTCAAACGCATATTGTCCCTGCATAGCTTTTAATTATATAATATTGAGTCTCAAATGCATTAAGTTGCCAGGCGTTGGTACAAAGATCGTTTATCACAAAGTCAAAGTTAAGATTAAATAATTCAAGCGAAATTTTCTTGTAGAATAAGAAAAAACGGTATAAATTAATTTATATTAAGGACTCAACTATTTTTTTTTCAATCGATTTCTTAACCAGACGAAGCTATCCTTTTTACAAAATATTGTACTAATTTCAATAAGCTTCATAATAAGTGCACGTGTGACATTTTGTTTCTTTTCTTGGTCAATTAATTTCTCGCCAAAAACATAGCACCGAGAGATTGGATAGAAGTCAGTCTTAAAAAGCATACGTGTTCTTTAATAACTTTTAAGATGTTCACTGTCACTTCTTGGTGAAAAGGCATTATTTCAATTATATAATTATTATAAATATAAGTAGTACACACAACCTGTGCTTAATTTATTTAAAAAACCGTATGTCTATAATATGGCCGTTGTCTGCTACAATCAATTCTTCTCAATTTTTTATGAATCATTAATTTGTGACAACATTTTTTGTAAATATGTATAGACAATTTCATAAAAAAATTACTATTTATTGTAAATAGTGTCAAGTAAGACTATAAATGAGAAGAAACGCTTTATAGCTTTTTCCATACTGGTTTCAGCATACAAATATAAAAGTGTCTCATTGCATTCATTTCTTAATCAATGTGTTTTTAATGAAATTTTTGTTTTGTTTTGGTTCATTCCCACCCACTGTATATATTTGATTCATCCAATAGGTTGTATAAGGGGCGGCCAAATTATCACAAGACTCTTCTTATCCAATTTTCATATTCCTACTCTGTATAAAAAGAAGATTAAGAGAATGACCAAAAACCAGTGAATAAATAAAAACAGATTGTTTCAATTCTTTTATTAAAAAGCGCATCAATTAGACAGTTTATTTCATATATTTTTGTATTTAAGAATGCAAATTACTATTTGATAGTTTAAGAGATAGGGGTCTCTCTGTAGCGGTAATGTTTAACCCATTATGCAAATTTAATGGGGATTGTTTGATAACATGAGATAATAATGCAAAAACTTACAAAATCTTTCACCTAAAACAGCAAATCAACTTCGTGAAGGTAGCCACTTTAAACCCTTATGAACCTTCGAGGTGAAGGGATGTCGATACTAATTGCCAGAACACTGGGTGCTGCCTAGCTATTGTCCAATATCCATACTGCTCTCATCGTTACTATTAAAATACGAACTACGATAATATTAGATGAACAGATAATAGTAAAAAGTTATTGTTATCTATTCTCCTAACAAGCAAAATTTAGACAGGCTATCAAAACTGTCAAACAACTTACGTACTTTGAATACTAATATTGATAGTTGTTGTAAAATTTTCACCTTCTCTTCTTGTTGGAAGTAAATCCATAATTATTATTGTAAAGCCTTTGTAGTTCGTTAGGAAAAGTGGCCGTCTATCACTTACTTTTTTTTGCTGTCTTGATATTTGAATGGTATCGAGATTTTTTTTTTTTAATCCACCACATTTCTCACATTGTACAATCCTTCTAAGCACTGTTATTTTTAATCAAGCTGACGAACTTGCCAATTGAGAGAAACTGTCTTTTAACACCCCGTCAAAAACCCTGGTGTGAGCTTAAAAATTAGCAATGCGTGTATTTATTTTTCGACTTGTAGCAAAGTGATGAACGTGGTTTGTGGGTGCTGGGTTTGAGTCTTGGAATGAAATCGTTCATACATTTTTATACAAATATTTTTTTGAAAATAGCTGTAGTTCACATATAATGGGAATCAAACCATTGAAGTCCGTCACGAAAGCCTACAAAGTTGACCATTGCACCACTGACTTGGCAAATTTTATTCAGTCGATTTATCGATTCTGTTTGACGGTATGGGTATTTGTGTTGTTTAAAAAATCCATCCGTCCCATCCGATAGCGAGAGCAACTAGCTAACCACTAATACCTTCCTACCTTTGTTCATCCTACCCTATATTTCCGTTTTTATGAAACTAAAGAGATTTTGAGCGACTGAGTAATGCGCAATCACTACAATACAGAGGACAATTAATAACTCTCCATACATAATGCGTTATTTTAGATTTTAATATTGTGTTTTATGGCAACAATTTATTTATTCCGTTTAATTTATTTGATGCTATAAAATGCCTGATCATTAGAAAATACTGGTAATAGTGTTGATAGTTTCCAAACTACGTGCAAACAAACATACGCTTATACGACAAATTTATTCGATGAATTTAATTGGGCTACTCAAGTCCTGCTTCAAATAAAGTAATCGCAAAATTCACAAATTTTTTTAATTGAATTTTTATTATGTAATGCCTTTAATTTGTTGGTCTCATTTAAACATACGACATTTCTTTAACTTTGATATACAATTGAAATTGTAGGTATAGTGTAGTTGGATAGAAGAATATATGCGTTAGTTAAATTTTAATAAACAATTTGAATTTTATTGACTTTAAATGACATTAACAGGTTTCATGACTAGAAGTATGTATTTATTTGGCTGAATTCCAAAAAAAATATGTTAAAATAGCAAACATATAAAAGTCAAAAAAAGAGTTTTAAAATATCTACTCAAACTATTGTAATTCTAATAATTTAAAATGTTAAAATGTTAAAATTTATCTTGCTTCATTACTTAAGCAAACTTTGCGATAGTAAGTCTGAAGATGCCTCTGAAAGAGGCGAAACACGTGTCACAGTTAGTTACACAATACGTGGAATAATCAAAGTTATTTTAAATTTTATATTAAAATGAACTTCCACAAAGTTACCGCCGAAACCGCCGAAACCATCGAAAATATTATTGTAATTCTTGTGGAAATAAATTCTTCACTTATTTACCATATAACGTATCTCTTGCCTATATTTGCTTTCAATGATTATTATCTTTGTTTGGTAAATTGACTAACCAATAGTTTATTGAGAACAATGTCAAATAACGTGATTCAAATCAGCATAATTACATTTTATATACTTTTGTCTTGTTTATATAGATATATTCAACCATATAACAAAATAGCACTGAAAATACAATTTATAGAAACATATTACGTTTCTTCCGCTAGAAATAAAGTACCTACCCATGTTTAAAGTATTAATTCGAAACTAGCTTCTGTGTTTTAACTCGCTCCGAAACAAAGCCAAAAGGGATAAATTTATTGCCCTGTTGTTTAGACAGTTAGTAGCAAATATTTGTAAGGCTCCGAGATTGGTTTGTACACATTAAAATAAATTTAATTAAGATGCACATCTTGTTTGATATAGCACTACTCAAGCCAGATCTTAAGCCAAGGGTATTTTAATAAATATTTCTCGTATTGCAATTAAGACCATAAATTCTTTCCTTATTGATATCCAATTTTGTAATAAGAATCAAAATCAGCTTTTTTGAAGATTACATGTTATAGAAAAACCGATTTAATTGAAAAAATATTCACTGTGTAGCAAAAAGTTGGCTAATTTAATTTTAAGTTTTAGTTTAACATCTTATGTTCAATAGCCTTACAGCAGTTATTTAATGAACGAGAGGCCATATTAATCCATACCTTTTTTAAAAATAATTTCCACCCCCTGTCTTGATCGTATTTACATTTAAAGAAGTTTAATTCAGCAGTAGTTGTTCTACGGCAACTGCTTATTATTTAGTCGAGATTAAATCCAATGTTTCTGTACCGTTTTAAATCTCTGGAAAACTAAATCAAATCAAAAAAATGTTTTGAGGACCATCAGCATTGGAAAAAGATAAGAAAAAATATATATGTAATTGATTTTTTATTGAAAAAAAAACTATTCATTTTGCAACACAGTCTGCTGATATAACAATGTCTAAAGTATATTAAAACAGACAGTAAGAAATTTTTTAAGGCCTCTTAAAAACTACCAGTTGAGAACCTATTGTCTAAGCCACTGTTTTGAATAGTAGGACGAAGGACCAGTAGTTCATTAATCGTTTTCTTTCCATCCTGTTTTCTGGAATCTTATGGGTTGGGGGGGATCTATAGGCATCGCATGCATCCATTTATTTAAGCACAAATCTATAAATCTATTTAAAAGAGCGTGTACGTAGTGGGACTCCCGTATCCTCAAACTGTTAAGACGGCACTGTCTACTCAACTACAGGCCCAGTATTTCTCTATCTGAAACAACTATTTAGTATATTGATTGAGTAGGCATTTACTTGGTAGAACTCCATTATAATACGGTAAGAAAAATAACAATGTGCATATTTTAATTCTGCATAAATTAATTTATATATATGTTGATAGCTATTTCAGCTTACGCCCTCGTCAGAACTACGAGGGCGTAAGCCGAAATAGCTATCAACAAATATATAAAATAATTTATCTAGAACTAAAATACATTGTTATTTTTCTTACCGAACTATATAGTACATTAAAAAATTAACATTATAACCTTTATTGGAAACAAAAATAAAATAACATTATTAAAAGTGTTTTTGAAAAGAAGTTTTAAAAACAAAATAATACATTTTGCTTGACTTTTTCATAAGAAAAATATTTTCTTTCGTAATCTTGCTATTTTTAAATCTATTATATTCTGGCGATTAAAAAGTATTTTTCTGGGCTTTCACTGTAACAGCGATTTTTTTGGTTTAACATTCAACAACGTGTAAACAATTCAGAAAATACTCATATGGATATATCTTTTGTCATATGAAAAATAAAGACTTTACAAATTATAAAAAAAATCAATTGAATATAAATGATGTTTTGTAGTAACTTTAAAATGAACCTAGCAACTTCATGGTAATATTATTTAATTTGTGTTGGTTTAGATGTTTATCTGAAAGGCAGTTCACACACACCAACGTCTACTCTCTCTCTTCGTCAGCCCATCGTTTACGTCAAGCGTATTGAATGAATGCTGTCATGTGGTATTGCCATCTGAAATAATGTGTCGTTAAATAATAAACAATAATATTATATTTAGTATAATTTGTCTACGATCAACTCTCAATTGTATTCAACCTGATCAGTTTATTTCAAACAGTAACGTCATTTATATCTTATTCAGTCTATATAGAAGTAGTGCGCTAAGCCCATTATTACTTTAAAAGACTTCTATTTTGTTTAAATATAACATATAGAGAAAGATAAGAACTGCTTATATCATCTGGTTATTTGCGTTTATGTTTGGGCATATCACAGAAGAACCAATAAAATATTTTTTTCATTAGGTACAACATTTTATTCAATGAAAATAAGATAAAATAAATATTTTTATAAAATTCATCTATTAAAAGCCAAAGATTTTTTTAACATAAGTAAGACAAAAAAAAAAAATATTTAGGATTTTTATGTGAGATAAGCTGAAATTGTATGACATGATGTTAAGATTGATTTCTATTAAATAAGCGATGAATAGTGTACTCAATATAAAACTTTTAATTAATTAGATAACTTATTGCAGGTATAAATTACATATTTTAATCAAAATTAATGCGAAGCATTGATATTTTAAATCACTATTTGTAGTAGGTAATTGCCACTCATCTTAAGACTTCACATAGCAAAAAGGTGTGTTATATTTTTGATCGGTATGATAATCTAATGCATTTATTTGAAATATAGTCCGAAACGAAAATATCAAAAAATTGTTATCTATTTATAATTGTATATTGGTGCAGTGAAAAAGAACAAAAATTATCAGTTTATTGCTTTTGCAATATGAAAAAGATTAATACATTGTAAAAAAATACAATTTTTTAAAGAACGAAAGAGAAGGTGGTTACGTCAAAGACGCTCGTCTCGCTAAGCGAAATGTGTTACAGGTGATTTTTCGGATCCATTTAAAACCAAAAAAAATCATTTTAATTTACAATAAGATTAACCGAATGAAAAAAGAAAAAATCAAATTACTCAAAATAAACGGGGAAAAATCGATGGAGATTAATTGAATCATTTTATTTCAAACTAAAATGTTTGTAAAATAGCTCATTCATTCTTCTATTGATAAAATATGTTTTTCGTTGAAAGTGTGTATTTCAATATTTGGGTAAGCGCAGTGAAGTCGTGAAAGAGTAGTGTTACCACGTTTCCCCCAGACAAGTACCGATTTCACTTGTCTGGATGAACATCACACATCGCGTTATATGTTGGAAACATAACAAACACTATCCTTCTGTATAATGAATAAAAACGAGAAAACAATCCACTTAAACGTGATGCACAATGCTAAGAGCGTGTTCGTCTTTCATTCACGTCTGCAGTGTGCAAGCATTATATTTCAAACTAACGCAACTCGTAACATTACAAAGAAATAAATTACAATAAATATCAACATATGCAATCTTATGAAAAAAGAAATGTTGATGTGAATGTATTTTTATTTATTTATTAGTAATTGTATGTATCTCAAACCTACCATATAAGAATGCTGGAAGAAGTACAATTGGTCACATTCGAGTCACCCTTTAAAGTCAACTAAAGACTGAGTTCGATGAATAAATAATTTGTAAATGGGTAGTTAGTTTCTGATAATAATAGAATAAATTATAACTGAACACCTACATAAGGGGTTTTCTCCACATTAAAAGCCTTCAGCTGTCAAAGAATTGACAAATATTCTAAGCTAAGCTAAAATTCATGCAAGAACGGGATACCTGTGTATTGTATTATACTACTATATTATATATTGTTCAATTAAATATAGTCAGAAAACTGTGAACGCGCTTTGTGGGTGAATATTTTCAAAAAGTTTAATAAATGAAAATTTGTATTCCCTGACTGCCTTAAATCGTGTGAATTATTTCACACAATTTTATTCAACAATGCATTTATTGAAAATTTTATTGTCGTTGAAAATTTGTTTCACATTTTACAGTATCGATTTTTGTAAAACGATTTTTTTTAAAGACTTGTTGACATTCTATAAGGCAGTCAGAAACTGTTATATTAGTTTCAACATAAACCCATTATACAGACTTTGGTCGTGATCTCTTTCATGAGATGAATAATTCTTTGAACATTTTTTCAGTCTCTAAAGAATCTATTAGGTAACAGTAATTGAGTTTCGCAGAAAGAAAAATGTCTTTTATATAGTAGGGTATCTCATATACACATTTACCAGCCACAAAATTTATTATTTTTCAAAAACTTTATCTCAGAATAATGATTGAGGAATCAGATATAAAGAACAGTATAAGAATATAACGTATCTGTATGGTAATGCATTTTTAAACCATTACTTACTATTTAGATTGCAGCTTGATTTGTATTTCTTTTAGTCTTTAGATTTAAAAAAATTGTGTTTTCTAGATAATATGTAGTCTTTGAAGTGATTCACGTGTCGATACATATAATTTGCAACAGAGAAAAGATATGAAGTATTTTTTTTTTGAAAACCATATCTGCTTCCAATGTCGAGCTCATAGTTTCCTAGCAGAGCATCTTTCAAGAAGTTGTTAGAGTACACAACTGTTTCAATTCCAGCGCCTTTCCCTTTACTCTTCAAAGAAAGTAATAATAATGTAAAAGGGTGGGGTAAGGTAGCTTATCTCACAGTGGGTGTGCTGGAGATATGAATATATCACGGAAATCCACGCTTTTAGATATAAATCCATAAATCGATTGAAAACTGACTGACCCCTTAATATCCCAACTCCTGACTCCTTAATATCCCAACTAAGTAGCACGAAAATCAACGAGCATTGACCGCCAGGCAGACAAGAAATAAGAAAAACAAAAATTTGTTCTTTTTTTTTTTTAATATTGTTTTATTAAAACTAAAATAAAATAGGAAGTATATACTTTCGATGGTTTCGACGGTAACTTTGTGGAAGTTCATTTTAATATAAAATTTAAAATAACTTTGATTATTCCACGTATTCCACAATACGTGGAATAATCAAAGTTATTATAAATTTTATAATAGGGAGTATTTACTTGTAATAATATTAAACATACAGATTGTTTCTTTTGTATTTTAATGACATTGAGGTACGTGGTATTATTTTTCACAAAAGAAACTCCTGTTCTACATCGTTAAAAATCTCGGGGATTGATTTTTTTTAACTGTCGTATGGTACACATAATAAAGTTAAAACGTTTTTATAATTAACGGAGCAAGTAAATATTCCCCATAATGCACTGCAATTTTTAACGCCTTGATGTAGATTGTTCCAGTCGGCTGTGCTTTGTACGTGTCACGTTCTTTTGCAATACAAGTTTCCGCTTAATTGAGATATCCAATGTCATGAAGGCAGTAAATAGCAGAATGCACCTTGCATACAAAGTGAAATCAACTACAGGCTTTCCGTTTTAATTAAAGTGAAAAAAACCACAACTATTGCAGTGACGATGGAAAATATTCAAAGAGCTCAAAAATGATCACACGATTGGACTGAGGGACTGCAATACCTGACAAATATACTAAACTCACTACCGAATTTTTCAAATATTCAAATAGATTTTACAAAAGTAAATGCAAATAAGCAAAAAAACGACTAATTGAAATTGAAAAACCGGATTGGAATCAGTATTGAAAAAAACTGATAAAATACCGGGAAACCGATTTCGGTAAAACTAATATTGAAATCCCGAATTGTATTTACTTACTCTGAATTAAATGAAATGAATGTTTCATCTCAAAGGTATTTTATAATCTACATGGTTTTCACTATTCAAAGTTAACTGGGCATAATTTGAACGTCATCTCATTTAGAAGCTATTTTTATTTTTCAAGAAACTTTGGCAAAAATCGCAATTAAAATCGAAAGAGTAATGAGTAATAATATATCACGATTCACATATGTAATAGAGCACTGTTACACTCAAGCTTAATTTTTCCATCATATCTTTTTAGAATTGTAGATAAAAAAAATACATAATTAAATAAATTAACTAAAATAAACATAGTTGTACTACCCTATAATATGATATAAATTTATTTAAATATTACATTAATACGAATCAATACAATGTATGGATATTCATTTTAATCGATTGAACTTTACTATATTGTATCTAAATATTTATAAAACTAAAAATTCATTCTAAAATGATGAACTTTTATGTGAAAAAAAATTACAACGTATTCAATATAATACAAGTAATTAGATAACGACATAAAGTTACATTTTAAGTTGATTGATTTATAATATTGACTTCAATATTATGGATTTTGGAACAGGCCGTTACCTTTTTTCTGACGTAGAATAACAGTAGATCTGATTAGGTTTCTCCTAAAATATGCAAAATTCTTGGCGTCAGTTGTGGCTTACAAAATAATGCTTACGATCGTTGCCAAAACTAAATCGTGCTTTATCTATGATTTAACCGGAAGAATGTGATTCTTTTCAAATTTTATATTATGTTTGTTAAGTGGAGAATTATCGTTGAAATAATTTCTTTGTATTTTTATAGAAATAAAGTATCTACTACGCAATTCAATAATGATGATCAGATTGGATTAAATCATCGACGATCAGTTATAATTTAATGATCGTATCATACAATTTTGAAATATTCACTACAAACTATTGTGGTCTTTTTTATAAACACTTTGTCTTTGGATCAATAATTAGAGTTATCACGATTCAAGTGAATAACTAAGTTATTATTCTATAAATATTTCACTTATTTTTAGCATATATGATAAATATGCACTTTTAACAAAACAGATTTAAATCACATCATGAATATTATTAGTTAACTGTATGCAGTATGGTTCGTATATTTTTGTCACAGTTGGATATTGATTTTAATTATAAAAAGATATATAAAGATCTAATAAAAGCTTCGATTCATCGGTAAATATACGTGCTTTCTTATAAACGAAGAGCATTCTAATGGCGTTACGCGCTTGAAAGCTTTTTCCAACCCTGATATACTAAGGCTTGTCTTTAGAAGAACGCAATGAATGGAACATATCTCATCGAAGAAATCGTGAGATTTTTTTTATAAATGGGAAACAGGAGGTTGAAGTATCTACAGCAATAATCAATATTTATTTACACGTGTGTAGGTGTTATTTTGAGAATCTGATTTTTTTGCTTGTATCACAGATAACTGTGTCATATTTGGATTGTTCAACTGAAAAAAAGACGCGGATTAAACAAATTTAAAATCACGTAGGTATATAAAAATTACAATCAATACAATTTAAAGATTAAATATGAACTTTGGGTAATAAAACGTTGTAATAAATTGTACGAGGGCCAATTATTTCGTTTTACAATAATTCAAAGATGTATAATAGTAATCAAGAAAACATGTTTTTGCTGTGGAGCTCAATAATTGTTTTTTTTCCTTGGTGCACATGAAAATTTAATTTGTTAATTAACTATAAACATTTCGATCAGTTATTTTTTTTACGATATTTGAAAAATTTGCTGTTACAATATCTATAATTGGCAATATTTTTTTTTACCCGTAACGCATAATAAAAATCGTCAATTATATCTTATCGTCACATAAAAAATATTAAGCATACCTAATGTGCAAAATAATTTTTATTGTAGTATATCTAAATTTCAAAAAGCTTCTTGATAGGATGACTGAAAGCCGAACTCATTCAAAAGTAAATCAGAAGCGTGTGCGCTGAAAAAAATACAAATATTTGATTACCTTGAAATCATTTATATAACTTTCGAAGTAAGAATGATTTTCTCATGTAATGTAGTTTAGATAAAATGTTTAAACATCACCAATGCCGCGAGCTTGGCATCTCAGTTGCGATAAGAATGTGCCAATGTGGAGTGTATAAATATAAACATCTAACACCCCGTAGAGATTAAGTGGCATAACTGCTAAGCTTCGTGTTGATATTACACTAAGTCCGTACGTAACAGAAAACAAGCTTTCCATGGTAAAGACAAGGAATCTCCATGCAAATGTCCTAATTACCATTCTAGACACAACTCCTGTTTGCTCACTAAAAGAAATATATATATACATATAACCACGGTTACAGGGTGCTTAATGTCGCATACATCGATTTAGATAATTGGAAAGTGGAAATTTCAATTGGAACTAATAAGTTTTGTGTACACAATTCGCGCCCAAAAAATTTCAAACGTGGATTTTTTCAATATGATAAATATCTATGTTCTGTATATCGCAAATAAAAAAATAAGCATCAGAAAAAAATCAACTAAACGTTAATGATAAAAACATTGTTTTGCATCACATGTAGTACTTTTCCATTGAAGACTATCGGTAGATAATTTTAACGTGATAGTAAGCTTTTTTGAATAATAATCATGATTCTTCAAAAGATCTTTGAAAAATTTATTCACATTAAACATTATTGTCTATAATCTCTCATTTTATAATAGTTTAAAAATGAACTAAATGAATCATTATAATATTTCATTTAATGTTAATCAAATAAGTACTGACAAATTTTATATGAAGAAATTACATTAAAAATCACCCTGTTCTGCAGTGTGTAATAGTACAAAATATACAAAGCGAGTCAACTGGTTTCTAGCTTCTACGTACAAACAATAAAACTAAGAATTAACTTGAAGATTTAATTATTTTTTCGAAGAGGATATTTGAAAAGAAAAAACGAAACACAGTTTTAATTTGCTATAAAAAAAGTCTTATTCATAATTTTATTGCTTTAAAACGTGTCTGCATGGAGAAGCAGATGAGATTTCTATTTTTGTGAAAACAGTTAGTAGACTTATTCCGGAAGTATTTTTAATGGGAGTATTTTTTTTATGTTTCTCAAATTATTAGTATTTTGTTGTATTCTGAATAGTTTGGTTAGATGCTGTGTTGTATATTTATTGAAATTTACTCAAGGCTCCAGAAATATTGAGGGCTTCATTCTCAAGATTATTTTTTAGTTTTATAGCACCAAACTTGAGAAATTGCCTGCGATGGCTTATGGTCATTAAATAAATATATCGTTGAAATATTCTTGATGAATGTATTGTTCGAATACATCTATTTTCCATATATTGCGCATTTAAATTTAAAAAAAAATACTGGGATAAATACGTATTTTTTATAATCGTGATGCAGCTTAGTTAACATGAGTAAAATTAATATAAAAGTGAAAATGTATAACATTGTTCTGACAATTTTGTGTCACGTCAAAATACTAGAAAGTTAGCGAACATTTTACTAATTCCGCCCACAAATAAATAAAGTAGAATAAATTCGTTACTAAAGCGAAAATAAATATGATTATTTTTTACATGGACTGAAGTAGTGGCTTTTAAAAATACCTTTAAAAAAATTTCCAAACATAATTGATTTGAAGTAGTAAGTTGAAGTTGAAATCGTACTATATTTATATATAGTTTATATATAGTTTATTTATCATAATAACCGTCACTGCCAATCCCTCAATACCACGAAGTTCAGTGCAAGAGAAAATCGTTTAATTTAAGTTAGAGAGTATCATACATAGTTCACTTAGGAGATTTTTTTGAATTACAATTTAAATGATAAAAAAGCAAACTAAACAATTTCTCATAAGAAACTTTTTTATTGAAAACGATATAGCATAAATGTTTTTTACTTGCATGTGTTTTGTACTTTTTAATCAAGTCTCTTCTATATAACTTAGCTTGTCCTCACTATATTTTTTTTGGTGATAACATTTTTTAATTTGTCGTTTTTTATCTTGTGGAACGAGTAAGAGAATTGTAAAGATCGCACAACCAACAGGAAAAGCACTCTACTATAATATTGTTCCGTGTAAACAGAGCAATTCCATAGGAGAGTCGAGTTGTTTGGTCGGATTCCGGAAACCGCTAGTCAAATGTCTGCAGCAAACGCAAAAGGGAATGAATCTTTCAGCATATCAAAGACAGATTTGTTTTAAAAATAAATAAAGCAAAGAAATCAAAGCATCAACAAGCGAGCAATTATAATACATTTATTCTGAACTGTCGTTTAAAAAAGTGTGAACACCTATAGCATCTATAAAGTATTATATCGGTATAATATTTATTTTGACGCAGTTGTCAACTATACAATTAAAGCATTAGCTGAGAAAAAATTGTAAACTTTTGACTAAATAATATGTTGATCGATTTTAGCCATATTTAGCTTGGATGAAAAGCATAGTGGATTTTCATTGAGTATCTCAAAATAAGACATTTAACATGAATGAGCTGTAGTTAGCCAGGTGATATAGCTATATATTTATATCTTTGATTGTATCTAGGAAAGACGAGTGTTGTAAAGATATAGATATCTCATCACTCTCTCTACAGCTAGATTGCCAAAATTTGATATAAGTGGTAAGAGTTGAATTCAAATTTCAAATAAGTTCAAGAATTTTAAATACAAATCGATTGAAAATCATCCAATCGAAAATGAGGACTCTGACCGTGTAACCGAATTAAATCAAAGCTCAAAAGCTCACCTAACTTCTTGCATACGAAACCAGCGGTTGCTTTGCGGAGATTTTATTATTTTAGTTAATATCTAAGGCGATTTTTTTTTCAATTTACAGGTAAAGCATAAAATACTCACAACATATATGTTTCATGAATCATATTAATGGTTTATTTGATGTTATACTTATACGTCAGCAATATAATTACGATTATTTCATTTCGATAAACAGTTTATGGTGTATAATAATTATAATACGGTTAATTACAACTCAAACGTATTATGTAATCAAAATGATACCTATATATTGCGATTGTACACATATTTATAAATGCAAACACTGTACAAAGCACATGGAGATTACAGACCCATTAAATTGTCTTACGTCTGGCACTTACCGTTCGAATAAAAATAAATTAGTTTCTCTGCTCTGTCATTTCTTCCAATGATATTTTATATCGTACCCTGCGATTTTTAAATCTAGTCAGAAAATAAGAGACATGCCACTTCAATGGCTGCTCGGGCGGTAGTTCTGCAATTCTTGAAAGCTCTCCGTGCCCTATACTGTCAATCTGTCAGTGAGAGAAGATTTATTTTATATTCTTTAGATAGCAAACACAACGATAGTTTATCTTTATACAAGTATTCACACACAAACACAATTATTTGTAGAAAAGTATCGCAAAGTTAAATATTAAGCAATGTCTGTTTCTGATATTGATATTTTAGCAATTTTATCCTAGCTTTGAAATGTTGTCATTCCGTTATGCTAACTTTATTTGATTTTAAAACGCAGAATATCATGATAATTTAACTGGCTACTAGTTGTTTTATATGATCGGAATAGCCAAAAAAGTCTGAATTGTTTTTACAAAACAAATTTAAATTTGTTGAATCGATTAATTGTCTGATAGTTGCGACAAGCAATTGTGAATATACTGTCATTATTGGTGTATTTCATTGATGGAAAAAGCAAAAATTTTACTGATTCAGAAATAATAATTTAAAAAATTTCTTACTTTCAGCATCAGTATCGCTTTTTTAGAATATTCATTATATTGGAAAAGTTCAAATGCTTTGCAAAACCAATCGTAATTATAGTAACTCGTACATACCAAAAACTTTTTTTATTTTTACTTATTTATTGTTGGTAACAAATAATTGGTGCTATAATTAAAAGGCTGGATCAAGCCAGTAAGGCATACATTATGAGGCATTATAGTTGAAGCAAGTTTCCATCAAAGCCTTTGTGTTAAAATGAAATTCATCACCATAGTAACATTTTATCGCGATTCAAACACCATTCATCTCCAACCCGTATTTTCGAAGTACTATATTTTATTTTGTATGGAAAAGTGCGTTTCAAATAACAAAGCAGAAATTATAAAAGGTGTGATGATATTTAAATGAAAAATGGAAAAAAATACTGTATGTTTGAAAAACAGTTTTTTATTTATAAGATTTGACTTGCTTAATAAGAAGCATTTGTTTGAATGTGCTCGTCATATCTACTATTCATTTCAATAATTTAACTGTACATCATCGATAATAAGCAAACGGTAAATGCGGTGATAAGACTTTTTCCACCATGATGATATTGTCATAGTAGAAAATATGTCAAAGCAAAAGTTATTTTGAATTTTTCAATATTTTTTTTGGTTAGTATTGAAATGAAATTTCAAAAATGTCACTAAATAAGTGATCACTAAACAGCACATTTTAAATGAGGATTCCGACAGAAGGTGCTTGATGGAATTTCAATGTAAAATTTGAACCGTATGAATTTTGTACTTTTACATGAGTTTTGTCACCAACCATTCGGGTTTCACCTTTCGGCATCTTCGGCCATTTAAGTGCACGAGTGGACTTGAACTGACACAGTTTATCCATTACTATCTCTATTTAAAGCCTTAATTCATAGTTTATTTTTTAAGATAGTGCTCAACTAAAATACGCGCGGGGAAGCGATGTAAAGACTCACTCGGTAATTCTTAATAAAAGCAATATAATAGAAATTACAGATATTGGAAAAAAAAATTGCGTGTGAATCAAAATTTCTTAAAACAAGTTAAATACTTTATGCCGTTAAATGCATATTTTTTTCGGTCGAACTAAAGTAGTCTGTAATAACAGAGGTAAACTGGTTGCACGTAAAATTGTTCAACTAATGTAGAATAATACGTTTAAGCTTTTGATCAAGGCATTGCATTGAAACAATGTATCCTTAAATTTTCTATGTGTTCATGTTAATTCAGCAGTCTCCAAAACACCTTGGTGTCGCGCAGAGAGGGTTACTTCTAACAAGGGTTGTTCATGAAAATCTTGTACACATTATTAATTGCGTCTAAACTTATATCACAGAATAGGGCTTCATCGACGCCTAACTCCACCTCATTAAAACTTCTCCGAATGCCTTGGTCTTTCATCATTTGTTCCTGCCTGAGTCAAATCGCTACACGTTGAAATTAATCAACCTTCATGCAATAGGTACTTACTTATTAACCTGAAAACTGTACTAAGATACCTAGTTTGCCAAAGCCACAAAAGGTCTTTTTTAAATAAACAACAACAAAATTTCAATGTTATAAGTTGAAAATAAATTTATATTTACTATACAAGAATTATGGAATATAGTTAATAGCTTTTTACTATTTTAGAAAATATCAAAAGAACGATTTTATAATCTTGCTCACTCTTACATTATTTTATTTTTTTAACTAATTAAGTAATTTACTTCGTTTCAAAATTGCAGAAATGCCACCAGAAAAGATGTCAAAGTGAAATTGATATTTAAAATATTAGACTTTGATTTCAGACGAATATGTGCACTAGCGTAAAGCTCTAAGCACTAAAATACACCATATTCAAAATCTTCGTGAAGTTTATAAAAACGGATTTACAATTAACTTATCACCAGTTCACGTATAATAACCTGGCGTCTTAGGTTTCTATATGATTGACGTCAATAAAAAAAAAGTCAAACGAATAATTCCGCATAAAGTTATTAATAAAAAAATAAGTTGCACTATAAATTGACTTTCTTTTTCCGTAAATAAAGAATCAAAATTTTCGAAGACGGAATTAACTCTTCAGCGCAGTACGTACGGATAAAGCCAATATAGTAGGGCAAGCGAAAAGAAGCGCAATTTTGCTTTAAAAATTACTTTCAACCTCTGTATAAATAAGACCAAAAGTTTCGGAAAGTTAACTCAGACCGTATGGAATAATCTAATTTCAGACTTTTTATCAGTGGGTAGGTAACTCTCTTGGTCCCAACTTTCGTAATAACGTCTTGCAAGATACATAGATACGTCTTGACTAATATTGAATTGTTTACGGAGAAGCAAACGCACGAATGCAATGTAATATATTAACATTGTTGAGAGACACGTCCCGCAATTTCAGCACAGAATTCAGTCTTAAACATAAATTTAATATCGTCTCAGATTTAATTTCATATTTTTTTTCACTAAATGCATCTTTACGAAAACTAACGTGAAATTTTTGAAATATTCAGCAATGTTTTTTTAATCATTTAGTCAGTTTTGTACCTGAGTGATCAACGCTCATGGATTGGCGTCCATTCAGTTGGGGTCACAGGTTTGAATACCGTGTTGTTTTTACACATCTCCACCCACTTCCTCTCTAATCCTGAAAACAAAACTTACGCATTTGATCATAGATTGGGATAAAAATATTATTTTGACAACGCTCTATTCACAATATCAAAAACGATATAACGATTGATTAGATATTTAAGCTTCACAATTATCAGTCAATAATATATTTGTGCTTACAAAAAATACTCGTCTTCATTTCAAACAGAACTACTAAACAATCTGTAATAACTAGCCGCATTATTTATATTTTAATGGATACATTACAAGATAAAACTTTGAACTATCAGATTAAGCAACAGACGTGTTGATATAAAAATCAGTATACTAATGTTTACATTCTACAAGTTAAAAATACAGCCTATAAAATTTTGTTTAATATAAAATAAAGTGAAGGCTTATACCGAAAGCAGTCCACTGACATTCGTATAATTTCCTATCAATAAAAACAAACACGGAAAATAGGTCAATCGAAAAAATGTCGTTAAAAACATTACGAACGACACGTTTGTCTTTTTCCAGTTGTTGTCATCCAGAGCTTGCGATCCAGAGGTGATTTTATTATATGAGTTTTTAAGTTTATAAAAAAGTAATAATGCAATTTTACTTAAATACATAGGCACCAATATAATATTTTTTATTATCTCTACTTTAAAAAACTTTTGAATAACCAAACTATGAAATGACAAAACGACGAGCTAAAATCATGTATTGTCTCTCATGTAATCTTCAATTGACGTTTACCATGCATTTGATTTTTGAGAAATTTCATATTTATGATTAGAAAAAAATATTTTGGTCCTAATTTGACTATCATAAGCCGACATTTTAATTCTAATATAATGGAGTTCTACCAAGCAAATGGGAGTTCAATCAATTATAAATATATCCTTGAAAACAATTTTACTAACCCGATAAAAAGTTTATCTAGAAAAATTTAATTGAAAATGTTCATTCTTCCTCTATAAAATTGTATTAAGAAGCATGTAGGTAATACAATTTGAGGCTGGTATAAAAATTGTTTTTTTCACTTTAATTATCAAAAATATCTACTCGACATTCGATTTATTTTTTCTGTATGATAACTTTATGATAAATAAAAAAATGCATAGCCAGTAATACGATTATACAAAAATTTCTAAGCGTTACTTCCGTTGCCTTGGACGAATCTATTTTACCACCTTCTTGTAGTGTTCATCGTTCCAGTTCTGCCAACGCCGACACCCCGAGCGCCATATTGGACACGACGCCGGCTGTTCCGTCGACGGCATCAAATAAACTGCGACAGCCGTCACTCGCCATATCCGTCAAATCCCTAGTTATACTCGTTGGCTGGCAGTCCTCCCCCTTGGACTGCCACGGATCAAAACTGCCCTATTACAGCCTCTACGCGATGGTTGAGCAAAGGCCTGCCGCAGTAGTAGAAAACTGTGGGGAAATTAATTTATATGCATTATTATAAAATTAAATGTGAGTTGGATACGACTACCACATTATTTATTGTACTTGAATTATATTCGATAGAAATTTATCAGCAAGACTTTGTTTTGAACCCTAGTTCAAAAAAAGTGAATAAAATACAACGGAGTATTGAGTACAGTTAAGCTGTGTAGGAATATTTTTAATAATTTTGAAACAAATTATCATTTCTGACTTTTTCTTTTTCCATTACTCACATTCCTTTAAAATATTTATTGTATTCATAGAAAAATATTGTGAGAGTAAACCTTTTTTTTAAATAAATCGAAAGATTAAATCTATAATAATGATTGGCAGCAAAATCAGTATAAACCTAAGTAGGTAGAGATGTATTCACCAGATAAGTTAAGCAAACTGAAAACATCTTTTAAGATAACATACTATTATTATATTTTAGTGAGTGAGTTAATCGAGTCCAATTATAACACATGTCTTCAATTAACATTAATCAGTTTGAAATGATTTATAAGCATCGGCAATAATTATTGAAATGGGAACTTCAATTTCACTTTTCAATTTGTACAATCTTTGAAACCTGGGGTCTCACGGTAAGGGTAACCGGACAAAACAGAACATGACTTTCAGAATATGATAAAATAGGTTAGTTTAGGTAAGGCTATGTTTGGTTTTTTTGTCATGTTCTGAAAAGTCTTGTTCTGTTTTATCATATTCTGAAGTCATGTTCTGTTTTGTCATGGAACCCACGGTGAGAGCCTTACCCTAGCGATCAAACGGTTCTAGGTTCATGTCATTTAGCTTTTTAGGATCTTGGGTGTAGGTGTTGGTCGTGTCTTTTCTCCTCGATTAATAATCATGTTATATGAAAAGTTTGTGACATTGAAAATTAGCAATAATGCTATTTTTTACTATAAGTTGTCATTTCTTATACATTTGAAACTCAATAATGCAAAGAAAATGTACCTTTACCTGTTACATTCAATCTGAAAGACTACAATTTTATAAGATACTCTAATTTCCACAAGATCTTTTCAATATTGTGATGGATTGATTTTATTCACCATTTAAGAGCCGGGAGGTATTTATAAGGTGGCACCCGGAGGGCCGCAAATTTCTTTGCTAATAAGTACAAAATTTTTGGAAATATGTTAAGATTAAATTATTAAGACATAATATTTCAGCATGATTCCACGAAATTGCACCATGAGATTAAAAAAATACGGTATTTAAAACAAATAACTCTAGATATTGATTGTTATAGTACAGCGATTTTTATGGTCGATCTGCCGTGCACGGGATTTTAGAACGCGCTCTTGCTAAAGAACCGGCCGAAGCATGTCTACTTAAAATGTGTAGTATATGTACTTTTAATGAAAGATATCGCAACACATATCGATTTTTACTCGAACTATCTTTTTAGATAGAAGAATATGTCTTGGACAGGGCTGATGCGGTTCGACGTATCAAAAATTCAATTTATTTATCAGTCCGTATTGGAACTTAAAACCGTGAGCTCCAAATAAATATGCTTTCGATATTGATAAATTAAACGACGTGACTGAATGCCAATAAACAGACAAATTCGTCACTATTTACTTTTCTATGGAATAATTTTAAGCTATGATTTATTACAGTAAAAGTGCGTCACCGACTGAATAAATTACTTGAATATTTCTGTCTAATAAAATTTTCTACGGCACGTGCCCGCAATACACACAATTACGTACGACAGAGCAGTGGTTTCGTTTTGAATAAGATATTTTATTCATTCGTCTCTTGTATACTCTCGTGGAATATTTCATCTGCCTATCAATTAAATAGCCGTAAAATTGGCGATGGATGTGATACGTGATTTTTTTTCGATATCATTCCAATTTTTTACCATTATAACTGATTTTATTTATTCAAGACAGATATGAAAACAAAACATCCCAAGTAAATGACGATGTTTTATCTATTTTATTTGACTGCATGGAAATAATTAGGAGAAAATAAACAACATACGTATTTTAGTTCAACAATTTGATCAATGCATGTAAATATGTTTTTAGATCCGTTTGTTTATCTTTTAAATACTAATTAAGCCGTAATTCGTACACGATTTTATATTAGGCCGTTTCACATATGAGTAAAATACTTTATGTTGGTTGTCAAATACCCAACAAATCATATTATTCAAAAATACCATCAAAATCAAATAAACAAAGGGAATATAAGAGAATATGGTGAACGCGCTTCGTTTGAAAATTTATTTCGTTGTGATTTCTACATTCCCGATCGTGTTTGATTTTGCTCTGGATATCTACCTAAGCGTTGTCATGACATTTAGTATGATGTGCATATTTCATTTGAACAATTTTCAATTAAAATATTCACCACTTTTGAGGTGTTGAAACCTTTCAGTGCATTTGATATCTGCCACTATGATAGTCAATAAAAGTTGTATTTGATCATAAACAAACAGTTACATTTGTGATTAAAAATTTAACATCTTTATTTAACGCACTACTGCAAAGAGTTTCAAGATATCATGAATATTTTAGTTTAATTTTATTAAAAACATGTATTTTAGGGTTCTATCAGTTCTTGATGGAAAAACCATATATTTAAATATTACTACTTCTAGATGGACTTTCTAAAGATCAGCACCGGTTTCACTGATAACAAGTACTTTAAGCAGATATGTTAAAAGTTTCATCGTATTTTTTTAAAACATTATGAAGCGAAAACAATTCTGAAATATCGAAAAAATGCATAAGACACAAGTGCATTTGTACTATTAAAAAATATCACAATCCAGAATCGACATATTACACCAATTGAACAATATGATAGTTAAATTTGAATTGTTTGAATTTTGTACTTTTCTATGAGTTTTGTCGCTAACGACCCGGGCTTCGCCTTTCGGCATCTTTACTTAGTGATCTACTTCTAATTTTGTATATAAACGATACAAACTGCTTAGCACGCGTCTGTTAAAGTTCATCGATGCACTTGAAATGCCTGAAGATGCCGAAAGGCGAAACCGGTGTCGTTAGCGACAAAACTCATGGAAAAGTAAAAAATTCAAACAATTCAATATTGAAATTCCATCAAGCACCCTCAGTCGAAATCTTTTATAATAATATGATAGTTATTGAAGTTAACTGTTTTTTTCTTTGGTATTTTGGATTGTGAAACCATGCATTTTCTGTATTCAGCTTAGTATTTAATGATCAAAGTCTGCATGTGAGAAATTCTGATTAAAAGTCGTTTCGATATTCAGTTATTTCTCTTGACCGTGCAGACTTCCGAAGTAAAGAAAGTTTAAATTGTAGATATTTTACAAGGAATAGCTTTTAGCTTATCGAGACAATCTTCTCTGTTAGTGGAAAAGAAAACCGATTAAGATATAATTATAGGATAAGTAATGGAGAAGGACGGATAGAGACATCACACACACCGTTTCTCTATAAAATCAAATATAAATTTTCTTCTCACAAGGAAATTTTAATGTTATTTTTATAGACCGGCATGACCAAGCAACAATTCTCAGCTTTTATCTGAATTTTATTTGCAATCCTTCTTATCATAAAATATACATCTCCAATCATCGATTTATTTCTAGCTTCAAAATGCATCACGTCATAGTTTTTTTATGTTATAACTATAGCTTACAAACATTTCTATTGTAACCATTCTAAGTCTTTTTTTTCTTACCTACATTTATAAACTGAAATAATGCTATGCCTGTGAATTGGAAGTGTTCTTTTTTTTTAACTAGGCATTTATTCTGGGTTAGTAAAGATTCTATCGAGCTATTTTTTTCCATTTTTTTCCCCGTAAATCACAGCACAACTCCTCATTTTTTCCAAAATACTCAAGATTTTCCATTGCAACCTGGCATCACACACAACGGTTTTGCTGTACATTTAAATTCAGCCAGTGATTTCTACCTTGAGTCCACACACCTTTTTTGGGACAAACGATAGGTTTACCTTCTATCCAGCTGCGCGATCCCCGCTGCCAACGGAACTGGAAATTGGGCGCATTATCACGACCGCGTCTAACACCAAAGCCCCTGGCCCTGACTGCATTGACAATTTACTGGTCAAGCACGTCTGGGCCCAGAGCAAGGGTGACGTCACCCAAATTTACCGCGAATGTTTCGAAACGCGTACCTTTCTTGACTGCTGGAAGACGGGTAAACTCATTGTGATCCCTAAATCTGGCAGTCGTCCGCCAACGGACCCCAAGGCATACCGTCCTATAACTCTCCTTCCCACTTTGGGCAAAATTTTAGAAAAACTCATCAGCAATAGGCTAGAGTTACATTTGGCTATAAACTCCCCACTTTCGGAAAACCAATTCGGCTTTAGATATGGTAAATCCACAGAGGATGCCATTAGATTCGCGTTGGCCACGGAAAGGCAGTCAACGCGTAAATACGTATTGGGTGTCTTCCTGGACATCGCGGGTGCTTTTGATAACGCCTCGTGGCCTCTTATCCTATATAAACTTAGATTGCGTCAAATTCCAGCAGATATTTACATGCTCATTAGGAGCTAATTTAGCAACCGGGTCATCTTATATGACACTGGAGAAGCAATAGTTAGACGCACCACTAGCATGGGATGCCCCCAGGGATCGGTTCTGGGCCCCTTGCTGTGGAACGTACTTTTTGATGACTTTCTGTCAATAAATTTACCACGCGGTTGCAGTATCATTGCCTATGCGGACGATGCCCTACTTTTGGTAGAGGCTGACAGCCGTTTCGGCGTTGAGTTGACTGCTAACTCGGCTATCCAAATTATTCTTGCCTGGGGTTCCGAACATGGTCTCACTTTTGCTCCGAGCAAAACAGAATCGGTCCTCCTCAAGGGCAGCCAACATTTACTCGCCAGAACGCCCTCTATCCGTATAGATGGCACGCGTATTAGCTCGCGCAGAAGCGTAACCTATCTCGGGCTCGTACTAGACGATAAATTAAATTTCTCAAAACACGTGAATAGCTCAGTAGCCAAGGCTGGCGTAGCCTTTCTGAGGGTGGGACGGCTAGCGGGTGGTGAATGGGGTTTGACAGTAAAAGCACTTAAGATTGCATATGACGCCATTTTTATGGGTATAGCGGGCTATGCGGCTGGTGCATGGTCCGAAAGGTGTAGTCTCTCCTACGTACGGAGAATATTATTGCGGGGGAATCGATCAGCGCTGATTTCAATTACTAAAGCCTATAGAACCACAAGCACTGACGCCCTGCTGGTGATGGCGGGCATCCTACCGTTTGATCTGCCATACAGGTGCGGGGTGCGACGACCCACTTTTTGGCGGGGAGGCCCGCGAAGATCGGAGACGTCACAGTTTCACCTCCCCCGGGACTGGCCAATATGGCGTAGCACAGTCGCCTGGCCGCTGCTCGCGGTCATGCGATGGATACGGCACTTCGCATCTGGCAAAAGCGCTGGGATGCCTCCCTGAAGGGGCGGCAGGCTTATAAATTCTTTCCTACCATTAAATGGCGCATGGAAATCACCAGCGGTCTGGTTGTGAATCATTGGACCAGCCAGTTTGTTTCTGGCCATGGTGGTTTTGCTACCAAGCTCTTCAGGCTTGGCCGGATGGTAGATGGGCCGACATGTAGATGCGGCGATATAATGGATGCTGATCACATTCTATGGATTTGTCCTTTTATGTCCTCTGAGCGGGAAGATTTACTCAGGTTGGTCCGACCAGCTGTTGGGCCAGTAGGCCACGCCGACTTGGTAGCCAATACAAATAATTATTTGGCCTTCAGAAAATTTGCGGCGTCATACGGTGCAAGGACGGACCTATTCGTATAGGTCCGTAACCTGCCTTTGTTGATTGCATTAATGACAGCATTAAATAGCATTTCTAGAATCAGTAACGTATAGGGTTTGCTAATTATTTAGAGTCAGTAATGCACACTTGAGTGCCTTGGCCTCCAAGTCCTGGGCAAATGCTCCCGAGACAACTCCATACTCGCAACCAGAACAGATACGCTTAACGTTGTTACGCCACGGGACACGATCGCTGATACCGAATGTAAGGCCGTGGCGGGTGGTGGTTGGGAGTAGTTTAGGTCTTCCTTACATTGTTCATCCACACACAGTCTCAGCTCCATGACTGTTTTTATAAACATTTCAGTTTATTATAAAATGATTTTATTTTATTCAGCTTATCGTGCTACAAGCTATCTCTGGAAAGTAGATTTTCATATTTTTTCATATCCGATCCCAACATGGAGCATATGGACATCTCACGGAGTTTATCTCAACATATGTTTTTCTACGAGAACTACTGGTTATTAAGATGGTCAACATCTCTTTTTCTAAGAGATTAGGGATTAAAAGGATACGAAGACTAAGAAAAGCCTAATGATTAGCTAATCGTCCTTGCAACGCGCTGATTTTTTTGGGTTGGGAGGGTGGGAAGAAGTTTTTAACTACACAATAACCCATGTCATCAAGTAAAATCGTTAGATTGACGGATCAAAAACTAATCGTACAGGGATCGATCCCGGGTGGTCTGACACAGAACCTTCGACGTTGACCACTCTACCACCGACGGGTCTTTTTCGATGTAATATAAATTATTTTTTCCAACAATTTCTCCAAGTTATCGTCAGTAAAAAATAACTTTTACGGTGTTTCTACGAATAACTTTATTGAAAAATGACGTATTTGGCTTCACATCTCACTTTTTTCAGAACAATTTTAGGGTATATATTTTTGAAAATCAAAACACAGCTTTGTTATCTAATGATTCATCAATATGTAACGATTGGTCTTCGTTAGGATCAAAAGTGGAAACATCCGCTTCTTCATCCTGCGAGCCTCCTTCATCTATATTTGGTTCAATTTCTAGATCCAACCTACTTTCATCGTCACTGAATTCCATTCCATCTTCAGTATGAGATAAGTTGTTAGCATACTCAACCGCCATGTAAATCAGAAAAAGTCTTTGAGCTGTTGTTTTGCTTAAAAAGGCAAAAAATTAGCAACAAAATATATTCTTGTATCTTTCATATATTACCCGTAAATGCATGGTGTCATCAAACGAGAACACATAAAAATATAACTTTTTTTCTTTTAAATAAAAACTTTCTAGTAAAAACTGAAAAAATTATATTGAGACATGTTAACTAAGCTTCTAAGATTGTATAAACATTTTTTTTGAGATGTAAAATTGTTTTTTTTTCATATAAAAAACACCTAAATATCTTTAAATGGCGACATCCAAATAATTGTCAGATTTACTTGCTCAAACTTGAATACACAAAAAATTACGAAATATCGTGAAAAAAAATTAAACAGATAGCTGGGTTGTTAATTATGATTTTTTGGAAAAAAACAATTCTTAAAATTTTAAGCTACTGACAAGAGATGCCTAAGTATACTTTGTCTTCGAACGAGTACACCGTGCATTTAAGGGTTTAATAAAATCACCTCGCAAAAAAATAAAGATTTATAATGTGAAAGTAGTATTAAGTAATAACAGAATTCTTGTTAAACTAAATATGTACATACTAAATGAAATAGTTTTTTTTTGCAAACAAGATAACCATTGAAATTACTGCTGAAATTTTTCGTGCAGAACTAACTATTCGGCGAAATTAAACTATTCGAATAGCAAAGATTCTTACGATGATTTTGCATCATCTGATTCAAATTAATATTAAATTTAATATCGGCAGGTGAACAAGCACAGATTTCGAATTGAATTAATGAATTATCTTTAACACCTTGCTTCTCTGTATTATTCACTACGCAGTATACTAATACAAATTGGATTAACGTTGAAACAGGAAGTACGCAAATATACATTTTGTATATAATCAAGATCGTTGTATGTAACCATCTTCGCGTAAATGGCTCCTTTGTGAAACACTGAATGTTAAATGAATTCAATTATTTGTTCATTTTCAAATATCGGATGAAATATAACAACAATAAACAGAATACACGAATATAATCTTAATTAAGTATTTCGACTGAGGGTGCTTGATGGAATTTCAATATCAAATTTGAATTTTTTGAATTTTGAATATAATCTTATTTGTGAAAATATTTTCGACACGTTAATCATGCAATTAAACTTAATTTTATTCGGTCTTAATTTTCATAATGTAATTAATTATGTGATTAATTTATTGTGTGAGTAAGCAAAAACACAGTATTTATATCCTTGTACTGTTATGGTAGCCGACATAAACATTTACAACGAATAACACCTTTACAAAATTTGACAATGATTTCAATTTTAAAATTTTTAATGCACTATGAAAACTATTTTTATCGAAAAAAATATCCATACAGTACGGTAGTGAGTGCTTCGTGCGAGTGACTCGTTTTTTAATATAAAGTTCTTGAAATGATTGTGGGTTGTAAAGGAAAACACTTTAAACTGTTAATAAAATGATTTTCTTGTATATTTTTATGCTTTTCAAAAATCTAAGTACAGTTAATCTCTAGATGTGAAAATACCATCTGCTTCGACATATTCTAAAATAATAGCTATAATTTATATGGAATTTTATGCGATAACACATTAATTATTATTTGAAGTAAGCGATAAATTATTCACAATTAGCTCGTGGTGTATTTCCTGTCACAGACTTTGTTCAGAAATGTATTCAATTAATATCAAATTATTAATGACATAGCAGCAATCACCACTGTTTATTATAACTGAATAATTTTCAATCATGATGAGCATTTTGTCCATGCAGATGCTTTAATAACCGATATTGTCAAAAATGGCAGTCAGTAATATGTTTGAAGAGTACAAAAAAAGTTTGTTATGTGAACTTATAACTAAAAATATGCTATGTAACATCTGTCAAAAGTTGATTTAAATAGCAAAGCTTTAACAGTACTTATGAAGCAATAAATTAACCGAATTTAAGGTGTTTTATCTATAAGAAATATAATCATAAATATTTTGAGTACTATAATACTATAGCTTAAGGGTGATATTTTGAAACAATCTTTTTTTTGCATAGAATGATTCTTAAGCACGTGTAGAATATGCTGTTAAAGTGATTTTACAATATTTGAAGTCGTTGGAAAGTTATTGCAGTTAGACTACACTTGTTTCGAGGCGGGCCATCGGTCACATTTTGACGCTTCGGTTTACATGATAACTTTCAATACACATGTAATTTCAATTCATGAAACAAACCAAAATTTAAGCAAGCAGCTTCAAAAGTCTTAAAACAGGAAGAAGAAAGAATTATCTATGGACCAGGCATAGCAGATGCATGGGGAGTAAAGATTTCATAGTTTAAATCGTATTTGAACTTTCAAACGCGTTTTTCTGAAAACTATGTTTTCCTTACTGGCCTCCACGATATCTCGGATTAAGATCGGATTAACCGATTGCTTTGAAATTTTTAATTGTAGAAAAAAATCATGTTTTTCCATCGTTTGAACTAGGATAATGGAAAAATTCTTAGCCGTTTTGTTTTTACGTAACCAAATAGTCGAAAAAAATCATGAAATTTGAACTTTTGTTTTCAAAAATTTGTCAATTGTTCAATTTTCCACATTTTCAAAAGATCCTAGTTCAAACGATTTTTACAGTTTTATATATTAAAACGCCGTTAGATTTTTTGATTTCCAATAAGCCAATCAGCCGGTCAGATGGAGGCCGTTTACCACCTTTTTTTCGACATGGGTGCGTTTGGAGTGGTGCACCACGCACTGTGATATAGAAAATATTCCGACTTACTGTTAAAATGTCAATAAACATATGGTCAAATTCAAACTTCTACGTTAGTAAGGTTTGTCAAAAAAAAATCCCAAAAAAGCTACAAAAACTGACCGTCACATGGGGGGACCGACTTAAATCACTCAATTAGTTAATTATTTTTTCGGCGATCCTTGTACCACACATCAAAATATGCTTTGCCGAGCATTCCTTGTGTGGTAGCATATTCCTGGTAAAATAATAATAAATTTTGAAGGAGTTTAAGCATACAATTCTTCCATTTTTACTTTTCTGTTATTTTACGTGAACATAATCCAAGCAAACACATATCACATCTTATTTCATAACTATAATCTGGTTTCGTGTACACTTCAATAATCTTTTGAAATCCCTTGCAATGTTTTTACTGATTTTTTTGTCAAGGCGATGTTCTTCTTGTCGCTTTGCTCTATCCACAGAAAACAGTACGGGGAGTAAATTTTATTCAAAAAAAATCATCTCCCGCCCTGTCCTTATATTGGCGTGTCAAAGATATTGATGTTGAAATTTGAATCGCGCTCACTGTGCGAAAAAAAAAATAACAAGACATCCATCTATCTTGAATACTGTACAATAATCCATACGAGGTGAGTTTACTTAAGCAGGATGACGAAAGATTCTACAGACATTTTGAAGATCTTCAATTTCAATATACAATTCTTGAAAGTGCCTCAAAAATTTATCATAAAAATATTTGAACAATAAATACTGATTCGAATCACTTATTAAACGTATTGAAACTAGTGTTAGGGGATACAAGCAAGAAAACGAGGAAGTGAGTGTCTAACCGTTTTCATTAATAATTATTTATGAGAGGGAACCAATAGGAAACAAAACCAGAATGAGAAACATCCGGTTCTGTAAAATTTAAATTGAGAAAATTAATTCGTTTCGTTAAATGTGTTATTAATGCCATGGAGTGTTGCTACATTATCATTCTTAGTCAAATTAAAATAACTTTCTTTAAGATCATTTGTGAATTTCGAAATATATGAATAATTTAGATTTATAAATGAAAACCTCTCAAACAAGTGTTTTCTTCAAAATCAAGGTTTTGTGGAAACCACATATGTATTGCACAAAAACATAGTACCTACTTATCTTGAAATGCTTTTTATTGAGTAATTGGTTATCATAAAGATACCTATGGGTTCGGTTGTTGTTGAATTTTTATTAACAATAACAAAGAATACATTGTGATATCAAAATAAAAAAAATTTTTAAAACCTGCTTATCTTTCCGTCATATTAATCTATTATTTACACTAGTTTTATAAGGTTAAGTATCTTGAATATATTGAACTGTTATAATCATATGACCTTTTTTAGATTAAAAAAGTTGCGATTTTTGCCGTGAAAAAATATTAAATTTAAAAAAAAATTGACCTTAAAAATGTTTTTTTTACTATAGTAGAGTTTAGTAAATAATGGTGTTCAAATTCCGAAAATGTTTTATAAAAATGTTCAAATAACAATATTTTATAAATGATACAAAAACTGTAACTCAAATATGCAGTTATAAACAAAATATTTTACACATTTAGAGTTAAAAAGTCATTGGATCATTATCTTTTTTTAATCTCGAAATGCCGATCCGCTTATGACTGACAGTAAGCATTTATATATTTTTTTTACTATCTTATATGGTAACCTGCATATTAAGTTAAAACAAATCTAGCTTATGTTGTTTATGATGTTGCTCAACTTTCGGAATTCATTCAGTTTATAACGGCATGCTTCGATAGGAAAAACCACAATAAATCATAATAAACGATTATAATTTTCGAGAGACATTCAACTTTTCACGTAAGTTTGGTGAATATCCAAAATATAGCATCCTTACAGATACCATTCCAAATTACATTTTTATGAATGAGGTATTTTATTAGCTCTTGTCATTGTATCAATTATTCATTCTAGGATATGACAGCTTCACGCGAATTATCTTCATTATTCGTTTTAAGACTTTTTGTTGTAAAAAGTTTTCATCAATAAATATCTCCAAGAGATTCCAGAAAAAATAACAAAAAATGCAATTTGTAAAACTAGCTGATCATTATTTTATAAACAGCGTCTTTTTAACTACCAAACTTTATTTTAAATGTGGCTATTAACATTTAAGGCAATAAGTAGACAACTGCGGTTTATTTTTATGTCTTACGTTAGTTTTCTTTCCCTTTAGTTACGATTAAATTTGATGACACATAATGACAATATTATGAAAAAATACATAATATGTTGCGATTTATAACAGTCAGTTATTCCATGATTTTTTTTATTAATGATTTTTTTGACAGAGTAAAACAACGGGGTATATTTTAACGGATACAAGTTATGAGGCAATCAATCAAATTTATCTTCTGGTTAGGAAACAGGGAAGAATACGTAACCGCTCTGTCGATTTTTTGGGCATTGATGTAGAAAGTATTTTCATGGGAAAATATACAATACCAATGCGAACATATAATCTGTATAACAGGAGCCACTGAGCGACGGTGGTCGCGATTAAACAATTAATAATTATTAATACTAATATTTTGCACTTACAATAGTAAAAATTACAGTACCGGAACTATGCGGTGAACTCAACTGAGCATTTTTAGCTGTTAGCTCAAAAACGATATGGTCATATGATATGATATGGTAAGTTTTTTCAAAGTAAGAACAATATATCGAAGCATGTATGTAAAATTTATGTGTGACCACTAAACATACTGTCTAACATGACCCCAAGTGGTCAGTATATGAAGTCATAATCTACGTTTAGTCAAAGAGACGTTCAAATGTTGGAGCAGGCTGAATTGTATACTCCAAAACAGTCATAAACTGCAACGCTGTATCTGTACGTGTATTCTGTACTCTGTACTCTAAAGTACTTGTAAGCAATTAACACGAGATAACAACAGAGCCTACTCTATTGTATGCATTTAAATGGATTCTGGCATTGTAAAGTGTTGTGCATTGTTATTGAATGGAGGATTAAAACGATTTATAAAACCAATGATTATATTTCAATAACCAAATATCTACACGTGCAGAAAAATACATCAACAGTGACGTACCATTTTAAATAATATTAAACCTCGACATAATGGAATAAGCGGAACATTTTTTGCCTCCTTTTTTCACTGTTAGTGAACAATATTAGGCGCGTTATTATTAACACAGCTGTAGTAGTTTTAGGCCGTACCGGCCGATGACTTGAGATTCGATAGATCGTGCCGTATTTTACTCTCATGAACATATCGTCATTCTTCCATCGTTGAAATAGAATATAATATAAGATAAATATCTACATAATTTCACGTTGAAAAAGCTATTTACGAGAGTGTTTTTTGTGTATCATATATGTTTCAGCCACCCATTAAAACACGTGTAATGTTGCCTTATCCAATATATTTTCTCAGAATAACCGTCGAAGAAAAATTTTAATCGCATTATTTTATTTTAGACGCTCCTCTCTCTCTCCATCGGATATGATGATAAAGACAGGCCACATTTAACATATTTTTTTTTCTTTTGGATATAATTATTGTAAATTGTTTTTAAATAAATGTTAGAAAATATATCGCAATCATGAAGTTAGACCTACATACGAAAATAGCAATTAAATGCTTTATTTATAAGCTCCCATATGCTTTAAGCTGCGATAATTAAGTCTTTTTTAAAACTTCGTAGATTTACCAAGCACACAACTTACACAATTGAATAATCGTATATCTTCTAAAATGTTTTTAGGTTGAAATACTACGTTTACGTATTTGTACAATTTGCAATTACGTTCGTAAAATTTACGTCATTTTATTAAATCTTTCCGCAGTTCCACAAACACTAATAGAAGTGTACTTATTCGCCTGTAGTTGAGCCATCTGTGTACCATTGTTACGGACTAATATACAGGTTTACAATTCTGGGCATAAAAAGGTACTTGCTAATGTACTGAAAAGGTCCACGCTGCTGGATTGCTATCTTTCTCTTATCCACTAAATCAGGGATGAGAAAACTATTTAGAACATCTGTTGAATATAATATCTGTATTGAATCCTAACCAAAAAACATTACAAACTTCGAACCAACCATTAGACTAGACTAGAACATATTTGTTCAGAATTTCATGAAATAAAACTAAAATATCAATATCTTTAGGTAAATTCCACAAGAAACTTTATCTATATTTCTTATTTTTAAAACGACTTAGATCTAAAATAAATTGTATACTATGTATTTGAATGAAAAAATAAGAAAACAACAACGATGCACAACTTTAAGCTTAAACTAATCAAATTAATAACATTATTAAAGTTTTAAAATAAATATTTAACAAACATTCTGTATACGTTTCGACTCCTTACCGTTTCAGTTCTACGTCGATGGTATACCATATAATGGTAACTTTCAGATTGGTATTGTATAAAATCATCCAATCTCAAGTATAAAAAAGAAGTGGAAGGATTTTTAGAACAATACCGATTTTAAGATGTAATACAATTTGAACCATGCTTAAAACAGATGATTTATAAAAAAAAATGAAACAATTTGTAATCTATAAAATCAAATCGAAAATAGGAAAGAAATAGGGAGGAAAAGGGTAGATAAAGGAATGAAGACTATGCAACAGCTGAAAGAAAATGTTGCGCGGAGGAGCTCGAAATAGGAAACTATATTGTCTATAATTTATTGATTGTAAAATATATAGTTTTAGGCTCGTATCTGTTGTAGCTTTTCCCGTTTCACCGAGGAAATTGGGTTTATTTCACTGGAGGTGTTTTTGTCTCTGTCTTTCTTACGATTTTTGTATCTTCTTTGTACTCGGTTTCAGCTTGATTTTAGGTGGCGACAATTTTGTTGTGACTCGATTACTCCATGGATGATCCTCAAACATTTTTTGATTTTTTTTATAAATTAATTATTTATATGGACAATTTTGTCAATCTTCTAATATTTTTTTTCTAGAAAGTTTCTTGCTAATTGATTATAAAGTTAGTTTAAAATAAATAGATCAGAATTAATAAACATATTAATGTTTGGTTCACTAAGTATAGAATATCTTGATTTGAGAAGTAGATACCAATATTTACATATATGGTAATTATAGACAATTTGACGTTGAATTAATACATTTAATTATTTTAAAATTTTTGCTCTATGTGACGTATTAATGCTTTATATTGCAACAAGGCCAGCAACAATAGTTCATTGAATTATTTGGCCACATCACAAACAAGTATTGTATAAATTATTATAAAAGGTATAATCCGAGAAAGCTCTAAGAGTCTTTACTGTTTAGGTGAAAATTATCTGCAGTATAGTTGACAATGCAAAATATCAACGAAACCAAAACTATTTGCAATATAAAGTTATAGTGATGCGTACTCCAACGATTCCATACAGTGTCGATACATCAAAAAGGACTGAATAAATTTTTAACCACTGAACAATTATTTTTTATATATTTTCCAAGTTTGCTGAAAAAAATGAAATAAAATGAAAAGAATAAACATAAATATTTTGCAGTTTATAGTGAATTTTCTTGAAAAGTTCACTCACATAAACACAAAAATGAATTTATAAAAGAACATTCTATAAGATATATTTTCGCAAAATATTGGCGCAAATTTCATAGAGCGTCATTGTGCTTCTCAGAACTCTAATGGGTAAGAATGCAAAAATATTTAAATAAACTAAAATAGCGGAATATGATAATATTTTTTATGATCATTCGTATCCAACATATGGAAAATACAAAGTGATTTAGAGTTAAATGAAGAGCATTCGAGCCAAAGTTTGAAGATTTTAGGCGTCAGACAGCATGGGTGTTTACGAACCGTTGCAAATTGCAATTGCTACAGTGTCAGGTAATGTTGGACGGAATTTTTCTAATTGGCTTGGCTGTTTAACGTTTTGAAGTTATTTCTGTGACTATGAACCTTGTTTATTGTTAAATGGGCTTGCTCACAATATGGTTTCTGTTAGCCAAGAAAAAAATGTACAGCATTGTTTTTGCTTATTAAATAATTAGGTCGTAAACACGGTTTACTTTTAACAGTATTGTGAAAATGACAGTTCAGTTTTAATAAAAAAACGTACTCATGATAAAGTGATGCCTTTATAGTAAGTAGTAAAACATGTTTATTATCAAAACCATTTGAAATCTATATATTAAAGGCATTGAAATACTCATAATTTATTGAGCTCCACTTCATCATATATTTATTAAATCCAATAATTATACTAGTGTACAAATACAAATGTAAGCTCATTTGTATTTTTTATTATAGTTTTAAGTAAAAACTTACCAAATTTAATTCATAAATAGCGAGATGAGATTAACCTTCTTAGGACTATCCTTGAAAAATTACTCTAAGGCCAAAGGGGGTAAAAAAAAAGACCTCAGTGTTTTGGCCTTATTGGCATAGACTGCAATAAAAAATGATTGATTATGTTTGACGTATATTTATACATCTTTCTGAAAAAAAAAACATATAAAAATCCCTATTTTTCCTATAATTATTCATATTTAAGTCGCGCATGAAAACGACAACGTTTCCACTCCAACGGCTATGGCGGACTAACAATGGAGCCGGTGACTACCAAACCAATAACCAAGCACAAAGTTACATTACCTTATCTCTTATCTTATCGCTTATCGCCTTTTATTGTTGCCAGATATGAAACACTCCGTCCATGTTATCTATGACTCGCTATGGTCACGTTCTCTTATCACTTATGGGCGAGAAATTTTATGTTAGCGCTTCCCAGCGATTGCTAACATCGACAATTAGACTGAAAAATTCCGACTTCTTCTCTTTTTTAATCGATTACGGCGCAACTAGCCAATAAATATCATATTTTTTTTCTGCAAAAGGTGTAAAAAACTATGATTTAAGAATACCAAAAGTTAAGACGACGTATCACTAGCATTAAGATAGATATTTAAGGTAAAGTAGCTGTTGGGACAAAATCTATACCGTTAGGGATGGCTAGGTTTAGAAACGAGGAGGTATTGCTTCTATATATAATTTTTTTTTTTCATTGAAAATAGTTTTTACCGTGATGATTTTGATTCTCTATATTATTTATTAATAAATAAAATGTAGCAAATATTTTGAATAGGTTCTGCGATACCTTTGCGTAAATTCATTTTCAATGTAAAACTTAAATTGATAAAGATTGTTTGTTTGTCTGTCTTTAAGTGTGTATATTAAAATTTGGTATAAGAAATTAAAAAATATGTTTATTTCTGGAAGCATACGAACAGTATCAGCAGTTGTCTTCAAAAAATACTTGAGGATCTCGACTGAAGGTGGAATTTCAATATCGAAATTGACACATTTGAATTTTGTACTTGTTCATGAGCTTTGTCGCTAACGACCTGGGTTTTGTCTTTCAGGATCTTCCATAGATAATAATAGATGATAAAAAATTCATCGATACACCCGGTATCGATGAATTTATTATTATTTTCGAGTACTAAAGTGATAGAATAAACGATTTGGAATTGAAAATGCCGTCTTTGCTGAAAAAGAAATGTCAAATGTATTTTTAGTGTTTCCTTAAAAGAAAGTCCTGCAACAGAGAGGCCTGATTGTTTTTTTCACAAATTGAAGGAACCTTTTATTCAGGCAATCGTTAAAATGCAGTTAATTTCCCGCAGGGTTTTTCTCTTTCTTTAAATGCTTATGAGAAATTGTATTTGATAAAAGTGAAAGGATTGAATACTTTTGCTTACGAGATGAACGATGAATAATAAATAACTGAAGTTGGTTTCTGAAAATTTACCTAAAAATCATAAGGTAATGAAGAAATAAAATATCAATAAAAAAATATATTTAAAATTTATTAAATTGATATTTAAAATTGACATAAAAAATCATAATTTAATGTAGTAAATACGTTTACATAATATAGACAAACGGCAATTTTATAATGCCATTTTTATGTAATAAAAAAAATATCAATTAATAAGTATTCATTTGTCTTTATTATGATATCATATTTTTTATTATGAAATTAAAAATATAACTTTAAATTAAATTCGCATTGCTTGTTCAATCAGTCGAAGGTTATACTGAAATGAATAAAGCAAATTTTTTAATCTCAACATATTTTTTTCTTCAGTTTGGCCATTTTAACGTTACAGTACAAACCGCATTTGATCAAGTCGCTGTTAACCGATCAAAGAACACACGCAACAAGCAAAATTTCACTAGCTTGTTCAACGCCATTATTATTATAAATATTTAATTTAAAAATGTTTTCACCTACATGCCACTCAAAAAATTCAATGTGGTATGAAACCCCGCTTCGTTTGTAAACGACGAAAATGTTTTTCTTAGAATTGGACGAAATTTTGTTTAATAAGGCCCCTTGTATGGGCGCAGCATTATTTCTAGACGTCAACTTACAGGGTTGCAGTCGTGCTAATTTCAGATAGGCAATTTGTATGACACTATGAACTCCGTCGAGAGTAGCACTGCACAGCGTTGTTGCCGACATAACTAATGCCCCACTCATTAGTTTCCCTTGTTATGCTTTCAAATAAGTGTGCATAACTCACATCTCCACTAATTCAAACCAATATGTGCGCTACAATTTCATCTCCACATATTTCATATGGAAATAGCACACCGTATTTAAAGTTTTCAAGCACGTAAATCCCTTTACAGAAAGATATACCTTATCATTGATTCAATGAATGTCAGATGTGGTCATATCCACTGAATTTCAATTCGAGATGCTTTATCAGCCATGTTCTATTTCAGTGTGGAGAAAATGAAGTCTTAATAGAGTATTTGAAGTTACTTATGTAACGAGAACTAAGTGTACGCCTATCATAGGGTATTTAATTTTTTTTTAATATATGTACATTGGTGGTTGGCCATGGGAAAGTAAGAAGACCATTTATTGTTTGTGAAGAGAGCTTTTTTTGTTATGTTTCGTCTTTTGTATTGGAAAATTTTACCCAGGTGCAACTATTGATGTGGCTGTATTTTTTGATAAAACCGGAATGATGCATATTAAAAAAACATCGCAAGTTGTCGCTCTTATAACGGTTTCATGACTATATTGAATCCGCTTAAAAAAAGTTTCATTATCAGATTATAGTTTAAATATGTATTTAAAAAACAACTCCCATATTGTACAACTTAAGCTTGACGTATAAAAATAAACAAAGTCAAAGCTGAAAGTGATTACATTATGTTGGAACACATCTTATAAAACCGCACCTCATTTTTGCGTACCAAAATAGTTAAACATCAACAACACTATAATAGAATTTCCAACTCGAGTAAGTATATAAAAGTTGACCTAAAAGCATTCTCTTTACTTACACACAAGACGGCTAATATGGACGAGCACTTACTTCCAAGGTGAATTCACTAAGTGCATTTCCTAGAATTAGTTTGTATGATCGCAGTACACAAATTAAAGCCCGTGCAGTTATGTTGCATATCCGTTATGCAAAGTCACACGCAGCCCTGGGTGGTTTATGTTTATTCCGGAGATTAGAGGAAGGATTAAGCCGAGTTTAGTCTCGAGCCAGCACGGCGCGTCGCGATTAGAGCCACCGTGAATACTGTAATTAGAGTTTGTTTTGATATTGCACGATTTGATGCTGAATTCTGATATAATTTCTATTTATCGTTAACCATTTAGCATATATTTTAAAACTGCTTAGTCCTATCAATTTATTTTCAAATGAAATATATCTCTAAATGATGTTGTTTAGTTAATGTGTCTGTATTTTTTATTTTATTGTTGATCCTTCATCTTCTACGTAATTCATTTGTTCACTTCTAATGCCTCAAGATGTCGAAAACTCATAGAAAATTACACAGTAAAAACGATCCAAAATAAGCTCTAATATAATTTGATCACAATAAAGCAGCTGCAAACTTTTTTATGTATATACAACTATGTAATGTGTGATGCACTAAAAATAGTGAAAATACATTTCACTCAAACTCTATTTCATCTCTCGTCATGATAAAATATGCCAATCTTCTTTGTAAATATTATTAATTGCTTGATCACTGCGATATTTGTGTTTTATTTTGCTTAGTTTGTTTTAATGTTTTACGTTACTCGACTCAAAGCTTCCGAGATTCATTATCATGGTATATTATATTTCAAAAGAATTTTATTTCAGAAATTTTATACGTCATCAAAGAAGGCGCGCATCTCATACGGAGCCTCGAGTGCTGCCTTTTTATTTTGTGACTGGAGTCTTTTATTATTTTTATAGTGCTTCTTGAATGAAAATAACAATTTATGATCATAATACATAAAGTTTTTCTGATTTAAATTAATTGAGTAATACAGGTAAATGTTCTCAGTGGATATTTTTGGTATCCAAATTACACACCAAAGAATCCATTTTCGTTTATAAAATCAGCTTAATACTTTTTTGTGGGTTCATTGGAAAAAAAAATAATTTCATATTTCCTACTTAATCTATGGATCATATAGTAGTTGTTGTTGTTGTGATATTAATTCTACATCTATGATTGATTTTATTTTAATTTGAAACCTGAGGCTTAAGTTATTATATTCAAGTTAATTTTTTTAGACAGATTTGAGCGTTTTTGTGGTTTAGCTTATGTGTATATTAGTGTTAATTGACTCATATGTTTTTTATTGTTGTGAACTGGGAAAATTTAAGGAACAGATAATAATATATTTTAGTGTAAATTAAAATTATATTTAATTTTTTTACATTCGTATTGGCATTATGTGATTTCTGAAAAACGAAGATAACATTTTAAGGAAATTTATTGCTAGGATAGGTCGGTACAGTCGTAGTCTTTCTATAACTATAATTACTAGATTTTTTTTTTTACAAATAATGAACAAATAACAATTAATATTTGTTTAGAAAAAATACTAAGAAAAACCTTTAATATAATTATAAGCTTGAATATTTTAGGTACTTTGGTTCGCAAATTCTCTCGATGGTTTTCGAGTGTGAATCATATTATGTGAGTGCTAAGACCTTCTTCCACGTTACGTATATGACCTATTCTTGATACATTTAACGCTTGACAGTAGGCCGTCAATGTAAATAATTGATGTGAATAGTACAGAAAGAAAAATATAATTAAGATTTCAAATGTGTGAAAAATGTTGGGAGAAGAATTAACATTTCATTCACATGATTTGATATTAATGTAATTATATCGGTTTATTTTTAATACTACATAATAATTTGGTGTATTTACTCTTAAATTTAATACAATCTTTCTTTAATAATGATCTTTTACAAAGGATATTCTTTGTAATGATAAAAACTTAATCGATACTTCAGAAGCTTAACGACGCATAAAACGTAACAAATTATTACCCTGTCATAAGTAAAGGTTCTCCCGTGAGAGATGCTTCAAAAGCAGGCTTGTGTGTATATAAAAGAAATGGGTTAGTTTAATTGTCAATATTGTGGACCAAACATACATAAAAATCTCATTAAAAGTATTTCTCATATTTGCTCCAGGGACAAAGTAATGGCGTTTATATAACGGACAATATTAAGTTAATTTATGAAAGTTTCGTAAATTGGTATGTAAAGACCCGCCAACTGGAACTGATGATAGTGTTGTCTAAATATTATTCGCAATAATAGTAATTATTTTAACACGGTGAATAAAAAGGTATTTTAGTCCTATAAAAATTAAAAGTTAAATGGTTGATAGCTATTTCGGCTTACGCCATCATCAGAACTATTACACATAAACTAAATAGCTACTAACCGTATATCTCATTTTTTTCTTAGAACTAAAATACATTGCCATTTTTTTCACTGTGTTATAATAAAGTTCTACCAAGTAAATGCCAATTTAATCAAGTAATTATTTTAATAAAAAAATTCGATAGACTAAAGTAATGCTGCAAGTGGAGCTAAATTATATTTTAAAAAAATAGATAAAATGAACTTCGTCTGATCTACACTAAATTTTGAAATGAGGAATGAAAAAATTATGTTACTAATTACCAACAACATAGACCAGAAAAAAAATGTTTAGCTGTAGTTTTCGCATCATAACCGTTTATTATAATCTTGTAGTATCCTTAAACCCTAAATTATAAGCACGCCTGCTTTATAATTAGTTGCTTTTCATAAAAGGTAACTAAGAAAGTTGCAATTTGTTTTTAAGGAGCCAGTAAGGAAAGTTATTTTTCAATGAAGCCTCACGGTGAATTTGGAGTAAAAACTAAATAAAATTTCTTAAGGAACGTGCAAACTGTTATTTTGGAGAATTTGTATGCAGAAATGTTCCTTGCATATACGACCCGTGGGTTATGAAATTTTCTACTGACACGTTCTGAAAACTCGATATAATATATATGTGCCCTTGTATGAAATACCTCCATTTTATCGAAAAACATCATTACAGAGCAGACGTGTTTGAGGTTAACATTTTCTTTTATTTCTCTGAGGAATAAAATACAGCCGAAAGATTCCCCCCTTTCAAAGAAAAAGTGTTGCGTTATGAAAGGTAACCTTTGCGGTGTCATTTCATGAGTATGAAGCAAAAAAAATCAAAAAGGTTACATCAGAATGGCAAGTCATGAAACATATCAACTGTACGTTTTAAATAAAAATACTTGTAGATAAACATTTCAAAAACCATAGTAGTTTTACTAAAAATTCTCAATTTTCCCATCATTAAACACTATTCAATATATGCTTATTATCTGTATTTCAAAAACAGTACAATACAAAAACTAATTGGCTTATATATTAATACTAGTATTGCTACCCGGCGTCGCTCGGACTAAGCGACCAATAATTATTTAATGTTATATCATTCGACATAATTATATCACAAAATCTAACATCCAAAATAGAGTTAAAATAAAATCACAAACTTTATTTAATTTGATGACAGCCCCATTCTCGCCCATTAAAATGTCCAAATTCAAGGAAAAAATCTAATTTGCTGTCAAAGAAATGTCAAATAATACCTTCACGTAAATAATAAACATTATTATTAATAATAAAAGCCGGGAAAAGTTCTGTAGAAGACTAATTTATTACATTTTGACTAAATGTCTTCGCCGATAAAAATTCAAACATATTCTCTTTCATATTAGTTTTTATGGCAACTTGCAACAACAATGCAAAATGGAATTACAGACCCACATACATACATACGCCGTTTCGGTTTTATATATAAGATTGTCATTTTGATTACTAAACTGCTTAAATTCGTAAAATAAAACGACTAAAAGTATTCTGCATTGGTCAAAAGATAGGTGCCAGGCATTAAAAGAATATACCGTGATTTATTTTGAATTCCCAGTTTGCAAGTATCCGTAGTAGAAAGTTCATAGTAAGATGGTGAAAAACCTTCCATTGCGCTTGAAGTGAGTATTAAATTTCTTCAGATCAGTAAACTTTTCAGTCAGTCAAATTTTATAACAGTTTCTCTATTAAGCCAAGTTATCACTTAGTATGTAATTAACATAATAGGAGTTAGAATTAACTGATTTATTAACACAGTTTTTGTGGCATGGCAATGGTACACATATAGAATACCAGAATATAATTATAGTGCATAGCTTAAAATTAAGAATTTTTTATATTACATATTATGCAGCTCTAATTTGTCTATCTTGTATTAAAATATTTTTTTTTGCTATACTTGATACCTCATACTTTAGTTCACATGCGTATATACAATATTTTATTGCTAGTCTTTCACACCTGGTGAAAAGTGAATAATTAAAAATTTAAAATATTTTAAGCGAGTTCAGAAATTCAATTTCATATGAAATGAAAATTGTTATCTTCTTTATTTCTCTCGTTGCAAAAGAAAACGTGACAGGTTTCGTTTGAAAAACATCCTCAAACTGAGTTTATATTACGAATTTGCCTAGTTTGTTGGTTTTGATTAGTATGGCTTATTTATTATTTTTTTTTTTAAATTAAAGAGGGTACTATTACGTTAATCGATTAGATTTTTTTAAAAATCTATATGAAAGTTCCTACTTCCTTTCTCAGGTATGAATAAACATTTTACAACTTTTGCTTGAATTGAAACAATTGTTGCGTTAGTAACAAGCCGAGTGGAACAATATAATTATCAATTAAGCAATACGTTAATAATACATAGTATGACTATATTTTTTCAGTCATACAAAAGCTTTGCATGTGGAATGGAAAGCAATCTAATATTTCTGATGATCAACAGTGACTTGAAATGTAGTAATCAATAGTAACTACATATATTAAAATACAATTTGGTAAGTGATCAAATTCTCTACTTATAAGCATTGTTTATTATGGAATAATTAATAAATGACTAAATGACTGTTATATGATATTGAGAGTGAGAGAGAATATGAACATTCAAGAATACACGATTTGGTTGAAAAAACCATAACCTTACGAATGATCATATTTTGCTTGACTAAAACCGGATAGAATGGATTTCTAATAAAAAAAATAAGTATATGATTTTATGTTTATGTATTTTGTTAGCTTTAAAAATAATTTTATGTATTATGGAGATCATTCGATTTCTGAAGGAGCCACGCTGACCACTGAACAGGGGAGGCGGACGCGTGTATGCTTTTGGTCAGATTCAATTTTCACAGCGCTCGCTTTCCCGTCTCTATTCGGACTATTTTTGCCGACGGAAAACATTTATATTCCGATAAAAAAACATCGAAATGTAGGTGAGTGTTCGTGTATATCAAAGAAAGGTATGGTACAGAGCATCACTTAAAATATATGCGATACTGAATATAAATCGAAGAGTTCAAAGCATACATGGGCAACGCGTCCAGATATTTATTGATATCCTATTTACTCTGGGAGACATCTGATTGATAGTATATGAAATATACTAAAAAAACATCACGATCCATTGTTAAAAATCTGCAATACAGTCATATCCCTAATAATAAGTTATCATACAAATATTAATATGTTTAAATATTTATAATTTAGTTGTTCGATTGAATGTCTTTGATAGAGTTTCAATATCAAATTCGAATCGTTTGAATTTTTTTCTTTTCAATGAGTTTTGTCACAAACGCCCCGGTTTTCGACTTTCAGTATCTTCATGTATATCAAGTACACGGATAAACTTTATATGACGCATATTAAATAGATTGTATCACGGGTCGTGAACCTATCCTGTCCGTACCACCCAGTGGGTGGCAAAGGGTTCCATGGTGGGCAATTTTTGATTTTACCCAAAAATCTTTTAAAATCATGACAAAACAAAGAAGTTGTCATGAAACCATCGCTTATTTTTAACAAAAATTTAGCCAGACATAAAATATTTAGTCTCACAGTATCAGGTTCAAGGCTCTCATGAATTATTGAATTATTCGTTTTTTCAATAAATGTATGTACATACATATACGTACCCTTTTTTGTTGCAGTTAAATGAATGTTGTCAAAACTTGTTTGTTCAAATCTTCTACATTCCTTCTATATTTTTTTCACCTATATACTCAATTAAAAAACAAATGTTGGTTGGGCGGTAAGGAAATACAACCTTGGAAAATATGCAAAAGTAGACGGTACGAGTTAAAAGGTTGACAACCCTTGGTTTATATAGTCGGTATTTTGTATGTAGAAAATATTATGCGATGCATTATGAAGTGTTGAATCTGAGGGCTTCCTTTTCAGGTGGCTGAGTTTGTATTACAATCCAATTGAAAATTGTATTAAAATAATAAGCTAATATCCAGAATATCGATGTTTATGAATATTTAATAATAAAATACCGAGTGATTTTGCAGGTATTGCAAACCCTAGTTTCCGCCTTACAGTAAAAATCAAATAATATTACATAGCAAACACAGCGTGCAAATTGAAACCATGCTGTTTGGCATCGTTAAGAATTTTTCCAGAAGTATATTGCTCATTATTTTTATTTACAACTATCTTGTGACTACATTTCATGGAGATTAATTTTCAGTTTTATTAATCTTTTATAAACTTTGTTTCTTTTTAAGTGAAACCAAATGCAAAGTCAGACTACTACATATTTATTCATATGTATGTATATACAACTAGTAAACGTTTTCAATATTTTATTTAACCATTATGTCAAATATTTTAGACAAGTTTCAGTCATCACGAGAATCTGCGGTAAATTATGGATATATGATCACGGGACAGAATTTTTGTAAAGAGTTATGAAAAAAAAGCACATTAAATGAAATGAATGTAAGACTTACGATTTTTTTTGAAATGTTTCGTCTTTAATTTTAAAATTAATTATAATAGAAGATCCGAAAGAATACAAGTATGAAATCAAGTTGTTTTAATTTACAGGAGCCAAAATGCAAACACAAACTGCACAAATAATAATATTATACAGATAGACACAGTCACATAAGTTTATTATTTGTTTAAAATAAAAAGAATAATTTTATTTTAGGCTAATATTAAAAAAAAATTCTTCTTTCAGAACTCATACAATAATCAGTAATATTCTTCAGATTTAATCATTTTGATTCCACATTTTATAATAATCCACAAGAACTCAAAGAGTAAAGTCAAAACATAAAATTATAAGCCAGTATGTATAATTTTTTTTCGCTTAGCTCGAGAGGATTGGCATTCTGTCCCGTGACCCATTATTTACCGAATCTGCAACTGATTTCAACTCGCGATGGACAAACCCGGTTCTGTTCCTTATTAGTTAAAAATACGTTTTGACTAATAAAGAACATAATGAATCTCCAGCTAAATTATACATTTGAAAAATAATTCGGTGAAATTTATAAAAAGTGACAGACACATAAATAGACAATGAAAATTTATAATTGTAACTCTTAATTTATAAAATTAAACATACATATAAGCCAATAAACGTCATAGGTTGTTAATAACGGACAAGCTATTTGCCAATAAATGTTCTATTTCATTACAAACAGCATGCATTTCAACAGTATGTTTATGTCATGTCAACGAATGAGTAAATTAAACATTTCATTACAACTATAACAGAAAATTGTGGTGACAATTTCAAATGCAGGACTTTAATATTGGGTCAATAAAAGCGTTTTGACTTTTTGACAAAGGATTAATAACGTTTGAAATTTAATTATAACCAAACTTTTACGGGAGAATTTTGCGCTTACCAAAATCGTTATTGAATAATGACCATTTTGTTAAATTTTGGTTTTAACCAAACGAAATTATGTTAACATTTGGCACTTTACTTTATTTATATAAATATTTCAATATTTTGATGTTTTTTTTGTAAGTGCTCATTTGCTTCTGTTTTTGTTATTTACCATCATAAGAAGAAGTTCAGTTCAATAAAATGGTAAAATTAGTTGAATAAAGTGACAGTACTCTTGTTGACTCTTTACGCTCTAAGAATACATAAGCTTAAAGAAATATCATTATATTAACCTTAAAATAAAAAGAAAACATATTTTGAACATCGTTTTTCTTGTAGATATGTATAGTAAAAGCAACTAAATTATTGCAAAAACATTAATAAAAATAGCCTTATAAAAGGATAATACAACAAGTTTCCCAGCGCATTTTCACGTAGACGTTAAAGCAGCCGCTTAAATATAAAAGTTTGACAATGATTCCGCTGGAGCGTAGATGGGTCTACGGCTTCTACGCTTTCGTGGCGTTTCTAGGAGAGAGTTTACGCTAAGATGAGATATAATAATGGTAACGCCATCTCGCGGCGTTACGTGTTATTAAGCTTATTTGCATATCAGTTGATGGTAGATGGTTTGCTTTGCAAGTCTGTGCTACGCTATCCAAACAAGTGCAGCGATTATTCACTGACTGCCAATCAAATGTATGAAGTCATCATTGTCAGACGCTGTTAGTACAATTGAAGTACATAATTTTGCTACTAGAATAATTAAAAATGCACAATTTGCATATTTAATATTAAAAAGACAACGACGTAGACGAATGTACGGCTTCAGGGTTTGTTTTTCAATTCAAAAGTTATACTTTTAATGAAAAAGCTTATTTTGAAACGGTTTGCTGTTTTCAACGCACACGACTTTCTTCACATATCGGTACTTTATACTTTATTCAAACAAAAATCACGAGTGCTTATACATTAACTAGTAAATACAACGTAAAAAAAAATAGGTAGACATGTAATATTGTGGTGGTAATGATGTTGACGGTGGATTAGGAAAGTGATAAAGTGATAACTTTTAAGAAAAACGATGCTTTATGACGTTAATGAAAAGTTCACACAAGATCATAAATTATACAAAGGCCTTGTAGCAATAGAATTAAGAACCTTCTGATTGCATTTCGGAGGTCTTGCAGCGGGGACATTAATGCTGATACATACTATGTCGGAATGAAACAAAGGAATTATTATTTGGTTTGAAATAAAAAAAGAATTCAGCATACATACTTAAAAGTTATATTTAAAAGGATGATCTAACCCGGAAAATGCTTAATATGTTCTTTTTACTATGACACTATGCATGTTCAACACGATGATGAATGAAAGAGTTTTTTTTATGTAAGGCTAGTAGGACGAAGTAGATGTTAGAATTAAATAAGCAAATTTACTGTTGTTTGTGTGTACGCTGTGCACGGAGATCAAGTCATAAGGATGTCGTAGGTACGTCAAAAGCTGCAGCATAAAAATTATTTTGCTTCGTTAAACATTACAAGGAAATGCATATGAAAGGATTTATCTCAAAAACACTACCAAACACAAGAAAAAATTGTGTAAAAAGTGTTTTCTTATCTCTCAGGATTTTTCACGCAAAGCTTTATCATAGGGGTGTTTTTTTATTTAAGCATTATTCTAAAAAGTGTTTTCACGACACGAAATAAACAAAATTAAAAAGAAATAATTTTGTTACTTGTAGAAAGTATTCTCGTTATACAATTGGTACTGGCATGGAGTATTTTATGGATAATGTATTTCATGAAAAATTAGTTCAGCTTAACTCATTTTCATTAAGTATATTATGTTAAGTAAAAAAAACTAGTTAATAGATTTCATTTCTTTCTTCGTCTTTCTGATTTTCAATTCTCCCCGATCTTTCTCAAAAATAGTATGCTTTCAAAATCCATTCTCATATTCAATTCAAAGCTTATCTAGTTTGGCGTTTTGCAACATTGGTTTTCATTCATTTAGTTTAGTAATAGTTTTTGTATTTAAGTCCAGTTGAACAAAATTGAACTTGAACGTATAAGACTTTTTTTTTATACAACAAATTAAATATACCGTCATCATTGATGATTGGTGTTTCTTTGGTGTGGTATTTGTCTAACCATAGAGATAGAGATTCAAGTTGCAATTTGTTCATTGTTCTAATTTTAAACATGTGTGTGTTACCTTACTTGCTTTGTTCACTGTCTTAATCTGTATATACGACTGAGGACCTTATGCATAATCAATACAACGATGTCATAAAAGCTTTTTATTCTAGGAGTAGAAAAATTGTGGCAGGTAATAAGCCGCCACAAAGATGTTTTTCAATAAAAAATATATTAAAAGTGGTATGCCAAGACTTATTTCTATGGCTTTTATGTAAAGTCATATTGCTCAAAACATTATTTTTAAACGCAATTTGTCATAAAAATGACATTGCAATTTTGACACGAAAACTCATTTGTTGTTTTTATAGTTCCATTCATTCAATTAATATTTTAATTAAATAAAATTGAATTAGAATTTTTTGAATTTTGTACTTTTCAATGAGTTTTGTCGCTAACGACCCGGGTTTCGCCTGTCAGTTCAAGTACATCCGTGCATTTGGAATGCCTGAAGATGCCGAAAGGCGAAACCTGGGTCGTTAGCGACAAAACTCATGGAAAAGTACAAAATTCAAAAAATTCTAATTTGATATTGAAATTCCATCAAGCACCCTCAGTCGAAATACTTAATTATAAATAAAATTGCTTAGAAGTTATATTAAGGTCAATATTTACTATTTTATCATTTTAAATAAAATCTTTGATTTTCATCAAATAAAAAAAGGTTTTAATTATGCACATTTAATTAATTTATATTTCCTGTCATTGCGCAACGAAAGGATTGAAGCGATGAGAGCAGATCTAAAATACTAACCTCTTGTGAATCGTTCTTAAGTTGCTTACTTATTATAAGGCGATGCTTACACACAACTAGGGAAAGATAAAGTCAATACTCCAAGAAAGCTTTTTCACAAGCACATTTTTTGAAGTTGAGCTATTATATTGATTAAGTGAACACACATATTTATTTCCTTTACCTTCTGCTACAATAAGAGTAGTCAAAAAGTTTTTTGTCTGCATTTCATTTTTAAAAACATGGTAGTAAAATTATTACAAAATAGTGCCAACAATAGGTTTCATAAAATGGATATATCCCAACTAAACTAATCTCATATAAATTGAAATAATAGTGCTTTAAACCATAACTTCATGAACGCTCATAGCCAGGGACAAAATTTAGAGGGGGTGCAGGAAGCGTTCGCCACCCTTTAATACAAGGAAAAATACATGTTTGCCTTGCTGCACTGGCTGGAATATATAGACAAAATAAAATATAACAAGCCGCAAGCTTTGCCCCTGCCCGAAAAAAGCTGAAATTATGTTAGAATCAATGATTCCGATTAAATCAATCATTCTACCGTTCTTTCAGATATTTAATTCATGTAACACATATAAATAAATAACAAGCATTTTTAAGAATATTTACTGTGGATAAGACTGCAAAAAATAGTGGTGTGAAAAGATGACAGATAATTACAAAAAGAAGAAGAGCTCAGAACTGCAGAATAAAAACAAGCTGATTAATATTATTACGTACTATTCATTGAACATTATTATGTTCATAGCTTGATGTTATCACAGCTTGATTTCATATTATCTGGCAAACGTCAACAAGGAGAAAAATATTTAAACAGAAATTGTGTTGCATTGTTCCGTTTTATCTCTTCTTCTTTGAGTGTTATTGTCTGGGGTGAACTGTGGCAGCTTCAATCAATCTCTACCGGCTTTCTACGCAAATTGTTGACCCTCAGTACTGGTAGGTCTTTTTACACATCTTCCATCCATCAAACGCACTGTCTTTCAACGATATGTTATCTCCCAAGAATAGAAAATTGTAGGGATCTTGGAGTCTTGCATTCACTTCTTTTTGATATTGTCTAATTCCTATGATACTTTCACTAATAAATATTTTAAATTATAAATGATCTACATAATATACCAAGGCATTAACTTATCTTTAATATCGTTTTTTTTTTGTACAGATACAGGTTAAGATAAAAATGACTAATCAGGAATAAAAAGTATCTCCCAAATTTTTGTGAGGAATACAAATGTCCTTAACCTTCTTTCTCTAAGATCTGTTTTGAAGGTTTATGGTTCGAAATCAAGCTATCAGTTCTAGATTCAGAGTGTTTTTAGAAATAAGCCATAGTGTACCTTTGTTAAATAGAATATTTGTACATCAAGATTTCTAAACTCCCTTACACGACGACAAATTGTTCAGCCTTGCTTTCTATTTCAACGTTTGCGTACTCTGAAAGTTTGTTTATTTATATCAACAACATCAAATAAGTGCTTTTAGAAGTCACTGACAACCATATTTTAATTAAATAACACTGTGTTGAAAAATAATAATAACAAACTGATACGGGTCATTTTTACTATTATTAATGAGCTATTTTTATATTTTATTACTAGTTTCATGAGATGGAATTTGTTTTAGTTTTATGAAAGTTTAAAACAAATATTAATTAAAAGTAAAGTTAAGTTCGATTCTCGCAACTCTTTCGAAACCGTGGGTTTACTAAACAATAAGATTGTAAGAAATAAATAAATTAAGTAGAAATGCTTATTTTGTATCTATCTGTAGTAGTAAGTAGTCTTCACGAGAAAGTTTTTTGTTTGTATCATTGTGTGTATTAGATTTAACAGAATAATATTTTGTTGTAATTTTCTTTTTTCAATGTATTTTTTATATTTTTTCAGAATATACATACATAGATATATAGATGAAATTTTTTTTCTCTAAATTCGATAACTTTTAGAATTATCAGAGCCGTGATTAATTGTAAAAAAGAAGCAGCAATTTTCGTAAAATAGTGGACTTTAAAGAATAGTGTGAATCGCCTAAAAGAATCAAACGATACAAAATCGCATCATTTCTATCCTGTACAGAAAACATAATTATTTTCTCATCTAGTAAATCCCCTGTTCGCAGTCTTGTAATACTCATTTCATGGTAAAATAGATTAAAAATCAAAGCAAAGTGGCTTCAGATGAAAAACATCGAAGCGCAAGCGAGAAAACCTTGTAGTAATGGAATTTTACGAGGCAATAGCAAAAAATAGCACTAAAGGTAGACCCTTTACGCCAGTCGGTATCAAAGCATAAAATATTATTTTTCACGCATGTTTCACCCGATTGGAGGCTCAAAATGATCTCATAATATTATAAACGGGTTTTTTCATTCTTGTCGTTTTAGATCTTGTAAGAATTACACACATCTTGTAAAACATAAACTGAGATAATGGGTGTTTTAATTCAGCAAAATATATATTACATATAAACAATTTTCCGTACGTTTTGACAACAACTATATGTAAAGTGTGTCGATACTGACATATTATGTCTTTTTAAAAAACACTATCATTCAATTAAAATTTTCGCACGACCAAAGAGACCGTGAACAATAAAAAATGAAGCTGTATTTAAATTTTTATCACTCTTCTACAAAGTATTTGATATTCGTGCTGTGGATATGTCCTAATATCTGATATTTTCTTTTAAATAAAATTGTTTGTTAAATTTTGGTGGCTAACTTTTATTATAATGTGTATTTGGAAGAAGTAAAAATGCTGACACGAATTGAATGCAACAAAAAGACTAGAAAAAACAGTAGAATATTGGAGAAAAAGAATGGAAAATATCAGTAATTATTTATTACAATCTATAACGAAATTAGAAAGTGTATTGTGATGGTAATGTGGTGGATATCACTTTATAAAATGTTAGTAGTCGAATTTTATAAATTACGTGAAAACAAAATGATAACACATTCTGCAATAATTGATATTTTCGTTTAGCTAGTTGTAAGAAAGGGTATTTATTAATTGACATGCACTGTAATACTTAAATAATTTGAATTAAAATATCTGATAAATAGCAATCATCTTTATTTTTAGAATACACTATAAATATGTTCAGCACAAACACATTTTGCTCATTTATACAATAAAAGTCTGTGGTGCAGTGGTCAATGTCGTTGGCTACCGTATTGGACCACCCGGGTTCGATTCCAGTTCGAGCAGATTTTTTCAGTCGATAAATCGATTCTGCTCTGAGACGATAGGTGTTTGTGTTGTTAAAAATCCTTTCCCACCCTTCCGATCCCAAAGACCGACGCATAGTGACAGCGATTAGCTAACCACTAGTCCTTTCCCAGTCTTCATATCCTTTCCATCCTTAATCTCTTCAAAAAAGAGTTGCGGAACAACTGAGTAACAAGCGGTTCTCGTAGACAAAATATGTGTTGAGATACCTAAGTCCATATGCTCCGATTTGGGAGTGTACATGGTAAAAAAAATGCAATAATAGAGAAATAGGAATGTTAAAAATACAAAGTGTTGTTTAATGTTATGAGATATTTGATATCTGAGGATTAATCAGATGACATTTAAATTATTTCATTGTTAAGTCAAATGAAGAGCTCTATTTAGCCAACCTTCAAAGTAACTTTTATATTCCGAGGGGAGAATTTTATTTTTCGCAGTCTAAATGCGTACATAGCACGGTGGTCGTATCTCAAGCGAACAAATTATTTATTAGATAAAAAATGCGGACAGTTTCGAGTTGACGGAATCTAATTTTGAAGTTGCGCCCGGTCATAAATTTGCGGATTAATGTTTGTATCTGGGAAGTGTTATTGCTGTTAAAATTCGTGAAATATTTCCATTTTAGTGCGCGTGGCGGAGGCGCGTGGCGAACTTGTGCACTCATTTCAACCAGTATCGTGACATAAAATATACAATTCAAATTTTGCAATATTATATTGTTTCAAATATACGTATACGACAGAGCCAGAATTTATTGAAATGTGAAATAGCCGTATTACAATAGAAGCATGATTAACGAGTGCAGGAAGACAAAAAGGTAAGTATTCATTTTCAGCACCGCAGCCGAACAGCGTGAATTAAAATTAATTCACTGATATTCATATTTAGATATTCACTCTTAAAATAAAAAAGTATTCAGCACATATTTTTCAGTAATAAAGAAAACATTCTTTATGTATGTTGCATTGTAAAATATTTTTGGTCATGTTAAAAAATATGAAAAAATGGGAAAAATATGGGCGTATACATCGATACGAACATTATTTTTTTATACCACAGTACCAAGACAGCTTTATTTTTACAAGTCGACTACGGCTACCACTCGGATACGGTGATCAACATCGATTTATACTTATGAACAGTTTGAAGATCTAAATCCTTTACGATTCAATTAAGTACGAAGAAAGTTAAGAGTGGCTTTAAGAAATTATAAAACATTACAAATTAATTGATTGAGTAGGCATTTACTTGGTAGAACTCCATTATAATACGGTAAGAAAAATAACAATGTATTTCAATTCTACATAATTTTTTATATATATTTGTTGATAGCTATTTCGGCTTACGCCTTCGTCAGAACTAGTTCTGACGAAGGCGTAAGCCAAACGCATAGCAATTACTAAAATATTCGGTGCAGATAACTACAGTGCATTCACAAAAAAATATCATTGAAAATCTACTGTGACTTTTTAAACAAGTTTTATAAAAGAGTCCATTTGATATGGCACATATAAATGGAAAACTCATAGGTTTGTATTATTGATGTTCTATAGAATCTATACTAATAAAATAAATGAAAATATACGTTTCCTGCAAAAATGAACAAATGAAAACAAAAACTTGACGAACCTAGGAGAAAAGATCGGATGATATAAAAAAGCATTAAGGCAGAATGCATAGAATATATTAGATGTACCTACTGAAGGTGAGCTATTGTTTATATTTAATTAAAAAATCGTAAATTGTAAGTAACATTGATCCGTATTTTTATCCGTAAGTATTTGGTTAATTGATTGTTTAATTGTCACCACGGAAACCATCAACAGTGAAAAATACGTTATAAATAATTATGTAAGCTAATTTTATACACAATTCCATGAATGAACTGTGAATTCTCAAAAAACTTTCTTAATTCACAGCCAAATTTCAGCGACTTTCGATAGTCCAAAAAGATTTTATTTATATCCATAATTATATTATCAATATACATATGTTAAAATATATTAAAATGAAGTAAAAAGCAATCATTCTTATTGTTTTCATGTTACTGGTAATTATATGTAGAGAGATATTACATTATTCTATTAGAATAATAAAATAAATATTTTTTCACTAATTATACAACTTTATTAAATTAATGAAATTGAGTTGAAAATGTTTGCGATGCGCATAAACAGTCATGATCATACGATAGAATTGTAGAATAAGTAAAAAAAAATGTGTTTTATGACGTATAACAAAGGAACGAAGAATTTTCTGGCAACCTTAAAAGAATTTTTTTGAATATAATAATTAAACAGTCGTAGTATGTCAGCTGGATTGGTGAAATAATTATGTTCTGGAACGAATATCAATGAACCCGAATTGATGATAGAAGAGCGAAAAGTTTTCGAGTTGAAAGGTTCAAGTAAATGTACCATTTGAATAATTATACCAAACTAATACAGTTCTAAAAATATTGATAACCGTCTTGAAAGATTCATCTATAACTCTTTCTACGTTGAAGTGTCTATTAGTTGGAAACATTTACAAGTCAGGCGTGCGGAAAATAAATGATTAGGTAATGACTTTTCCAAGCATAATGACAGCGAACTGAACGAGACAAAGGAGGGATTATATTAACACATAGCCACGTGTGAGCCAAAAAAAATGATTTATTGAAGCGTTTTTGCTGTCCTTGCGAAAAAAATGCTCGCGGAAATAATGGGTAGCCAAAATAGGACCACTTTTGTGATATCCAATTTTACAATAATACTGTGATTTTTTTTTCATCTAAGTATCTATCATGAATGAATATATTAATGTAATCATATTGATCACCAAATTTTACACACATACAATTGTGTTTCTATTGATAAATAATTATCATTACAACATTTTAAGTCATTTTGTTTATTACCTTTGTGAGCAAAAATCAATTAAATTTCTTATACTATCAACATTTAGACTATAAAAAGTCTTCGTTTGAAAGTTTCCAGGACTTAATAATAATATTTATTAATCGTCATCATAGAATATTGTTTTGACGTTGTAGGAAATGAGTTCTTTGTTCGAATAATTTTCTTTCAAAAAAATTAACGCATAGTGTTCCAACATCCATAATATTTAAAGTTAAGCGATTTTTGTTATAAATATTCAACTAAAAATTTTAAAACTGATAAAATTTAAATTGAGAACTAAAAAATGTTTATCACGTCAAATGTTTCAGATATCTGATAATGTTGAATGCTATATCATAATATCACCATGCAAACGATATTTCCTGGCTGAAATTAAATTGTCTAATATTTAGTCATTTGATTACTCTTTTTTGGCAAAGTAAAGATAGGTAGTTGAAACTAGGACAAGATTAGTAGTAATTTAATCTATCTTTCAAAGTATTATTTATAGAATCAGATGGTTGGAATGTTGACTATTATGCTATAGGCTCAGATAACTGTTATTCCTATAAATTACTACAACAATGAAAATACATTTTTTTTTCAGTATCAAATATAAAAAAGCTGATGTTGCATAACACAATCTATTGACCCGTAATCAGGAAACATACACACTTACAAAAAAAAAAAAAATATTTGATAAAGTGAAAAAAAGATATTGAGTAGACATGACAAGTCACTGTTAAGGTCCGAAGACATAAAAATAGCTTGTTGTTATAAGGGCCCTAAGCTTAATACATTAGAACAATGATAAATAAATAGGCATAATCAATGACATTCTTAATGAATATACCAATAGTAATGCATTACCAGTTCTTAAGCCAATAATAAGCGTCAATGCAATTTTAAATAAACCAACTTGATACAATACTTTGTGAGCATGAGTTGTTTGTTCTTCCAAGGGGTAGAACCAGTCTGCCAATGGGAATGCCTCTGGGAAGAGCTTTAACAATTTTAAACGGCATTGCTTCGGATGTCGACATATTTCATATTGACGTGAGTGAGTTCAGACGAATACTATATTTTATGAATAATAGTTGATTTTGTCAGAACTCACTCGGTTGACATCTTTGAAAATTTCTAATATGATTTTATAAATTTTTTTCTCTCTGTTTTTATGACTACAATGTTTTCATCTTGTTTTTAATTAATTAGTGATTAATATTATGTATTTACATGTATGTATATTTATAAATACACGTATTTATATTTGTCAAATACATGGCGCATTGGCATCAGCTGTAATGCCATGATTTGCTTTTTCTTAAATAAATAAATAAATACTAATTTTACGTTTATCCCCACTTAGTAAAAACTCCGATTAGCTTTCACTTCGAGAAATACATCAAATCAATGTGTTACATATAATAACTTAAAACTAGGATGGTGGAACAGAGAAGAAGATGTATTGTGTACTCTACAACGGTATATATAGAAAAGTAAATACAGGCTTAAACATAGTTCTGAGGATGGCGTAAGCCGAAATAGCTATCAGCAAATATATAAAATAATTTCTGTAGAAATCAAATACATTTTTATTTTTTTCACTGTATTATAATGGAGTTCTACCAAGTAAATGCCAATTCAATCAATAAAAAAAGCTACTTTTCATGCAAATTGCGATGATATACTTTGTAGGAAACATCGTCCTCAAAATAAAGATGAAGATAATTTCCAATTGAAAAGAACATATTTTGTCGTATCTGGACTATTTTTTAACATCAAAAAAGTGTTCGACTTAATCAAAAATACTTTTTATAATCCGAGGGTAAAATTGAGTTTTCCATGCCTGAAGTAGATGGTCGTAGAGTTTTTTTTCTTGTGAACTTGTCTTGTGTTAGTTAAAGTGTGAAGAAATTCATGTTTATAAAGTGTTATCAGTCATAAGCGATTGCGAGACGTTGAATAAAAGCTTGCGTGCTAAAATATGCATTTACCTGAGACATACTTATGTCGAAAATATAATCTTGCATAAAAGTTCACAGCTTTAGTCTCTAGGGAGCTGTACAACGTAAATTGAAAATGCTTGTTCTCTCCTAAAGTGTTGCTTTAAAATCTTGAAAGATTTTTAAAAACAACAATATTTTTTTTAAAGAAACTCACAAACATTGTAGGTAGATTCACTATAAATATATATTTTCACTTGCTGAAATTCAATGGTGCAATTTATAGCTGTTCATTTGTTTTAGAAACAATACTGCTTGTTAGTTTCAATCATATTTTAATATGTTGTAATCTAAAAGATTATTCATACGAGTTTTGAGAGCTGACTTATAATAACACTTCCTAAAATTAACTTCACTTCCATTCTTAAATTCCTTTTTTATAAACCATGCTATTTCGAACTCGTGCAAAAATAGGATCAAGTGTAGTTTTAAACAATTATATTTTTTTAAAGAAAATTCAGGCTAAATTAATCACCACTTTCACATCAATTTTTGGAAGTCGATATTTTATTATTTTCTGTAATTATAAAACATTTTTAGTACTTATTTCACATTAGATTTATTAAGATCAAGACCAGTTTCACTCATCGCGAGCATTATCAACTGATATAACATATGATCAAGAACAAAGCGTTATTTCCATTGGCGGCTCGTGGATAAGATAGCTAGGTGTGCTGCAGTTACACAGTGCGTATGGACGACCCGTCATTGGTTATATCTGTATTTCTTATCAGCTGATAATTCTCACGATGAGCGAAACCGGTCCTTATCTTAATAAATCTAATATGAAAAAAGTACTAAAAATTTGTTTTTATTTTTATTTTAAAGCCATTCCTCCAAGTATCGACAGTGAACACCGCGAAAGTAGTCAAATAATAAAAAATACTGCCATTCATGTTATCATCGACTCAATGAGTACAAAACTGTCATAAGTCATCGTACGAATCTGCCGCATAGCTGCACCGCGGCGCACTTCTCTATCGTAAACATCCTGTATCTGTAATAGATGTAACGTATAATCGTAAATGTGACATCGCAATATGGGTCCTCGGCCCATATATACCAAGCGCCGCCCGAACAAAAAGGCGCGCGCATACGATCTCCAAAACTTGATAAAATGGCCCCCGTGTACAGTTCCTGAATGCTCGACGCGGCTCGGCGGTACTATGCATCAACAGCGGTTAATGCATACAAGACAATTTTTTAATATCCAAAATTATGTGATCGAACATATTTAACTCTCGAAACGGTCCCAGAAAAATAACGCGTGATCCAAAAAGCGGTCTAAAAATACCCCAATAATATAAATAAATAAAATATATTATGCTTAAACGTATCTTTATGCATCGTTATAAAAAAAATATACAGTGCTATTTCGAGATACGAGTTTAGTTCGTTCCGTAACCTTTTTAAAGCAATTTTTCCCATTGCAATAAATTAAAATGCCATTAATCCGTTCCAGCCCCAGTGGTAGAGCGCCATCTATTTCTTACGTATGGGATTTATCGGTTGTGAAAAAGAGATGGAGCGAAATATGTTTTTTATAGTATGTCCATAGCGTTTGACAGTCGAAGTAGAATCCAATACCAACACAGATGCACATATACGGATTTGCCACCAATATATTCATAGCACCTCTTCCACACATACGCAAAGCGCAAACAGATACCCGTCTTCCTCGTATTTCAAAGCAAAACTTCGCTCACTCGACAGATGTATCTCGTATGTTAGGGCACTCGCATCTCGAGGTACCACTGTACATATATAAAAATCGATAGTTTCCCTATAATAATTCATATTTTAAGTCTTGCATGAAAGAAACAACCAGATTCTGCTTATGTTCATTACAAACTGGCATTATCAAAACTACGATCGCGAGCGCTTATCTACAACTTTTAATCTAAGAATTATCCATTTGATTTGAAACTTACGTTTGAACGAGGCGCGTTTAAGTAAAATAACGTTATCTTATCGCGTATGGGCAGCGAATTTGAATCCTGGCAATTTTTACGACGATATAAATGGTTTACGGCCAATAATAATCCGACTTATTTTCTTTTTCATTTAATTGAGACGAAACTAGTTCATAAAAATCATATTTTTTTACTGCAAAAGGTGTAAAAAACAATGATTTAAGAATACCAAAAGTTAACACATTATATCACTAATATTAAAATATATATTATTTAAGATAAAGTGACAGTGGTGGTCAACTGTCTACCCATCGGAAGGCAATGTTAATGCACACAAGACTATTTTTTTATATGCAAAATTATGGATCGAACATATTTAGCACCTGTTCGTGTGTGCAAGAACTAATGGCAAACGGTATCGTCGCTTCGCTTTTTCACTTAAATGTTCCTTCAGTTTGGGGGTACAATAATGCCTTCATAATAATTAAGACAAACGAACGAATTATTGTATATTTTTTTTCTAGAAAACACAGTGGAACAGTGCGCCGACGTTAGTGCGCAATACTAAAAATAATTTAAAAAAAAACATTTCAAGGTTCATTTTAAATACTTAAAAGAAAATTGAAAATTTCACAAAGCTTAGTGGCCTCATCTTAGTTTTTTTTTCCAATGGATATTATTTTAGATAGGTTAGGTAAATAAATTTCTTTCAATAAAAAGTCAACAATACAAAACAATCTTATATATGCGCTAGTGTCGGTACGCTAATGTCCCACGCGCTTATGTCGGACTTGTACTGCGCGCTAACGTAGTTGTGTCCAAGGAACATCTCAACCAAAGTTTTTCCACGAGAACTTACTAATTAAGTCACTCAGTTACTCTTTTAAAAAATGCAGAAGTTTACTAGTTGTTCTTTCTACTCACCGATTTTAGATTCGAATAGGAGGTGGGTAGGAGTGAATATAAACACCACTTAAATCCATGTCTTTGGATAAAAGTTCATTAATCGATAGAGAAATCAATGCAGTATGTTAAAATTTATTAGTACTGTAAGAGGACTCCGACCCATGACCGCAACTGAACAGAGCAAACGCCAAGAGCATTAAGCACCCATACGTTATTATGAAGTGAAGACTAACCACTAATTATTTTTTTTATTTTTATCACGAGAACTTTTTTTTACTCAGTTGCTCTATCTCTCTTTTTCGAAGGGAGTAGAGATTGAAAGGATACGAAGACTAGGGATCTCTACTTTTGGGGTCGGTAAGGTGAGAAGGGATTTTTAACAACACATACACCCATTGCCTTCAAACAGAATCGATTTATCAACTGAAGATTTTGTCTCATACCGGGACCGGGAACCAAGCCCTGATGGTCCGTCACGGAAGCCAACGCCGTTAACCACTGCACTACGGACCAGGATCTACATACAATCAGTTTCCAAAATTTTAAGCCGCTATTTTTCCGCCACGGCTCAATAAAATAATAAACAGTAATATTGATGTACTATAATAATGTAGTTCGACATTTCAACTGACCATTCATCGTATATGAAACTTTTAGTAGTTTTGTGTCATGAGTCCAATTTCCGTTGAAACGTAGAATTTTTGTCTATTAAAAAGTATAAAGCTAAATGATTTTTATTACAAACAAAAAACTGCGAAGGGTAGCTTTATTGAAGTTTTTCAGACAGGATATTGCAATTTCTAATGCAGCGGTACTTTGATAAAAAATATTTTACTCTCTAAAGAGAATTCAATAATAGCTCTCGAGCTTTTTACGTAAAATATAGCATAACTATTCCATAACCAATGATAGATATTTAAAAGCGATGAAGCAGTTTGTGTGGAAGTTTAATAGGATAGATAGGTTGTAAAATAAATGAGTACACACTTTATCTTTTGTTGTAATATCGAACTGTTCATGAAAATACATTTATCTTCACATAAATCTTGAAAAGTGTCGGTAAGATTTTTTTTTTTAAATTTGCATGTCCTTCTTGTATATGATTTATTCATTACATCATTATTTGAAAAAAAAGATTTTAAGTCATTTAATATAATCATAGTTTTAGTTCCTTGATTTGAAATTAAAACAAAAAAATCTTGATCTAGGTCTGGACTCATCAGAGCGTTTTGCTCTCAGACTTCACGGATGAATGGATTATTTATGAATCTTTTTCCGACATAAAAGCACATTTTTCGAGAATAATCATTGCTATTCATTAGCAATACATGTGAAGTATATAAAGTTGAATCAAAGGTTTGTTATTCCTACGCATGGTCTACAATCTCAATAAAACAAGAAATGAAAACCAAATTCTTAATGAATTATATTCTTCTAGACGTGTTATACTTCGTTAAATAAATTGTATAAAAAGTTATATAATTTTGAATATTTGTAGATTAGTCAAGTCAAAATATTTACCGATTTTGACTAATAGAGAAATTAATAATAAATGTTTTTTCATATAAGTATTATATATAAACGGTTTTTGATAGAATTTACAATTTATTACCACAATCATTCGTGAATTTTACTCCCAATGTTCCAATAAATGATACTGCGATACAATATTTACTCTTGACAATAAAGTTTCCATCAGTACCACAGTGAAGATCCCTTCAAAATAACTCTTTGATCCACTTCACTTCTTAATCAAAAACTTATTGCTTTGCTCTCGTTTCCAAGAATATTTAAGTTCAAAACTAGCCTAATTGATATACGAAAGAGGGATATAAAATTCTGGTATATTAAGGTATGATGAAAAAAAACTTATTTTACTTGAATTAGCTTAGAATAAGGTTATTTTGAATTTTAAATGGACGTACAATAATTGACAGTATGAAAATATATATTATACTCCCTGACGATGCTTGAACTAAAAAATGTACTTATTTTGAAATTAGTTTATTAAGATCAGGTACAGCTTCGCTCATCGTAAGAATTTTAATACGTAATAAGTACAAATTTTGTTTTTATTATTTTTTTGATAAATATAATGCCTTTCCACCTTGTTTTGACAGAGAGCACCTTACAATAAATATAATACATATGTTATATTATATAGCAAACCCAAATCCAAAAATAAAATTGTTTAAAACCATCACAATACAATATAGGAACTTAATTTTAGCTCCTCTAAGGCATACATAATATCGTATTAAATTTTACGCGCCAGTGTAAAGTTGCCGTTGATGAGTTGCTATCAGTTAGTCACATTATAGAGGCAAGACCAGTTGTTCTTAAGCAGGGGTGCGGGAAAGTATTTTCGAAGGTGCGATAGGAGCCTCCGACAATATAAAAAAGATAATCATTAAAAAAGTTGATTTAATATATGTACATATAAATGTATTTTTTTTTTGTAAACAAACAATATATTGCACAATACATGTTTCAATGAGGTTCGAGGACCTTTTATCAGTTTCAAAGGGGTTTGGTACACTAAAAAAGTTAATAACCATTACTTTATATTGACTGTAAGTTCCTTCCCAATATGAAAAGTGGAGAGCTATCGGTTGTTTATTTCATAAATAATATATTAATCGAATAACAGGTTACAATTGTTTATACGTTTATGTCATTTTACTATTTTATCGTTCTGAATATATGTTTTTGACATAGACATAAAAAAATTAAAAATAAAAGGCCTTTTAAGGCTAACATCTCGAGTATTAACTGTCTTAAAAAACTTCCGAAAATATGGGTTTATTTAATTAAAGTCAGACAATAAACTAACGATATAAACTAACGACCATACAAAAATAAAATTCTCCGAATTTTCGTGGGATTTTCATAACAATATTGATCGTACGCCAGTCAATTAAGTGATATTATATTATTCTCATATACAGTTGGTTTATATTTCGTCATTTTACATATGAAATATCTGAAAAGCAATAAATATCAGCAGGATTGCTCATTTGGTTGCATGAATTCAAATAGAATACAAGTATATAATTGGTTAATCAGTCAAGCCTCAAATCATCCAAGCCCAGGATAGGAAGCCGGGGCCCTCTGGTTTGAGCAACGATTTACACATGCGCATAGGAGATACCCTAATATATCAATCTGTCGCCTGTGTTCTGCTACTTGATGATTCGCCAGTGCCGCCAAAATGACCAGCACACTTTTTCTAAATACTTTGTACGCATTAAACGTGTAAAAAGCTGGACATAATTGGAATATTATGTAAATTGTAAAGATCAATGTGACATTCTTTTTATCTCAGTCTGAATATATAACGTAATCTGTTGAAAATTTTAATGGTTCAAAAAAATATTTGATCCATGCTAATTATTAAGTCAAAACCTTTAATAATTTTAAGAAAATTTAATAAATTTCACCCGTTGAATTTCCGAAAAATAACTGCTAATTACGTAAATAAACTATTAAATCAATGTTTGACGGAGAGACATAATAGGAAACAAAAAAAATATCAGTGCTGTTTGTTAAATATCGTGAATCGCTGAAAAGTTTTTTTAAAAATATCATACTATTTAACGGCTTAAAAATATCTACAGGTGTTTTTGTTGAATATAGTGTGAAATATCTGTCAATCCATACAAAAAAAAATTATTGGAAAACAGTGCTTAAAATTTGTAGAACAAACAGGGGCTTCGGCTTATATTTTAGTATGACGATATCCCGTACTAATAAGATTAGAAACAATTTCAAATACTGTAATGATTTTCAGATACACTTATAGATATGTGTTAAACTTGAAAACGGAAGCTTCGAAGTGAGATACGCGATGTGGTATATAAAATATACCACATTAACGTGTTACATACATACGAGTTTTTTGTATTGTGAGCATTGCATAAGAGTAACCAAAAAAATATATTTTAGTGCAATAAATAAAATAATAAGTCAACTAAAGAATTAAAATTTTAAAACTATTTATTGTGAAATGGCATGAAAATAAATTTAGGTTATTTGGAGCTACGCGACACCTCACCCCAACAGCAAATTAAACACAACTTTGAAAATGTTGTTTTTTTGCTGTTCCCAGTGAAGCACTCTTGACAACAATAGAGATGTGAATATTGGACGCCTTTGTTGCGCCACACCACAGACTGAGGCGGGCAACTAATTGTTGTTCATCAATCAAAACCCTCTTTCCCTCTCGCCCACTTACCTACTGTGTCCCTCTCCCGCAAAGGGTAAAGCCGGTATGCAAGTGGTTAGGGAATTCTTGCATTTTATACAATATGTGTCCATGAACATCGCTTTTCTTCTTTGTGGGAGGAGTACATAAAATATTATCGCATCATAAAATAAAAGCCGATTAGACAAGTACTAAAATAAGATGAATTCATTATTTGGGCTTCATTTAGTGTAAGTTTATTAAATTGAGCGACTAAATTCTATCTGCCATTATTAATCATAATTTTTAACCGATAGATAACCCCTCACGCTATGCATCTTCAGCTGCTCTTTGAAAACTATTCGATACGATACTATTCGATACGAAAGTATATTTCTCATATTCTTGACCCTAAAAGAGTTTCACACGACCAATATTTTAAACAGGTACCTAGTATAGAAAATGATTCTTATTTATGTATTCCTTAAATTCAAGCTAGACGCTAGACAACTTTAAATTTAGGTTATAGTCAGACCAAAAGAATGAAGAAATTCCATGATTGATTTTAAATCAGATTGACTAACTAAACTCATCTGAGGACGAACCTTTTCACAGAACGAGACATAAAATAAATGCCACCCTGTCATAAATATGTCCAATTTGCTATGTTTCGTATTGAAATTAATCAAGATCAGTAAGAAAATTGATAAATCCGATAATGTTATAATTAAAGAATACAATTTTCAGACTAAAATCAGAATAGTTTCCTCGCACTTCTAGCATTGTTAAGGCTCTTTACCACATATCACTATTTATTTTGAATATTTTTTTAATTGTTAACATCTATAATGTTAAATGATCACAATGTCAAAGATTGTTTAAAAAATACGCAAGTATTAAATATGTTTCAAATTCCATAATTAAGTCCTATTTAAACAACAGTTAACAAATATTTTTTTGAATGATAAGCAATTTCTTTTTTTGTAAATGTAAATTTAATACAAAGATCAACTTAAATAATTGAATAGATTATTTTGTAGGTACCCGGTATATTAAATATTTTATAAATAGATAATCGCTCAAACATAGTCGTGTATTAAATATATTAGACGGAAAACTATGTGCTTGCTTCCGTTATAAAAGTTTTAAACTTTTCCGTTTGAGAGTTAGTAGGTACAAACTTAAATTACTTCCATGAATTCAAATTCAAATCTAGTTTTATTTCACAAGGAATTTCCATCAAATATCTTTAGGCAATATGAATTGCGTTCAGTCTCACAAATTATTTATGTTATATCTACATACTTAAACATTTTCTACGTTGTCATTTTCAGATAATAAATGAACTCTTGTTAAAAAGGGTTAATCTTAAAATATTTTGCAAGAAGAGAGCTTTCCTCATTGTCTTTATCAATATTTTGAACACACGTAATACAATATAAAACTAGTCATATACCACTTGAGTGTTGTTTATTGTAAAACAGAAAGACATTTTTGATAGAAGGAAACCAATTTCAAGTATGTATTTATTTAGTATTGTTATATGACCATTACAGCCTTTTTTAAGAATTGTCTGATATCAATATGAAGAAGATATCAATAATTATCTAGGTACATTTTTCAACAACTCTCTTCTTTTTTTTGCCGGTTGAAAATTGTTCCAAACATAATATGAGTTAAAAGAATTTCATCGGATTTTATAATTTAGATTGACGACAACATAATTGAACCCAATCTTGATTAAGTACGTAGGTTCAATGTAGGGTTACGGATAGGGTTATAGAATATTCTAAGACGACTATATTCGAACAATTTCTAAATCATTTGTCTAGTGTGAAATCATGTGCAGTCAAATATTTAAAAAATATTTTTTTTATTTATTGCAATCCTTCACAAGATTTTACTAACATTCAGACCAGCCATTTTCACATTTTTCCACATTTTACCCTCTCCTCCGTAATTTAAAAATCAACTAACCACATTCAAGGTGAGTACTGTCAAATCTTGGTAGAAAAACATACAATTTCAATTAATAAAACAAACGTTTACAAAGTTTATGCGGTCAAAATTTTTATTTAATATCGTAAATTGTTGTCTTATGCGTGGAATAAAATATATAATGGCCTTTATTCCAATTTATTCTTACATAGTCTACACTATATTTTTCCACCGCAGCTTGTTCTGTATAAACGAAAAACACAATTTATGTTAATAACGGAATTGTTGTTACGTTAATTCCTCACCCGGTAGGATATAGCCACTTAAAGACCTCAGTATTATATAATTTATCTCCAATAACACGTTGTTAGTGTTGTTAGAACAGTTAACAGAAACATCCGCAAAGTGTAATAATTAAGTTCTAAATATGAGGCAAGTTTGAGTTGCGTTTCTCCTCGTAGCCTCACATTGACGTGATGTATCCGCTTTCAAATATTTACATGGATTCGCTGTCAACATATCTAAGCATACTGGGAACTTTCTACGCCCTGAAATGCTTACAGAAGGAGCTTTAGGCGGTACTATTAAGGAGACTTTGTGAAAGCATTGCGAACCAAATTGATTTTAAAATTAGTGTAGACGTCACAACAATATTATGTCAAAAAACATCTACGTCATGGGTCGATAATGAAGCTCTCGAATAATATTCCAATTAGACGACTACCGATGTATTTTTGGAAAATTCAAAGAGGTACTTTTAGTATTTATTTTTATATTATTGTCGGAAGTTATTTAAGTATCATTTCAATGGCAAATAAAACTGCGTGGGCAGAAAAAGCAACAAACCGACTGATGTGCACTTGTGGAATTGAAAACTGGGAAATTTATCACGCTTTTAATTTATGGTCTTTGATGAATTTCAATAATTAAAATCCTTGGAAATTCAGTATACAGTATACGCCAACGTATTAATTTATTTGTGAAATATACATCTTGTAATGTTGTTTGTTTGATTGGTATAAATACCTTTTGATTAAAATATAAAATTAGAATACAGTATAACACTTACTAAGTAGATTCATAAAAAAGTATTGTTGCCCATTTGTAAGGTCACCTTAGTCACAATATATTCTGGGTGGTAAGGCATACAATTTTAATAAATAAAAAACTTATGTTATACTACTACTAGCATATATATTTAGTAAATATCAGAACCATAATGCATCAGACATCAAAGAGCAAATTGGAAAAGTAGCTCACAATGCTAACAAGAAATCGGATTCAAACTCTTTTATAAAACATTTTATCCATTTCCTACAACAACAATAATGTATCTTAATTGAGTGCATATTATTCAATAGAAAGACTAATTCATTTTTAGGACCCAATATTTTCAATAAAAATCTTGTAACTATTTTTTCCGTCGTTTTATCATCATTTTTTGAAAATGTCGATTAAAGTTCTTAATTTTTAGTAACCCAACGTTCCATTACCGCTTTAATTTTATTCTTAAGGTTAGTTCTACAAAATACATCAGTACATGATTTTTAGAATCATCATTAGCTTAACAAAGCCAGGTATCGAATGGGTATATTGTTATATAATATTCGCCCACTATAATTGAATATTTTGACCGAAGGTGCTTGATGGAATTTAAAACTTATGAATTTAGTCATTTTTATTCGTGCACTTGAAAAACCCGAAGATGCCGAAACGTAAAACCTACGCACTTGACTAGTTCACAACAGTTTTCGTGGTGCAAATTTGGCTTAGAATTACTAATAAAATCGTTAAATTTGAAACAATTCTCTTAATCAAATAGGAAGTCGAGGCATCAACTTTTGATTTCCTTGAAAAACATAGCTTCATGTAACCGGAATGGTCTGTGGGACTAAAAAAACATGTAACTTGTAAGTCTCGGGGTAGGGCAGAGAAATGTTTAGTTTGGAATGTCGGGTAATACGCTTTGATTAATTTCACACTGTGTTTATCTTATGAAAGCCTAATCTTCATGAATTATCAATTCATATTACAATGTAATTGTTATGATAAAGTCCGCACTCAAAGCAAAAAGTATGAATAGGCAAGTAGTTGAATGTTTCAATATCTAATGTGATATATTCGATCACACTCGAATAATTTAATAAATAAAACATTAAGTAAAAGGAGCATTAAAATTATGAAAACGTCGTTCGTAGAAACTACATATAAGATTTTTTATAACTTCTAATACTTGGTTTTATGATCTGAAATTCGTATCGTAATAAAGTTTCAAGAGAAAATTTGTGAAAAGACACTTTTTATTCTTCACAAAATCGTTTGTTGAGGGCTCAAATATATTTTTTGTCGATATTTAGTTCACACTCCGTACTCTGCTGATTGCTGTTCTAGTCCGTCGTAAAAATAATTCTTAGAACTCGTCAAATAATAATGAGGGCCAAATGAGATTGCCGGGCCGCATAAATTTTACGCTCCGCAAATTGGGTTGGTCGGCCCACAATTTGGAAATTTGCATCCAGAAGGGTAGACCGTTGCCAAATAAACGGGTTGCGTTGGAGAGGATCTTCTGAAATTCGCTCTAAGCGCATTTTAAGGAAGCGTGCTAGCTTCGATTTCTCAGTTTATATGTGCACGCATGCCGCGATCCTTTGATCTGAATTGGGCTTAAATTATTACACCTAAAATATGATTTCCAATAAAGTATAATTGGCCAATGGTTAAATATCTCATATACACATATTATGATGAATAATGAATTGAAAATCAGTACAAATTTGCTATGGTATGATATTTCCAAAATTTCGACTCAGACCAAGTAATTTTAAAGATTATAGTTTGATTGTAGATGTATAGCTAACTTGACTTCTCGAATTTTACAAAAATTTAGATTCAAAGATTCAAAAATCAGCCGAGAAACGACGCAGTCAGCTGAAAACAGTGACGCCACCCGATTTCCTAAGCAAAATAAAATTATCACGAAAAGTATTTTGTAGGTACATATGTTGAACTGTTTTGTTTCTCAGCCGAACATGCCTGTAAGTTATGAAACTAAATCACAAAAAGCAAAAAGTAGATATTTTTATACTAGTCTTACTTTAAACGATGTTCGTTCTCAATGTGGAGCATGTGGAGTTTTTCCTTCATGAACTAATTGTTACTGAGTTGCTCAAACTCTATATTTCGAAAAGATAATGGATAGAAAGAAAAGAATGCCTGGGTTAACGAAATCATAAATTTCTAGGTATGCCACGAAAAAAAAAATCGATTGAAACATAAATATATTTAATTGCTCATACTGTGACTTGAACCCAGAAAGTTGGCAATTAAAGCAAACGACATTGAAAACTCGACCACAGACCCGGTTAATATTAGGTATATAATTTTCAGTTTTTTTACGTATAAGGAATTAAAATTATATAATACAGTATTAACATTCACTCGTATAGAATAAGGTTCATATATTATACCTTTGACAGAATAACACCTATTATAAACCTGCAAGTAAAATAAGTGTCCATGATAATAAAATATTCTTGCATCGAAAAATGCCAAGTGGACATTTTTGTTAAAAGGCATAGTAAAAGTAGGCCCGAGGCGGTGCGAAAGAGGAGTCTGATATATAAGACTAAAAGGGGGAAGTGTGGTTGGAAGATTTTACGGCGAAAACTCACACTGCTGATGGTCGCAATCACAGAAAACCGTTTCGTGTTCAAGAGATAAACTTTCCACTGTCTAGACAGTGATGCTGAATCGTTTTTACAAGCGATTCATTTGATATGTGAACATTTATTTTGTTCGTTTACAAAAAAAAAAAAAATTGAGAAGTAAATCGTTTGCAAAATTCATATTGGAATTATAAACATAAAAAAACTGTTTGTATAATGATCAAGGCATTTTTCACTCAGAGCGGGCATTTTCAACTGAGCAACTAAACAAGCGCAACAAATAACTAATCATGAATGGAACTGTTGAATGTCAACTAAAATATTCTTTGTAATATTTCTTCAAATTGTACAAAAAACGCTTCATGCATGGAGTGTATGGCTACAATGCAGGGTTTATATAATTATATTTCATGCACCAATCACTTTGATTTATATCATGTCATGAAGATAATTTTTACAGCTACATAATAAATTAAAAGATTTTCGCTGATCCCACAAACCATTTAATGGTTGTGTCACCGACCCACAGTAAGTGTGATTGTCATGTTGTTATGTGTTAAGTATCAAATAAATGCTCTCTCTTAATTCATGAAACGTCATGCAGACACCCAATCGATAGGCAGTATTTATCATCTCACACAAATTGGAGGTGTGTACCATTTACTTAAGCTTTTTTTTAAGGTTTTGTGCTTCAGCTAAAATACAATCATTTAACGCGAATTTGTTGGTATCTAAAAAAAAATATTCGGATACATACATATGTATATGTGTTTTATATGATCAAATAAAACTATAATATTGCTGATACTTTGGTGGAGTTAGATAAGCATAATTTAATTATATCGAGAAGAGACAAAAACTCATTGTAATTTTCTGGGAATGTTATCTTTAGGAAAAAGTATGAATACATAAGAAAGTGGATTGTTGAGAAATAAGAATGTGGAGTTATTACCGAAAAAAATATGTAACATAGATTTATTAATAAATAATGTATGGTAAATAAAAAAAAACAGCATATGTTTTGTCGCTTTATTTATTGCATTGTTTTTAGATGGCAGCTTTAGCATTAAAAACCCAAATATTGCGTTTCAAAAACTGCTCAATATTTAACAGTAATAAGGTGTTGTTTAATAGACTTATTAATGATATTTTGACTGTTTTTATTAAATAAAAAAAATCTTGTGAAAAATTGTATTTAAAGGTTAGGAGTGGCGTATTTATAAATATTGCATCGTGTGTTTGTTCGTTGGAACTATTATGATATTTACTATTTTTATTTTGGCCTCAACTGTTACTTGGGTCAATTTTTATGGTTGTAAGTCACTGTTATACTCACAGGACATTGTAGTGCTCCAAGTCACGGGTGAGCCGTTACCAATATGCAGCACGATCCACTACGAGAAAGCGATACCTACAATTTCAAATAAAACTCACCGTTGACCTTATAAAGGGATACAAAATGATTCACGATTACCATTTCAAACCACGTGTACAATATAATTTATTAATAATAATAATATTATTTAGTAGCAATAAATTGAATTATTCAACTGTATTACACTATTGGTAAACTTATTGATGTTTTTATATCAAACAGCTTTTATAAATATGTACATACAAAAAAGATATTTATTGAGAATTTTTTTAATAATGACTTTAACTTGCAATTGATGTTTCATATATTTTTTTATATTTATAATTCAAAAATGTAATATTTCTCACATTTCTTCGAAAAATATTTTCAGGGCACATCTGATTAATATTTTAAATACTGTATTTGTTTCAATCTTTTCTCGGCAACCGTGTTAAATGTACACTTTAAATATATAATGCATTATATTCTAAAATGCATAATGACAGTAATTAAATTTTGGATGATTGATAATAAATAATTATTATTAAATTTAGAATTTTAATTAGATTAGATAGAAGTTTTAACTATCAGAAGTTTAACATGCTTTATTAAAAAAAATAATTAAGTAGCTGCAGGAGCAATGAATTATTAATAATTATTTAACCACTTCAGTACCGTAAGGTCACTGGTGGCCGCCGCGTACGGACGTCACGAATAAAGTCACAAATATTGTAAAACATACTGTAAGAATTCTTACGGTATTTTTCTTTTTATAGCTATGGCATTGATACAGAAAAAATGGTTCTTCTGTCATCAGTTAATCTTGTTGAAAAAAGAATTCTATAGAAGTTGGGCGACAGATGTGATTAATGCGGCTATTTTGCTTAGTACTGAAACGGTTAATACATAAATGCAAGACTTTTGCTAAAAATGGGCAATCACCAATTGACGATAAAAAATAAAAAATACAAAACTTGAGATCCTAATTTTAATGTTACAAATACTTTCTATTAAAATAATTCATCTTTTGTGTAAATAGCTGTACAACGTTTTCTCGTTTCTGTTTTGCTCTCGCGTCTGGGATGCTTTTCGTCTTCCGACATTCGTCAATTTAAGGACACAGTTTTCTCCTATGTTGTAAGCTATGTCCACTGAAAGATGTAAGAGCTATAACAATAACAACACAAGTTGTACCGCCCGGACTTTATTTGTCCTTTGCCCTGACCGCTGTTAATTGACTCGCGGAAAAAAAACGCCACAAACGAGGAAACCGAGGAAAGGATATTATTGCGAGTAGTATCCGTCAGATTGCGCTATAGTCCGTTACGCACATTTTCCGTGAGTCAACAAACATCAGGCAGGGTATACTAATGGTCTTAAATCAGCATCGGAGCATTTTTGTGGTAATGGTCTCAATAAAAACATATTGTAAGGGTAAATTGTCATCGTACTCAGTAACGCGAAACTCCACTGAAGAATGAGCGCATGCTATATCAAGATTAAATTTAACTATAATGCTTTTCGTTATAGCTAACTTTTGCTTCGAGGTTCAGCGCATATTTTTTCGTCATATTTACATGTATGATAAATAAAAACATTTATTTCTCGACGAAATAAACGTTTCCTTTGACCACATATTACTAACAATTTAAAATATTAAAAGTGATTATATTATAAAAAATAATTATATTTTAAATAAACTAAAGAAAGCACACTACTTCCACATATAATAGTATAAAGCTTTGGACCAGTTTCGCTCATTGCCATAATTTTCAGCTGTTAACATACCTTTTCCATCGGGTGAAATGTAACTTGTTATGTATTTTTTTTTACTACCTACAATAGATTTAAAACATAATGATGTTTTCTTAAGCGGGTTCTTTTTTAATATTTAAAAAAATGGGATATACAATATTTTGTTTATGTTTTTTTACACTGACAAACGAAAAAATTCATTGTTCTGATTTAAAAACATATTTACATTTTTCCGCTTGAAAAAAATATAGATTGCACTTTTTACTAAGAGATTTTTCTTAAATTAAATAAATTTACAATTATATTTTTAATTACAATTATTAGTGCGATGTACAGTCATAGTTTTTGTAAATCAAAATCATGAGATAGTTTTCTACTTTTTAGAATATAGTCGACATTTTAAAATACGTAAATTTTTGTCATCATTTTTTTATTTGGAAAAAAATATATTTGTAGCAATTCTGAATCAGATAAGTACAATATAAGACTTGAAAGTTGCACACCACTTAAAGTAAGGCTTCAAAAATAATTGACACTTCGTGAAAGTCAAACAATTTTTCTTTAACTGTTTTTTTATTATGCAATCCCTTGACAATAAGCTATGGATTTTTAAATGGTTGATACAAAAAGAAATAAACTGGTTTTTAATTAATTTCTGGGAAATTCACGTTACGAAGCGGGAAAAGCAACTTGGAATAAAAGAAGCAGAAAATTAAGCCGTAGGAGTTCGTTGGATATCTGGTAACTAAGTAGTAGCAAACATTTTCACCTTCGTACAAAAGAATTGTGCGAAACAAGTGCAGAAGGGGTGGTATAAAAACATAATTGCATAGAGAAATGCCACGTGCAAAACAACATTTAATTACGAGTTGTAATAAAAAATTAAAAAGACATTGCAAACTTTTTGTTAGTACTTCACTTTGAAGCGTACCAAAAAAGATATTTTGTAACGACAGCGTGCTGGAATTGAAATTGAAATATGCGTAGGTATTAGCACAATAGCTATGAAACCAATTACAAAAATTATTTTCAGTGAAAAAATAATCACATAACGTAATTAAATACACCATATAAATTATGTATTTCATTTAATAACTTATGTAGATATATATGGAAAACTTTTTTTATTCAAAATTAGCTTGCTGAGAAATTTAAGCAGTAATTTTTTATGAAAACATGTAATTGATTGTGATACGTTTGCTGCGAATAAAAATGCACTTCATTTTAATTTTCTATTATTTTACGACTGAACGTCTTATCTTATGATAAAAATATTATAACATCACTGTAAAATAAATTTGGCTAATATTCCATAATTTGTTTTTTAAATAAATTATTTCAAATCAAATAAAACGTAACCATATGAGTAATAACGAAATTAGTAATTATATAAATGTTACAACAAATAAAATTTCATTCACAAACTTTACATTGTCAATTTACTGTATTTTATGTATAGATTAGAGATGCCCGTAAAAAAATGAAACACATGACTATTTAGTATACGTGTGATACATTGTTTATATATTGATACGATGTAAAGGAAACTATACTAGTAATGAAATCCACTATCGCGTATTATCTCCGCTAACTGTGGCAATTGACCACGATGAGTTAACGACTATTTGTTTTTGTTGTTTTGATATTTAGTTGAAACCATTCAAAAATAACATTGTATTAACACCATTGATGTATGCAAATAACGCAATTTAAATGGTCCGCCGCTATTCCCATTGCAAATTTGAAACTTTTAATTCGTTGGGTATGTGCAAGTAGTAAACATATTTCCATCTGTTATCTCCCCGCAATGAGTCTACGAATAGCGGTTGCATTTAAGCCGAATCGTTTTTTAAAACTGTCGTTTTGTCACGATTGATGCGCTTTAATAATATCAGTATTATGAATTTTAACCATGTCCGCTCCCAATGAAAAGCATATAGACGCATTATGAAGTTTATCGCAACATAAAGATTTGTAAGAAAACTGCGTGCTGCTAGGTTGTTTAACTACTATTTTTCAAATATAGTAAGAATATAATTAAGACACGACAAGCGGTTAGTTAATCGTTCTTACTAGGTCCTGGTTTCAGGATCGGATGGGTGTGGAAGGAAACTTTACAACACAAACATCCATGTCTTCTGATAGAAAAATGAAATTGCTCAGACTGGGATTCGAACCCGTGAGCTCCACAAGCCGAAGCCATGACAGTGTGATCGTACCCGACGAATAAAAATTATATAATCGGAGAATTACATTTTTGTCAGGATAAAAATAGCATTGTATTTAGTTATACGGCAATTATCAAATAAGTTTATGTCAAGTTCTTAAGTAAAAATTTTCAATGAAGAATTAAATAAAAAGTATGAATAAAGAGCCCGCTTGTTGCAACGGACAAAGAAACCGATGAACAGAGACTAGACTAGAGTTCAACGGCAGCTTGTGACTCAGTCATACTAGCCTAGCGCACATGCCCGGTGGGAAATGGCCTCATTATTTATTGCAAAGAAACGATCCCATATTTTATATCTCGGCGAGCTTAATGTTTCAATTACCTAATAATTAAGCGTATAAAACTTTTTTCCTAGAAGTTCTTCAGTGGGAAAGAGTTTTAAGATTATCATAAAAACCGCTTCAAATAAAATTCTCGGATGAGATTAGGTCCAGCCTGGCTATATTTAGTTTTACATGTGAATCTAAGTATCCTAATTTTAATAGTAAACCATATACATTAGAGGTCTGCACGGGCTCGGGTTTGGTTTTACCCGGCCCGGCCCGTGGGCTGGGTCAGGCCGGGTAACGAAGGTTTAGATTTGTGCTCGGGCCGGGCTCGGACGCAAGCATACAACAAAATATAACAAAAATCGGGCCACTTCCGAATGAGCTCACCATCATCGTAAATCGAAATTTAATACTATAATTAACTTCACGTGCTCGTATGAGTCATCTTTTCAACGCCTTGTTCGTTATTTAAAAACATTCTCTCATGAACACCCATTCGAAAGAACAAGATGCATTGTTCTTAACTTAATTACTTATGACGCCATTATTTTAGTATTTTTAATGATGTCTGTTTCTTCATCGTTTGTACAATACGCATAATGAATTTCATTATATGATCCTGACTTCAGTATGTCTTATATGGTTATTTCGATCGGTTGCAGTTCGATTTGTTAGATTGATTTTTTTTTAAATTTACCGTTTAATTTTTTTTTTAAATGGACTTCGAAAATATTAAGACAAAACTGAAGAGTGGAGAATATATTTCACCAGTAAAAACCCATGGGAAAAGTGAAGTGTAGAAATCATTATGTGAAATCATAGAGGTGGATACAACCAAAAAGTTGGATACGTTGAGTGTATAAAATGTAAATGCATTTTCAGCTTTTCTAGTTCAAAAACTTCTCACTTGAGTCGTCATTCCTGTAAAACAAACAAAAACTAATTCTAATTAGGAAGAAATGTATTTCGCACAACTGCACACACACGATAGTTGGTGAGTCAATTGTTAATTTTTATTTGGTAAAAAAAAATTCGGATTTTTTTCGGGCAAGGTTGAAAAATGTCGGGCTCGGGTAAGATTTTTGGAAATGAGCCTAGGGCCCGGGCCGGGCCGGGTCGGAGGTCTTCGGGATCGGGCCGGGTGAAATTATAAAATTTCGGCCCGTGCAGACCTTTAATATACATATATTTTTAACCAAATCATATTCACATGATTTTATTCCTGAGAGTTATTAATTTTTTGCTCAAAATGTCTAGTAGTAATCTCGTTTAATGTTATATTACTAGCTCGTATATTAAAAATATATTTTTTTACAGTATCAGTCTGCGAATGAAAAAAAAAATATTTCAAATTATGCTATTATAATTTAAATAATATATACTACTTTGACAGACTACTTTGTTATGTCATAAGTAGAACGGAAATAAAAAAAATGATTTTTGTTAAATTTTATAAGGATATATCTTGGCAAGTCAACGCTCGCTACCAGGAAATAATAAATTGTAGCTATTAACTTTTTATTGTATTCATTTTATTATTTATGTTACTTCGAATATTTCCAAATAAATCCTTCAAAATATTGCGTTATGAATTTATAATATTTTCGCTTCAAATATAGTTGAAATTTAACGTAAATACCCATATTTATTATTAGACTGTACCAAGAATTAATAAACAAATAAACCTCTCATAACATGGCGTGTACATTTGTGGCTTGTATTTTGTTTATGAATCTATGATATATGAAACATAAGTAAAATGCATAGCTTACCGTCAATTGAGAAGGCTAGATTATTTTTCTTGAAACATTATTCATAATCATATAAAAAAATTTTGATTGCTTAATTATACGTATAGATAAATGCTAACAATAAACCGTTTTATTGATTTAACTAACTAATTATTATTATTATGAACTACTAATTATTATGACAAGTGGCAGTACCATTGGTACACGCCTGAAGATAGATAGAGAGAATGTGGGTGTGCTGCATTAGAGATTTACAGATGCATCAAGACAAATATATTTTATTGTTTCGTCCGCTACTTCAGAATTCACTCGATATATTTCCGTTTCTATAATGCCTACTTTTTCTCTAATCAACTTGTTCGGAGAAGTCATAACTACTCTTAGTTATGCATATTATTGATTTTGATGCAAAAAATTATTTCTTGTGATTATATAATATTTTAATAAAAATTTGAAATTTTACATAATATTTAATCTTAATCTAGCATCTATATATTTTTTATAAAACCCTCCCACGTTTGAAAGGTAATTATGGGAAATCTAATCACTGTTAAAAACCCACGAGACTCTACCCTTTACATAAATAAACAGGGTTGAGGCTTTTGGTTACCCAAAGGGCAACAAAGTCACGAATTACCGAACGTTTTAAAAATATTGTTTGATAGAACGACCTAACCGTAAAGCGCGGTTGATTCAATTTAAAAATTCTTCCCATTTTATTAATACAATTGAAGGGAATATTTAAATGTGACGGTGGGATTCTCTTTATTATGATTTTTTCGCTTAATTGATAACCATCCAGGTAAAATATTTTTCATTATTTCGGAAAAAGTATAATAGATTTAATTTTTTTGGATGGTTAGTCCGTGTATAAGGTGACGATTATATTTTTTCCAGTAAAATAAATCTAGTTTGAATGCTAAATACAATAAACTATACACACCAAGCAAAAGTATTTTGAGTTTACTTACAATTAGAATTTATGTACCGATTTTGCGTTGACGCTGATATATCAAATTGTGTTTTTTTTATTCATCTACATAACGAAATATAGGCTTATTATATACTATGATTGATATATCATCATTGATTTTAAAGAGTAATAGCTTTTTAAGTGATATAGTTTCTATAATGTGGAATTTCAATATTAAATAAAAATTGTTTAAATTTTGTACTTTTCCATGAGTTTTGAAAAATTGATCCAATCAAGACAAATATTGCTTAAGTCTTATATAAAATAGAAATTGATAGCTTGGTAATTTTACCGATTTGTGATTCATGTCAACTCAATGTCAACATTTGAGCGATCAGATTTAATTTTACATTTAAATGGATTTTCACAAAACTACAGCCAAATCCATCGTAGAGAAAATGATTACATTGAAATTCATTTTATACGGGATTATAAGAAAATAGTTTCTTTAAGACTATATTTTCGTTATTTTCCGCTAGAATTTCATATTCAAGTATATTCTCTACTGGCAACTTTTTTCTGAATTGCTATCCCAATCAGAGTTTATTCGTGAATAAGCTTATTTACGTGATTACCGTGATTATTGGTATAAATTATCACTGCAGGGGTTGTATTTTCATAGAAAACCAAATTGATATAAGGACCAACGCAACTTACAAATATATAATTTTTGTATCGTAAAATAAAATCAAATATTACTTAAAATACCTTTCAATCTATGTGATTGGGAATTCAAATGAAGCAATTTTATTTAAAACAAATCTTTACGAACGAAAATTATATTTGATTTACGAAAAGAATATTTTTTTATCAAGGATAATACACCGTCGACTAAATTAATTCTGAATATTAATTTTTTAAATAATCTACTATCGTAAGTGCGTACGGGCCGATAATAATATAATATTTATAGAAATAGATCCTCTATCTGGTATATTCAGTAAGTATCATAAACTTTTGATGCGGACAATTAAACAAAAAAAATAATTGTGGAAACGGTTTTGACTAATTTAAAATTAAATTTAAGCTTTCATTAAAATATATGGTGTATGCAAAGATCTAGAGAAAAATCTAAATAAAAAAGAGGTCACGATTTGAAACTCTACTCATTTTTTTATAATAATCATTCGAATAAGACCGCTATGATTAATAATATTATTTTTATTTCAGCTTTAGTTGGAATGCCTTTTTTAAGGACTTCAGGCTAGGAAATTTCAGGCTTCAGTCACATTTTATTTATGAAAAATTTGGTGCAGGAAAATTTTACGAAAATTCGTGTTAATGATAAACTTGGTTCGTTGAAAAGACTCGCTGTATAAATCGGATATGTCGCCAGTTATTGAGCAGTGGTTTTATTTTTTGTCAGTAAATTAGTTTTTTCCAAATTGAAACGCCATATTTTGATAGAAAACTTTTTCAAATCATAAAACATAGTACTGATATTTTGCTTTCATTAAATATTTCTAATTAGAGAAATTTCCAAAACCATCATTTGAGTGATTTTAATTATAGAAAAAGTTGCAGTCGTAATGAAAGTATATTTAGAAAAAAACTAACCAAGCTGAATTTATGATTTTGACAAAGTAAAATAATATACCATGAATTTTTAATATAGTATACAAGTTCATCAATCTATTTCTGTCTGAGAAATAGAAATTTGTTATTACTTTGAAGACCTTAATTATTATATTCTTTTTTTAATCTATCGCTATATGTAACCAGTATTTACGGCAAACGATAAAAATAAACTAATTAAATTTTGGTTTTCGAATGTTAATAGGTATAAAACATTTAAATAATCACGATTTTATTATGTGTGAGCGAGTAACGGATAAATTTCAGTATCTGAATTGTTGATGTACCTCTTTTGAGCAATACAGTAAAAATAAAAGATATTAAACTTTTGAAACATCGTATACCCACTTATTTATATTATATTTACCTGGCTGTTATTTTTTTTGAAATGCTTGTACTTATAAGCTACTTTATTATTTATTTGAAATGTTAAAATACTGTTTTTAAGCCATTAAAATGCTCTTTTACCAATGTGGATCATTGTGGCTCTTAATAATTTCAACAGATCTTATTTTAACGAGAACTGATAAATCAATAACTAAACCTCTGTCTTCGTAGAAGATGAGTATAAATACATAGACTGATCATAATTATTTATTAAATTGCTTTAATTCTTAATTTAAGTCTTACATCAATTTAATAACTAGTAAAAAATATTCCCGAGCGAATAGTAACTAGTTCTGATAGTAAAAAAGTAAGCAGAACGGAGTGAGCTCGTTCTCTCGAGAAATTGAAAGTATTCGGATTAATATTCTTATAAAAAAAAGTCTGCGGTCGTGCCACCATTATTACCGATATGAAAAAAAGTGACCAAGATGCTGATCACAGAAGTAATGCATTAATTAATTTATCATAAAACAAATTCACGAACAATAATTAAATTGACCGGGATATGTTTATTAAGTTCTTCTCCAACTGTATTCACTTTATATGAAGAGAATTCAAGCCTCGGTTGTCAAACGCCAATCGCTTTGATTCTTACTATAATACGACACATCATTTAATTTTACGGAATGCTTACTGACAGAGAGCTGCTTGATACAATCCCTAATCTTAAGAATCAACCCATGAATCTTTTTAAAGATTTTTTTTTAAATTGATATTTTTTAAGCTAAGAACGAACATTAAAAGTTGCAACCTAGACGTAGTTATGTTGTTCAGATTATGGATCAACTAACAAAAATATCATACACTGACTTAATCTCGTATTTAATTACACACTGACCGTTATTAATGTCGTTCCACTAAAGTAAATAAAGTGTAGTGTTTACTTTGCAGTTTGTTAATAATGAATTAAGATTTGCCGTTACTATCATTTGATTATTACGTTTGAATTCATGTGAGTGAGTTTAAATCATCGGACATTTTGCGAGCACTCAGTAAATATGCCATGGTAATTTGGGTGAGCCACAAGGGCATAATTATATTGCTGCATTAAGTATCTCAGCTTGTCCTTTGTAAGTAAACTGAATTAAACAAAGTAAATAGCCACATTATGGCTTACACCGCATTAAATATGAAATCTGTGACGCGAACGAGAATGACATTCGCACTGTTAATAGGTCAGTATGACAGATTTTTTAAAAAATAGTAAATATTATTTGTGGGATCGTATAAAGTTGTGTTTATTGAGGTATGTTCAACACTGTTCTTAGTTCAGAGATTGTCTTGCTATCAGATCTCGTTTTAAACCTACCGTTGAAATAGTCTATTAATATTCTATAGTCACCACCTCAGGAATTTATACGGTTGAAAAATGTAGCGAAATAGTGGAATAATTTTAGTACAGTAAAGTGTGTACTATTAAAGTACATACATAAGTGAATTTAATTAATAATAAAGACATTTATTCTTAAATTCGATGGATTAAGAAGATTTTCTTTTATTGAAAATGCGATTATCATCCTTCTTATGCTGAATAATTTGTAAAATTCCGAAATTTATTTTCATACAATTTTTAATAACATTAAAAAAATTTTCTCATGGATATAAATATTTCAAAAAAAATATCTGAAAGTTAATAGCGACACGATAACTAATGAATTTCGTGAATGTTTGTACGTTTTTGTCATTAATACACATGAAATTGTTATTATATTATTTGAAATATATTCTTATATATACAGCATATACTATATTATTGTTAATTACCTATAACTTATCCTCTTTCAATTTATTTGTAAGTCAGCAGTAGAGTATCGCTTTATTACAGTCAAATGACTAGATAACTATCATATTAAATCACGATTCTCTCAAGGGAGCTGTTAGAGGTATAACGCAATATTTTTGGCCTTTTGTTTCAATACCCTTACACAGTCGATTGGTAAGAGCGGAATCTTAGCACATAATTATAAATATGAAGAAAATTGATTGAAAATCATTCATATAAATAAATATCGATTGTTTTAAATAGGTAATAATAAAATATTTATAATTATAAAACGATTGGACGTTAAGTTACTTTGAAATTTATGTGTGTTCCTTAATATTAACTTTTGAGGTGCCCACTGTCAATACTTGGTGGATTGACATTACATTATAAGATAATAACATATTTTTTGTAATTATTTCACATACAATTTATAAGGGTAAGGAGCCGCTGCGCTCATCGCAAGCATTATCAACTGATCAATTAGTCCTTATTGAATATTGAATCATGATAAAACATCACAATTTTTAATCTAAACTAAGTGACGCAAGTATTTGAATAAACTGAACTTAAATCCAATCTTTTAAGTATTATTGGAGACTAAGTCAGCCCACAATCATGTGGTATACGTTGTCTTTGTCATTTTTGTAGTCGAGGGCTCGAATACTTAAATCAGCCCGTTAACACTTGATTAATGAATGTTTATTTTGATTTTATTCGCCTTATAATATTTGATTCAAAAATATTGCAAAGAGGAAGCGATAAGATTACAACAAGCCATTTTTTATTCCCTTCAATTAAAAGCGAGAAGAATTATCACTCATTTTATTGTAATACTCTATGAAAAACTTGTTCAAATGAAGAGCGGGCGTTTAAACCATAGATTGTTCGATCTACACTACAAGTCAGCTTTTATAAAATGTTGGGTGTAAGCCCTTTAAAGCTCATCATTAACTTTTTTTATATTTTCCACTCGCTGCCATGCACATCTGATGATTTTTGTTATTCAATTAATGGTCTCCAGTACCACTGGATTACTAGCAGTATTTTTCTGATTTTTTTTAATTATTTGCATTTCTCAATTGAGTCGAACAACACAGGACGAGCAACTAATTTGTTTTACAGCGACGACAAAAGCACAGCTAGAATTCCGTTCATTTTCATTTTGTTAAAAATATAAATACGCAATTTGTAAATTGTAGCAAGCTACATTTTTAAATAAATTACCTATGTCCTTTGTAAATGTGTTCCTAATGGTATTGGAGACATAAACATGTACGTCACAGCATCCTGTAAACATTGCAGAGATTAATTTGTTGCCGGCTCCATATAAATTCTGCAGACGAACCTTTATTCACCCTTCTCGAAATAACCTCTAAATTCCTTTCCGTCCTTTTGTATTTACCAATTTAGTGTATTTAACGGGCCGCCGCCTTCGCTCCACTTTTTTTATTACTGCACGTAAGACAATTTTATTTAACTGGCGGCTTATAATTGCTCGAGGGAAGAAAATTGACTTCCTTTGTTGGTGATGGAGAGAAAAATAAATGGAATCATTTTAATTAGGCACCTTTTTTCCATTTGACGTGCGAATTAAAGGGGACTTACGGACAACATGTACTAAATTTCTTTATGATAAAAAGGTTTTCAATATTTTGATGACTTAATCCTAGGAGTTGTCAACCTCTCTTCTGGTCTGAAGACAAATAAAGCAAATAATTCAACATTTTCTTCAGAATATGAACTCAAGTTATTTGATATTATATATATACAATATATTTTATTAGTAATTTTTTCATCGATCGTTTTTCTATTAAATTACAAATATATTCTTCATTATCGTTTGAATCAAGGAACACGGCAGTTTGATAAAATTATGAATTCATGAGTCTTTAAAGATTTTAAAATTTTAGTATCGTAATTTACTATTGTGTCTTTTATAATATATTTTGGGTTGCTATGCCAGCGGTCAAAAACAACGCAACTTGAACATATGTAGTTGTCGATTTTTTTAACACATTACAGATTACTCATAAAATAACTTATACACAGCTACAGCCAGTACAATGTATGTCACTCATGAGTTTATTTATAAAAAACCAGTCTTCAGGCACCTGAAAATGATTTCAAGCTCCAGTGCCAATTGTTCTTAGTTTCACTGTGATTATCAATAAAATATGCACAACTGTACGAGATGATTTCCCGGGACATAGTAGGAAGCAGTAATGGACAGCTATTATACTAATTAAACCTAACGAGAGGTAATTGAAACATTTGTAAGTGACTTATTTGTGAGGTTTGTAATTACGCAAACACTTCTGTCTACAAAAACTTAGTTGAATCTTGTGTTTACTTTTGTTTGATTATCTTAACACCCAAATGTTCCACACCATTGGCTTCTAACATATGGGTCTAGACCCCAAAGAGGGTCGCTACGGTTTTTCTGTTGGGTCGCCAACTTATACAGTCAAATGAAAAAAAATATGCTCTTTGATACATTTTTTGTTGCTTATTTTAATGACCTAATAAAAAATGCCCTTTTTAATTGCATCCTGGTCGCGCATCACACGGCTTTTATAATAAAAGGTCGCCAACCGAAAAAGGTTGGGACCCAATGCACTACACACATGACGGAAGCCCTAATTACTAACCATATATCTACTAAATACCCATATTAAGTTGTTTAAGCAAACAAGTGTAATTGCTTAGCCAGGAAAAAGATTTCAATTGAAATTATTTTTGGCACTTGAATCCGCAAAATAAAAATACTCATTGATCTGTTTATTGCCTGCAGTAAGTACATTTTTGGATACTTGGATGATGTTTTTTTTCACTCCAAAATGCTAGTATTTGCATAGTTTATGATTTTGAATGAAGGTGATTGACATAATCTTTATATTAAATTTGAATCGTTTGATTGTGAGTTCAAATGTAGTCGTGCTCTTAAATACATGTAGATGCCAAAGTACGAAGCCCAAGTCGTGAGTGACAAAACACATATGAAACATTTATTTGTTTTTTTTACAATAAACGCATGTACATAAATATCCATAGTAGGTATGTCTTAGAAGTTATACATAATTGTTAATCCATAAGCACAGTTGGAACTCGATGGATTATCCAATATTTAATTCATATGTTTTGAATATCCTAAATAAACTTTACCCTTTTATGCTCATCCATAAATTGTTTGACACTGTAGAATAAGCCGAACCCTTATTTTTCTATCGTTTTCACTCAAACGATTTTTTTCTCCAAGCATTCTTGAGTGAAGACTTTATTGCGTTGATTTATATCAAATATAAATATCTACCATAGATTTTTCATTAAATAAACCACAGAGTTTGTTAGTAGAAGAATATTTAAAAACTTATTTCAATTTTCCTATAATGAGTTGTTGTATTAAAATAAAAGTAAATTATTTTGTTTTAATAACTTTCGGTCATTAATCAACATTATCACCATTCTTACTTACTACATAGCTTCTCGCGTATAGAATATTATTATAGCTTTAATATAATTTTAAATAAATACCAATCGAATTTATGGCTTATTATTGTTAGGTCAGTTACTTTGTTGATCTAGCTTAAATGAATGGAAATTACAATTTAAACAAAATATTTTTTTTAAATAACTAAGCTTCTATAATTGAATTGACTTGTGAACCAAATATATTTATATAATATAAAATAAATATACGTATGTGAATATTGTGACTTTGATTTAAGTCTATAAATAAAAGTTTTATTGTGTAAAGATAAAACATTCTTGAAGGCGTTCCTCCTTCTACCTTTAATCTGACCTACTATGAGTTATCGATTTAGTCTAAAATGAACAACCTTCTCAGTTTTTGTCTCCTTGCATTGATGGGGAAATAAGCTTTGTATATACTTTCAGGTCAAACGACCGAAACGGTTACGATCAGAAATAATAACGGTCTTTGATTCTGTACTATCACGTTAAAAAAATCTTAAAAAAAGTTAAATATCATTTGTATTGTGGCTTGTTTGACGAAGATATATGTCATGAAATACATATTTTCAAGTTAATAAAATTCACATCAAAAAGTAAAATGGAAAACCAACTAACAATTGTTACCACTGAATATATTGACGTTGCGCGTGCATAGTTTATTTATATATCACGTGTATGGTTTTCACTATCAATACTTCAAAAAATTAGTACATACTTATTCCAAATTAAATTTATTAGATCAGGATTGGTTTCACTTATAGCGAGCATTATTCAGTTGATAATGCTCGCTATGAGCGTAACCGGTCGAAATCTAATAAATCTTAAGTGGAATAAGTACTTAAATTGTTTAATTATTTTAATTTTTTTCATATATGATAATCTTTACAATATTGGTATCTTTTATCATTTCAATATTTAACTGGAAGCCCATATGTATTTTTTTCGATACCCCAAAATAAAATCTATAATTTAATTTGATCCAAATTATTCATTCAATTTGTTGGTTCACACAAAATGTGATGAGAAAATAATCACACGGAAGTAATATTGTAAGATAAAATATTCACAAATTATCGTTTGATATAAATTACAATTCACATTTAACTATAATTATTATTTAGACGTGTATCAGCAGTGACGTAATTAATAACGTGACACACAAATATAACACCAAACATTTAACAACACATATAAGCAGTAAATGAGCCAATGAAATATCCTAATTTCCACCGAGGTTATTATCTTTCATGCAATCTTAGCTAAGTGAAGAACAGGTAAAATTATAATATATATTCCTCACACCGCCACAAGGCTTGTAAATCTGAATAAGTAAGAATTAATAATTTTCTAACAAAATTACATACCACATTTCATTTAATATTTGACAGAATTGTTTAATCTGAATTTATAATAGGAGACTATTATGTGATTTTAATTCATAATATTTCGCATAAATATAGAAACATGTATATAATTACCCATACTCTTATTGAACTAAATGTAGAGGTTGAGAGACTGAGTAAAAATCAGTACCACGAAAAAATATATTCAGATACATGGAAAAGGGAGCCCACCATGCAAGCGTACATGGATTTGACATGGAAACTCTTTATTTCGTTTCGTTTTATCGATAATCTCTGAAAGAAGATATCGAGTGCTCTACCTACTCGAATAGCAGACAAAATAAAAATATTTATCTACTGCAGAGATATAAAATAATGACGTTTATCTGTGTATCTCTGTACACGTTTTGTGACCATTTTCTGTCAACATTCAATTATTTCCATGTAAAAGTCCGACAAGTCATCGTGCATTAGTGAGATGCTTGAAATTATCAATTATAAACTATTTCTTTGAAGCATACACCTTTCAAATGTGAAAAAACATTTATCTATTTCAAAACCAGCTGATTTTTTTGCAGATGTTTTTCTCTCTGAGTGGGTGGAGACATCTAGCTTGATTTAAAAGCGAAAATACATTTTCAAGATTTTTTCTATTCAGTTATACAACAATAACATGAAGTTTATAATGACTTCTCTATAAAAAATAATAAAATGTTAGAAAAACTTTAAGTTTACTCAAATAAAAGCATGACATAACTGCAAAATAAAATGTTTCATAGTATTTATTTTTATGTGAAGCTATTTTCTTAATAATATTATAATGATAGAAATAAATGTCACTTTTATTTAAAAATCTGAGTATAGATGTTCTATGGAAAGAAAGAATCTGGAGTCCGTGCAGTAAATAAGCAGCTACGATTCATTTGATAGGAATACTTTGAATTGAAATTGCATGATGAAAAAAATAATTCATACGACAGTAAACATGATAAGAAAATTGTCCAGTTTTTGAAACATTCTTCGATTTTCTTCAATTTTCTTGTATTTTTTTTTTATTTCGTTACGCCAAACAATCGTTTTAATTAAAAAAATCATATACATTATACATAAGATTATTTTGTATCATTTTGAGATTATGAAGTATGTTTTGCAGTGTCCTACGTATTTATTGGAATTTTAATTTTCAGTCAAGTAAAGATTATTATACATAAGATTAAAGCAATGTAATGAAATTATTTGAGCTGAAAAATTTCCATCGCCGGGAAATTATTTCGCCTTCAAACGAAGGATGGGGAAAGAATAGATATCGCAGCTTAATCAAATATCACTGAGCCAACGATCCGACGCGACGACTTCCTGTTTGCGTTCATTTGATAAAAACGGTATCGGGAAAAAATTATATAAATCCGCATTGTATTGAAATTGCATTAAATGAAAGAATCTTATGTTTGAATAACACAACCACACAGTATAAAAACGTTAATTGAATTTGAAAAATATTACAGTCCTCAATTATATCTGTGTATTTTTTTAAAAGAATTGTTTATTTCTATAGAACATCATAAACAAATTCGAATCGTTTGAATTTTGTACTTTTCCATGAGCTTTGTCGATAACGACCAGAGTTTCACCGTTCAGCATCTTCAGGCATTTCAAGTTCACATGTGTATTTGAACCGAGCTTAGTCAAAATGCCTGAAGATGTCGAAAAGTGAAACCTGAGTCGTTAGCGACAAAACTCAAGTAAAAGTACAAAATTCAAACAATTCTAATTTTATGTCAAAATTCCATCAAGCACCTCCAGTCGAAATTCTTAATCATAATCAAGGTTGTACAGCTGTTTTCAGAACGACCTATTTTGGGAAACATAATATTTTATCTACAATTTCTAATGAAATTACAAAACGCAAGAAACGTTTGAAACAAAATCGATTAACTTACAAATTGTTTTAATGAAAAAATTGATATTTTTCAAATTAAGATCACATAATATTTTCGCTGAAGTTTTCCAAAAATTGCAGGAAATATTTTGCCTGCAATACAATTGAAAAATAATGCTGAAGTAAAGAAAAAATGTTTAAGAATGTGATATACGACGGTAAAAAAATTCTCATTAACGCAGGTGACAAAAATAATAAATGACTTGTATGTTTTATAAGAATAATGTCATCTAAAATTTTACAAATTATAATAAGTTTTGTCTCTAAAGATACGTAGAAAAGAGACTACTATTTTACGACTGAATAACATCACATAATAGCAATTTTTTTACCTTTTTACCTAGGTATATCAGTTAGATAATTTCTTGTGAGTGTTTCTAGTAATTTATGAGTACACAATGACTGCAAACTATTACTCGGTTCTTGGGTCACACCCAATCATTTATAGTGGATATGATAAAAAATTATGGAATAAAAATATGAAGGTATACATTTCGGAAGGTAAAAAAAAATTTGGGCATTTTTAATGAGTAAAATAAAGGTGACCTTAAAATTAAGATTGGTTATTGATTGAGTTGGCATACACTTGGAAAAACTTCATTATAATACGGTAAGAAAAATAACAATGTATTTGAATTCTACAGAAAATATTTATATATAGAACTAGTTCTGACGAGGGTGTAAGCCGAAATAGCTATAAACAAATATATAAAATAATTTCCGTAGAATTAAAATACATTGTTATTTTTCTAACCGTATTAAAATTAGCTGTCAATTTAATAATAAACTTTTCTTATTTTTAGTAAAGCTTGGTTTTCAAAAAAAAACCGCTGGTTTAAGGGCTGTCTTTCATAACATAACAATAAAATAAACAATACAGCTTTATCATGTTAAGATAAAGTGATGCAGAAGACAGATACTTTAATCGCGGATTGTTGTGCTTAGCAACAAGATTTTATTTAATGTAGATCGGATTATATACCACATCACTATAGCTGACAACTGTAATATAAAAACTTTGAGTAAATTCTGTTAAAATTGAGTTATTTAAAACTGTGGAAGTGCACCTAATCCGACGGGAGTAAGTGCATAATAGTGTCCAGCATTGGAATCACATCCGGTGACGTCACTACCGCAGTCGCTAGTACGGATTACTGAACGGTAGATTGATATCGAGTCTTCCGTAAATTTGCCAAGCGTACATTCCCGCCATGTCACGGCGAGATGCCACAATCTGGTATTTGCATAGTTGGAGCGGATGCCGGACATTTCAATGGGCGCTCCTTGAGTGATTCTACACGACGAATCCTGAGAATCGCCACAATGCGATGCTTTCTTTGTTGCATGCCTTCGCGGAACTTGCAAAAATTGAGCGATATCTGTTAAAATAAATGTATTGATGTCGTCGACTATTCGTTCTGGAATACATTTTATTATATACTAGCTGGTACCCGGCAAGCATTGGAATGAAAAGTAAGAAAGTGTTTATGTTTATTGAAGTGCTTTCTGATGCACAATATTTAAGATAAATAATTTCCATTTAATTTCACTAGCATTGAACGGAATCGATGACATTTGCCGTTTTGACGTATGCTGTTTGTCTTTTGCCGATTGTCACATGCGCCACTTATTGAAAGTTAATTGTACTAAGCCTATAACCTATGCGCAAGTGCAGCAATAAGTTGTCAAAATGAACGGTATGGCAGCGCATAAAATATGAAAAAACATTGATGTTTATATAAAAGACCTACTATAAGTTGATTTTATTATGCCTATATCCTTTGCGCAAGTGCAAGCAATAAGTTGACAAAGTTTTATCGCATTCGGATGAAGGGCATGGCGACACATAAAATACAAACAAATAAACATTTATTTTTATATATTATATTTTATAGGCGTTTAACATTGGATCAAAATATTAATTTATTAAAAAATAGAATCGTATATTGTCATACGGGAAAAAGTGACAAACCACGTTTTCACGAAAATCTTATGCTGTACAGAATTAAGTTTAATGAAATAATCTTGTCATTTTTTTTTAAATTTAAATTTTCTTTTAACTGACAATAGATAATGCAAAACGATTAACCATTTTTTTATGTTGGCAATTTATATTTTTTTCTATGTTTGAAAATCATGAGCTTTATTTTAGAATTATGTAAATTTTGCCTTTTCTTTCCCAATCATGATTTAAGTTACGCTTCTATAATATAAAAAATAGACCGGTTTTCAAACTCTTTTGTTTGGGAAAACTCACAAATACACTGAAGCCTGAATTACCTGAAAAATATATCGCTAAAAATGCATCCAATAAAGTTGTATAAAAACAATATAACATTTGTTTTACAAGAACTATACAGTACAACAATTTTCTATTTGGTATCGACAGATATACATTTTTGCATCAACAGTTTGAATACAATAGTAGGATTTTATAAATAAATACTGTCAAATAAAAATCCTATTGTTTATTGAATTAATTTGTACAGACTTGCAGGCAGCAATTTTTATTTCAAATATGGATTTAAGTAAATGTTTGACAAATCCACAATACGTTTTTACTGTATTATTTTAATCGATTTTTTTAAGTTATTATTGAAGATGTCCAATGCATTATGGAACTTGCTTTATTTACCTAAAAAAATAACTATTTTTTTAATACTACTATAATATTCAAAAATATTAACACATTTTTAGTACTTGTTCCACATCAAATTTATTGGATCAGGACCGGTTTCACTCATCAGTTTTTGATGTTCCCCGTGAGTGAAACAAGTTCTGGTCCAATAAATTTAATGTGGAATAAGTACTACAAATGTGTTATTATTTTTATTATAATGCCATTCCACCAAGTGTTTTTCTGCATTGTCGCGTTTATTCATATTGTAGTCAATCATCGTTCACCTTTAGTATACTGCTACGTAATCAGTATCTTACTCAATATGGCAGAGGGTGGAAAAAGGCTCCCCAGAGTATTTTATTCGTCGCATTGAACTCTACCAGTGGTGTCTGGGAGAATTTTCAAAAATGATAAGAGGACTGTCGAACACGACATGTGATGGCATTTGTTAGAAATCTTTCGTTGAAATTCAGAAGCACATAGAAGCCTCGTCTGGAGAGACCTATTATGTCCTATATTTGAACTTTGTTATATTTTATAAAAGAAAATTTCAGTACCCAAGGGAAAATATATTATGAATTCGATGACCAACGACATATATACGATGTTCCTTCACATACTTCATAACTTTAAAGACCCAAATAAAAACACAGTACAATATATAATCATGCATTATAGCAAAAAATATCTTAAAATTAATAAATTAGTGCGGTAAAACCTCTGACAAAATTTCTGGGAATTTATATTTTTTTGAAAATCTTCTAAGTATTTATAATTGCAAGATTAAATGCGTGTCTGGCCGATGATTGGGCGTCAACTTATCAGAAAAAAAATATAGAAATGTTAATTATCAAGTAATTATATTCAGAAATTTAGCTTTTTTGTAATCGATGTTCGTCTTATACAAACGTCATTTCACCGGCATCCGTCCGTTATATCGAAGTTTAAATGTTAATAAGAATAATTTAATAGTATGCTTAATATGCAATAAACATATGTTAAAAAACAGTGAGTCAAATAAGTTCAAAGAAGACGGAGATCGTTTCAATAGCGTTTTTTTGCAGCAGACAATAATTCATTGTTGTCTTATATGACATGACAAATATTCGACAGGTTCCGGTATATTTTCTTATAGAGTTATAGACTATTGTTACACTTATTGTTAGCTTTATTAGTAGACTATTGACTTCACGATAATCAACATATTATTTTTAAATATGATAAACAATAAATATTTTATAAAACATTTGTTTACTGAAAATAAATATTATCTTTTGAGGGATAAATAAATCTTGCTTAATTGAAAACAGCCTCGTAAAAATATAAAATGCTGAACGAAAAATATTAAAGCTCACGCTATGAATTTATCCGACCATATTTTTATGAGTTTCGGAGAATCGATAGACTTTTATTAAAAAAATACAGAAAGTAATGAAGCACCAGTGGCTTATTTGATTGACGTAAAACCGTCAATTTAGTGAAATTAATGAACGCTTGTTGAGTTTGCAACACAAAAAAACAGATACTAAATAATTGTAGATACAATATACGCTACATTGAATTTGTTAAAACTATTTATTTTACTACCCATCGTATTTTTCAGCTGCTTAATGGAAAAATGAGAATAAAAGAATATTTTATAAAATATGTAAATCGTTAAAAATATTATTTATTTTCGAATCGATTATTTAATATGTTTCAGTTGGTTCATGTGATAATTTGAATGTAATATTACTAATGTCAATGTTATGTAAGTTAAAAGAAATAATTATTTTTTCTCTTAAACGGGTAATATTGAAAACCGATACCATTAATTTTAAATAACAAATTATTACACAATGTCACTATAAATCTCTATAGATAAATATTTTTTTGGATAAATTTATGACTGTATTATTTCAGGGTTTGAGTATGTAATTTGAGGGTAAAACTAAAAATATTCATCAAATATTTGATTAAAATTATATCAATTAGAAAGGCTGTTAAATAAATCAAAAATATTATCTTCCTAATTTTATATTTAAATGGAATTCTGTAAAGTTACTGCCGAATCCATCGAAAACATAAAGTAATTTGATGTCATATTATTGATTGAGTAGGCATTTACTTGGTAGAACTCCATTATAATACGGAAAGAAAAATAACAATGTATTTTATTTCTACATAAATTATTTTATATATTTGTTGATAGCTATTTCGGCTTACGCCTTCGTCAGAACTGACGAAGGCGTAAGCCGAAATAGCTATCAACAAATATATAAAATAATTTATGTAGAATTAAAATACATTGTTATTTTTCTTTCCGTATAATTTGATGTCGTTGAATAATTTCTTCTCAGAAAATAATCGTTATATTATTATTTATTAAATCATTTCTACCGCTAAAAAATGATGTAGAAATATACACAAAAGACTATAACTTTTCATTCATAAAGTATACAAAATCATCATAACAATACAAATATTTCCTTCCTCTCATTTGTATTTTCCGCAAAAGAAAAGTAGAATAAAGAAAGTGTACGGAGAAAGTTAAAGGGAAAAATATCCATTATACGCCGTTTTCCCCAACAGATTGTGATGTACTTCCCGACCGTGTTTTGAAATGAACTTGTCGGAATAAGACAAAATTTGGACAGACATTTTCAAACAAGAGCCCAACGCAAGTTTTGATTTCTCAAGAAGTAGATGCTTCTATACCATGATTTTCTTTGCGCGATTATTTGAATATGATTATGCAAATCTATTTCATGAATAAAGTTCTAATTATGTGATGATTTGTCTTGAAATTTAATCACTTCATATTATATACTAATCAAATGATGATAACGTAATGGAATAATATAATATAAATCCAAAACCAAGTTAACTGAAGAGATTTAAAGATTATAATAAATGGCAATGGAGCCAGTATTTTTTTGATATGATGGCCTTTTTCTTAAAATTCTGTTGCATTAATCTAACTAATTGACAAATATTTCTTACGATAAGATTTCAACATATACATAAATATCATTTTATCACAAAGCATATTATTTCGAAATATTATTTGAATGGGGAATTACAATTTTTGCAATATAAATATACTGTTCGTTTGGAATTTTGATTGAAAAATAATATTTAAAATATAAAATTATCATGTATTTGCCTAGACAAAGGACGAAGCCGTGCATAGCTTTTAGTCTAGTAGGTACAATCATTTTAAAATTAAAATTTTGTGACATTTGATTTATTTTCAGAGAGTATAATATTTTTTGATTTAATTTGTGATAGATTTCGCAAAATGAATTTATGACCATATGAAACCATTTTCATTATTTGTTTTCACCGATCAATTTATAGCTTTGATGCATAGTTTTTCAGTGGAATAAATTCACTATACTGCTAAGGGAAATTAATGAAAAATGGTTATTTGAAAAATTTTATCAATCACAAAATATAATTACTAAGAATTAAGATATGATTTTCTAACCAATGAATAATATTTCAAATAAAATTGTCGGATATTAACTCCCATTTTTTACTGCTGAGCCAAACTTTAAGTTGTGAATTCTATTCATGTTTGTTTTTTCGCTTTAAATTCAGTCCAAAGATACTTTTCAAATAAAAAAGAAAACCTGGTTTTCTCAATAGCACAATAAAAATATGCAGTTAATTTAATTTTTATTGACACACTCGCCTTTGATATATAAAGTTAAGAGTAAAGTGCTGTTGATATGTTTACCACTGAAAATAAATACAATTTACGAAGTACAAATAGTGAATAAAGCAGTCACTATATATGACAATTTTTTCGCGCTTTGCAGTTAGCTTGAAAACTTTGGATATAATATAACTATTTGTTATTGAAATATAAATAATTCAAATAAAACTCTCCAGGTTTGCTTCTCTCCGTAAGATTTGAAGCATATAAAACGGTATGATGGGTTTTCGTCCTGCATCGCTGACAAAAACCAAGGCTCTTTTTGTTTCTTGACTAGTTATAGTAAGAGAGCTTTGTGTTCGAATGGCTTAAATAAGATCCAGCAGTCGCTTTGTCAGCTGACATTTGTAAATCCAGATTGATGAATCGTTATCACAATCATCTTAATCAAGGGTTTTGTTTTCAGCTGCGGGCCAACGTTTTATAGAACGCTATCATGATACTAAAGTATAAAGCAGGTCTGCAGCCGAAAACGGTAATATTTTTCAACTTGTAGAGTTATCAGAATCGATGATATATTGAGATAAATATTTGGTTTAGGATAAATAAATTGAGTTTTGTATTAATGCAGTAAGGCTTGATATCAAAATATACGAGGGTTTTGAATAAAATTAACAAACAAATTTTGACAAAACTAACAATTCCCTATTTTCGCGATAAAGATATTATATTCTATCATTACTTTTTTACATCAACAATTGTAATAGAAAAAAAAATGTTTCAAATTAATGAATATTTGTCGCTTAGTCTAGTATTTATCATAACTGAATTTTAGCATCATGCCATGGTCAAAACTCGAAATAATATTTTTTAGCCTTTTTAATATAAATTGGCTATAAATAAAGACATTAAAAAATGCATCACGCGTTATGAAAACGCACTCCATTGTGTCTTATCATCGTCAGCAATTGTGGTCTAGTGCAGTGCTCCGCAACCTTTTTTCCGTCCACGGCACACAACCGTGTTTTCAAATTTTTCGCGGCACATCTCAAGTCAATATGTATGAAAATGCGTAAAAAAAATACATACTTTCGTATTTTTTCATTAATATTCGCAATAAAAGAACAAATCCATATATTTACTTTTTTTTGTCTTAGAAACAGCTCTGTGAATTGTATACCAAAAAGGAAAAAATATTCAGTGTTGGGATTAAAAATTTCTAGAAATCCTTTTTCTAATTCTTTCTTCCAAAGTTTGAGTTTGTTTATCCAACCTACAAACTTGTCGGAAAACGTCAATATATTCATTCAGGTGCTAAGTAGGCAATTCTGGCCATCCAGTGATTATCTTCGAAAAGCTGGTGAAGTTTAGCCTTGTTTTGATTTAAAGAAAATCACGAACCTCATTTCGAAGGTCATAAATATAGCCAAAACTTTTCCTTGGGTTAGTCAACGTATTTCAATGTGAAACAGCAAAGCTGCATACTACGATTCCATTTCTGCGAAGAGTAATCTAAAAATTGGCGTCTTTGGTGCCATTCACGTAATAATATTTAATTTGTGTCTTTTGAATTTTGTAATTTTCCATAAGTTTTGTCGCTAACGACCCGGACTTTGTCTTTTGGCATATTTAGACATTTCAAGTGCACGTGAACTTGAACTGCAGAGTTGTAAATAGTTTCTTTCACTTTTAAATATAATATACATCCGATTCATTTTTTACGCGATACATTAATTCGTAAAAAAAATATTATTTTCATATAATTTGATAAATTGGTTCCAGAAATCAACAAATCGCGTAAAAAAGAATCAAATATTTATGAAAAAACTAAATTTGCGTAAATTTTTATTTTATTTATTTAAAATTTAATTTCTTTATTTATTATAAAATTACAATGAGAAACAGATGAGTATGTAGACATTATGTAGAAGTTATTCGCTGCTGTCAATCTCGGTTCGCAAATATAATCGTTTGAAATTTTTGAACGAAAGAATTGAATTATGTTTGTATCTGAATTTCCGTGTAGTTCATCATGCAGTAACTATTCAAGCACGCCTAGTAGATCGTTTCTCAACAATTTACGAAAAAAATAATCACGTCACAACATGTAAATCGTGTAAAATAAAGTAACAGTGCTGTCCAATAAAATTACGTTTCATCAAAATCACGTAAAAAGAGGACTGGTTGTATAAGAATTAAAATAGGTCTGCAAACTGGATGAATTATCGAATGACTTTTAATGACGTAAGTATAAAATTGTGTGCAAATCAAACAATCATTAGGTATTTTAAATGTGGTATTGTAAAAAAACATATCCAGCTATTGCATGGAAATGCCAACTTATTTGAAGAGTGGGTTTTATGCGACGTTATGTAAACTAAATAATTGATTTCGATTGTTAATGATATTTTTTTTCAAGTGATTTAACAGGGGAGAGCTCGGAAAATTAAGTTGTTCATTTAAAACTGGAAAACGATTTAACTGTGCCATAATTATTTTTAATATTTTATGGTATAATAATTTATGATTTATTGATGTGAGATTTAACCCATTCATCTGCGTATTATGAGTGATTCTCAGAAAATAAATTATTGGTGAAAGTAGCATACTTACTACGCTTAAAATTCCTGAACATGTCGAAAGGCGAAACCCGGGTCGAAACTCATGGAAAAGTAAAAAATTTAAACGATTAAAATTTGATATTGAAATTTCATCAAGCAGCTTCAGTAGAAAAACTCAATCGAACGAAAAATTATATTTTAACACGAGCATTAAAAGCTGATCCGATTGCCGCTGCGAACATGTTGAGTAATTTTACGTACATATGTATATCATAATAATAACAGTATAATAAGTTATTTATTATGACTACGAATATTAGGGAAATAACAGCAAATAACATTCCAAGCAGTGTTTTTTGAATAAAATCGGATTTAAAAGAAATATACCAAGACTTTGCAAGAACTGTATCAGGCTCCCTGTGACTCTTTGGAAGCCTTCATGCAAAATGGAAACCTTGAAATTATTGATTTTCACCGAAAATATTTGGATGGCGAATTTGGTAGTTTACTTCGAAAATAATTAGACATTTTATATAAGAAATTATTGATTGTGTATATAATATTTATATGACATAATATTGCTATGAAGAAATTAATATTTCTGATTCCTCACGATCGCATCTTCACGAAATATGTTATATTATCGACGAATTATTTGATTTTTTTACGTGTGACTGGGAAATGCGCCGCGGCACACCTAGGATCCTCTCACGGCACACCGGTTGCGGAGCACTGGTCTAGTGTTTAGCATTTCACCCTAGCGTACTGGTGGCGTTTGGTTCAAGAAGCAGCGGGGTCAAAAAAAAAATTGTTCTTACAAATATGTGTATTCGTCATGATTTTTTCTATTCCCGTTGATTTTAGGTGCCTCAAGTTTTGTATCGTGATTTTAAAACTTTTTAAATGTCTTGCCTATTCCCAATGTTATATTTTTATATTAAATAACACGCAAAGTATGCTTTTAAATTTGTTCAAAATATTTATTAATAATACTATTTATATGACTATAAAATGTACTACTAAATTAAGCATAAATGAAGCAAATATTTTCGTAATAGAAAACGATTAAATTTATTTTTATTATGATTCCATGACATTGTTTGAAAAGCAATAAAATAACTTTATAAATATTTAGATGGAGGCATGTCAGCATGTTTACAAAATAGTAAACTTTTTCGTTTCTATAATACAAACCTTATTATATTAAAGCCTGCCAGATATTTTTTTAATATCAAAAAGAAACTTTGCATCTACATACTATATTTGAATGATGAGCGTAAAAAATGTTTTTTGGAAAAAAAGTATTTAACAATTTTCACCGGTAGCCAAATAAATAAATAACTTTTCAAATTAAATTAAATGGTTATTAAGAAACTATTATTAGAATTAACACGTTATATTACTTAAAAAATTATTAGCCACATTTTATTTGTCATGCAATAATTAACGTTTAACCTACTATAATTGTAAGTAAAATAACTAAAAGAGATTTGTTTAGAAGTTTGATAAGATCAATGATTTCAAAATTTATTGACAAATTACTCATTTTTCGAAAAAAAAAATTACTGGTCAAGAAAATTTAAGAAAATTTAAGAAAAATAAAGAATATTTAACATTGTTTTTTCAGTCCGCAGTAGTGGGTACTGTAGCTATTTAGAAGACTAATATTACAAAACAAGGGAGTAATAATATAATTTTTAGGTTTACACTTAATTCTATAAATAGTAATGCAAGCGATAATTCAACACTTGGGCATTCTCGCCAAAAGGCGAAACACTTTTCACACCTATTTCACAAGAAATGGCCACTATGTTGAAAAATAAATTTGGCAAATACAACAAACAAATCGAAAAAATAAAAAAATATGTTTTTTACGGAAACTTTATTATAGATTCTAGATTCAAGTTTGAATTTTAAAATCATTTTATATTTTGAAATTTAAAATATAATAAAATTTACAAAAATGAAAGTCTAACAAATCCGTAGACATAAATTGCTTTAATTATTCAATAGTCGCGCAAACACATTCAATGAATTTCTGCGTAGGTACTTAGACGGATAATTTGTTTGAAATATTTTGAGATTAAAGCATACCTTTTCATTTATCATTCACTTTGAAATGGAAGAGGCTTAGTCTTTAACGGTCGCCCTTCTAAAGCACTTAACCAGTACAAACTTCAATACAGCTTTTCAAGCGAAACTTGCCCATTTACACGTTTTCAAACAAATTTTGTCTAGTTGAAAGTAGCTATCTGAAAATTTTAGATTTTTTACCTTTTGACCTTCACCTTGCTTAAAAAAATAAACATATCCATCACCTTAATTTGATTAATATATCAATTAAAAACAATACTATTATAGTGGATAAATTATAAAAAAAAAAACGATTTTTTTTTTAAGGACATTATTATATTTACATGAAAAAATATCAATTATTATAAATATTACAGTACATAATTAATTTATAGTAAAGATATCAGCATTTGGACCTCCTAAGACTAAAAAACAAAGATTATTTCATACGGTAAAACACCGATAAAGATTTTTTTGTATCACATGTGTAAAAATATTAAATCCGTTAATATTATTCTTCCTGAAATTAGCAAAAATCTAACAGGCATAAAAACAACACTTTCGTATTATTGCTGAAAGAAAAAAACCAAAATAGCGCCAATAATGTTTTTACATAAAATTTCGTTCTAAAGTATGTAATACTATTTTCGCACTCTATATTCAAGCTTTTTTTAGAGTAAGAATATATGCACTCAATGTTGTAGATATCACAATATTTGTATGTTTGGTGATCCTAAATTATGTATAGTCAATAGTGTATTCCAAAATAGTACACCATTTTGACTTCATTGTTGAATCAGATGATTTCTTTCCAAGCGTTGATGTCCTAACACAGTTCTTGAATATCAAATACAACAAGAATTGCGTTTGGACAATCAAAGCCGAGAAATAGTTGTTGTGTTCTTTGTCTTCTTCGCATTTATCTTGTGGTCCATATATTTGATGACAACGTCGTTTTTCTATTTCTTCTTCCTTTTATATTGCGCGCGAATTCCGTTTTCATATTATAACACACAAAAAAAACTGTCTATTTCTATTCTGTATAAGAATAATACTATGTGAAACAGAACATAGCAATAAAAAAAACTCATAAGAAATATATTGTATACTGAATTGCGTATTTATATTGAAATTTAAGATATCTAATTTGACTCGCCTAAATTTTGTCAAAAATAATTAAACATTATTATTTTTATTTCATAAACATTTAGTTCAAAAATTAAGCTGAACATAAAGATATAAAATTTGAATTTTGTACTTTTCCTTTCGGAATCTTCATGCATTTCAAGTAAATCCGTGCACTTGAAATGCCTGAAGATGCCGAAAGGTGAAACCCAGGTCGTTAGCGACAAAACTCATGGAAAAGTACAAAATTCAAACAATTCAAATTTGATATTGGAATTCCATCAAGCACCCTCAGTCGAAATCCTTAATAAATAAAGTTATAAATCGTATAATGAAAATAATTACATTTAAAATTTTAATAAGATATAATATAGCCTTGTTATATACTCGAAATGGAAGCTGATTAGGTATAGAGTCGAAAATGTGTTAAAATTACGCAATCATCTATGTCTAACAGTAAAGATAATTGAAATCGAAGAGATGCAGGCCACTCAACTATTTAAGGGGTTAGCGGTAAAATTACCGTTTCATTTAAATAATGAAAATGCCAATAGAAAATTTCTTAGCTATGCTCTACAAAATATTAAAAAAGAAAAAAATATTAAAAAATTATAAAAGAATGATATTTAAAAGTATTATTGATTTTTTAATGGTTATTTCGTCAAAAGATTAAAATATAAAGTTTATCCAGATTCACCCATAGAATACCACCGAAATTATATTAATATTTAATACGAAATAACAAATAAAGCCACGATTTTAATAATATATTATTTGAAGATGTAATTAAATTCGCTTCAATATTTATGAAAACAACCTTTTTAACCGTATTATTTTGACAAGACCATATACATATGTATATATGTATACTATACAAAATTATTACACAAAAAATAAAAGCAATATTTTTTTAATTACGAGGAAAAAAATTAGGTATTTATAATGTATTTCATGTGTAATAATAATAATAAAGTACCTATATTATTTACCCTAAGAACCCTAAATTATATAGAGTCTAATGAATGTTTAATGAAGAAACAGCAAGAACCATGTCAATACCTTTTAATTAATGATACTCTATAGATCAGAGGCATTCAATTATTTTGACGAATGTTACGCATTTGATGTTTTAAATATAATAATGAACAATTATAAATTAGATACAAAAATTACGATTTTGATATTCATATCCCAAAGAATGTTTATTTCTACTTTTTATCACTTATGTAAAATTTTAAATTTCAAAAAGAGATGTCAAATGGTCAAAGTACAAAAAATTGTATTACAGTAAACCAATTTAAGTTGTCATGTTCCACCAGTAGCTTATACCATCCACACAAAGTTCACAATGTAAATCACTTTTACATATTATATAATATACCATAGCAAGAAATGTACTTAATTATACAATGTGTACAGATAGCTACTCTGTGCACCAGTAACTTCACAATGAAGCTTAAGGACCACAAATATATTTTATACTTAAACAGAATAATTTTTCTTAGGGTTGATCACGCGCTTGTATCTCAGCCTCGTTTTTCAGCGAGAGTACCGATAAATGTAATTTTTATGTTTAAATTTCCAAGGTTGAATTATTGTGGTAGCTATCTATCGCCCAATAAATCATGAGTACTGAATAAACAGCGAAAGAGACAGGCAGAGTTATTCTGTCGACGAGTGATGTAACACATCACGTCTATCTTAACTTGAAATAACAATAATTATTATTTTACCTTGAAGGGTGGGTCCCTTTAGATGTCAGAAATCCCATTTGATATTTATATTAACAAACAGAAATTTTCATATTAAATATCTTTGTGTGATTTTTATTCACAGTTTATTATTCGTAGCACATTTGTCACACCAACATTTATATAATTTCGATATAAAATTGAATGCCAAAACAGCGTAAATATATAGAAAATTTCGAACGCTTACATGTCAAATGTAGCTTATAATTCCAGCAATAAATCATTGATTTTCAAACAAAATCAAAAAAACGATGGTTTTCAGATATGATAAATTATTTTGTTGATAAATAAATGAATGATATATATTTTTTAAATAACAAAGTTTATTTAAAAATACTGTATTCATTTGATATTTATTAAATAGTCATACATACTATAGATATGCTAGTTTTTTTTCATGTTTTAAAAATGAATATCAAGTTAAACTTTTAAATAATTTTGTCAAAAAGGAGTTAAGTATAGGACATAGTTTTCACCGTTATAATCTTGAAAACAGAGCAAAAATGGAAAGACAATGTGACAAAACCACAAGAGCGTCTTGGCATTACTCTGATGCATTTTGAAAAATGCAACGTCGTCATTTAATTTCATAAGGCAGGCGTCAGACTTTATCACCATCCATCATAAAGCGAGTTGACGCAGATTGGAGTGCCGAGCGACGCATTTGTGGAGTGTTGAGTGCCAGAACACTCTTTTCGAGAAAACAATTTTCAGCGTCTTATACCTACTAAGCTATGTTTGAAGAGAAGATTGATTTCATATCTTCGAGGATACAATGACAGTTGCGTTCTGAGATGCATTCTACGAGTACAACCTAATAATCCATCACCCGCACAGAATAATAAAACTCAATATTTTAATCAAAAAGTACAAAAACTACATGGGTTACCGATTTAAGAAAAAATAAGCCATAATACTAATGAACAACTGATTTGATATTTTAGATCATCAAATGACGTTACTGCTAAAAAACTACAATGAGCTGATATTTTATATTATATTTATTTGTATTTTTCTGTAATAAAATATAATTATAAACAACTATATAAGAATATGTATTACCCAAAATTCATTCCCACACCCATACGATCCAAAAAACGGTATGCAGCCAGAGCAAATAGCTCACCACTATTCATGATCAAGTTTTAGCTTTTCTATCTCAACTTTCTAATAAAAAGAAAGATCGAACTCTAAGTAAAGATTAGTCCCCGTAGAAGAACTCTGTTGAGATAAACTCTTAAATTTTTAAATTCAAAAAAGGAATCGGGACAAATTATGCATCAAATATTGTGGCCACGAAGTATATAATGAAAATATCATCAAATAATAAATCAAATTTACTACACATAGAAAAACATGTTCGAAGTTGATAATTTTTGTATTCGAAGTTTTTTCGAGCAAAAAATTCCTTTTTTCTATTTTTCCCCAAACTTTACGTTACATAAGAATACTTTCTGAAATAATGCAGCCGTAATATTCTCAAGATATGAATACCGTTTTCTCTTTTACGCTCAATATAATACTGCATATTGGCATTTATTTTGACATGCGGAAACAACAAGAGATTTAAAGTCAGAAAGCATCCGAATAATAAAAGTACATCAAAACCAAGAGAATATTAATGAGTTAAATAGAAACTTGTGATGTTTTTTTAAACGAAAAAATCCTAAACAAAAACTATGATTTCAGCATAGGTATGTATGATCATATTACCCCCATCATTATGCGTCATATTTTTAAATTTTCTGACGCTAATAATTTAAGCCATATCAATCACATAATTTCTTGAATAATTATGAATAGAATATTTTTTGTGGATGCTTTGTGTATAATTATTTTTGATGTAAAAATAAAATTTTCAACATTCCATTATATCAATAAGAATATAAATTCTTTAAATTTCACGAACACGAATGGTATTTTATATTGAGCATAACAAATTTAGAATTTATCAAATTGTATTCAGTGAAATATTACATATTTTATTTTATGCAAAAGTGATTTAGTAAAGCTAAATATATTATGGTGATAAATTTAAAGGTCGTATATTCACAATAAGTAAATAGTTAATAAGTTTTAAGATGTAGATTTATACAAATTTCAAGAAGAATTCACTTAAATTAAAATAAATGTTGGTATAGAATACAGCGGGAAAATCAAAGCTTTTTGGCTCCAAGTTTTAAGTACTTACTAGCTGTCAATTCCCGCTCGCTTAGTCGTATTTGATGTCTGCCGCCAATTCCATTTTGACATCGATTAGTTTTCGATTCGAGAGGCAAGCATGTAGTCAAAGTGAAGAGTGAAGGTGGCACGTAGTCAAAGTTATGAACAGAAAGTAATTTACAGAGAGGAAGAAGTTTAAATAATTTCTTTTGTTGTTTTCATTATTGGCTGCTCGAAAATGATTGATTAAAAACATCACATACAAGTGATTTATATTGAATATTGTAAAAAAGATATTTTGACGTCAATAAAATGTTGGCTACAAATTAAATTCTGGACTATATTTCAATTCAATTTGCAATTTTGATACATAGTCAGCTTCTATGAAGCAACCATCCATAAACAAAGACGTGAGACCGGGGATACATCAAACAATTGTGCTATTTTATATTACAACCAAAATAATTGAATCTACTGCCTATATATTATATATATTGCCTGTAAAACCTACTTACGACAAAACTGATTTCAGCATTCAAAATAACCGGAATCATTTTATTCTGACCCAAACATTGTGAATAATTTATGTAGTTATTTTTTATTGAAATTCATTGGGTGGTTTTTGTTAACTCCAAGCTAAACATAAGCTTAACCCAAAATACCAAAATTAAAATTATGAAATAATTTTTTACAGCAAGAATAATTATATTCTTTTAAAATTATTCATAATGTTAGATGCCCTGGAAAAACATGAAATTTGTTATTATTACTTCTAGAGCTACGCAAACCGATCCTTACCGTGTCTTGTTCATCAAGCAATGTATTTTTGTCTCGTATCAATAAAATAATTTACCTTTGATTGGAATAAATAATTTTTTGCTCTTTTGGATTAACTCAAAAATAAATGACTAGAAAACAGGCTGGCTTTTTTTAAAAAGTAAAATTTGTGTTTATTGTTATATGTATAGGATATTACAAACCAATTGTTCTGAAGATATAATAATAGTTGAAACCCGAAAGTTTATGCTGAGAAGATACACTTAAACGCTTTCTATATAAGTAGTTTATTTAAACTTAAACAATTTGAAACTGCGTAAATTATTCATAAACAAACTTGAGACGGTAGTAATCTTATCACCTTTAATGCCATTTGTGGCTTAATACATAACACAATTTAATACGCAAAGATCAAAGCCTTACATTTGGAATATAAACAGAGCAGTCTATGTTCACATATGCGTATGAGTAATAGGCTAAGAGATTAAGAACCTTTTCACAACAATATGTAGAAATTATTTTGACATTAATCTTGTCCTAGAAATTTATACTGACAATGAAATAAATACCTTTTAATGGCACTTTTCAAAAACCTTTTATTTAAAGTTTATCTAAATTAATTAAACATGCATACGTATAGACTCGATAAAACTCGTAGCAAAAAAAATCAAATACGCATTTTCAAGAAGAAAAACTTTTTTTATGTATGTTTATAAGCATGTATGGCACAGAAAAAACCAGCAACAAAAGCTTCATGTTACTCAGATTAATGGGCTTTAATTAAACTATCATGATTAATTTATAATATTTAATAAATAGAGAATAAAAATAAATCAATTCAATAAAGAATAGTTGACAAAAGATATAAAAAAACATCGCTTTTTGTTACGATTATTCCTCAAAAATAGATTGACTTAAAAATATATACATACGTATTCATGATGTATTGCAAAAATTAAAAGATCATGTTTAATTTCAAGCCTGCAACTTATTAAACGGAATCATTATTGAAGTAACTAAAAAAAATGATTGACATCAGTTACAGACTTTTTAAGCACGTATAAGTTTGTGAGATAATTTTTTTGTATCAATAAATCTAGTAAAGCTATTATAACATTTAGTATTTTTGTTTTTAATTGGTGTTCGTATTAATGTTTTCATAAAAAAACAATTATTTTAGAATTACACACCAGCTTAAGTGTATAGCTAAGTAAATTATACTTCATTTGATTACATGTTCTAACTTGTATTGTAAATTTCAAGAAAAAAGTTCTTTACGATGTTTTCCACGGTTTACTAATAATAAATTGGGATTTTTTTTAAATACTTTACCCAAATACGACAGAAAGCTAATTGATAAACGAAACGAAAGTTTGATTCAAAAATTTGTTAACGAATACATGTTGTTCACTGAAGGCTCTATGAAGTATTCAAAATCAATATTTAGTAACATATCATTGGATAAAAATGTATTTACCTCAAAATTAATTCAAACAATGTATGTAATCTAAGTTAGTATATATTGTTGTAAATTAATAACGTTCACAAATCTAATAATCAAACTGCCAAAAGTTTTGTCAATAAAAGATATAATGTGTTTTGAAAATCTAATTCTATAGCAAGAACGTTGTCACAAAAAAGCTATGAATGAAAAGAGTAATATGGGTCTAGAAAAGGGTCATATGTGCTAATGGTTGGCCATGGCTTTCTATTTATATGTCGTGGTGTCGTGGCGCACCTCCAACAGCTGGCAGTTAGTTATTCCACACCGCCGCTCCGCATCACCATTATGCTGCCATACATACGAAGACTTATTTTGAATTAGTTTTGACCATTTTCTGCGAAATTTCAGATAATCATCTTTTTGCTTAATCAAAATATTCATGGAACGTAAAATGAATTTAACGAGAATATCATCGCACATTTGATATATTTTTTAGCCCACGTCTACCCACAAAAATATTAAAATATATTATTGAAACTGGTTGATAGATACTCAATCAATCATAACTTTTGGAAAATGGAAAAGAATATATTTGAAAAACAATAAATTAATGAAAGAAATATTTCATGCTAGTCTGGTGGTAAAATTAAATTTAGACACTTAATTCAATTAAATTAGCTTATTCGTCAAGTGAAGCTGAAAGTGTTTGTTTTTGAAGACATTAAATTAAGAGAGTTCGTTCTGACACAAAAATCAGCAAGGAAAAAAAAGAACAATTTTTTTAGAGCAGTTGTCTGGAATCATGAAACATCATTTAAAAACTTGTTGTATTGTGCAATGGTGTGAAGAACATGTTTTCAACGGCGCTAAATGCGTATATTTTGTTAAGCTATAAAGCAATACATAGCAGATTCTAATAAGTATTTTTTTAATATTATGTCCGCATGTATCATGACACAAAACAGTGAAATATGTTCTAAAAGTCACAATTCACGCGAATATCTATTCGTGTATGCTTGTGTATTGCGGATGTATCGACGTTGGTCTCAGATCAAACCTGCCTTCATGTTATTATTTCTTGTTTCTATTATATTCCCGAGGGCTATTTCAAAAGTCATATTCGTTTTTGTTTTGTGAAAATCTGCAACAGTGTTTTCTCTTTTTTTATAATATAAAGCTACGAGCACTGAAATGAAAGCATATTCAGTTTATTACTACTTACGCTGTATGCGTCAGTTTATAAAGGGTAAAAAGCTTAACAGTGGTGGTTTATAAAAAAAGCTTGTCTCATGAAAATATTTAGTTTTATGATAACTTTCCAAATTATGTGTGTTGCTTTAAGAAACGTTCAGAAAATATAGTTCCAATTAAAAGTAATGCATTCAAACATTTTTCCGTAGGAAAAAAATTATCCTGTTCCTTATAATACGTTAATATAGTTTATAAATTGAATAAATGGATAAAAAAACGCAGTTAATTAAGTTTTAAAAATTTAGTCTTGTTCTTTTTCCAACGCGATCGGAATCTACAAGCGTAAAATGCTGAAAATTTTGCTGATCAGTTGAGTATGCTCGAGATGAGCGAAACCGGACCCGATCAGTATAAAAATGTGCAAATAGTATGATTTTTATAAATACAATGCTTAACCACTTTTAATCGATAGAAATATAAAAGTGCTACCATAATTTATTATAAACGAAAATTTTACTAATGACAATGAATTTTTGTATTAGGTTATTGTTACCCAAATAATTTATTTACGTTATTTATTGTTTATAATTTATTTATTTTTATTTAAACAAAAACAAACAAATATTTTTTTTCATCCAAGACGAAAAAAAGAGATTTTTGTGACGGATATATAGTGCTATAATTGTTATTGCTCTTTACAATATGTACATAATATGACGATGATGTGATTATATAATATCTTATAAGCAACAAAAAAAAAATGTTATCATCGTTTTTTTTATAATAAGATAAACTTTTATGAACGTATACTATAACTTACTTTGAAATACAAGCACTCAAAGATAAATAATCTTCAAGATACGAAGTTATTAATTGTCATTGTTGGAAAAAACAGACTCGTAAGATCTTTATTTCGCTCTTTTGTTCTATCTGGAGAATGTTAGTTTGTATTAAAATAGATTATCAAGTCCATATTAGCGTTAGCTAAATAGATTATTAACTTTATAATGTACGGCAGAATAATTAACAAAAAAACAGTGTATTTCAAAGAAATTTTAGTATATATTCAATTAACTCGCGCCATTATATTTGTAGTGAAATTTCATTATACCACAAAGGGTTATTCAGTGTATTCTGTGGCAACGACATAATCTTCCTAGTTTATGTCCTCGGACTCTGTCAGTTACAGACGACTGGTCCAACATACACGTATAAATATAATATATTGTTTTAGGATGGCTCTGTCATTTACATAACTGAACTAATGCTACATAGTAAACGATTAAAGAACGATACAAGCCCATTCTGTTATTTAGTGTTTTAGTAATTTTATGCTAAATTGATTGGTATGCATATTGTACGCATATCAAATACAGCTTTGATAATATAAATGAAACGTTAGTACCATTGAGTACTGATGTTTATCGATTACATTCATTTTTATTGGTTCTAGACCCACTAATGCGCTATAAAAATATATATATCACAGATAAATATCAACTGCATTTTCAAATATTTATTGACGAAAAAATCTACTCTTTTGAGTTGATTAAAGATAACAAATGGTGTAGAAAAATAGATTTTTGTCAATTACTGTACGTAAATAGATGATTTTTTCCCATTAAAAATAGACTATGATAATAATATCTACAATTTAATCTGACATATTGTCTTTTACTGGATCCATTTTATTATGGAATAGTTGTTTGACAAAATATATATGGAAGTTCAAAAAACACGGCATTAATTATATACAATATCAAAATTATCTGAAGCTCTTAAGCAAGTGACTAGCAATGTCATATTTTCGCACTCAAGATAATCAGGACCTGTCACATTATATGCTTAGCTTAAATAAGTAAGTTTGTGATAAGAAAAGTTTCCTTGTAATGGTTAAATGGATACGAAAGTTTCATTAATGCCTGTTTAACTTTTTGTTAATGAGAGCTTATAAAAAATGCGAGTTTGCTTAGAAAACGAGTGAATTTTAATAATTTAGCAAAAAATCTTCTTTTATTCGATAATACGGTATAGCCTAGAGTAAAATAGTAACTTTTACTATACAGCATAAGTATAAGCCAGATATTCAACATTATCACGAAACAGCATGTCGCAGTATTCTACGCCGCTGTAGAGGGTCTACGAGCGATATTTTTATTACATTTTGGCAACAAAAGACAATTAACATAAAATTTCTTCGTAAAGCTTGAACTGTATTATGGCATGATATTTTTATATTAAAGTAATTGATATCAACTAGTAATCTTCAAGTAATGTTATTTCAAGAAATACGTAAGATCACTTGATCAAGAACACAGTTTTATAGAAATGTTTAATTTATCAGTCTTAATAAAATTATATTGACAATAAAATACAAAAGTATATGATCATACGGAATATTTTATAAAATGTGGTTATTATACACACATGCTTCGTATAAAAGAAATGTTTTTTATGGTTCACGATTCTATAAATTTAAGAGTTTTATATTTCAGTATTTCTTAATATATGTTGTGTTCAAATTATTTATAACGTTGAGTGAATATCAAAATTCAGTGACTGCATTTTAATATTTTATATAAAGCAAATATAAAAGAAGCATGTTAGAGATCCAACCATCTCAGTAAATTGCCGCTGATTTGATAGAAGTTAGTAACGCAATAAAGAAAAAGAAAAACACATTTTTTGTACTACTTCCGCATTTAATTTTATGAAATTCAGGGCCGATTTACACATTAAATAAGATACATGACTTTACTTTTAACTTTGAAATATAAGAGGCTGATCTTTTGAGCCCTGCACAAGAATGCTCACAACAAATAAAGGTAGAATAAAACAACGTACAGAACATTTAAGAGCAATCATACTAATATTAAATGTAAAAGTGCTAAAATGTATTTCTTTGAAATCAAAATTTTGAGTGTATGTATGCATGTATAATAATATGATATGATATAAATGAAAACATATTATACAAAATATAATTTATTTAGACATGCAGGCGATTACTCAAACCGTAGTAGATGTATTTTTTGGTACCAAAAATAGGCGAATGTTTGGTATGCGGCATCAGATAAAGCTATGAAAGGATCGATAATCCCTGCGTGAGACAGTGGGCGGGCTTCGAGGGTAGGCGGAAGAAAAGAGGGAGCGATTTTGGGAGGGCGGACGTGATGAGTCGCACTGCAGGGCGCCTTACAATGTCGCAGTATCCCGATACCATAAGGTATGAGATAAGGGAAAACTGCATTATCATATATTTGACAAGGCAAAATGCGTATAATAGTTAAACTAGGCAATGTTTTCTGTTAGAATGATGAAAAATCGTATTTAAAATTCCTTGACACACACTATTATTAATATAAATTTAATGCTATTAAACATTTTTTGGAAGATGACAATCATGATTTAAAATCGCTACTATTGTTTTAGTTTATTGTAATACCAATATAAATATATATTTAGTTATTATCTCATGTGACTTCATTTTTTTTTCTTCAATATTGATTTTTAGTCATATGAAATAGGTTAAAATTATCTGAGCGATTTGAGATGTTAAAAATAATATTATTAAAATCATTTGAAATTTGTATGCATATAAAAAAGATGCGTTGGTCTGAATATCGTTCACCTATGTTTACTAAGATTTTAATCATAGTTCCAAATAAGATTTTACTGCGCGTTAAACTGTCATTTCACTCATATAAAATTGAAGAAGCATCCTTTAAATTCAATTATTTATCAGACGCTTTAACGAATACAATTCAAATAGTATTTTAATGGAAACAGTCGAGTGCAATTGAAAAAAAACTCTCGCAGCAAACTCGAATTATTGCTAAAAATTCATTGTAAACGCTGATGCAATAAAAATTCTCTGAATGTGATAATATTTACTTTGATGGCTACGTTTTAATTCGTTACTTCATTAGATGAGAAATAAATTAATAAAGCAAATTACGAAGGAAAACAATTTGAAGAGTTTTGTCAACGGTGCTTGAGATATTTTTAAACCTTTTTGATCGTCATATAAAAATGCGTCGTGAATCCAAATAAGAAGCATAAAAGTGATAAAGCAAAACGAAAGCTCAATTGTATTCATTCTTTAAGAAAACTAATTTGAAAAATGTGTAAGTAAACAAAATTCTTAATAATAAACATATTTTAATGTTTTGATTTATTAACGTACACTAAAACATAATGTTTACTAATATTACACAAATAACATTTTATAATTATGTCTACAGAATATTTAATAAAATTTAGAAGAACGTGGCGCTTAAAAATCCGAATAATAGATATAAAGCAATTTTGAGCGTGTATAAAATATTTATTTTTAAAATTGTAGCTAGAAAATTTTTCCATAAATCCTTGTATCGTACACAATGAAAATATCTCCGAATAAAAGCATTTGTCGTTAGTTGTGAACTTACAGCAAACCACAAGACAAGACGGTATTTGTTACGTTTACTTCTATAATATTTTGTTCCTGGCAATAAAATTCTACACTGGTCAGTCTGGAAAATATAAATTATGGTTAAAAGTACTCTACTAAACCAGCACACAACAGCCATTATTTTAAAGAAAGTTTATATTTGATAACAAACAGTATTGTCTTATCGATTGATATTTTATTATTATCGTACGTACATATCCTAATTATCATCGAAGATAAATGAAACGACGGCAAAGAAAATAAAGAAATACTTGGTAAATTATTTGACTGAATTACTTCACTTATGCGTAGTAAATATTGCGAACAATTTTATCAATATTTTATTCACATAGGCTTTTGCGTTACTTAGTTTATTTTGAAACGGAACACAAAACGAAAATTCTTTTCAGATATATTTGCGCTGAAATGTTACAGTCGTCAATATTTTTTGGGATTTTAAAACTTACAAGAACGCCTACTCTTTTCAACTAACTGGGTACAAAATATTTATTTACTAATAATGCGTGTAGAAAAGAAGGTGAAAATATTTCTTTCAACATATATTTTATTTATTATTATTTGAGCGGCAGGGAATAAAAAAGTTTAAAGAAATACATTTATCATGTAGTAAAACATAAAACATTTAAGCAATACTGAATCAAATGAGCATTTGATATGAAAAATATCTTAATTCAAGAAATTCGAAATCTATTTTTAAATGGATTTCAAAACAACCAAATAATATATATATTTCTGAAATAAATTTGATCAGTTTAATTTTGCAATATCATTTATTAAATATTCTTTTGAATACGTACGAATGAATATTTGGAAAATTTATTTCATTATTTAAATACAATGCTAAATATATTTAAAATAATACTTCATGGCTAGTATTTGACTATTTTTATCAAGGAATGAATTGTTATAAAAAAAAATTACAGTCAATTCGATTAAATTCAATACAATTGTCATATGTTACTGGTTTAGTGCAAATATATTTTTTGACGAGTTTTGCATGCTTTTGCATTGCATGCATAGCAAGAAAATCGAAACATAAGATTTGAGGTTCTTGGTTAATTCTAATGTTTTGTTTTGAGGGAATTTGTGTTTATATATAAACTTCCAAACTATCATATCTGAAGAAAGATTTTAAAGTTGCAAATATAAAACGACTATAATTGGTGAAACGGATATATTTGAATGATATTTTCGATAATACTTTATTTGGATGTATGATATTTTTAAAGGATACTACGATGCAAATAAACAATTGTTGTATCTTAATAAATACAATTTCGAAAAAAACTTGACATACAATATCTTTGCACTAAGGCGTCGAATATATTCCAACAAAGATCAATTTTATTTTAGTTACTATAGTGATTATTACATTATTGCACAAAAAAACAACATAATTTATTACGCACGTTCTGAGAAATAAATTGGTGAATTTATAAAATTCAAAAAGAAATTAATGATGTGCTCGCAAACTTTTAATTCAATTCCTTATGGTGATGTTTACAAATTTGAATGTAAGCCTCCTTGTCGTTCCGCTGCAGAAATATTAGCTACATATTTTCATTCGTGAAAAAAATATGTACAGGGTGCCAGCAATCTGGGGACAGGTATTTGGTTGAACAAAGCGCCTTAAATTTACAGTATAATAATATTTTGTTGTAAAATACATAATAAATAATATGTATCCATAATGAATCCTTTACTCAATTTATTTATATATTTGAAATGTTTAAATTTTTTACATTTCTATACGCTTTGCCACTATCGAGTCGGTCTTCAGCCATCTGAGTGTATGAATGAACTTGAATAAAATATTTGTTTACTGTATATATGTAAATGATTAAATACTTATGGAATTGAATCCTTGTCTATGTGTACTGTATTCTAATGAAATTATATTTGGTGAATACTAATTTTATCAATGGGAGGACATAATATGTCAATGCATTACTATCAAAATAATCATAGCCAATTTGTAAAATAATAAAAATATTTATAAACGTATATATTGTGAAAAACTATTATTTTTTAAGACGCCGTCGATTACTAGTTTTTTTTTTAAAACATTTAATATATACGCGAAGAATATCAGTGTAATTTAAACGTTCAAGTAAACTTTTAATGCCTAGAAAAATATTCATTATCATTTTTGAAACACGCTATAGGTGAAATTGCGGACTACGTCAGGGTTTTAACTTTACGTGATTTCACTGATAAATGAGCTACATAATGAATTATGCAAGGGAAGTAGGCCATTAGGCGTTGTTCTGTAATGCCCCACACTCCCCTCTGCATATTTTTTCGGCCGTCGTCTCCCGTTAACTAGATGCAAATCAAGGCATATAGCTTTATTCCAGGGACGTTTAGATGCTTCAAATGCCCAACGAAACAAAAACAACATTTTTTTATATATCATGCTACTTATATATTGTAAATTGATTGATGAATTGAATAAGACGAATAAAAGATATTGTTTCATAAATATTCTCACTAAATACAAAAAAAGTAGAAAATATGGAAAAAGTGAGATTTTGTTTCATTCATTTTTCTGTCCCAGTTTTTTTCGGTGTTATGAGATTTATTTTTTAACAATATATTTTTGATCTTCATTCAATCAGTTATATTTAGTGAAGGTTTCATATGGCTTAGATATATTTTTTTGAATGAACTAAAGTGAATTTATATTCATTTTCTCAGCATATTGTATGATTATTATATATTTCTTTTATGCATTATGTTTTTTCAAAGGTCAAATTTAGATTTCAATCCTGCAAGAATCGTACGATTTTTTCTTAACATCTTATCAATGAAAAAATATTATTATAAAGTTATAAAAATGTCACTCTATCATGAGGTCATTTTATTTACCACTCCAGTAAAAAAAATGCGTAAACATGGTTTTTATTTCACCCGTTGAAAAAATAAAAATCTCTTATAAACGGCTTATATTAATCCTCTCAAACAAAAAGTTTATAAAAGCAGAGGGAAATTCTCATTAAAGCGCACAGAAAAGGATAATGCTAATAATATAATACCTTCTTGGTGTCCTGGTATTCTGTATTTAAAATAGTATATTTAAAAAATTTAATAAGTGGCACTTTTTCGTTGCAAAACTGTTTTTATTTGCTAACACATGTATTTAAAATATAACTTTATAATGTAAATATAAAACATTAAACAATACAAAAAAGACAAGATGTTTATGAAATAACGCATTTAAATATGTATATTACTATTTTTATCATCAATTTTCACATCGTTTTGAATATATCATAAGTGCTATAAATTCGGCAAGCACAGCTTAGGAGTCGATTACGATAATCAGCCGAATGACAACATAGGTTGATTAAGAACGATCAGTTATTTGAGCGAGAAGTAAGAAAAAGTTCGTAATGATATATTTATTACTATACCAACCAGAATATTATTGAATCAAAAATGTGATGAAAAATGTCGTCTTGTGGTGCACATTTTGCTAAATGAAGATGAGATATTAATTTAATTTGCATTTAAAATCCTAATTGTAATAAAATACAGTTTTTTTCTTAAGTAAGCTTCAAAGTATTTATGTCACAAAAGATTGACTCAAGTAATATACAACGACAGTAAGGGTTTTAGTAATGGAGGTAGTAAAATATAATTTTTAAAAAAAACGTGGCAAACATGTGTACTTATTATTTTTTTATTTTTAATAAACCAAAATGAGAAAACGCACGAGCCGGTAATGCGTAAAGAGAGTTATGAATCCTAACTTGTATTTTTAAAAGCTAGAAGCGTCTTGAAACTTAACGAGGCAACAGACAGCTGTAAATATAAACATTTTGATGGCATCAGTTATCACTTTAATGTGGAGACAAAACCAGGCATCGTTGAAAATAAAGAGAAATAGAAAGACAAAGGAAAATTTTCAGAGAAATTTCTTTCAAAACAATCAAAATTGTTTCATTTATATTTGTGATTAACTTATTTTCTGGAGATTTGGCCATAATAAAGTAAATATAATCATCATCTCAATAAATGACTAATGACAATTTCTTTTGATAATAATACCTCAAATTTATGAAAACGTAAACATTAAACAACATCTATTGTAGAATATTATTATAATTATTATAAAAATTAAGTTTTTCTCACATAATATTGTTTCATCAAATAGAGTACTGACCAAGTAGAATACTACATTCAAACAAATATATCATGATACTGTTAATGACGGAGGCGTATACATATGTTGTTACAATAACAAACTTTGCTCCATGTAACAAGTCCCTGGAAGTTAGTAAAGCTCTCAAAGCAGCGGAGCATTGAAGGAGGCAAAATTCTTTGGACCAAACAGCAAGCAAGTAGCCATTTTTAACTGAAGAACTGCTTCAGCAAAAAACTTTGAAAGAATATTATAGTTTCCACCAAGACCAGTATTACAATGAGGGTTCTTCAACTAATAACCATTCAAAATATTACATTTATAGTCACGCGAGTTTTTTTGGTGTTTTATAAAAACAAATTCAACAAAATTAATTCGTGAAAAATTGATAAATAAATAACCTACATTAGTTATGGAATGGTTCGACGGAACATTATTTGACGGTAAAATCCAAATTTCAATTTGAATTTAGACAAATTGAGGCAATCGGTGAAGTGATCATTCTGCTAAGTGATGGTGGTTAAAGGCGCATGCACTGCATGTATTTACAATGAAACACGATTGCGGATAAATCAGATGAGGCCTTTGCGTGATTAGATCTTCTTTATATGAACTAGTCTCCAGTCATCTGATCTTTATCTTTATGTCCGAATTCCGGATTGACTTAGATTGGCAAAATCAGTTAAAAGGGCAAAGCATATACCGAACAAGTGCTACTGTAATTATAAATAAACAGCATGTAGACACATCCAAAGAAAAAAAACAAATCGTTTCTAGCTCTTGTTTTCTATGCAAACCTTAAAAAACTATAATATTATTATAAATATGGTTTTATTTTAGTATTTTTTTTATTATAACAATGTCAACTACCAATGACGCGTATAAGCTTATAATGAAGTATCTCAAACCAAGTAGCATACAACGAGAAATTGAGGTAAGTTAGTAACTCAGGTTACCTTTTTAAAAAATTGCGATGAGAAGAATGATGTTAGATAAAGACATTCTATAAACACACTACAAAAAACGATTAAAAATGTAGTATTATCTCGAAAATTCGAATCATGTACCTTACTGCGGAGTTGTTTGGTGTTTACCAGTCAGCCACAGAAACCATCATAAAACAATGTTTGTCTAAATGAGATATGTTTAACATAGAGAATCGTATTCAGTTTGAACTGTTTCTACAATATTGTAAAATTGATGGATTTCCTTCAAATGGAAGGCTTATCCGTAAATCAATCGAGATTAACCTAAGTAAAACTTAAAAATTATTTGAAAAGCATATTTGAAAGATAAATTAGTTTGAGTAAGTAATCGAGAAGTTATAATAATTTATCGTAAAGTGCGCAATAATGTTCTGTTAAAATGTTGTAGATAATATTTCAGCGCGATATCAATCATCGCCTGTCACTCATCAATCTTATAAAAACTTAAAAGAGAACCTTGCAATATCCCTCAAAATTTATGACACGCCTTGAATTATTACGCACAATAACTGCGCAAGTATTCGTTACGATTTTTTTCATTCATCAATTATGTATACTGTTTTCAAGAATTCAAAATCACTTATTATATATTTGTCAAATTATACCTAGCGACGAGAAACGTTTAATTTAACTATGGCATAATACGAAGAAAATAGCGAAGCACGTAATAAGATCCGAATCTTTCCAGATAAAATATTTTATTTTAATTACTTTTATGAATGTGAAATATGTATATTATACGAATCATATTAAAATATTTTTTAAAGATCTTACTAGTAGTAAATACCACAGTAAATATACAATTTATTTGACAAATCTTTCGACAGGTGGCATGAATTCAAAATAACTATGATAAATATATTTTGATTATTGTAAAAATATGAATAAATTTCTATTAAATTTTGATTTGTTTGAAACAACCCAGGCTTAGCATTTAGGCATCTTCAACCATTGACTGAATTCATTATTTCCCTTGTTCTTGATATCTACCAGTAATAAGATGCTAGCTAAATCAATATAAACAAAATATTTAAACTTTTTAAATGCAACATTTTATCTGCAATGTACTTATTATAAATAATCAGAGGTAAAGTTCAATTTAAAATAAACTTTTAGTTTATTCCTGCCCTTGAAATAAAAAATAACCCTATAATAATATGACATTTGATTTTTAAAATGAAATTCGACACAAAATAACTGTTCAGTTAAATTTTGATTTAACTTTACGGTAAAAAAAACACTATGCTGTAACCCATTTTCTATTTTTGTAGAGCAAGTTGACAAAACGAGAATTTTTTTACAGTTTTATGAAACAAGTTTAACAATAGAATAAAGAATTTTATAAGTAGTTCTTTAGAAATGCTGTTTTTAAAAGCACTTTCACAGAAAAATTTCTACTCAGCGAGTTCTTAAAGGTTCAAATTGAAATGTGTGAACATTAATATTCTTTGCAATGTAGGTATATTGTTTGTTTGCTTCATAAAATACTGAACATTCTAGAGATAGAGAGAGGTAAATTAACTTCGTCTAATGGTATCCCGCCTCAAATGGAATTATCTCAGGAACACTTAAATAGTTTCAAGTCGAGAAGTGTACATATAATACACCCTCGTACATGAATGCGTTGTGTCCCTAGAGTATTTAATGTAAAACCATGCAGTATATCGTAACATTACAAACACTTAGCTAAGTGAAACTTAAAACCATGGAGTTTATAAAGTTTTAAAACAAAATCTTCTAATCTTTAAGGTGCAATAATTTTTAAAATTCTACATTTCAATTGTTTAACTATTGCAGGAATGAAAATTAAATTGAGATATTTCGTAAACATATTTGAATAAATCACAGAATTGATGGTTTAGCCTTTTATTTAATATAATAAGAATAACTTTTACTAACTTATAATATTGTGCAGTATAAAAATTATTTGTTTTCGGGTTTTCGATTAATTTTAAAGTACTTACTTTATCTAGAACACAATACTTTATACTGCTTTTTAACTTCATGCGATAAGTGAAACTAATCCTGCATTTAAGAGAAAGTGAAAATCCTGCAGTTAAGGTGAAAAGTTAGTGGCTGATATATTTAGTTTTCTTAATTTGTTTGATCGTAATTTTACAAAAAAGAAGTAGTGAAAACTGTGATTTTTTAATCTATGACATATTTCAATGGCTTATTTTGTTGAAAATTAATACTGCCAAAATGGTTACAAGCAAACTGTACGTAAAGTAACTTATTAGAGTTTAGTTACATTTCACCAGATTAAATCTAGCAATAATAATTAACAGAAAGCCATTTGTATACAAAGTTAAACAATGCAAAACACAAAGATAAATAGATGGTGCAGTAGTTGTTCATCGAAACATATCAAATACCAAACTCGTAACCAGATAAAGGAAGCGTAGATATTATTTACAAAATCAAAATGTCAATATAAATTCACATTACGGCTCTACTCTCACAGCAAATAATGTAACAACATTTTGTACAATATTGCTCCAGAACGGCACTATTTATGTTTTGTCACAGTAAAGAAAACAGTGCGGTTACTCAACCACTTTAAATAAAGTAAACATTCAGCGTAATAAGAAGCTGTTAACGCGGTATTTAAATAATATTAAAAAATTGCACATTCATAATGATTTTCCATTGGATTTATTTAAGTACAATAATGATTTTTTAAAAAACATTCCAATTGCAGTTTATTTCTCTATGTGATGATAAATTTATGCAATTTCTTAACGGTCGTTTGCAATCATGCTTTTTCTTTGCTGATTCCTCGGTAACGACTTTCAGCGACGACGATATAAATTTTACGGTACGACGTTACATATTTTTTTAGCAACAAGAAGAAATACAAAAAAAAACAAACCAAATAATGTATTGATAAAATCGGTTCCGTATTGTTTTCTTACACGTTATTTTTCCGCCGTATTTGTATAGCGGCGATGTTCGATATTCGGCCTATAAGATTTTATTACGCTAAAAACCAAATAAGTTTTTTGAAAATAAGCATTTGATGTGACGTGTAGAGAGAAAACGTGTTTCCATTCAATTCATTTATATTAGTTATAGTCGACCGCCATTGCCATGAGTCTTAGCACTGTAAGCCTTCCAAGAAGTAGAAGCGACCTGAGAAACCCCCTGAGTCTAGGCATTCGTTCTGATCCCCAAATGGAAATCTCCAGACAAGACACTAGTTCTCTCTTCATCATATCAAGCTCTACTATAAACCAGAGAAACAGATTCTCAATCATTGTTGTTCAATATCAATCGCCTTTATGTTTCACGTTGACATCCTTTCATCAGCAAAATTAATAGTAATATTTTTAAGATGCATGGAGTTAAATTTTAAAAAAAAACATAGCATCTTATTTATAGCTAATTAATATATTTTATAAAAGCAGGAATTTACCATCCAAACAAACTACACCTAGTGTGTGACCTTACCTGGATGGAAAACGTAGATAAAATTAATACTATATCAATATTTTTCCTTGAATAAACACCAGAGAAATAATAAAGCAGGGATTGGAAAACAAAAAATACGCTTGAATAAATCATGACAAGTAAACAAACGGGCTTGTAATAATAGATTTCCAGATTGATAGAGGGTTTTTTGTGGCCGGAAGAAGAAATAATAAATATTCAGTAAGCGGCAAAAAATCATAATAATACTATGCTTCATAATCCTATGACAGACTGCGCAATATTTTCGGTTCATTTATATTTGACCGACAAATTAAATCGTGTTTATCCAATTATTACCTAAAATATTTAAGAAATCCTAGAATAACATAGTTGATCGAATAGAAAAAAAGGTAATGTGACACATGTGATAAATAAGATACCTAGTATTATTAAATCAAACGAAAGATAAATATTTTCGTAAAAAGAATTGATATTTTTTAATGATACTAAGATTTGATTCTTTATCATGTATTATACCAAATCTGTATTTTATTTTTTTACCTTTAAGCGATGCCCAGTGTCATATAGAAACTAATAAATCTTATCTCAACAATTATTGTTTACATAATATTTTGTAAAAGTATTTATTTTAAATTACTGTCATAATAAATCGAGGTATTGGGTATTAGAAAAAGTTAAGATTTAGAAAAAAATATTTTTATTTTAGTTATAAGCAAATTGTTTGTATTTAACTGTACGCTAAACTTGATTAGCATCTTTAGAGGTTCTACCGAGGGTTCAAGGAATAATGCTTTTCACAAGAAAAGAGAATAAATTAGTAAGAAAACTCTCTCCTCTGCGTAAATAATGAATTATTTAGAACTAATCTAAGTGTAAAAACTACCCGTACACAAAACTTTTCTGAGAGCATCGCATTAAAAAAAACAAACAGGAAGTATGTGCCGAAAGGGTGGACTCTTGGAAATGGTCTCATTAATTAACTCTTCTTTCCTTCGGTTTACTCAATTTAATTACTTCGGGACTATTCAGTAAGTTTTTACTTGAAAATAAGTTATTTTGCGTTAAATAAAGTGTTTAAAATTAGCTGTACTTAATTAATGCTTTTCCCTGAAAATTTATTGTGAAGTGTAGTGATATTAGTATGAAAATCAACTACAAATATAAAAAAGAAAGAAAATCCAAGATTAAGTTCTCTGTTGTAAGTAAGGTTTTTTTTATGATATACAACATAATTTATATTTACAATGACGAACTTACAATCGCAACTTTAACCCTTTGACGAGTATCGCCGCACGTATGCGGCGGCACTCTATAGGTCCGTATAGAGTATCGCCGCGTATGTGCGGCCGCGCGGTTTCATACAAATTTTTGTGCGCCTGGCTTCTAATTTCAATTAAAATTTGGTTTATAGATAACTCAAATATATTTGTCAATCATTTTTCTTCGTTTTATAACAAAATATTCGTTTTTAGCGAGAAAACAAATGCTTGAAATAAATGCAAATATTACGAACAAAATCGAATTTCGTAAACTTCTTATTTTTACTTTGTATGTTCTACCGAGAAACATCGTGAATTATGCTCCACAAACAGATGTTCTATCAAAAATTCCAGGCCTAAATTAGAGATAATCGTATTCAAAATTTTGCAAAATTATTAGTAAAATTTATTTTTTCTAAAATGTATAAAGATTTTGTCAGCGGTTCAGATGACGTCCTAGATGTATTATATACATATATAATCCAATGAAAATAGATTGATAAAAAATGGTAGTAAACATAATCTTATCATCAAACACTTTCAAAGTATCGAAGTATTTATCTTGATTTACCGAAGATTGAGTGAACAGGAAATAGATAGAAGATATCGATGACTTGTGTCTCAACTTGAACAATTCATCAGCTGGAGAAACTGATTCGGAAGATGAAGTTGAACCTACACCAGCTCGACGTCCTTGACGTGAAGAAAGGCAGTGGGAAGAGGCAGATTTCTCCCCTCGGATTTCTCTTTTTACCAGTGCAACATCCGGAATTCAGCCAGGGTATCAAAGGGACACTGAATTGAGCTTTTTTACACTTTTCTTCAATGATGATGTTATGTTATATGGTGACGGAAACTAATCGATATGCATGTCAAATGAGAACCGGCATTACTTCAAAATCTAAATTACAAAAATGGGTCGATACGGACATTTAGGAGATGTACGTTTTTTTCGGCACCATAAAGTTGCAGGTTTGGTCGGAAAAAAATCCATGAAAGATTATTGGTCAACAAATAATTGTTACCCCTTTTTTAGAGTTCTCTTCTCCCAAGATCGTTTTTTTCTGTTACTGCGAGCACTTCACTTTGCAGATAACACCATCCGCAGCCCTGATCGATTACAAAAAATCAGGCCACTATTAGATCCAATACAATCATTATATAAAGCTGTCTTTCATCCGTTCCGAAATTTATGCATCGATGAAAGTCTTTTACTTTGAAAAGGGCGATTGTCTTTCAGAATTTATATTTCATCGAAAAGGCATCGGTTCGGAATAAAAATATTTGTTTTTTGCGATGTTGAGACGGGCTATGTATTGGATATAATTGTCTACACGGGAGCCGCAACAGATATGGAAATTGATACAAATGTATGTATATCTGGATCGGTTGTAAAAATATTGCCCCATGATAATTTGCTAAAGGGACATGGATTATTTATTGATAATTGGTACACGAGTCCAGCATTATTTGATTACCTTTTTGATAATCAAACTCAAGCTAGCAGTACTGTCCGACCTAATCGTAAAAGTTTTCCGAAATTTCCAGTAGGAAAGCAAACTCGTGGCTATGTGAAATATTTGCATTCTGGACTATTTATTAGCTATAAAATGGAAGGACAAACGGGAGGTGTATATGCTCAAAACCAAAACCGAAAAAAGTTATTTCTAATGCAATCAATTATTCAATAAGGGGAAACATTAGTAAGCCAGAAGCTGTTCTCGATTATAATCTAAACATGGGAATTGTTGACAAAACGGATATGATGATTAGTTTCATGGATTGTTCAAGGAAATCCCTAAGGTGGTATAAAAAAAAATCTTTCGACTCTTGGATGTATCGACTCTATACGGAGTTAAATCAGGGGAAAATACACACGGAGGAAATGTTTTGTGTGCAGTCATTCCAAAATTCGTCCAGTAAAGAGGAAAGACACAATATTTATGTGTGTTGGATGTGATTTTCCACTGTGCATATCCGTGTTTTGAGGAATACCACACGAAAAGAAAATTTTAACGTCCTATTTTCCTATTATCTCTGTATAAACTTATCATGTCTTACTTCATAAACAATTTTATTTTCCGATTACTCGTAATAATTTTCAATTATCGAAAAATCTATTTTCCCTATTATTTATTCCAAAGTATAGTGTATATATAAACACATAGTGTGTGTATAAAAATATACATAGGTGTGTATACAGTGACGGCTGGTGACGGGGTGTTGGGAGGTGCAATGGAAGATTCAACCATTTTTGCAAGAGTTCTTTCCTATTCATTGGATTTTAAAACACTTCTATAGCATGGACTTTCAATTCAGATGTTCGCAATACCAACTGTTTCTCTTGTGTAGTACGGAAAAATAGTTGAATCTTCCTTGTGCACCCCCCAGCACCCCGTCACCAGCCGTCACTGTGTGTATAAATCAATAGTGTGAGTACAAACGCAGTGTACAATTATTTTCTTAGGTTTCGGGTAAGTTTATACAATGACACTTTACTTAAATTATCTTTTTATAAGGTACATTTCTTTTTATGATCTCGCACTAATAAATCTTTAAAAAAAAATTATTCAAAAACTTTTTGTAAAATGTTGAGAACCACTGACCTTGTCCGACTAAAAATTATAATTGAACGATTCTTTTTATAATCTAGCGCTACTAAATTAAAGAAAATATTTTCTTGAAAAACTTAATGTATGAAAAATGTTGAGAACCACTGACTTGGTCTAATTATGTATAGTTGAAAATGCATTTCTTCTTATAATCTAGCACTTATAATTTTTTTTAAATATGTCTTGAAAAATTTTCTTTATGTAAAATGTTGAGAACCGCTGATTTTTCCAAATATAATTTATAATGTAATCAGAAAAGGTACAAAATTAATTATCCTTGTGAAAAAAAATAATAAATTCATGATTTAATTAATCAAATCAATCAAATAAAAATTAATAAATACTTCAAAATTAACTCACTCCCGAGGTGTATACCATATAAAATCAACTCACTAATCAAAGGGTTAAGATATAATGGCTTACTTATACTCTGTCTTACTTGTATGGTGGATTATGCGTACTATTTCTAATTAATTTATTAGAATTATGAATGTAATGGATATTTTCTTAGGAGTACAATGTGTTTTTTTCTCGTTGCTTATTTATCAAAAAAATCTTCGCCACTGATTAGTTTCATTAAATATTTTAATTAAAAAATACATACAAATACTTTACTTAAAAATATTATCGAAATCTAGCGTCGAATGTTTTTAATAATTTAATTTGGTTGTATTTATCAATTCTAAAAGTTTATACCATTGTCTAGAGTGTCTAGACTATAAGTTCTTTAAGTTCTTCTATAAGTTCTTCTTTAAAGACAATTATTTCACATGATTTTTATTTTTTTTCAATTAAATTCTCGTCTCTGATGGATACATTTCTTTCCAATCATCAACTATCTCGTCCTTAAAAACTGTGTTTTCTGGGAACGGCTAAACTATTAGTCATTTCTCAGTCCTATGTTTATCCTGACAAGAAAAAGGACTAAGATTCTGAATTAAATGTATTATTAAGAAAAAGATCAATTACGAGTCCACAGGCTTTCAACAAGGAGCAGATATAAAATGATATTTTTTTTTCAAAATCGACTCTCATTTAATTAATAAAATACTTGATATTTATATACTCACGCAATTTTTTTAAAAAAGCCCAAAGAATATTTTGAGACGACTTTAAATTGTGTATTTTAGTTTTATCATATACATTGAAAAAATAAGCACTGTCAATTAAAATATACGATTTCATCGTAAAATTATAACTTTTCCACTCCACAAGTCTCGGTAACTAACAGTGGCGTGGTTTATTAAGAAAAGTTTTGTAAAACTCTGTGAAGATAATAAAATTAATAAAGTTTGTTGTACATTTTGGTATTCAAAGATGAATTATTTATTACGGTCGAGCGCGGATTATGTTTCTTGTAGAAGGGAAAAAAACCAGAGAATTATTGGTGTAGTTGAAGAAGTTTCCCTAATCTCAAATAATCCACATACTATATAAGAAGTGAGGAGATTAGAACTTTTATATCGCAATCAATGATACATTTTTACCTTTGGCAATATATTTTGTGTGTGTTATTCGAAAACTTATGGTGAAGTTATAAGCGCAACTTACATGATAAAATAAATTCAATTTACTTGTTTTGCTGATATCAAGTTTACTTCAAGTTTTTCGAGCAAATTTTTTTAATATGCATTCCAAATCCTAATTCGTCGTATTCTTTATTTAAAAAATACATATTTAGCGTCACAATAAATTAATAATATAAAGAATGTCAGCTAAAAATGGTTGCAAGACCGTGACCAGACTTGTTCTTAATAAATTAATTTGTGCAATAAGTAAAAAATGTTCTATTATAATGCCATTCCGCCAAGTTTTGACAGTGAATCATCTTATAAGTGATACATAATGATTTGAAATAAAAAAATATTTAAATCTTATGCTTAGATTTTTAGGAATCGAACCAAGAACCTTCAGATCATAAATGGGATTCTTAAATTTTGAATTAACATGCCAACAAGAATTAACGAAAGAATTCAAAATTTCACATCACATCATGTAGTTTTCGATCATCGTTGATAACAGTTCATACACATATATGTAAGTACTATATTTACAATAAATATAGAAATTAATATTATAATTTGAATCATAAAAGAAGAAACTTTGTAACGCTCGTAAAATTACCAAAAAGATAATTAAAAATAATAAGAGCTGAATTAATTGGCTTTGTAATATTCAAAACTTAAAAAGTAGAGCTCTTTACTATTTTGCTATTTCAAAAGTATATAAATAAGGTGAATTTACTGAGAGTAAATATGAAGTACCGTAAGCGCACGGAAACCTTATTAAAACATTTTCGTTTGACTCCACACAAAATGTTGATGATAATGGAAGATACCGAGGAAGATGTTAGCATAACAGAAGTAAAAGGAAAGTACTTTAAAATAAATTCCGTTCTCACCCAATAAACTCAGCCTGCATTACATCTCAGGTATTCTTAGTTTATGATAAAATAAATTCATTTTCTTTTCGAGTCCACAATATCTTTTAACAACAATTTGCGGGTGCTAATTTTAACCATTTTTGCTTTTAATTTTCGGCATATTATCTTATTATATAGTTAATTATCAACCGTTAAGTATTCCAAGCGCTCGATTTCTCATATTCAAGAAGAAAAGAAAAAATTGGAGTTAAACAAGTAATTTCTCACTCTCTACGCATCATCTTAGTTTCAAATATTTTACAAAATGATCAAAGACATATATGGCATTTTTGCTATACATATATGATTCATTTGGATTTCAGCCATTGATTATCTTACCAATTAAAAACTTAAAAACACTGACCACTCTGCGACCGACAAAAAACTAATGAAATGCTAATTAAAAATAAATTATATTTTTGTTATAATAACAGACTCAACAACAATATACATTATAAACATGGTTTTTTCTAGAAACAAAATTTTTCGTAACGATAAATATCAACAATTTAGTGTAAATATATTAAGTTATAATTATTGAATAGGTACACAAATATTATTCAAAATACCATAATAAATATTTAATGATTTTACTATGGCAGACTAATAATTTATATCTTACAGGCTTGAATAAAAAAAGATAATAATTTTTCAAGTAAAAGTTTTTAAATTTACTTAAAGTGTGAAGTCTTGATAAGTAGGTCTTAATATTCATTGCTTTATTCATTTTACACGTTAAACAAGAAAGATTAAATTTTGGTGTTCATACAATTAATGTTTTCCACTGGATATACTTTTAATGCGGTTAATTTATTCAGAATATTTTGATTTTATGAACATTTATGAGATTATAAAAGCGGCATGTCTTAGGAACCGTGTTAAAAAATACAATCTATATATTTTTTAGTAATACGTTTCGTTTTCTTAAGTTAATTATTCGCATAGTTGTGTAGATTTACCGTTTTCATTTGTGATTCATATTTTTCATTTGTTTTATGTCATGCGGGCTTAAAAATCTTTCGTATAATCTTGTTTTGCTAAATAATTTCCAAGACAACAAACAAACCCTATTCAATATGAAGAAAAAATCACGCCTCGTGTAAGCAAAAAGAATGCTTTATTCTATATTATTATAAGATAATCCATAAAAGATGAATGAAGATCTCAGATGTGGATTTTTTTGTTAGTATAATATCGTCTCACCAAAAATTGACAGATAGTAATAATGAAATAAGTAACTCTAGATATGCAACATAATCAAAAGGTTCGTCATTTTTAAGGTTAACGTAACTAAAAATCTGAATTATTTATCGAGAAATACTTTTTTAAATAATAATATTAAATTTGTTTGCTGAAAATCTTATGGCAAAAAACGTTACTCATTAAATGAATCAACTTCAAGTCACCTGACAATGAAAAATAAGTTCAGTTTCAAAAGCAGCATTTTCCAGTTCAGTTGTGATCAGCAATAACATAATAACAACTGTTCTAGTGTGTTCTGTAGTATGCCTCGTGCTATATTTAATAAAGTATTAAAATACATTTCCTTAATTTTATTGACCTTGAAATGGTCTTGACTGAAAATGTTCAAACTTTTTATCCTTTATCACTCACTGCGTGAAATTTATCCTTTACTTTGTTATTAAAGAGCTCTGTAAAGGGAGTAAGTATTAAGTTAATAGATAAGGGACGTCGGAAAAGCATTGCCTTCTTTTTTACCACGTTCTAATTCCACTCAGCGGTGGCCACTCCACGAACGAAACATTTTTCTCGTAGTCACCATTTCATACAAATTTAGCCCTTAAGCAACGCTCAGAAGTATAGGGGAAATATCTTTAATGCATTGTATAAAATAATCTCTTTAAGATTATTTGGCCTGCTGAGCTTTAGTTGCTCTGTGGCTAAGTTTATACCCTGAACACGAATGTATCTAAAAAGTAATTATTCGATGAGGGAAAAAGTACACACGACTTCTGTTTTTGATTTTATCGAAATGAATTTTCTGTAGCGGGTGCTGTTTAATTATGTTATAACATAATTTAACAAAGCATACACATTTTAAAAGAAAGAATTATTAACATTTCTCAAAATATGTATAATACACGGCATTAAGCGTACAAACAAGAATTGGATATATTTTTATATTCTCGATTAAGAATACTACAACAAAATTAATAATGAACATTTTATTAATGTATTTTTGTATTAAGTAAACTTCAATAGGAAAAATTAGAAGATAATACAGTCAAACATACAGAATATCAACTGTACAATTTTATGTGATGGTCAATAAGTTTAATTTAAAAAGTAAGCTTAAGTAAAAATATTCAAATTTTATCAAAAATCAACAAAAAAAATATTTTGAGCAAGGCATTTAATTATACGGTAAGAAAAATAACAATGTTCGATAGTTCTGACGAAGGCGTAAGCCGAAATAGCTATCAACAAATATAAAAAATAATTTATGTAGAACTAAAATACATTGTTATTTTTCTTACCGTATTATAATGGAGTCCTACCAAGTAAATGCCTACTCAATCAATAAATAGGCATTTAATTCTTTATATTTCAAATCGCCTTCTTCTCATCTTTAAATTGTATAGCTAACATTAACTTAAGTAATAATATTTTTACTGTCACTTATTTTTTATTAATATTTTGATATTTTCGATGGCGGTAACTTTGTGGAAGTTCATTTTAATATAATATTTTTATGTTAGTGATGGCTTATCTTAAATGTTAAGTTTAATATTATCCTACAATTACACGCGGCTTTAGCAATAAATTATTATTATTCAAATATTTTTTGTTATAGAAGCAATATCACATATTTGTTGATTTTAAATGCAGTGGATCTTTTTACTAGTTTGATCAGTTGCCATATTTTTTAAGATTTTTATTTTCGAGCTGCATAAGCCTGAAATAATTATAGAGCTCTTTTTAATATGTAATCACACGTAAAAGATACACTCAGTGTTCACCCCCCGAGAGATTAAACTTCTCGTTTCAAATTGTTTAAATATTTTGCTGTTTCCTATTTGGTATTAAAGTTTCTTGATAACATAATCAAAGATTATGATCCGTCATGTTCAATGTAACTTTTTTATCCGCGATGAAAGACAGGTTTTTCAATAGAAATCTGATAACCAAAAACTGATATATCCTTTTTTACCTGAATCATACCCTTATATATGAGGTTTGCGTATTTTATTGATATCTTTAAATACCAAATCTATTTTGTGTCTATGTGCCAAATCTATGTGTTATATTATTATTATTAAACCACGTTTTAACTAACGAAATTTTACAATAGAAAGCTAGTTTTGTGAATCCCAGCTCGTGACATATGGAAATGTACAAAATTTTAACGATTCGACTTTGGCTATGACGTACCAAAAACCACCCTTCGTCGATTTTTTAAATCATTTCTTTTGATTTCGGGAGCAAGATAACTTTGACACAGCCTTCAAAATACCAGTTAAAAAATCAATCAATAAATGATTTACATATATTTCTGGTACTTACTATCTAACTATGAAAGGCTAGATTATGTCATTTGACGGTAAAAAATAGTTTTACCAAACATGCTCTTCCCTTAATGAAATTTGATAGAGATAAATGCCAAAAGTAAATGAAATGACTCCACTAAAACTAAACCAAACAAGAATCTAACATTTTGGAAATTCTTGAGTTTGCAATTATTTTATATCGCAAGTTTACGTTTCTACGTCCATTGGTTTATCGCGACATTTCCGCTTAAAGCGCATTCGACGACCTCTAAATCGAGTTCCATTTACTGAAAATCTTAAGTTAAATACTATGCCACGAACAGAGAGCGATGTGCATTGGCTTTTATGTAATATTGCAAAATTTTCCAAACTATTTGAAAGAGGCTTCTCTATAAATAATATAAACAATATAATATATTCGAAGAACTAACTTACTAAACTTCTCAATTTAGCATACAAGTTTTAGAAGGTTATCTTCGATGATTATCATTTCAAAAAAACATACAGGAATAATAAAAATGAAATTCTTTTGATTAATATTATAAATTATAAACTGTACTAGAAATAACAATTGTATATTTTGCTGCTAAAAGGATTTATTTAAATTGTTTCAAATATATTACGAATATGTAATTTAATTATTTTTCGAAATAAATAGATATGTAGATGTAGAAGCAAACACTTCAATATTTTTGGAATGCTCCTTAAAAATACTTAAAAGCATTCGCAAAAATGTCCAACAGAACTGTAGAAGAAAAAATAATTAAAGTTTCGCCATAACACTCATCTCTGGTGATTTATTTAAAAGCGTCAGCATACACCGGAATAGCAGCACTTGCGGAAACACTAAACTAACCGATCTTACTACATACCAACTTGAAAACGAGATCCCTTCCTATTATTTTTTATTTGAACTGGCGCCGGAAACTTTTCGAAGATAGTTTCTTTGACAACTACAATAGCAAGTAAGAAATAAATTGAAATATTAATATTGATTAAGAATGAGCTTTTGGAATTTATTTTTATTTCCTAATTAATCTCTTTTTTTTGTATACACCATTATGCAGAAAGAATAAAAGACCATTTTTTGCAGTCGAGAGCAAACTAGTAAATTGAAATGAGTGCAATCTAAATAAATTAAAGTACTCTTAATAACCACATCCACTTAATAAAACTTTTGCGCTATAATGTTAAGTTTCGTTTATTTCAGCCAATTTTCTTTAAAACTGTTTGGTTTCTGGTATTCACAGTTTTTTTTCGATAGCACATAAATGATTTAAATTCATTGAAATTGATCTGCACATTTACACAAAACATATTCGATAAATAATATGTTATCTTTATTAAAAAAAAATGCAATGCAATTTGTCAAATTTATAAAATAGAGATCAATACAGTTTGTTCTTATGATATTTAGTGAAAAAAATAATATTTTATTGAAATTCGAAGCGCATATTTATAACACAATACAAAATTAATGTATTATTTATGTCTGTAGAATTTTTGCTAATGGAAATAATAAGACAATTATAATGGTTCTAATAGATTCTCTATAGACATAGCAGACAACAAGGTAACAAACAATGGAGTATCGTTTTTCAAAATAGTATCATGTTACAAAATCATTTTCTTTTTTATCTTCCATTAGTAGAATTCTTAAGGACTTACTGTCATATTGAATAAAAAGATTTCTGTATTCTTTCATTTGAATGTGTATTTACTTACAAATAAAATAAAGATTTTACATGGTTTATTTTTAATGCTTTGATTAAAAATAAGTGTGCGTCATTTTTAATATAATACATTTTTACCAATAAGCAATTAAGAACGAAAAAGATTATGTATGCAATTTTGATTCTTTAAACACGTCAAAATCGATTATTCATAACGAAAAACTATTAAAAACTAAAAAATACAATCTAAATAAAGAAAGAATACTTTTTAAAAAATACAAAAGTGTACATTTGAATAAATACTATAAATTAAACGTCAAAGCTTTGTAAACATATTATATATGTATTACGCACTAACTTTTTTACATCGTTAAGCTGATTTCATATTTCTGATATTCATAAAAATTAATGGTTGAAGAATTATTCTTAGACGAAAGTTATTTTGAATTGCAAAAGTCATAAATTTGAAATAAACATAATAATAATTGGTAGAAGCGCAATTGTGGCCAACGTTCGTTATTCGTTGGATAGCTTTTCCATATCCCAAGAGATAGACATAGACCCTATACCAAGAATACTATTGTACTCAATTAAACTGAGTACTCTCATCCATTGGAACGAGTTGAAATTGCGAAAAATACGGCAGTGCAGTTTAATGGGTTCACAACAAGAATGGATTGTGCGTTCGAGCAATAAATATTTAGACTTTTCGGATATTTGTTGCCTGGAATACGAAGCACTAAAGCTTTAACTCTGTGTGAAGCGATATACTAAAACAAGATAGAAGCTACATCTTTTTACGAGTATTATGTAACGACCCAGTATTAACGTTATCTTAAAAAGGGTATTGCGTATGTTGAATGCCATTTTATCTCTTTTCGAATTGTGTAAAAAGTGATTCGCCAAATAAGAGTCGACAGTTTTTCCCTTTCTCTTACTCAATAAGAAACAAACTATTATTTTAGATGATTTAAATTATCAATAACCGGTCTTGACAAGTATTTATTTTTTCATTTCGAATATAATTGTGTTATAAATACAGTTTTAATTTCAAGATGAAATTTTATGAACTTAAATGAATGTGATTGACAATAAATGTAGTTAGTCTCAATTTAATGATAAATGCATTCATATGAAATATACACGATAAACATAAAAAAATGGGATTTTTTTTTATGTTTTCTTATCAAATCTTATCTTTCTAACCAAATATTCTACTTATGTGTCGTATCTATGTGTTTTTTTAATGTTTTATATAATATCGGTTAATAATTTCCAATAAAACCCATTATGGTGAGAAATTAAGTTTTATATTTTAAAATAAAAATAGCTTAGATAATTCCACGTATTTTGCTACTATTTGTGACACTTGTTTCGAACCTTCAGATGCATCTTCAGACTATCTTGCTATAGTAAAATTTGCATAATTAATAAAGTACGAATGATTCTAATATTCTAACATGACATATGGTAAAAATAAAAAAAAGGTAGCAAGGAGGGGAGGATATAAACAAATAAACAATAATCATACCATTTATGACGTTAACATTACATAATTATTGACTTATGAGTTGCATCAATACGTGGAATAGTGCTTTAAGTTATTTTAAATTTTATATTAAAATAAACTTTGACATAGTTACCGCCGAATCTATCGAATAATGTGTTTTACAGACTGATATGATTCTGAAAAAGAAGAGTTTATATAATTAACTAAGAATTATTTAAGTTAATTAAGAATTATTTGAATCGTTGGAAGGGATTTCTTCAACAATTGAAAGTTTAGATATAATAAAATGATTTTGCCGTCTCTTCTTCGTATTGCACCGCAATCACTTATAGAGAAGTTCGCTGTCGTTTAATCCTCGGCATTAGGCTTAGTCTGCACGATGCAAAGATTTAATGCTAACAATGAACTTATCCATAACAAAAGGGTTTGAGAGTATAAGTAATTGCTACGATATTAGAAGCATCGTCCTTGTTTTATTGCTCATCAAAAAATTTTAGTGGAGTACAGTGGCTAATATTATAATTTTAAGGATACAATCTAGAGCATAATTTTACGCCACGTAATCAAACGACTTACATTTATTGATTCATTAAAACGTAGTCTGCAAAATAAGAATATAATTTTAAATTGTCGTCAGAATAATATTTATATAATTTAAAAGAAAATAAATGCTCACATATCAATGATTTCTTATTTTTAATAATCAATGTTTTTTCCACATTACTAAAAAAATGTTATTTTCATTATTGATTTATTACAAAAACGTGCATCGAATGGAAAATCAAAACACGCTTTCATGCTTCGGTTTTGATTAAAAAAATCGCATATAATTTTAACTTACAACAAAAAAATATTTACGATTAGAAAGAAATATTTACTATTTTTTTCAAATTAATGTTTTCATAATTTTTCATAATTGAACAAATCAATTTCCTTGTGATGAATGATGAATCATAATAAAATAGTGAGTACGTACACAACGTTTTAATTTTAATATATAAAAAATATACAGAACTTAAGAAACCCTATATTCATAAAAAAACGTTCAATCACACACTAACAAAATATAATATACAAAAGTCTATGTGAGTCATTTTGACAAAGTTATCAAATAAGTGATCCTGTTGTTTCTTAAATATTTTTGAGATAAGATTTGTTCGCTTAGTAAGTCTAAACGCCACTGGGAAATGGCGTGGAATAAAGGTTCCAGATAATCGGCAGATGACAGAAGACGATGAGATATGCTAAACGTACCTGAGGGAAATTATCTTCACAATTGTGTCTCTTGAGCAACAAAAATTATCATTCCGCTTTAATTTACGGTACGTTATGAGGGAAACAAAATATGCTTAAATTTTAGTATAATATTTTGAAAATACGAAAGAGGATTAATTGGGGCTTTTAAATTTGCATAAAAAGTCATTTAAATTATGACCCCTTTTTAAGTTCTATTCAGAATTTATATAATCTGTTTTGAGTTATTTAACATTTATTTTGTAATACTATAATATCATCCTAGACAAATGAACCTTAAAACATATTTTGCATCTTATTTCCAAAACATACGTGCTTACGTAGTTTCTTGCAGATACATTTTCTAAGTTCAAGTTTTCACTGTTTTTGACTCTTTCACTCTTGGTCTTCATATTTTTCAGCCATGTACATATGTTTTTTTGTGGTACATATAAATACAAATACTAACATTCAATAATGGTTATTTATTCAAAATATTGCAAAATTTCCAGCTTAGAGGCATTCTTAAGCGATTGAAGCGTAATTTATTGTAATGTATTTCAAGTATTTTGAATTGTTAATAGTTAAGAAAATACAGCGTACAACATAAATAAAAGAATTTCGTATTCTAAAAAAGAAAGAACTTAAATTGCTCATCTCAAATAGATAATCTTGCAAAATAAATCATTTACAAATTTCTCTCGCCTCAACAATAATTTTCAACCATAACAATGTTCAAATTGTTCAATTCATGCATAAATAACAAAATTAAATGAGAAAAAAAAGTGAGAAATAAGGAAAAAGTTCTCTTAGATTTTTTTAAATCCCATTTTTAGCAATGATTTAAACGATGATAAAATCAACAGTCCACCCTTACTTGTCTTGTTTGAGAGACAAAGAAAAACGCTAAGCAAAAAAGAATGGTTGGGAAAAAACAATTGATCCACAAACGAACGGCAAAAAGGGACGTCGTTATTTCGCACGAAGACGATCATTTAAATCTCTCCCCTGGCCTTCGCATTTGTCCGATGACTGGGATCATGGACACTTTATTTCAAAAACTTGACACTCGACTTAATTGAAAAAGAAATGTCATTATTTTTATAGACTTACAATACCACCAAACTTTTATCGTTATAACATCGATTGTAATAAAATTGTTATGCTATATATAGATCGGCACTAAATTACATCAATCTTGTACTACAAAATATTTTACGGATTAAAAATATTTTAGTTTGTTCTAAAAATATAGAACTGTACACCGAATTACATATCCAGATTTCAACAGTAATCATTCAATTAGTCAAATTTAGTTCTAAGTAAATATTTTATAAGACAAATAGCATGTTCATAAGTCAGATAACTCACAAAGAACATCTGTAAAAAAGATGGATATATTTTTACACAGCAATAAAAACAACAACTGCTTATGAAATAGTGTTCAACTAAATAAACTTAAAAAGGTTACTGAAGGTGTCGTAAATAATATCTATTTACGGTAATAAATATAAAAGTAGTAAAATTTGTAATGAATTGTTTGCATAACTGATTTATGATTGGACCTTATATGGCACAGTGTTTACAGGGTGTTTTTGACTCCACATTTCAAATACAAAGAGTCGCACTAGGGAGCGGGGAGTCAAGGGGCCCTCATTTGTCATCTGTCGTAGACCGTCACCACATCGCGGCCTGTCTACGCCGCGCCGTAGCACTGTCGTACCACGATGAAGGAAAAATCTCCGAGGGCCAATTGGCAAAATGCCTCAAACTTCTGGTCTGGGTAATATTTATCACTTTTACGACCGTAATACACAGCAAAACATGCGAAAGTGTAAACACACAGAATGTCCTAAATCGTTTTTTTAACAATTTATCGGGCGGTTCTTAAGTTTCAATTACTTTTTATTAACATACAATTAACATGATTTTATTTTTAAGTAAATGTAACATTTCGATTAACCACACAATATATTATATGTATTTTATACATTTTAATCATACTACGGTTCTATAGAATGCATTTTTAAATAAATAAATTAAAAATATATGTATTGGACATTAAATCATTTGAAATGTGCTCATAATAAGACGAAAATTATTTACTACCGATATTATTTTAAATTACTAAAAAAGAGCTCAACCTCACTGAAAATATAAATATAAACAGATATGAAATAAAATTTTATATTAAGCGGTATACGTCTCATAAGTTTTTAATATAAACAACCCAAGTGCTTTTTTACGTAAGAATTCATTATACATTAGATTAATAAAATAAGCTTCATGTGAGTGGCTACCGAGCTGATTCGCGTATTGCATATTTTAAGGCGTGTGAAATGTTTTACATAACATCAACCAGTTACGGGCTTTATTAATTAAAAATGCTATCGGTGACTGTTTCAAAAGAAGCGTCAGACTTCTTTTCATAGGTCAAAAAATAATTGTCAAAAATACGCACTTAATTCCAGCTATCTTTCTGATTCCAATGCCAATGATTCGTATAGTAATTCGTATATGAGTGATATATTTCAAAATATAAGCTCAAAATAAATTGATATTTGAATGATATTTTCAATGCAGAAAAAAATATAATACTTTTCACAACAAATAATATATCTAGACAATCTATTTCATAAAAATAATCATCACCGGCAATAGTGTTTTGTGTTTATTTTATAAAAAAACACCATGTGGGAAAAGTGTTCTGATGATGGACGACTCTTTTTGTTTTTTTTAATGTCACAGTGAAAAGTTACGACTGAAACATTTAAATTGAAAATTTGGATACCATAAATTTTCAGCTAAATGTGTGTTTTAATATAGTAAGATATTTATTCCTTGTTCATAAATGCAAACTTTTAAATATAAAATAAGAAAAAAATATATTCTTTTATATTATTAAATTATGTACAAATAATAAAGCGTTAGAAGTATTTCAACAACGATGGTAACTAAAAAGTATTATACAATTTGAATATGAGTAACACATTTCTTCCGTTTCATGAATTCAATTGTGTTAAATATTTCCAAAATAATAAATATAAAGCTACAAATGTTTCATAAAACTTGTTTCGTTCAACGTGAATCACGTAATTCATAGTTACGGATCATTTTCCAATATAGTCGGAAAAGGCAATATGCAACACCGTGAAATAGGTTACGCTTTGCAGTAAAGTTCCATTTGATATTTTTCAAACGTTTCGCCTTTAAAATAAGATAAATTTGAATTCATAATATACAATGCGATGATGTTTTATTGAGGTTTCAATATTTGAGTAAAATAGAAAACAGTGTTTTCAATTAGTATATGTTGTCGTTTATTTTGTCTTGAAGTCAATATATTTTCACGTTCTAGTGATTTGAAATCAGACCAAAATTCAACAAACAAATTTAGTGTTCACCCCCTTACGAAGTTCTCGAGAAAGGAGCGACTTACTTACTCAAGTATGATTTACTGCCGGCTTCCTTTCATACAAAACCTTCAATTTCCTCTAGCAGGTGTATAGACACGCTGCAAGAAAACGGTGCTTTGTTTAAAGAGAACGAAGCTAGCTCTATGTGGAGGAAGTGAGACGAGGCATCACTAAAAGAGAAACCGACTGTGCAAGGGTTGGTGGGGTGTTAGGGAGAGCAAAGAAAGAGTCTCTCATCGGAAATTAATGAGAATGCTAAGAGTCAAGAAAAGAAAGGGAGTTAAGCACCAAGAGAGGTAAGGTAATTGCATTTAATAGTGTACGGTGAATTATTTTGAAAAATTTGTCACTCGTTTGTATTACGATGATAAATAATCTTTTAGCTGTTAGAATCTGTGTGATTTAAAAAAATAAAAATACTTAATATACCAATATTTCACAATGAAATTTTTCTGTTTTCAACATAATTCGCAATCAAAAAATTGCGACATGCAATCGCACTGTATCTATTGCCGAGTGGATGAAATCGAATGTTTTATATTCAATTAAAAGGGATGAATGTAAATTTTATCCGCACTGATTTCATCTTAACAAACAAAAACTCCGTTTTTATCAACTGAAGTTACGTTTTCGATTATTAAATTGAATGCGCATAAAAAATGGATGTATTATCAATTTAAACGTATTTAACTGCCAACTCTTTGTTAGTATGGCATTATAATATAAAATTGAAAAAAACACATTTTAGTAAAAATTCTATATTTTTCAATTTCAATAAAATTAAAAAAAGAATTAGTACTAGGTACTTCCACATATGTAAATATTGCATAATAATCATGACCGGCTTAGCATAATGCAAATAATATATTTCTCTTATTAAAATCATTCATACTTGAGACAGTCAATTCGAGTTATAGTTCATGTAAATATAAAACTTTTAGTAGATCAACAAAAAATCATACCCATAACTGAAACACGGGTATATAATTTGTAGACTAAGCAAATATATACAGCGATTGTTCAGGATATCTTGCTGTAGAATTGATTCTGACGAAGACGGATCACATTTCACGAAAGAACTTTTCTTTACGATTAATGTACTAACGTTCGTAGTAAACGATTATTAATTAAGATACGATGTGACAGATTTATTTTCATATTGAAATGAAGGAGTCTTTTTATAAATATTTGATCTAAAACTTACAGAAATTATATTCGATCGCTTTCTCAAAAATACTAAATTATTTAAAACCATTACAATAATTTGCCAGATTTTTTTTTATAATTTTAGTACATGGATACATTTATAAAACTACTTACGGTAATTCATTTTTTTATTGTAGTTTTCTCTAAATTCTACGGTAATAAATCTCTCAAAAAATTTCATGAAGAAGAAAAATAACAACTTTATTGAGGCATATTATATTTGGACTAAATTATCCGAAAACTAATTTCTCACAATGTCTATTGTTTCAGAGCATAAAAACTTTAATCCCACGTTGATTTTTTTCTTTCAAGTTTTTATTTCTACTATTGTTTGTGTGAAAACCACAATCCATTAACTGTTGTAATATTATTTCTCTCATATCACTTTATTCTATTTCTGCTTCGAATTTAAAAAATCGTCCATCATTAAAGCTTGAGCCATCCATTATGCTAGACCGTTTTATTCCAGAAAGAAAAGAAAGACAACGTTCAAAGCTGACGGGATAATCTCGGATCCTTTTCACGGAAGATAAGGAGGTAGAAGCGTTTTCTGAGCTAAGTGTTGGAAACGGAAGCACTCACTCATCAACACAACGACCAGCTCTAATAACTCAATTATTATCGAATCACACAGAGCTGAACTTTTATTTTAAAACCACGCTTAAAATAGCTTCGTTTTCTATCTTTTCAGGAAAGCTGCTGGTAATTTGTTATGACTATTTAGAATGAAATCGATATATATTTCAATATTTTAAGCGTCATAAAACAGTGATTACGCAGTTTAGTGTAATATGCAATAAACAAAATAATAAGAGTCAGTTAAATATGATGTGTATTTTTTGTAAATAATTGATAATTACTACTTTTTTTATGGCATGTGACTTTGAAATACATCCATAAAGGCTATTTTACAACAGACATATAAAGAGTGTTTTGAACCCATAATGCCATTTAATACTAAAACTTAGCAATGGTTTTATGTCTGACTTTAGAATGAACTCAGTTTTTTATATTATTAAATTATTTTATTTATATTTGTCTAAAAATCCTTCCCACCCATCCGATGATAAAAATTTGTGACGTAGCGAGAGCGTTTATCTCACTAGTAATCCTTTCCGAGAGACATCCTTCTATTTCTACTATCTTCGATAAAACAATCAGTTCTCGACGTGTAACTTCTGTTGTGATAGGCTCAAATAGAATTCAAAATAATCTGCATGCGAGCATACATAGCTTAAAATGATTGTAAGATTTTTAAAGATCATAAAAATAATTTTTATAAAGCTTTACTTGGTTAATGCATTTTTTTAAATCTGCGTTTAAGATAGCAGTAATACTTGAAGGATCGCGTTTGAAGCTGACTCGAGTGGCAAATCCTATAAATCAGTTTCATGGGTTTTCGCTATGATAAAAAAGGGAGTTAAATAGATCGTGATTGTGCACGATGCCAAAATCATACTGCGATTATCCATGTAATATAACATTGTTTAAAAGCACGATGATATTATTGTCATAAATTCTGTGAAAATTGAGGAATAGAAAAAAAAATATATTTTGTAAATATTATGTATAAATCATAAAATTATTTGACAAACCATCTTGGTCAAAAAATTATTATTTAAGTGTAAAATTATCTATACGATGATACAAAAAAAAAGTTACAAAATATCTTCAAAATATCATATTTTGGGGAAAAAGATTTAAAATGTATGTAGTTTTTTAAACTTTATTAACACAGTTAGTTAAATATCAATTTTCGAACCATTATTTAATTATGTATGTATTCTTGATTCAATTGTAAGTTAATATTTTTATTTTAATGTCTTGTTTTTGTTTACTGACGATTCGATGTTTTTTGATAAAGCCGGAGCTTAAAACTCGTGTGGAATTCCTCCAGCAAAAAATTGTACATTTAGGGAGTAATATAATTTGAAATTCACATTTGAATTGAAGTGAGGAAAGATAGAAATATATTCAAAACAATTTTCAAAGAGGGAACAGTACAAAAAAGTTTGTAATTGTCCGATCGAAAGAATGAATTACAGTTTGAGATATTTTCGTTATATGTTTTGCCAGTGTACTTGCATCATTTGTGTGTTTGCCTGTCAATACATTTATTACTACAGTAATAAATTGCTTCAAATGGATAACTTTTTATAATCGTAAATTCCAAAGTTGATTTTCGTTGTTTTTAAAGAATCTAGTGGTCCAATTTGTAAAAAATACATGTTGATCCACATTATCCACTACAATTTGCATGTGTTTCAGTGTTTGAGTCTTCAATACTATGATAAGTTAGCTCGCAAGAGAAGTTATATGGCGAAATATTGAAGATATTTTGTTACACCAAACTAACCAAAATCTGACCAGGCAAGTTAACTATGGCTATACAAACCGTAGATATCAAAGCACTACGCAATTTGACCGAAGTTGCGGCCTGTAGCAAGCAGTCGATAGTATTGAAATCTAGTTATTTAGTTTTGAACGGTTCCCAATTAGTTAAATTTGAGAGTTTATGGTAACACAGAGCCGGCTACCGTATCTCTCAGTCAGCATTAATTGTTTACATCTTGTTAACTATTGTTTGTTGTTTGACTGACGTACACGTTTCGCAAGTAATGAAATTTAGACACGCTACTTCTGCTTTTAGCAAACCATTTGGTCAAAAGCACGATTAGGTTAGGGCTAGAGTGTTAGATTAGAGATTCTATTGATATTTTTATACATATGAAGTATAGAGTGTGTCTTACAATCGCTCTCAAAAATTAAAGATAACATATTTTATGGAAAATATTAATCCAAATTAATCAAACATTAAATCCGATTATTTTTAAGGCATGTTAAGAAAATAAGAATTGGATACACGTAACATGGTAAACAAGTATGTAATGAACATACTTTAAATGCATTATATTTTAATAATATTCTCTAATCATTCATTGCTAAAAAACGTTTTCGTGATTGTTGTTATATTTATATATTTCATTGTTATTTTAATATTAGGGCGAGTCATAATATTGATGCAGCCGACGAAATATAGTAAAAGTTAGGTTAAGCACCATACTGGATTTTCATTGCAAGCATATGGACTTCTGATGGAGCCTATTAACAGAAATTTTCAGTGTCTAGTGAATCTGACTAACTGCGTTACGTTTCGGTTAATGTTTTAAGTAGGGAATGTAATGCCAGCAAAATCGATTATACTCTATTTCTTACTCTGGCATTACACGTCTGATACATCAATGGTTTGTGATTTTAATTTAATTAACTATAAATTTTTGGTGGAAAGTTAATATAATTTTAAAAATCAAAACACATTTTTTTGTAATAAAATTATACCAAGATAAAACCCGACTTTCAATATTAATATCGTCATTTAAATCTTTGTTTTTATATAAGTTGTTTTTTAAGTGATTTTGAATTTTTCCATTTGTCAACAAATATTTGAGAAATATTTTTAAACTCAATTAATTTTCTTATATAATCTTTTAATATATTAAGGTAGAAAATTGAGAGCGTATTAATTCCATACCTTTGAATTCCAGTTATATAATATTACAATTTGTATTATGAATTATTACATAAGGATCCACAACCTTGTTTGTATTTATATTTAATCAGTTGATAATGATCACGATAAGCAAATCTATCTGTCATAAGAAATTCTTCAGTAAAATATGTTAAATCGCTGAACACATTGTTTATTTTTCTCTCTAAATAATTTATTTAAATACATTTTTTTATGCATTTATTAAAATTATATTTGTTTTTCGTAACTATTAAAACGTCAGTGGGTAGAAAACAGTAATATTAAAAGCACCGCTCAAATTAATTTGATATTTATTCTTCTTTATAGTTTAGTCAAATCTTATTTTTGCAATGATTTATTAACAACAAAACATTTCATTTATTTGATTCTAGTATCTAATTCAATGTGTCTGTTACTTTGTTTCAAACTGTAGTCTACAATGGATAAATTTGTTAAATATACAGCCATAAACACAAATTGAACATTGAATGTTATATTTACGGCTATTCAAGTTGTAAACATATTATTTGAAGACTACTGAGGTCATGGGGCCATGTCGAGCAAACAAGATACAGATGGAGTGATTATTTCCTGGATATTTGTTCATGGTGATTAAGATGTATTATATAAACGAACCGTCAGATTAACCTACCCCTACACATGCTCAACACGAAGTCTATGGACAATAACCATTAACTAACAAAACGATTTTTAAATACAATTTTCGAGGAATATTTTGACATGCAAAATTCTTCTATTTTATAAATTGTACTAAGCGTCGAAATAATATGAGATTAAGCGACTTAGTTACAAGCAATTAACGTAGAAAAAATGTTCAGATTATGGACCGTATGCTGCATATATGTATTTATATATATAATCAAACCTGCATTATCGAATGGTAGATATCAGAAGCCAATTAGTGAATCCAACAATTAATTCATTGGAGTTTTTCTATTTGCGACATCAAATTTCTAATCACACAATATTTTTTCAAATTGTACTTTTTTTACTATTAATTATCAAAATAAATTAACAAACAGAAAATTGGTTTCTTACGATGATTATAAATAAATATTTTTCTTGCCAAATATCTGAGATTTTAAATCAATAGAGATAAATTACAATTGGTACATAATATAACTTTTTTATGATTTTAAAAGTATTAAGTTTTGCATTATTTAAAAAATGTATACAATAATGTTATCTAAAAAAATCCATTGACGCTTTATATATTTTTGAAATGCATCAACTTTGTGCTTAATAATTTTGGTTTGAAAAGATATTTGCTGTGTTTATGGCATCAGACACCGAAAATCTTATTATTCGTTCTCGTGTATGGACTTTATTATCTATTAAGTGGTCAAATAATTATTTTCAAATATTGTTTATAATCGGCGTTATTCTAAGCGGCAATAGATAGTTTTGAAACACCACAATCAGATTTATAGCAAACGGCTTTATTTTAGCCCACACTGATTAAACAATCCTAAACCTCTTTGTATGGAAATTGTCGAGGAAAATTAACAAGCAATGAGACGGGGTCGTTTTGTTTACCGGGCACGATAATATAACACAAGTGACTTTGTTTACGGAAAGTGATACCAGGTTCAATTTACATACGCATCGTGTTTGTTTACTACGCATATTATACATCCCGTGATACCCTACTGTCCTACTTTAATATTACAAATGAGTACCCATATGAAATACTTGAAACTCCTCAAGATTTCTCGATAATCTTATAAGTAAAACAAAAGCTTATTCATATTTCACGGCGTATATTTTGTAGAATACGTTAAAGCATTTCTTCGCTCGTCGTTATTGGATATTTTATACTTATTTGAATACAAATTGATTTATTTTCTCCGTATCACTGCGGGCCTTAATATTTGATGTCAATAGTTAATTAATTTGATGCGTTAACTGTTAATAAATGGTTGATTGGCCTGGAGTTTAAAACAGCCAATATATAATAATCTAATAGCTTTTTTGAGCATGGAGAAAAATCTTCGATTCTCAATATGTTTTGAAATTAGTATGAATTTATGATTACTTAGAAGTGTCCATTTATTTTTTACATGTTAACTACAGAGGATTTCATTTCATTTGTATATATTTTTGTATTATTATCTGTTATTTATTGTCATACACAAATTGCTTTATATTCTTACTCAATTTTATATAAATAGCCTAGCACACGTTAATATTTCATCCATTATAAGTGCTTTATCGATACAGGTTTGATTTATAAAAAAAATGGTAAACAATGTTATTGAAATGATAATCTTATCTATAATGAGAATAAAGTTTAAAAAAGTTTTCCTTTATAATTTTAAGTTTGACGGTAAATTGTTGCCCTTATGTTTAATGAAGATTTTAACATTAAATTGAAATCTCATGTTTCTGATATTTAACATCAAAACAAATCTTTAATCCTATTTGTCATTTTCTTTTTTATTATTTATTTTTCTGAATTAATATTGCCATTAAACTGCAAACACTTATTACATATATACTCTTGCCTATTGTATCAAGCGATAACAAACTAGTTCTGGCTTTAGAGAATAATATCGCCTTTAGCAAAATATTTGTCGTATTACGGTTTGCTTTTGTACCAAGTTGATGCTGTTCGCTGTTAGTTCACGTGGCGAGATCCTAATGGTTAGCTTAGCCACACGTAATATATAAACCCTTGTCCATTTTGCGGACAGTTGATAGCATATGTAACCGACATGCATTTGATAAACGGTCAACTTTCATTGAATACGTTTCATCGCATCTTGTATTTATAATGTGCTATTTTTAAAACTGTATTAAAAGAGGGAAAAAGTGCGAAGAGCTCAGTAAAAAAAAAATTACAGCGTTATTACGTACCCTACTAATTATGTATGCAATGATGCAATGCATCCTTTTTAGATACCAACATTGAATCGAAATTAGTAACGTAATTATATATTAAAGTAAAAAAATCATTTACAAAAACAATTAGAATTGGTTGTATGCAAATAAATGTGCTTATATTTTATCTCTGGTGAGTTGACAATAAAATATTAGCAGAATCATTGATATACTCTCTGAGGAACGAAACCTGTACAAATAGCTAAATATTTAAGGCTTTGGTAATTTAATAGGACTGTCTATTTATACAGAAACATACTACAATTTGCTCGACAACTTCGATATAAGATGACACTCAATATTTATTTTACTTGTTTGACAAAAATTTGTTTTTACAAAATGTAATCAGGTTGTACTAATAAATTAGCTAAGAAAAACTGGCTATTTTATTTAACTATTAAAATTGTGGAATATAAAATATTATTTTATATTGTATTCTAATATTTTGTTTTAATCGATTGATTGATGTCTGTTTGACGACATGGATTTCGGTCTAAAATTTCATTCGCCCATCGCTAACCACTAGTCATGTCCTAGTCATATCCTTATATTCTTATGATTTTCCAAAATAAATATGTTGAACATCTTAATTAAATCAGTTGAAGTGCCAAATATCACATGAAATATTTACACAGTGTTGTAAATAAAACAATGCTCAATATTTGTTTAAAAGTGCTCAAATTTGACTGAAGCTAATAAAAACTCCATTTTAAGGTCTAATTGATTTTTTTTGGTGGAAATGAACCATTTTTATGAAATATGTATTTTTTGTGTGAAAATTTTATCTCGATTTTTTTCTACTGATTTTTCTACAAATCTCCCTTTTTTTTTTAAATATTCTGTACTTATCTAACGCTTACTTTTTTTCTAATTGTATTCACTATTTCTCCAAGAAACTGTGTTTCTGTAACTAAAAATAAATGTCTGAAATATTCAATAGAGAGTGATATTAATAAAAAAATATTTTTAAAACAGATTATAGATAGAACTATGTTGAACGTTCACCCTTGCAATCAATTCATAACTCCGCCCGCACAGAAGCTGAGCATCGGATAAATTATCGGATTCTCGTTATCTAACAAGCTGCTATCTCTGCAAGGCAATAGTGTCGAAAGCTGAGTTTGATGGAACGGATTCCCACATATGATAAAGAGGTTTGAAAAATGACCGCGTTTTATTCATGGGGTCGTTAGCGTTATAGTTTTTCAATATCATTTCAATATCAAACACAGAAAAAGTTATCGACAAAAATTATGACTATTAATATTCAAACGATGATAAAGGAAATTTTGGAAAAATCCCACAGTTTTATCGTTTAATCGTGGCCGTTTTCAATCAATCTTCTTTCCAACTGATGAAAATTCTTTATAAAAGTCTTTCGAAATATTTGTTAGTGAAGTTATATATTTTCACAAAACATTTCCTATGAATCATTTAGATCAATGGTTTTGCCTTATTAATTTGTAATATTGAATGGCATTTTTCGTAAATAGAATTTTCAATTACTCCATGAATTTAAATCCAAATATGTTTCGACACTCTCTCTATACAATTCTGACATTGGACGCAAATATAAATACGGATTAAATTATTTATTTTATTTTCATGAACATATTTATTTTTCTTTTGATGTTCCCTTCTACTAACGAACAACTTTTTAGAACTATACATAATCAATATTGGTAATTCAATAACGGAAATGCTAAAAATTTTATCAATAATAGTATCTTAAACACATTTTAACTACGAAATCGAAACTTAGTGCTGATAATAATTATTTTGATAATATCTTAGTTTTATTTATTTAAGATTTAATTAACTGTTAATTCTTTGACGGTTCAATCGACCATAAAAATATTATAAGCCATAATGTTTCATAATGATAATTATATTTTTATTTCTTTTCGTTTTTTACACAATATTTCAAATAAATATTAAAGCCGTGTGTAGATATGGCGAAATTTTCTCGTAAACAATTGTATAATAATAAGAAAAAAATTATATCTAAGTAAAAAAGTTAACATGAACACATGGTATCATTCTGACAGAAAAATTTTCATCAGACAACGTAAATAGGTAGAAAAAAAATAAAAATGAACGACAATCTTATCAAAATAAGTTGTGTTCTGCCATGATTTTTTTTAAATTTGGTATCGGCACAAGCCTCACGCTTTCTTTATAAAGCAACAGAAATCAAAATTGTTTCTTGATTATGGTTTAAAGCTTCAATTAAGTACTGAACACACCTTGTATTTATGAAGTCACTTATATAGTGTTTACTATGAATTCTTAGAGGAAAAATATTCGATATGATAAATATAATTAAGGAATTCAATCCGTTACTGATTTTTATCAACAAGCGGTATTTTCAACTGGTTTAAAATTATCATCAGTGACAAATGTCCCTTCACCTTTGCAATCCTGGTTCTCAATTGATTTTTTTTTCTACAAATATTGGTTATGTCTACTCGCCAAAAATTTTCAGTGAACACTACCCTAGTTTAAAATTATAAAAAATAAAGAATATAAAAACAGAATGGCAATATTAAAATCTATACCTATAATATATAAGTATAGAAAGATAGTGTTAAAAATTATAAAATTGAAATTGCTGTCGCAGAAACAGATATCATAATTCGATTGATAAAACTTAAATATAACTATTTACTATAAAAACGCATTAGCAAATTAGAGACAGTTACAGATTAGTTTATAATAAAAAAAATGAGAATGTCACTTCACTTACCATAGAAGGTATTACATGTATGTTTCTCACAAATAATCACTTGGATAAAAAATATTATTATTTTCGCAAAATCGCAATACGATAACAACGCTTTCAGATGCAAAAATAAGTATTAACGAAAATCGCGAAACACAAATAATTTATAAGAAGTACAAAGCAATCCAAGCGATAGATACATTTATATCGCTGATTTTTTATAATAGATATGCAACAACACAAGCAATTTTATAAATTATAAATTTCGCCAATAATTTTTTTCGTCGTTGGAATTGCCAGCAAATATGAAACCTTTTTTTAAATTGGTATTAGAATAAAACTGTAGAAAAAATTGACGTACCTTTTTATCCTGTTACACTAATGAAAGTTGTGATGTAATCGTAACCTGTAACAATGGAAATTTTTATTTATTTATATGTAAAAAAACAAGTTATCTGATAAGATACGCGCATAAATTGAATAAACAAAGGCAAAAGATATTTACAAGAAAGTATAATATTATCAGAAATTGTTATTCGATATGTGCAAATAAATGCATTGATGGATTCAATATATTGTGCTTTGCTATGAAAATAAACATACTATTTATTTGTGTAGGCATATTTTAATTTCACTTACCTTTAGAATAACATTGCATGATATCATTACAAATATGTTTAGGGTATGTTTACATTCAAATTCTTTGTCTGTTAACATTTACTTAGTACCTAGTAAAACATCAGATAAAGTTATATTATGGGAAAATACATTCCTACTCAAATATTTCCCTTGTACATATTTAAATATTATCATCAATACTCAATTGTTTCATATTTTGCTACGACAAATAAACATATTTGAAGCAATAGATGATCCAATCCATATTTTATACGCTCAGAAAATTTGCTGCAGTAACAAAAGGTAGGCAAGAAAAACTGTATTTATTTTTCGTTATCATATTATGACCGAGTATAAAGCTTTAACTGATTGAAATTCCGCGCGATCTCTGTTAGACCCAAAAACACTTTTTTATTACAAAACTCGCGCAAGTTTATCTCTTCAAAAATACACATACTAAAATTGTATTACACAACATACACATTTAATAATATTTTCAACCAAAATTCTCGGCATTACAAGCATATTTTTTGAGCATTTGGAACGATTTCAACAATTGCCTTTGGACATTTTTTTAACATATAACAAATCTAAAGTATTATAAAAAAAAGATCTCATTAGGTAAGTGATGTATATGCTTATTCCGTTATTTGAATAAGACAATTAACATTTTTTTCGGCAGTTATTAAGAATCGGCAAATATTAATAAATGTTACGAAATAATTTCTCGTTGCCTATATTGTAAATAACAAAGCGTGAGTAATGAAAGAATCTATTTACGTATAATTAATTCTATATTGCTCCAATAAAACCTTATTGAGATTGTTTCAGATAAAAGATGATCAATACCAAGAATATATTTAATGTTGTATAATTTAGCTTTGAAATAATTTTAAAACTTTTAATTTCATACAAAATTACGAAGGATCAGTATGTTTTTCTTTTCTGCCATTTTGAAGAACTCCCCGTCCAAAATAGCCTGAAAGTATACACTTCTACATATGCATGCGTATGAAATAAGAATTTTATAAAAAGAATCGAGGGAAAAGGTTTGATGATTTACCAGCGCACTAAACGATTTGGAATTATGACTCAAGGGGTTGGAACTTTAGTCGTATGCCGCGCCGGCTGAATTCGCCACCTTCTTTTCTCCAATAAAACGTCATATACGAGCCATTTTACGGTTATTGTACATGTTTGAGCTTCGTGATCCGATTTTTAAAACGATCTTGAGTCTCAGCTCATCGTTATCGTGTTTCTTTTTACAGAATAGACCCGGGGTGGTCCCATAACTCTCCTCGATAAAGTGGTTGACACAGCATGTTAGCGTTTATTTCAACTTAATTTATAATTGCACTTGATTATACTGACGTAGGATATAATAAACAAAAAGAAATAACGAGAAATTGAAAATTAAACAAATGATAATTGAGTAATAATCAATTATCGCGGCAGTCATGCTTTCAATATTATCTATCTATCTATATATATAAAAATGAATGTCTGTGTGTATGTCCGCTATGGACTACTAAACCGCTCGACCGATCGATGTGAAACTTTACAAATTTATTGAGTGCACTCCCGCAATGGTTTCTGGCCTACCAAACCCTCCCCCCAACCACCCCCCAACCTCCACCCCCATTTTTTTTTTTAACTTTACGAATTTTTCACTCCTTTGAAGGTTTCAGGCATACGCCCCATACGTCCCCCCAACCCACCCCGCCAAACAACCCCCCTCCCCACCAAAAATTGATATCGAATTTTGGAACAACAAGAAATATTGTGTATCCCACAGCACTTCAATAAATATCGAATTGAAACGAAAAGCTGCAATGTCACAATTTTTTCAAAATGAACGAAATCAATAAATTGAATTTAATATTTGTGTAATGTCTTTCCTTCAAATTTATTATAGTTGCTGGCGTAGCAACACGCGCAGGGTACAGCTAGTCTAAAATAAATCATCGCAAAAACGTTTATTTAATATTAATTTCAAATGCTTAGCTTATTCCTTTTTAAGGAAGTTAAATAGACGAGAAAATATTGAATTTATACATTTTAATAAAGAATGTGCTCAAGATTGTCGATTTGCTGTTATATTACATATTATATCAGGCTATGCAGCGGGATCACATTTAACCTTTTCTGTGGGAGTAAACAAAAAACAGTAATGGTATCCAACTTCCAAACCTTTTCTATACAAAACAAAATAGGTTATTTCATAATACTTGTACATACAAGAAAAGCGGAAAATGAGAAAAATTTCGACCCTTCTAATATAAAATTGTATACGTACCAATACAAATATGCTGTATTTACTTTGAAAAATTTTACTCCCTGAAATTTACTATGAAGAATTTTATTTTTAATAATTAATAAAAAGGAAAGATTCATTGCAATTATGAAAAGCAGTATGTAAAATGTATTAAAAACAATACTTTCAAACTAATAAATATTTTTTGTGAGAAATTTTTAAATTAGTTCTGGAGTTAAAGATTTTCTTGAGCTTACGATCACATATTGTTACCGTTACGTAATTTGAGCGGGCTTTAATTTTATTTAAAGCTTCGCATACTCGTCCGAAAATTAAAACATTAACAACACAATCATTCATATTTCATCATAGATTTTCTATAAATAATACTAGGATATAATTAAAATTAAATATATATAAATACTACACGGTGAAACAAGATATTGTTATAAAACTTTCAGACAGTAATTTTGTAAAAAATGTAGCCATTATGTCCATAATTTTCCTAATCCATTTATTTATTTAAGTCACGCGTGTAATAAAAATAAAAACACACTTAGGTTTTTTTATTCACGGACCGCTATTGAAAACGACGTTTCCTCGACAAAATAAGTTTTGATTTATTTTTGTGGCTAATTGAAAAAGCTCACATTTTACTGTAAACATAAAATTATGAAGTAAACCAAAAGTTTACCGAAAAGTTTTTTTAAAAACCTTGCATTCATACAAAAATAATTACTGCTTCAAAAAGAACTAAAGCCCGAGAACTAACGAGGAAATGAAAAAAGGACTCTTTTATCAAAATCTACAACAACTTGCTAATTAATCTATTTTAATTATAAGTTTTCAGCAGCAATATTAAAAAAAAATTTGAATGATACATTAAATCATAAGAGAAACATTTTCCCAACAACGTATGTTACGTGAACTATGTTTCATACATTCTCACCATTTTTGATATTATTTCTATTAGACGATAATATTTTTCATCGATAAATCATTAAATTGTTGTAGTTTTATAAATAATTGCAAATGAGTATTATGAACCCATTCTCTGTTGGTAAATAAATAAGTTTAAAAAAAAGGAAAACAAATTGATTGGTTCTTTTGTTTATTTGCCATATAAATGGCCGTGAAAAGAAAATTCTGGCACAGTTCAGTCAACATATTTGAATTTGAATTTAAAACAAACGGAAAGTCTCACAACAAAAGGAGCATGACCTTTGTGTTACGAATAAATGATTGGGATTTGAAAGGCGTCAATTGAAAGTTCTGGAAGGATTTTAAAGACAATCGTCTACTTTCTTGAGAACTTACTCCCCCACACAAATCTACAAAGCAACAGTGATGGACAAAGTCAATCGTATTATCCTAGGATTACATTAGCAAGCGTCATCACTACTGTCGACAGGACTGTTCATTGTTCAGTTACCACTGGCGACGCGACCTTTAATAGTTATTACATGTACATATGTACGATTCCTCTATTGAAACGAAATATCAAAAAATCCGTTTGATTAAACTACTGCTTATTATGAAATATTCAATACCAAACTATGCAGAAATTTTATTGTTCGTCACGCTTACTTGGTTGAAGCAAGATATTTATTTTAAGTAAACTTAAATTAGTATCCTTATAGTCTTTTCAAAACGCAAACCTATTAAAGTATTAATTCAGTTATTAAATATTTGATTTCCATCACGAATGAATTTAAATAAAAAGACTTTAAAATTTTTAAAACAATCAAACTAATTATCAATTGAACGTGTCTCAAATATATAATAAATTAGTTGATAATTGAATCTGTCCCTGCACTATCTACTCCTAAACAAATCACCAAGTTTTCAAATAAATGTAGTGTGCATACCCACATATCACGGGTAGCAGTTTCATTATTTGTCCCCTCTGGTGTCGTTTGAAGGAAAATTCTGGGGGTTGATAGGCAACGCGAGACGCCTCGGCAAACAGGGCTGAGTGACGCGAACCTGATATGTAAACATGTCTGGATCACCAATCGCTTGAAGAATTCTTTCTAACGGTGTGACACGATTGATGGTATACTGTAATACGTTTTTGTTCGTGCGTATAAATGCTTCTGGTACAGTTTGAAGATTCTTATAGATATTAAGTAATTATAAAAGAATACTGTTAACAATTTGACTGCAAGTAATATCATTAAAATGTATGATTTGCAATTGAAAATGAGTTCCAATCATTTAACTTAACACGTTTAATTATCTTTCAAATAGTTTATTATAAATAGTCAATCTTTTTAACTTTTGTACGGAAGACGGTATTACTCAAATTTCACAAGAAAATTTTATATAGTTTAAATTAAAAAATACTCATATTCTTAAATAGTAGGGATCCAAACAATAAAAGTAATACAAAAAAAACGTAAATCTAATTTCAATAAGGGTAGTTTAAAAAGCTTTTTTTAATTACAAATACTTTGGGTGCTACGAAATTATATAGGTACTACGATTAATATTGTTTTCGATTGTAAAACTTTTAAGACGAATAAATGTTCGCGTTGGTTTATCGGGTATATAACAGAAAATTTTATATACCCGATAAATTTCTAACAGTGGCGCATTTAAAAAAATGATGTTCAAAAACACTAATAAGACCAATGTCACAATTTAATTTCAAAGTAACATAATTTTTAATAATACAGATCCCGATAAAAGTCGAATCGATCGAATATTAAAATGCAAAATAAAATTGCCAGATTTACACAAACAAGAATAATTTTTTTGATGTATTTTCTTAATTTATCATCTTTTATTTAATTAATAAAAATTGTGCACATAAAAAACGTAATAGACTACAACATAATTGAAAAACTCGTTTTTATAGCAGTTACATAAAAATTCATTTTACAAAACGCTTTTGTATACCCTTGTAGTAGGTGTGAAGTGGGTTTTCGGCGTTCTGTCGTCACAATATCGATCGCCGCCACGTTTACTTTACTCGATTAGGTAATGTGTGAAAGATGTCACACAAGTTTTTCAGTTTGACAAGAATATGCGCATTTGCATGCTTAGTAGCTTGTTTGGAGTGAAGTGTGAATACAATCTACAGCAGGCTAAATTTTTATATTTTCATTAAAATATTCAAATTTATCAAAGCTATTATATAAAGTGAATATATAACATAAAAAGTTCTATTTGAACTATTAAAAATTGTATGTACTAAAACTATTATTTTAGTTCCGATTTAAAAAAATTGTCAGCTTAAACTACGAATATAAAAATAATAAAATAATTTAAATCAATCAATTTTCATAAAATTTGGTTTAATCTAGAAAGAAAATAAGTACTTAAATTTTAGAAAACAACAAGGAATTTATTGTAGATGAACCTGATTTCAAACTAGACATACAAATATTTTTTTCTTCGATTAAGAATACTTAAGTACTATTGTATTATACATACAAAATAATTTACAATTCTTTCATATCAAATCTCATTTGCAGCTTTACGATTTATTTAAAGTACACAACAATAAAAAAACTATCAACGGACATTACCAATATATTTTTTTTTTCCAAAAAAATCGATACGTTATATTATTATTTAATAAAAATTCGCAAAACGTATTGTTTTTATTGTTTGCGAATGCGCTGCGAAAGTTGATTTAAAATTTGGGTTGAACGTAGGCAAACTTTGTGGCAAAGCTCTTTGAAAATGTTTTTCAAATAGAAACCTTTTAAGCCGTAAAGTGATTTCGTGTTGTATTGAAACACAAAACCTGTGACAAAATATCTAAAGAATAAATCTCCCTCCGCTCGATATAACTGCTTATACCCCACAACCCACATATCATAATAATAAATACATTACAATTTTGTTTTCATTTTATTTACGATATATAATGCAAGTAATTTGCAAAAAAAAAAAAAAAACTTTTTTTTTAATTGCTAAGAAACAGCTCATTGAACAGGAATCTACGTTATTATTTTTAGTTCCGATAATAAATAATAATATCCTTTACAAAAATTTACAAACATATTCAGTATTTTTATGACACATAGAGGCAAGGTTTTCAATTAAATTAAATTCTAACGACTATTCATACTTTATTTAATACTCTAAAATAGTTTAAGTATTTCAAAAGCATTTCAATCATATAATAGAAGAATATTAAATATACAACTAAGCCAATCGTACCGTTTTTTTATAATTATGTGTTACAATAAATGTATAAGATAAGGAAAAGACTAGTTGCTTTCTTATTTCTCACTATGTAACAATTTTTTCTGGTATTATCAGGGCACAATCGACTATGGTACCTAAGATTCTAGAAGTATTAAACGAATTTCATAATATAAATATAAAATAAAACAACAGTCATACCCAGTTGGTACACTCCTTTCTCACTGTGTATGATTAGGAGTATTCTCATTACCTTACTATTTACGTTGAGAAAAGTTAAAATACTTTTTCTTTTTTTTAAAATCTACTGCCTTTAAATGACAACCCACGTGGCGAAAGTCCACGTGTCGAACTGTAAAAAATCACGTTTTTTTCCATTAGTGGACGAATTCCGAAACGCAAAGCCAGCGATGGAACACTCCTTGGATTTTTTTCTGTTTATTGGTAAAAATTTCCGAAGAGGAAAACATCGGGTCGTTTTGTGAAGGGGAAGTGGTAGAGAGTTTCGGTGGGGTATTGTAACGAAAAATAATAAAAGTGGCGAAGTGAATGCTCGTTTTTATAATTAATTTGTCACATAACGGTCGGCGTTGCGTGCTGGACTCTGTAATTGCCCTTTACACTTCTTTGGTACTCTCGAGAATTTCTATTACGAGCACATATTATATTGTGCTGATTTCATGTAACCCCCTATATTTTAACCCGTTGTCTTATAAATGCGGAATTAGAACTGGGCACTTATCGAGCCAAAGCAATTAAAAACTTTGCTGTTGTTATTTTAACCTCCCAAAACATAGTAAAAAAATGTCACACATATTCATAAAAATAAACATTTTCTAAATATTATTCTGACCTGCCATTATCCGGACATTACTGTTATCGTTATAGATTTGATCGACGATTTTTCAAAAAAAAAAATGTGAAGAAAACCACTACTTATGAATATACTTTACTTGAGTCTTGTATAATTCAGCAACAAATCTTCAATTTAGCATTTGAGACAATTTCACCTGGGATTTTTTGATATTCTATCTGATTGACTATTATTCTGATAAAAAAACAAATTCAATATTTGGCTCTGTATAAATACTTATAAATAAATTTATTGAAATGACACTTATTTGGTAGAACTCCGTTACAATTCGGTGAAAAAATAGCAATGTTTATTAGTTGTACAAAAATTCTATAATATATAATTGAAGCTATTTCGGCTCACATCCTCATTTGAACTATTTTTAAACTTTCTAAATGGGAGTCGTCTAAGCTAACGCTGAATTAATTGAATGAATAAGTAGAATGATAAAACAGAAAGTCTTAAAGTATGGGAAATATTTTACTTTGAATGGTGTTTATATTTCTACGAAGTTATTAAGTGTCTATAAAAACTTCCGTCAGGTATTTTTGAACAAACATTTGTAAGTTTTAATCGACATTTCCTAGTACGAAAATGAGTTTTGTAATAGCGATAATTTTGGCAAACGTCAAACGATTTATCAACATGATAAAATTTTTGTGCGCAAACAACGCGACCCGTCTTTCAAACTAGTCATTTTTAACCGAGCATGGTGAAAGATAAGCTTTATTACGTCAGGAATTACAGACCCTAATAGAATAAATTGCATTTTTTAATTTATTTAAGGTAGTATCAATTTATATGTATTTTTTTCATGTACATGTTTTAAATGGCAATATTTGATAGTGGAATCTTCAATGTTTGAAATTGGAACTTCTGTATTCGAAAATGAAATTTCAAGTTTAAATAAACGTAAAAGCATTTTATTAAACTTTCCTTGACTTCAATAATGTGACATATATCAAATTTAATGAAACAATCACCGTCTCAATGACTCTTTTCTGACTTCAGGTGTGTCATGCGATATTTTTAGTAAAATAATGTTATGATACTTGAAACCGAGATGTTCCGTTTGAATTCATATATCTTTGTGACAATATAAGTGTTTATACGTCATGATAATCATCTAGCATTATTTTTAAGAAATTTCACTGAAACAAAAATGATTTAAAATTTCTTCTTTTTATTGCTTTAATAATTCTTTCAAAACATTTATAAAATCTCGAACACTTAAATTTTCAATAAATTCCTAAACATATTAGCCAATCAGCTATTGCTTCAAATTATTATTTTCCATTCAATAAACAAGGGCAAATTTGTATAGGGGATTAAAAATGAAATATATATATATTCTAGTGTAATTTTTCCAAGAAAAGTAATTTTTTAATATAACAAATAATATAGTTACCTAAAATTCTAAGAATTTTTTTTCCAACTAATCGAGTTCAAGCAAGGCGGTCAAAGCTTGCTCAATTTTAAATTCAATTTCCAGTTGCCTAGATGCACTAGCGACCGCCATAGCAAAAAATTAAATACAAAATTTCTCTTGTCCGCTATATGTATGACTGTAATATTCAATAAATAATTTTATCGTAAAAAACTAAATTGTGTAAAATGATTTGTCTTTTTCGGATTTGTAGCATTATATATAGAACTAATAACGTGTAGATCATTCCACAATATTTTACACAGTAAACAAAACCGTAATTCGCAGTTGGCTACCTTCATATCTATTTCAGTATGAGAATACAACAGCATATAATATTTCTGTGACTCTTCCTCGAATTAAAAACAAACTAATTGGCTCAAATTGACGTTTGTTTTAACATTATAAAGGTGTATGAAATTTTATTTGCGCGAATTCAGTTTTGATTATTTCTAGCAATGAATACAGCTCAGTGCAGTTATTCTGCCAATTATTTTATTTCGGCGACAAAAGTAGTTCATATGTGTTTGAATTTATATTTAGTTACAAAAGCTGTTTTGCGTCAAATTCAATTTCAGATTGATGTTGCAAACATATTGTTCGCTAAAATTGTTGCTATTCATAATAAAACGATATTTTCTTACGGGGAAATCAACATCTTAACAGTTCATGTTCGATCAATATTATGAATACAAAAAAGGCGCTAGATACTAAAAATAGATGGTCTGTAAAACTTAAAATGTCTCTGAAATTAACTTTGCTAAGTCACGAACGCAAAGTGAAAAATTAAAACGGCCAATTTCTTACAGTTTTTTTTCAACATAAATACGAGTTTGATATTTGTTAAGCATGCAATTTTTAAATATGTTTCGATCTTTTTTCAATTTCTCTATCAAATAATTGTTCGATTATGTTTTTTTCCACTATTTTTAGGTTATATTGATCGTATAATTCACCTAATTGGTTCAGATCGTTTTTATCATAATTATTTTTTTCGATAAATTTCAAAATTACGAACTCTTGCGTTAAGACATTAAAGTCATCGAAAAAAAGATCGGAAATTTATAATCTTACTAACATAATATTGTTAATATCATGTATTTAAAGGAAACAAATATAATAGCTTTGCTAAAACAGTTTTCAGTGTATTTTTTTTAAATATTAGAACTGTAAAGAAAATTCTACCAATTTCGATATCATCATTATTAAAATAAATTTTACTACTATGTTATCACACTGATTGTGTAACTTTTTGTAAAATAAACTGCCATAAAGTGACTGAAAATATATTGAAAGTTATTTAGATATCATTAATTTTGCAGCTTAACAATGACACACTGTATTTATAGTTATTTTTCAAAGTGATGGATTTATAAATTATTTTTGAAACTTTTGTTAAATTTATTTAGTCTTTGTCCTTTGTTAACATTCGTCTAAAAAAAGATTTACAAGTACCTTGAATAATATCATACTTAGAATATCCTTTCATTCTATTTAATCTAAACACCCTTCGTAATTTGCGTAGTGTGGTGTTTGCCATAAAATCTCGCTTTAGAATAAGATATCATTCTGGTTAACATTGATGAAAGGTCTTACGGTACATTGAAGGTATCCAAAGAGAAAGGATGGAGCAAGTAGACGGGTCTCGAGTATCAACCCATTATTTCCCATACCATTACATTTACCTGACCAATTTTTATTGAGATAATAAACCACAAACTGAAAAGTTTAAATAAATGTCTATTTTCAAAAGATCGTTTAAATGATGACTGGTATTTTTTTGCTTAAGATCTTTTAATAAATAATTATTTGCACATATTTATATGTGAAGTTTTATGTATGCAATCAATGTGATTTCACATTAATTCGTAATAATCCTAATAGTTGCATATTGATTTAAAAATTTTATTTCTTGTTTACTTCAAATAATTAATCGTATCATATTTTGTTTTCTTGTAATGTTAAAAGCACGTTTTTTGAATTTGATTAGGTACACAAACCCATTTCGGTTCAGTGTTGAATTCTAATAACTATTCTTTATTTAAATCCCATTATTAAAAGTTTTATGTGTTCCATCAAAACTGTATTGACAATTCAATTTTAACTTTAAAAACTATTTTTCCTAAAAATCACCTATTTTTTTATACGAGCTTTTATACAAAATGAAAAAATGATTTTAAAATAAAATGAGACGATGAGAACAAGTGGGAAATTTAAATTTGTAAAAATGCTCTCTTAGATGAATAGACTGACTTTATTACGCGTCAAATATGTACATTTTTAATTTAAAAAAGAAATTTGAGTGTGATAGAGAAAGGTGCCTAAAACAATCGCAACTTAATGATAATTTTCAACTCTCATTAGAGCTGTTCAAATACATTCAAAATGATAAAGAGAAATTAATTTCCTTTGAATTTTTTTTCTGCCTGTCGCTGAAGTATTTTTTTTTCATTTTCTTAAATATAAACTGATATCTATCACTGAATAAATTTAATAATTTTCTTTAATACAATTTTATATTGGCTTACCCAAAAATATTACGGCTATAAAACAATTGTGCAATGAAATAATGAAATCACTAAAACTATAACAATTACTTTTGCAAGACACCGAAATATCATTATTTCAAATAAATTTTCTGTTTCTAAAAAACAAAATTCACGCAATCTTCGTATTTTAGGCTGCTTGTCATGTGAACCGTTTTTAACAAGTAACGTTTCAAAAATTAAATCGTAAAAAAAGAGAGAATATATTGTTGCATCACAACTATTATTACCAATTTATTAGCAATTACACAACTTACCACTCTATTTTAATTAAAGTGGCAATTTTCATCTAGGTTAAAAGTGGGTTTACTTTAATATATAACAATTTAACAACATATTTCAATTTGAATAATTGATATGTTCGTATTTTTTCAAAATTGTAAACGTACAAAATATTTCCGCAAATGAGAGATTCTTTGAGATATCGAATAAATAATATTTTTAATTTATTAAACTATTAAACTATCCTCTTTGATAATTTCCATATAAGATGATATAAAAGGACTGGAATCCCACAAATTGATTTTTCAATCGACATCCGAATCTGTGTTCGAAGGAATGGCATGGCTATCAGCGTTTGGGCGACTAGCTAGCTGACAGTCCTATACAAGATATCCAAGTTCAATGAAATCCAATTCAGTATCAATATTCTCAGTAAAATCAACTTCTGTTGAAATATGCACGATTTAAAGAACATATGATACACAATATAAACGTATGTTGCAATGAAAGGAATTAATTTCAAATAAATGTCATAATTTAAAATGTATTTACTGCGATTATGAAGTTATGCTTATTGTATAGTTCACAATAAAGATTTAGTACGAGTTAATGATCATATCTTTATCTGAGGAAATGAATGACATACTAAGTGAGAATGATAAAACTTTCGGGAAAAAATAACAAAAGCTGCGTGGATGGAACCATTGTCTGCAAGTATCGTATCATTCATATCGCTTTCGCCCTTCCGAGACATTCATTCGCAAAGACTTCTTTTAGATCAGGCATTTCAAACTCGGATCATATAGCGGACGTTTTTGGAGAATTTTTGTTTCCTAATTAACAAAAACTACTAACAATTAAATTTAAATTAATAACATTATTATTCCACTTAAAAAGTAGCTATTATAGATATAACACATAATTTACATTATTTAAAAAGCATCTTCAGACTTTTCTTTTTCATGTTTTATTTCAAGTGGAGGTGAAACCTTATACACACTATGTTTTACCATGGTTTTGTGGGTTAAAACACGTTAATTATTTGTATTCCCATATTCCATATTCTCTTTTTTTTTCTTCAAAAAACTTTATTAATGATTTTTTATTGTACCGATCAAAAAAGGTTGTATTTCATATTAAACAAAACAGTATTAAAGTAAATAAATATATTCTTATACTTTTCGTTTGACAGTTTTTTTGTATCAATTATTCCATCAAATTTATAAACATATTATGTGTGTAAATATACTATTCATATACAAAATGTACAAAATTCATTGAAACGTTTAGCTAAAATTTGACAATCCTCGCGGGAACGTATATTCAAATATTATGTATTTAAGTGAAATAGTCCGCATGTTTGGTAACACTTTTATAGATGTACGTATGCGGATCGATGATACCAGTAGGGCTTTTCCGTGCTTTAGAAATCCCCCAAGCGAAGCTTGCGGTTTCTCAAACGTGTGTGCATAAAGCGAATGATAAGTAATCTATCAAGTTCCCATCAGATAGAAATGTGAAATGCAAAGACGGCAATCTGCGCTGAATTCGGATTTATAAAGAAAAGTGCGTAATTTTTTTCCGATATAATTTCAATAAATCTTATGTCTTGTATAAATATTCCCACATACATATTTACTTATTTGAATACTTTAGCAAAGATTTAAAAAAAAAATGATTTTGCCTTTGATGTTAGTGATGTATAAGCAACATCGATGACAATGTTTAAATTGGTAATAACTTTACTTATATCAAATCATATTAAGAGTAAATGAAATTAAATACTTATATAAAGTAATAAAATAATATTTCTATATTTTTAATTTAATGTATGATCTCAATGATATGAAATCTGGTGCTTCATAGAACATATGTAAATTCTACATAATCATCTGTACGATTCATTTTTTCAGTCTTTAAGTAAACGAAAATAAAGTCCGCATAACTCAATAAATATTTCTGAAGAAAACACGCGATGTGATTAGAGCTGACACAGTCTCTGGCTCAACTACGCAGAAATTGGGCCTTAGAGGGAATTAAATTTATAATTAAATTAAAAACTTCAGAAAACCAATCATGAAGTTCTGTTACCCAAAATATGACGCGTCCCTTTAGGCTTCAGCTTTTGAATAATATTTAAATTTGATAAAACAGTCTGTTAAGAAAGAAAACACACGGATCGTAGAGTCTACATTCGACGCATAGCCTCTCGCAAACTTTCTGTTCTTGATAATATTCCTCCGTTTGAATCCAGTGCGCAAATTTCCATAACGGCATAGACTAACAAAGGATAACTGAATTCGACGCTAAGTGCAGAAAATCATTAATCAACATGATAAATTTATATAAATAAATTGTAATCTTGGTTGTATGTTTCATATCGTAGATATTAGACTATCTACGACGATGAATTGCTCGCTAGCTTGGATTATTGTCTATCATTGTTTAAGACAGTATTATCTCTTTCTTTACACCTAAGCTGAATAACACATTTATATTTTTAGACAAACATGTAATGATAAATAAATATGAATATCTTATAAAATTTGTATCACAGATATGTTATTATTAACCTATTGATGAGGTTTTATTATTTTAAATGGTAGATTAAAACATTTACAGTAAATAAAGTATCGACCAGTTTGGGATTAGATAGTAGCCTGTCTCTTTTCACGGCATGACAAAATTTAACTCATAGTTTCTTCGGACTCGAACAAATGAACCCGCAACTGAGGACAAAAGTTCAAGATTGTTTACTACTAAACCACAATACCAGCGTTGGTTACCATTTTTTATTTGAAATTAACTATAATTATGAGGGAAAATCAATAACGATTTAATCAAAGTTAAGATGAAGCACCAAATCCTTTTCCGACTGAATTTAAATCGGTGCATCAACAAAATTGATGATTTATTAATTCTTTAAAGCACCTGCTGATACATTTCATGTGGCAGTAAAATCATTTTAAAATGGGCTTCCATTTTGTTATTAAATATGACTTTTTCGTCTTACCGTTTTGTAAGATTTATTTTCGTTATTAATTATAAAAATCTTCTTTCGCAAACATGAAAACAAATAGGAAGAATCGTTTGCCGGTTTGATGAATTGCCGATGTTATTTATTTATTACACAGCCCGATGGATAAATTGATTGATTAAAAGATAAACACATTTTGGCATATTTTTGTGTGATTAATACGCTAGGAATTATTAGGTACTAGGAAATTTACGATTTGTACTAGAGCATGTGTGGCTAACCTTTTCAGCAGCCAGGCCAAATTTAAAGAAAGAAATGAGATATCCTACCGGGCCGCATAACAAAATTTTTTTTATTATTCAAAGCAAACAATAAAAAGTTTTTTAAGAAGATATAACAAACATGATAATCAGACATATTTATTAGATTAGAGTTAGGGAATACAAAAAATATAATAAATTTTAGTGAGACGTATGATTTTGTTTGTCAGAACTAAGTGCATCAATGTTTATTTATTTATTTATTGGCAAAAAACTATTAAAAATACATGTCATTACAGCAAGCGCCAATGCGCCATGCATTTGAGAAATTAATAAAGATTACATAAAATATTACACAAAAATAAGAAACAGAACAGAAACATATTATTTACATAAGAAAACATAATTTTTAAACAAAGCATCAAGTTCACTGCCGAAGATGTCAACATCAATAGGCAGCGCATTTATCAGCCGAATAGCCCTTGCAACTGGAGATTCAAAAGACCTACGTGACAAACAAGTTTTGACAAAGAAAATTGATTTGTCTTTGTTACGACCACGTAGGTAAAAGCTGGGAGCATGCAAATTTAAATTTTCAAGGATGTCAGGGTTATCAACTTGGCCCCGAAGAAGAAGAGAAAAATGTTTTAATATTGCAATTAGTCTTCGAGCTTCAAGTGAGTGAAATGACAGCATTCCTAAAAGAAACTTGGTTGGATAATATTCCATTAATGAATTGTCATACGGATAATAGTTGAATTTTTTGGAAATAATAATAACGCAGAAATTTTTTATGAACTCGCTCCAGTTGCGACTTAAATTTAAATTCATATGGACCCCAAATAATAGATCCATATTCTAGTTTGCTTAAAACTAAAGAAACATAAAGATATCGATTGATTGATTGAGTAGGCATTTACTTGGTAGAACTCCATTATAATACGGAAAGAAAAATAACAATGTATTTTAATTCTACATTTATTTTTAAATATTTGTTCATAGCTATTTCGGCTTACGCCTTCGTCAGAACTATAGTTCTGACGAAGGCGTAAGCCGAAATAGCTATCAACAAATATTTAAAAATAAATGTAGAATTAAAATACATTGTTATTTTTCTTTCCGTATTATATCGATTGATGTTGTTGCGACACGCAAATAGTTTTCTAAATGCGCGTCACGAATCACTGTGTTCTCATTTGAGATTAAATATGCTTCATTCGACTAAAAGCTGTTCACAAGTTTAGTCGATTCCAAATAGCGAAATCATCGATAGAGCATGTTTATAAAAAGCAGGATATTTCTCCTTGTCCAAACATGTCTTGTAAAATTCTTCTAAACCAACCTGATTGAATTTTTCTTTTAACTGTGCATCACAACACATTTCACAATGTTTCATTTGTACAATTCCTGGCAATAAACTCAGGTCTACTGAGAATGGCGTTGCAAATGCAGAAAAAATCACACGATGCTTATTGAAATCTTGAAATCGGTTTTCAAATTCGAGGTTCAAGTCAGATATAAACGATGCGTATTTATCCGCCACCATTTGTGTAACGACTGGCTGCAATAACAATGTAGGAAAGTGAGTGAAGATTTTTGTCCGTAACTGTTGTTCCCAAAGCCCAAGTTTCATTTGGAATGCGGAAATAAGATCATACACGTTATTTATAAGTTTATCTTCACCTTGTAGACGAGTATTAACAACATTTAGGTATATATCGACCAGAAATGCAAAGTCGCTAACCCACTCCTTGTCTTCAAATTCTGGGATACTTCTCGACTTACTTGCGAAGAATGATTGTATTTATTGCTTCAAATCAAACATTCTTTTCAACATATGAGCACGGGGCAGCCATCTTACTTCTGCATAAAAGGTATGGTCATTATGCTGGGAATCCAAAGACTTGAGAAATTCTTGGAACTGATGGTGATTCAACACCTTCGTCATAATAAAGTTTACTGTTTTGATGACTACCTTCATGAAATGATCCAATTTAAGAGACATAGAACATAAATTCTCCTGATGAATGATGCAATGAAGATTTTGCATTGAAGTATTACCAACTTTACAGGCCTCATTCACAATCAATTTTACTAAAACTTCGTGTTTCCCAACCATTGATGGAGCACCATCTGTTGTTATGCCCGATAGGTTGTTGAGTTGTAACAAAAAGCGATTCAATGTTGATGTAACAGCTCCTAACAAATCTCGAGAGCAAATAGTGTTCTTAAGTGGATACAGTGCCGCTAATTCTTGTATTTTGTTAACATGGATATTAACACCCCTGATAAAAATCGCCACTTGGGCGGTATCTGTTAGGTCTATGCTTTCATCCAATGCTAGAGCATAAAATATGAACTTGGATGCTCGATTTCTCAAATTATCTTAAATGTGGTTTCCAATGTCGTCGACATGCTTAGTAATAGTTTGACGAGTTAGGCTTATTTTTGAGAAATCCGTTTTCTTTTCTGGGCACAGAATTTCAACGACGCTCTCCAAACATTCCTTGATCATTTCACCATCTAAATATGGCTTCGATTTTTTTGCTAGTATCATGACTACTGCATAACTAGCTTTTAAATAGCATGTTGACTCTTGAGCCGCTCTACTAAATATCTGACGTTGTGCAGAAAGTTTATTTTTTAATTCATTTACTTGGCCTTGTCGAAATTGCCCTTCGTACTTATCAAACTTATTAGCATGTTTTATCTCGTAATGCCGTTTAATTGTATACTCTTTCAAGACAGAAACAGTACGACGGCGTTGTGAGCTTCTGCAGACTGGCGGTCGCACGACGTATTCCGCTCCGCATCCCGTATTCATGCTCAAGACTATCCACGCAAGATTGGCGCACGCGTTTTTTAAAATCTGCTTGACGTTGTGATTGTTTACTAACACGAATAATTGAAAGCACGAATAATAGAATTGCTTTCGTCAAGAATTGAAAAAAGCCGAGACTTCAGAATCCCTAATACGAACTACGCACGTTGGAATTTTTATTTTGGTTTTATTTACACTAAAAGAAATAAATGTGTGCATATACTCCGCGGGCCCCGCGTTGGCCACCCTTGTACTAGGGTGATAGATGATATACATTGCTACACAACAATTTTACAAAAATGTATACAAAAATATAAGTAGCGCTGAATAAATCGTTCTATCACTTAAAAATATTTCTATTTTAAATTTAACGCTCAAAATAAAATTTAAAGCTAACATCGACTATTATAAGAGTAAATCAATTTCAATAACAGTGGCATTTTTACATATATATGTATAGAAAAAATGATTCACTTTATTGAATTAAAAGAAGTTCATGATTTTTCTATTTATTAGAAGCAATAAATGTTTTACAAAAAACAAAATCAATTGCAGTTTTAAGGCATTTTCCTTCAAATATAAATTAGATATTCAAATAGAATACTGCTCATAGTTAGTTTTATTTATACAGTCAATAAAATAAGTCGGAAAAAAATAAAAAAAATCTGCTATAAACATACCTGCCAACTTAAATATGTGATTCGTTTAAATTACAGTTCATATAATTGAAATGAAATAATAAATTTCAATATTAACGAGTTTTTAAAGCTTTTTGTATGGAATTAAGTATCACAATGGCAGTCAGACAAGAGAAATTTTGTAAAATCTCTCATCCTCTCGGCTTGTTATTCACGACATGGTTAATGACAAACCTCCAGATTCACGAAAAGGTTCGGCTAAAATTTAATTTATTTTCCCAAAGTGTGATTTCTACCGCAGAATGTTTGATAAAAGAGCACCGCAGTCCGCAATTAAAGCACAAATCTATTCAGCGCGTATGAAAGCCGCACGATCGATGACCTATCACCACCTTTGTTATGGAAATGCGTTGGACATGGGTGAAATGTAATTAACAGCACTTTAGCCTCCAATCAGCAAAGTTTGTCCCAAGCCACCTGCTTTGCTGTCCAGTCAAACTAGCCTTTCATTTTAAAGTTCAATTCCTAAAAACACAAACAGACTAAATAGTTATTGGTATGTAGGGCGGCACTGTAGCTTTGCAAAACTAATTCAAATCACGATTTAATAATGGAATTAAAACATCCATTGGATTTGCTTGTACGCACCGAATATAAATAATAAAAAGTATTCAAAGCACACAAATTAGCATCCGCAATACTGCAGCTAGAATATTTTGCTGTAACGATGTCCTCTGCCTATGTGAGGCATGTGGACACCAAATGGAGACTATCTCAGCAGAATTATTTCCTTTCAACCTCTAGCCTTCGATGAGAGTAAGAATAGAAGGGTGGAGCTGCGCCCCTGTCACGACTATAAATTATCTTATCCATCCGATATTTATGATAGGATCACAAGGATGTAAGTGAAATTAGTCATTAAAAACTCCTTAAAATCAAACTCTCCAAAAACACTTATCTAACACTCTCTAGGTTGTGATTCTACAATATTTGAATAGATTGTTAGTTGGATACACCTTTTAACAAAACATAACATATATAGATAGATTGATATAATTTCATCATATGAATGCATCCTAACATAAAGAACATTCTAAATGCAGTGCTGAAATAAATGAAATTTCATACTGACATAAATTATTAATATTACAATTATCATTTTCATTCTTTAACCAATACCACTTCTATTATTATTTTAACTGAAACCAAAAATTCATTTTATATATGTTACAACGGAGTACTTTTAATTTGTTAACTTTGTATGACAGAATAAATATTTACATCAAAGGAATGCATTATATTTTTTAATATGCGTTGCAATTATAATTAACTCGGGTCGCTTTGTATTTGTAAATTTCTCATTATATCAAACAATAGTTAGACATTTATAATTGCTATATTTGAACTAAAAATAATTACCATAAAATGAAAATTTATTTCAAAGTGACTATTTTCAGTACTTAATTAATATATGCGATTTATTTATAAATTTCTATGTATGCAAAATCAAAAAAATATTCTACATAGAACTGTGATTTTTGAATCGTAATTTATCTATATTTCATTTCTTATGATTTTCATCTATTTAAGGTTTATCAGTTGTTGAAAATATGATGTAAAACGGTTGAATTATATCAAATTTCTATTTATTGTTTTTGAAAGAATAATCAAACACTCACCATTAAATGCAGTATATGTAATACAAATATCTTTGAATATCAATGTGATAATATTCACAGCCATTTACTACAATATTTTAACAAAACAAAAATATTGTAAATCTATTTTTAATCCGCTTAAATAACGGACGTAAGGAAAAAGATAATAAATTATTGCCGTGGAGTATTAAGCTGTTGTTTATAAACTTTATGATCTTTTACGCGTTATTTGGCATTTTGACTTATAGCGGTTTAATTAATTATACCTCAAACAATCAAATAACGCATGAAGCTGTGTGAAGTTACCCTGCATAAAGCCTCCATTGCCTCCGAGTTATATGACGAGATTTCGAGGGTAATGTTACATTAATTACTTGTCAGGAATTGATGATTATGGAATAATTAATTGCTTTCAACGTAGTGATTAAAACTGCTGTATTAAAATGACACCAATAAGTCAAACGTGCTTCGAAGTACGACAACTAATCAATGATATAATGAAAATTAATCGATGAGATTAATCAGGGAGAACGCTGACAAGTGGCATTCCAGGAATGCAATAACTATTTTAAATACCTCATGTTGTTTTTAAAAGGATTAAAAAGTATTTCAATGAAAAGTATTAATGGGCTTTTAATAAATTTTATAACGAAATGCATTAGAAGCATTGGCAATATGAATATTTTCCGATGAAAAATTTTTATACCATGTGTCGAACATTCTCAATTATAAAACTTTAATAATCATTAATTAAAATCCTGTATTGCAGTTAATTAAGCAATGCTTTCTAAAATTGATTAAAAGCCGTAATATATTTTTCAAATAATAAATTGGTACGTTAAGCTTTATTTCTCAATTTTAATGTCCTTACTGACAATTTTTCGTGAATTGCGTAATATTTTATATAAATGAACAGATTGCTTCTGTACTGTCAAAAGATTCACCGATAACTTTATGCAAGTTTATTTATTTAAATATAAAAGTAAAAATAAATCTGTTTATTCCATGTACAGTGAGACCCCGATTCTATGTTTTTCAAAGGACCGTATAAAACAAACGATGTATGTGGGATACGATGAATGCGGGAAAGTTTTACATATGAACTAAATGCCGGGACTATAGAAAATGAACGCTTTACGTGGGAAAACGTATAATGCGAGAACGTAAGATCGGGGTTCCACTGTATTGTGTAACAAATAGTGTCACGAGTTTCCCCTCTTTAGGAAGCATCATCAGACTTACTATATAAAGGTTGCTTTAGTAATGATTGTTTTTGTGCTAATTTTACACATTTCATTATGATTTAAGACCGGATTAGCTCATTACACGCATTATCTAATAATACGATGAGTGTTTCAGTAATTTTGTTATGCCATCCAAATGCAATTAATAGTTTTTTTATTGTTTTTTAAGATTTAGTTACAGAACCAAGAATCCATTTTCATTCTCAAAGCTAATGTTTATTTTTCGAGGTGATTTTGAATCCGATTTAAATCCTATATACATTTCAAATGTAAAGTTTACTCGCAAATATTTGTTAGTGGTTTCAATTAACTACACAACAGTAAATAAATATTTACCGAAAAGTTAACCAATGACCGCTGGTCGCGTAACAGACAGAATTGCGAATTCCCGAAAGTACACACAATTATACGATGTAGTCGCTTGTTTACGAAACAATACTGTCTTGAGTACTTCATTAAAACAAAACAATGCTCAGGTGAACTGAACTTGACAAGGTATGAAAGATAGATTTCTTTGAATACAAAGAAAACAATGTAACCCATTTAGTCAAGTTATCAAAATAAACATATTTAGTTAGCAACTTTAATGCCATATTATTTGAATAAATATTCTGTCTGAAGGTATTATTGTTATCTTTTTAAGCTCACATGTCACCGCCAAAGCCACAAGAAGTAATTATTCCCCTGCCTATGGAAAGTCTCGGTGACATGTACTTTTGCACAAGTGCTGAAGTATTTTAAGAGCTGGATATGCTGTCAAAAAAGTTTAATAATTCCAGAGCCATCTGTCGAGATTCTCTCACTTTAAGATTGAGAAAATCAGTTTGCCAAAAACCAAAATTTTCAAAAGTAAAAAATTCTAATATTTACATAAATTTGCTTTCAGCAATTCCAAAAAATACATCATTCTTAAGAACCTAAATAAGTTAGAAAATATCTTTTATCATGAAATTATTTGATATTTTACATCGTTGATTTTCATAGATTGGTTTTCGTTATATTATTCAAAAAAAATAACCGAAATAAACTTTTACTAGATTACTCTCATAAAATGTTTCAAACATGTTGTTGTTTGGGTCGGAAAACTGTTTTTCAAAATATCTGAAGATACGAAAAATTATGATGAATTAAATTGAAAACTAATTCAATGGGTGTATTCAAAACACTTAAAAATCAGCGTTAATTAGCTTTAGGTGATAATGATGAAAATTTACAAAACATCGATTTATCACACATTCGCTAATAATTCTCCGCCTTCTTAAATTATTAATGCCCCGATAAAATATCTTGAATTCATTATTGAAAAATGTATGTAATTCAATGAGTAGACCTTAAGTTGAAGAATAAAAAAATCTTTATGTGATATAAAAAATATTATTATATTATTTTATTCACATTTTTAAGAATGTATTTTATAATTTCATAATTAACACTGAAACTGAAGCTTAATTTAACTATCTTAGGATAAATTCGAGTATCTTTATTTTTTATAGAATACTATAATATATTTATAACTAAGATAGTAAGTCACGAGATGCTTCTGAAAGAGGCGTTATACGTGTCACTATAAGTCACACAATACATAGAATAAACTAAATTATTGTTGTCTTTATATATACATATATAGCTCATTTCACAAAAATAAAGCTAGACGATCGCATTAAAGTGCGCTCGTTAAATTTCTGCAGAGATATATAAAATTAAATCACGTATGCACTAGAGCGAATACATCCGTTTCATTTCATTCTCTGTGGAAGAGGTAATATTAAATTTAAAAAAACTTTGTCTTTTTCACGTAGTGTGTGATAATACAGTGCCAATGATAAGATATATATTTTCTCCTCAGATCTATTTAAAATGGTCGTGATGGGCAAAACCAGTCCAGACTATTTTATAAGATCATGAAATACCTTTTTTTTTTAGCCATGTCCCCTCCCAACTTGGAGCATATGGCCGCCTCACGGAGTTTATCTCAACATATTTTTTACTACGAGAACTGCTTGTTACTCAGTTGCTCAACCTCTCTTTTTCCGAAGAGAGTAAGGATGGAAAGGATACGAGGACTAGGACAGAGCTAGTTTTAGCTAATCGCTGTCACTAGGCGTCGCTCTTTGGGATCGGAAAGGTGGGAAGGGATTTTCAACAACACAAACGCCCATTCCTTTGAACAGATTTATCGACTGAAAAAATCCGCTCGTACCGGGAATCGAACACGGGCAGTCCGGCACGCAAGCCAACAACGTTGACACTGCGCCACGGACCGTACTAACTTACCTTTGAAATAACTTTTCTTTAAATAAATTTTGTTGTGACGTTGCATTATCCATGCACTGCAATTTAATATGCTCAGTTTTAAATAATATTTTTTTATTGGTAACATCGTGAAGTCATTCAATTTATATTTATGAAACACAAGACTTATTAAAAAAAACCAAAGACAACAATATATAGAATATCTTGGCAAATATCATATAAAATAAACTTATTGGTTCTTAGAAACGAAGTATTGAATAAAATACATGTTCGATGTGAACATTCAGCATTCATAAAAAATACTACATAAATATAAACATACGGATAAAGTTTTGAATAAACGAAGCATCGCAACTTAATCTTGTACGAGTTGGAAGCTGCAAGTAGAGAATTTCCTCTTAATATGAACGAGTACGAGTATGTAAGTAAATAATACGCATTCAATAAAAACGAGTACCGACCACGAGTACTTCCACTGGGTGAATGTGAATTTATTTTTCTGTTTTTAAATTCTTCATAATAATTCAAACTATCGACTGAAAACGATAAAAGTTAAATGTCATATTAGTATTTGAAATGTTTAAATTTTGCACACTTCTTTTTGTTACTGATGTGACTTAGTTTTTTTTCTCCTAGAACTGCTAATTTTTCACGTACGGATGAACTCAAACCAGTCACCAACCCATGGGTGAAATCCATATCAAAACGAAATGAGAAAACATCTTTAAAACCATGTCTCAGGACATTATTACAATACATCCATATGTCTTTACATGCCTACTGCATTGATATAAAGAGCAATGTTTAATATATGAACGTAAGGAAATAACTACATACAATATTTAAAAATTAGATTGAATATTTCATGCGAGGTAGTCTTAAAACCGCTTATCGTGTCTCTTGATTCATAAAGCTTCATTAATCATTTATAATGATTTTGGCTGTCAATTAACAGTAGAAAGACGTTCTATTCAAAACATAGAAAACACAAGTTTTGTACAATTCTACATATATGATAATGATCATGGCCGGCTTCACTCGTTGCAACTATTATCATTGATGATATGTATAATAGTCAAATTAAATTAATCAAATAGTCAAGTCAACAAATAACCATATAAATTCATTGTATGAATTGTATTGACTAAATTTACACGAAACTTAGTATTCAACTTAATCAACTGAAAATATTTGCGATGAGCGAAATCGGTCCTCATCTTAATAAATTACTTGTGCAAAAAGAACAAAAAGTGTTTTATTATTTTTTATACGATACCTTTTCACAAAGTATTGACAGTGGACACCTGAAAAGTGATCTAAGTGTTGTTATTATGAAGTAATATTATTTCTATTTTTGAAGATAAGCTTAAGTCATAGTTATAATAAATTTGGTTAAATTTTCTTGAATAAAAAGAAGCCGCTATATTCAGATCGATAATCAGCGTGTTAAAAAGAGGGTGATAGCGACGGCTGATAAAACACAAAAAAATCCTTCTCAATGTCCAAAATTTCTTTCTTCCTAACGACAGAATGATTTATGCGGGTTCATCATGCCTTGAGCTGACATAGCTCTTTTTAAATTTAAAATAAGAAAAGATATAGAAGCGGCGTTATTGTGTACTTTTATTTGTCTCAAACGCACAGTAGAGCATTTATTAGTACAGTATCTAAAATATTCACCAAGAATTCTATTCAAATTATTCATATGGTATATAATTAGCGACATTAGTTTTTTGATGAATTACTTGCAAATTTAGTGTTGTCTATTTTTTTTTTTTTGCAAAGGACACGAATTCGAATCTATAGACAGATTTATATTAACCCTCTATAAAAATAAACTTGAGCTCTAAAATAAATAATTCTTAATAAATGGTCAATTATAGTTCGTTGTGCTCTATAATGGGAGAAAACTTTTTTCGAAAAACAAATATGATATTTAATTTCGACTGATTAAATAATCGATAAAATATCATTTTTTTTATTATTTGTATCATACCGGATCCCCTAAATGATTCACTTTGAGTATACAATAAAAATCAGCTATAAAAAATATCAAATAAATACTATACAACAAATAGAGTCATAAAGTTAAATACACCAATTATGAATTAAATGGTGAGAGACAGGGAATTTTAACATTTATTAAAAAGAAGTCGCAATTTGCTAAATGCGAAACTATATCTGGATGTTCGATGGAACCATCCCAAAGCGTATGTTCCGAATCTATACTGCTATCGCCAGAAAAGTGATTTGGGCTAGGCTTAATTTTAAGTCCAAATAACTTGGCATTAAGCGCACTATAGTGATAAATTTGGAAGTCCAGTGACCTGGAGAGAGCCAGGTCACATTCCGACAAAAACGAATTTCTGTGAAAAACAGATACATTCTTGTATATCGAGAAGATATTGACCATCTAGTTTTCCAAGTAATATATTCATAATATCTAGTAATATTTACCGCTTACAAAGATTCTCATTTATTCATATATGATGTCAACACTGAAAACTGATGTTCACATTTATTTCCAGCAGGTACAATAATATAGCAATATAATGTCATTGCTAAAAGATAACATATTCTATAATAAATCAAAAGAGTATATCATTCAAAAATAAATTAAACTCAAGATTGATTCTAATACGTTGGATTCATTAGCAAGATTGAAAGCGTTGTGTTACATTTATAAGTATGTATATAATATATACAACCGATGTATAGTATTACATCATACTTTAATTTATTGATGAAACATACTCTGAACATAATAAATTAGCCTTAGTTTCAGCGTTAATATTTTTACGGTATGCCTGTAAATTTATGTGAGCCAGTGTATGTACATATATTCAGTAAACCTATTGAAACGTAAATAAATCGTAACGAATACGTACCGCAATTAAAAAAATACCTACCGGCCTACGTATGCCAGATTAAACAACGGCATAGCGCATTATTTGATTTTGTTTTCCAAATGCAAACATAACATATAGCATAACATCACTAAATCAACGAATCAAATATGGTAAACGCGCGTTTTTACGGTGGTTAAGCAATTGTTATTCACCATTTCGAAAAAAAAACGGAAGATCAAAAGCGTTATAAAAATGATTTTAATTATTTTTCTTTGATATACGATCATGTAATGAAAGTTTGTTATATCAATATACTAATGAACAAATACTAAATATTTTTTTGGACACATATAATTTTCTTTAATGAAACGTATTTTGTATGAAATTGCCGTAATTAAATGACGATAAAAGACAAATTCAAAGTAATTATCACACCGTGACTAAAACTTAATGTCCACCATTTATTTAAAAAGTGTTATTAGTTGCTAGTATTTTATAGGAAAGAAGTTGATATAATTTGGAAAAAAAATTTAGACGCCATTAAACATATATTTTAATACTTTAATCTGTATTAAATATTTTTGGCTAAAACATAAATTTATTTCCAAAAATAGATAGTAGTTACATGAATATATACTAAGATTAAAGTTTTCTCATTTTTCTTGTACTCAGTGTTATCTAAAATACCTATCTAGGTAAAATAAAATATTTTTTATTAATCATAAAATATTCGAATTAATTGTCTTCTTTTTTGATATTTAAATATCTGGTTATATTATTACTTAAGTTTATTATATTTTTATGTAGATATTCGTTATCCATGAAGAATGATAAAGTTTGAAAACTAAAAAAAGTCGGGTAAATTTAGGTTTATATAATTATATTTTTACTATCCGTTGAGCCACAAAAACCCTATCATAAATAATATAAACCAGAATTGAAAGCAAATCAGGTAGAAACTGAAAATTTCATATAAAATAAAAAATAACTTTGACTATTTCATGTATTGTGTTACTAATACGTGGAATAGTCAAAGTTTTTTTTTTTTTTTACTAAAATGAACAACCACAAAGGTCCCGCTAAATCCATCGAAAGTATGAAAATTTCATTGCTACAGCCGGATTGACAACTTAAAAAAAAACTGCGAACCACTTTGTTGTCCTAATATTTTTTCAATATAAAATAAATTCTTAAAAAACATTTTAAGCTTAATTCTATTGTTTGATTATGTTTTCTAGATTGATAAATAATAAACAAATTTTGCTTTTTATTATAAAAATACATTTAAGTATATCATTATACAAATATTTGGATTTCCTAAGAATTAAACACCAAAAAGTATGTTTGTGGCCTATTTATCCGTTCTTTGTTTCTCTTTTCGGTTCAAATAACAAATGGCGCGGTGATTAAACAATAAACAAGCACCCCGTAGTTGGCTATATAATAACAATTTCAATCAAAATGTCAGAAACAGGCAATGTATTGCATTGCTCGATGGTCCAACGTTTAGTGGTGACCATAGGGTAGATCAGGATCTATGTTTAAAAGATTCTAAATCAATCGTAATTCAATTCCACATTTTGTTTCAAGATTTTAGATTTTTCGCGGTTTTTTTTCAAAATTAAAAATAAATTCTTAAAGAGAAAAGTAACCTTGTGATAGAAGCAAAACGCGTGTCGTTATTTGCTCTGGAATACGTAGAATACTAAATCTATCGATTTTATATAAAAATGAACTTTCTCAAATTGACCGCCGAATCCATTGGAAGTAATATATATATAACATATACCTATTTCGAGTATTAAAATTAATGACGTAAGTATTTGGGGCAACAACAAAAAAACCTCGCGTGCCAGTAATATAATTATTTTAATAGAGCTATGGAAAAATAGGAGGTGAATCGTATTGGTCAATCTCCTTGATAATTAAAAAAGGTGTGTTAACAAAGTTCAAATTTGTTTTAATACTTGTAATACTTTGATCATGTCTAGTATTATTTTCAAATATAAAAGTAGTGTGACCACAGCAAAAGGTGACTTTCATGGCGCATTCAAACAAGTTAAACGAAAAAAAATGAATATCTTTTATTACATTATTATATATATTGAAAGAATATTTTATGCGTCCGTCTTAAGAAATATTTTCTCTCAATTATGTATGATAACTTCTTCATATCAGTCCATCGTCACAATTCACATGATTTTTTTTCAATTCATATAGATTATTATTTGTCATACAACTGCTAGTCTCAATGGAGAAATATTGCAAACGGTCAACAACTTTTTTCAGAATATTCATTTAATACGAATAAAAGAAGATTGTAAACCATTTCACAACAGTTAATTCATTTGCATTCTATGAAAAAACTGTTACTCACTATTTTTATGATATACCATTTCCAAATAGTAGATTTTTTACATAATATGATTTAATATATGTACATAGTTATTGGTTGTCTCTTATAACTTAAGATATCCGTCCCAGTCTATTAGTTTTTGATCATGTAATTTGGTGATCTTGAATTCTTAATATTTACAAAAGTTACAACTTGTTCTTACAAGACTATGTATTATTAAGCCGAACATGAGAAAATGTGTTAATTGAATAATTTTAACGATGTGATGGGCAAAAGGCAATCATTTTATATTACCGACAACGCTTTTTCTGTGAATTTTATTAGTCGAATTGTGAATTTTTGAAAGCTTCTTTCTTTGTGACAAGTTTTACTAAGCCTATGTTTTTTATGCTCTCCATAAAATTTTCCCCGTCAATTTATCGTATGTTTTAACTATCTAGTACAAAAATCTTTCTAATATTTTCGATGGTTTCGGCGGTAACTTTGTGGAAGTTCATTTTAATATAAAATTTAAAATAACTTTGATTATTCCACGTATTGTGTAACTAACTGTGACACGTGTTTCGCCTCTTTCAGAGGCATCTTCAGACTTACTATCGCAAAGTTTGCTTAAGTTAGTTTATTTTCACTTACTAAATTTTATTAAAAATTTAAAAAAATTTAAATACGATTTCAAAAAAATCCAAGAAAGAAAATAATCAGATGTTAACGATTGTATTACTTTAAATCTGTTGTTATAAATCTAAAGTGTATTTTTAATGGTTTACAAATGAAATACTATTATATATATAATATTAACTAGATATTCTCGGTAATGAAAATGTATTTGAATAATACGGACAATATCTGTGATATTTATAATTATTTGGCTTATTTTTATTACATATTGTAAAAAACTGAAAATAGTACTGTTTTGTTTGTATGTGCCTTTTATCGTTTGTTCCAGAATTAACGAACAACCAATTTACCGAATAGAGAAGCTTAACCTATTGTCATGGGAGGTTTGGTTAAAACCAAGTTTAAAGTACTTCTATTCCCAACTAGATTGGATTTATTTCATATGGGGAACTTTCACGCAATTTGAAAGCCTGTCTTTAATTGAAAATAAATTTATTTTTACCAATAATAAAATAAAAGGATAAAATATCAATTACGAAATAGCAAAACTATAACGTCACTAAAATTTATGAGATGGTTTATTTAAATTGCATCGACCGAATCTGCCTTATCTCCAATACCGCCAAAAGTGACGTGACTTAAATCAATTATTTGAAGAATAGAATTTTATTGCCTTTTCATAAAACTATATCGAAAAATAAAATATAAACAGTTAGAGGCCTATGTTTCGATAATTAATTACACATTGAGTGTGGTTGTAACCTCGCGTTATGAATATTGAAAAGAATCAAAATAATCAATAAAAAATAAACAAATTTTGATACTGATTTTAGTCCCACAGTATATTTTCTTGTTCAGAATTTATGTTTTAAAGTAACCTGCTACTCATGACGACACTATCTTTGCTTTCTCTATCTATGTATTTTAATAATGATCACAAGCATAGTGAATTATTATTACAAATGAAAATCTTTCAAAATATAATAAATAACTATTTGCTTGATATAAAATAAATTTTCAAAAAAATCCAGTCTAATAATATGAACTGAAACAAATATTAAATTTAAATGGAACCGACTGAATTTTCATCTAAAAATATATTAACGAAACATTGACACTACTGTCACCTTTAATAAATAATGGTTAACAACGAAGCTGTATTTTAATTGCGTGAGCGTTTATGTCTCGTAAATCACTCTTTGGTAGACAAATTGGTCTTGCAAACAAAAATATCTTGTTTACCCGTAATTCACATCAAATAGAATGGAACCGTACAAGTTGGTGAAAGTGTTGGCAAAAGGAGACTTAAAAAGTGGTAGCGAAGATATTTTCATGTTTGACGATTTGTAAACGAACGTTTGATTGATTTGAACTTCAAATAATTGTGGACAAATTCAAACTAAACAGAAAACCGTACTTGTAGTCAAAAATATTTTTTTCTGCCAGACTATTTATTTTTTAAATAAAAACATATTTTTTATTATTAATAAAAATACATTCGTTTTATTCTGTCTCGTAGATTTCTCAAAAAAAAGATTGCTTCAAATTAAAATTCTTGTTTCTTAGGGAAAGTTATTCTTTCTGAAAATTTTTAGTTGTACTTTATTTTATAATTTGTGTTCTTAAATATAAGTAGATATGTTTTCAGGCGTGCATAAAAAACCGGTGCGAATCATTGGTAGTTAAAAAAATTAGAACAGATATGGCTTTTTTGATTTAAGTTATATATTTATCACAAGCGGTTGAAATACATAATTGATAAAAAATATTGAGGTTTTGGTTCAATTAAGAATTACCAAGAATAAATACTAAGCTTTTCTAAAATAAATTGTAGTCGACTATTCATAAATTACATCAATGATTAAGTCTTCTCTTCAACTGAGAAATTCTCCTACATCGTATATTGTGTTCAGGTCACGATGAATAATTCATGTGAAGAGCTTTTCACTTTTCTTATTGCATGTTGTTCGTTTAGTTCAACAAATTACTCTAGTGAGATTGGACAGGATTGATTGCTTTAGGTAGAGTGATTCTGTCGTAGCAGCTACACCGTAGCACAACTGCAATATACTCAGCGCATACGAGTATCCATATTATTTGACCGGAAATGCGACCGCCATGCATCGTGAAATGTGTGTTGACGCTTAATTTTGTGATTTTAAGCTTCACTGGATCTCATTATGTAGTTGTGACGATTATAAACATCGTGTATAAAAATTGCAGCATATCAAAAGCAAGTTAAAAAAATTATCATCATTCATAAGTATTTTATTAGCTTATTTATAAATCAAACTCATTATAATGTATTTCTTATTTTACATAATTTGATTGTCTTGCTTCATTAAAAATAAAAAAATTCACTGAAATCATATGTGAATATCATTATTATAATATGAATAAATACAGGATTTCTACCCGAACTTTGTTTAGGTTTGCAAACAAAAAATATCAATTCATCAAATACAAAACATCAAGAAGCTTGCTATTATTCTGAAATACAATGTCTACTTATGATATCAACGAATTGAAAGCATTAAGGTAGCTTTTTAAAAATAAGAAAACATGCTAATTTGACTAATAAAAGTATTGAAGTAATATGTTTTTCTTTAACGATTTTTTATTCATTCAAATATATACATTGGTTCTGTGAAATACATTTATCTCGATGAATCTATTTGTGAAACAACGTGACTGCTCTGCCAGCTGCCTTGACAATATGTCGACCATTATGTAAACAATAAATTTAATTGGCGAATGGATGTGACAAGATATCGAGCAGACAAGGATATTAATAGACATAAATATGATAGAAGTGGTGCTGACGCTTAGACTATTAAGTCTCATTTATTTTTTAAGGCATTTACATTCAATTACATTATTTAAGCTGATACTACACTTTATTCATGTATGTTACTGTTAGGCATAAAAAATATAGTATTGTATTTTATTGAATAAATACAACAAGATGGTCCAAACGAACCATGCTTTACCCAACGTGTAATATTTAAGTGAAATCATTATTAATATTTGTTATTGAGTTCAAAAAGTCTACCCGAGTGTTTTTTTTTAAATAGAAATATACGATGTTTTAACTGTCTTTACTGAACTTACAGTTCAAGTTCATTTGTTCACTTAAATTGCCTGAAAATGGCAAAAGGCGAAATCTTGTTTGGTATCAATAAACCTTATAGAAAACTACAAAATTCAAATTATTCAAATTTTTGATTGAAATTCCATCAAGTATCTTCAGTCAAAATCCTTAATTTCATCAGGTTATACAACGGGTATTATTTTTGCAGTCGCAATATAGTAGAACATAAATGTTAAATACAGTACATGATTAAATTCATGAAGTCTTTTACTTCCGAAATACGAATAAAATTTGTGAGATTATATCAATTTACTTTGACGGGTTGGTGATTGATAGAACTTCGTTGATTCTGTCGATCTGAATAATATGGAGTATCCATAGTTTATGCAGTAATGTAGTTAATTATATCACCAAAATAGCCATAATATAATTTATGGTGGTGTATACAGACCGGCTGCTGCCTGCCTGTTCGAACGAGGGTGATAATTCAGCGTAGCTTCAATTATAGAGCTGGTGACATGAAATGGAATAACTTATCTAATAGCGCCATAAAAATTGTATACAACGCGATGTTAATTACTATGAACGTATTTAGTAGAGACAAATGGATATTTATCACAAAAGTTTATTTTGTGTACTTGATAAACCTGTCGTATATTATATATGTATATATATATACATCTGTCAGTTAAAATAATAAATACATTTTTTTTGTACAACTTCCATATATGATTTTATAAAGATCGGAAACGGTATAGCTAATCGCGAGACTTTCAATGATAGAATCCTCGAAATGAGCGAAACGAGTGCTGATCTTTATAAAATCATTCGTGTAAATGAAGGTTTTTATAATTTAAAATAATGATTGTCCAAATTAAAAAGTGAAGTTTTAGTGATAAATATGCGATTTCGTATTTCAAAATAAGAAAAAAAATCGAAGAAAACTATTTTTTACAAATTTCGCTACAATCAATACGCCAGCTATTTTTGCAAACATTGAAAAATATAAAATTCAAATTGTTTATTTCAAAAGTTTACTTACCAGGCGTAGCTCTGACTGACTGTTTTTCAGTAAAATCTGTAACAACGAGAAATGCAATTTTAGATACAAAATAAATATTTTACTTAAAATGCGCTAAATAATATTTCTCAATAAATTGATGTAAAACATTAACCAAACTATCCAGAATATCCGTAAAATATAATTATTTTTACTCACAAGAAGTCTTTGATTAAGAAAATTATAGAACACTGTAATTAAATTACATAATAAAAGATTAGAGGTATCAATAAAATTATATTAATGAATAAATAAAAATCTTCTAAAATTAAATAAACCGTTATTTTAACGTAAGTAATTATCAATTAAAATCAGTTGATGTTTTCTAACGTTGCTGTAATACGGGAGTTAAAATATTTTAGAGTGATTTTAATTTCAAATCTGTATTCATCTTCATCGTTAGTACATTATTCAAAGTTGAAATTGTTCAATTCGGGCTGCCGAAAGAGGAAAATTTTAATATGAGCCGTGCAATATCTCGGGAAATAATAAAGTTTTATTTCCCTTAAAGCAGAATTAATAACTTGATGTTTTCATATCGACATCAAACGATGATAAAGCAATAGAGGAAAAATATTAAGCGGCAACTCGCTTTAAAATACCCTCAAGATAATTTTTTATACATATTTATTACTGAAAAGGAAGCAACCCTAAATTAATAAAAGATTCAATGTATTTTTAGTCCTAAATATAAAAACCGTGTTGAACATTTTATTTTAAATAAATATGCATATTCATAAAAGTTGGTTTACACATAAATGTTGTATAAAAAATGGCTAGCGAGTTCTTTTAGACCTACATACATTAAATTATAACGTTGAAACTTTTAATTTATTTATGAAAATGTATTGGCATGAATTTGATGTAATATTTTATGAGAGAATAATATTAAATAATAAACCACGCTGGATAAAATTTCCATTGAAATAAGTATATTACATTATTTTCGATGCATGTATACTATTGTGATTATATGAGCCGGAAAATAATTTCGTTAATAATATCAATGATTCGCCTTTACTGTAGTTATTCTCCTGTCATATCAGTCATTTTTTTAAGCAATTTGTTTCACCCCTGATACAAATATTTTTCATTCAGTGCTTTTTTCTAAGTAACACATACTGTTCGTATTAGTAAAGGGTTTTTAATAATGTATTTTTTTTAAGAACATCAAAATTGCATTATATTATATAGTATAAATGGTGACGTTATAACATTTTTTTAATGACACATTGAGCGATCATTTATATAAATATAATATTTTATTACAATGGATGGCAATGTAAAATTATTGTTAACTTGAATCAGTAGTTTATATTGTCAAACCTGCAGTATCGATATTGTAGATTGGACATATTTTTCAATACTTTTTATTGAAAGACGTTGAAACTGTTTTTTATTATAATGTATATCTATGACATAAATATCAATAAAATATATGTATTGGGAATCATTTCCAAAATAAATAAACAATGTTGTTTGCTCTACTGAAAAATAAAAATCCATAAAAAGCTTTACACATAACGCGTCAAACCAGAATTATACTTTTATTTTTATTCTTTACTATCTTAACAACATCTTTCCGAAATGATTATGCATTAATATTACAGTATTTTGACAAAATGCGTACGTTTACGCTTGGTAATCAATATTTATATAAATTTGATAAACGGGCCAAATTATACAACACGAAAATAACGCGACCGCGAGTTCGACGAAAATTTATATAAAAAATTTGCTGCCTCAGCTGAAAACGGGATGGGTTATGTCGGACTTCCCTAGATTAAATAGTGCAGATAGACTGGGGTGAATATCCATCACGGTGAAAGTTAAAAATCAACTAAAAGCATTACTATATATATATAACTTTATCATAATGTCATTTAGCTATCCAGAATTTATTTTGTGAAATAATTATAAAAAATTTACATTTAGCAAATATTTCACTATTTAACATTAGTGAAAATATCGATATTCGTTTTTGTTAATGCCAAATATATGCACAGTATTTTTAACGCGTTCACTGTCAATACTTGATGGAAAAGCATTATATTGAAAAAACAATGGTTTCTTTTATATATTCAGTGTTAAAAAATAATAAGACATTTTTGTACTTATTCCTAAATAAATTCTATACCACTTTCGCTCATCGCGGGCATTTTCATCAAATGGGAATGCTAGCGGTGACCAAAACCGGTCCTGATCTGAATTCATATATTGTCGAATATTTACAACAAATGTCTTTTTATTTTTTTAATATAATGCCACTCCACGAAATATTGACAGTGAACACCTTTAAAGTGATATTCACAGTGCTTTAAAATACGATACACATGTCCACTAACTCTCTCTGTCTGCGTAACTTGCGCATCTAGGACATTGAGCTAATGTTGATAGGTGACGGTATAGTGTAAGTTATATTGGTCCCAATTTATCTGTTTGTGACGCCAAATATGCACTGCTCTACATATCGCACATCCACTCTATCTGTATATCATTTATCATATATCGTTAATCTTTTATTGAAAAGCGGCACTGCTTTCTGCTATGTGAGATACTATTATTATTAGTTGATAATATTACATTTTAAAAGTCAATATTATATTAATAATTACAATAATTTGATTTCATTATTGAAATAAAGGAAAATGAATTCAAGGCAAAGTGGTTAGCCAACAAAATTTGGACGCTTAATTAGAGTGATTATTTTAATAATATCTCTTACCTTTCAAAGATTCCACAAAATTTCACAATCAAATTATCACTTATTTTTAAAACTGATATTCCACAATCACAAAATAACACATTAATTTCTATTACTTAATGCATATATTATTTTTAAAAAATAAAACACATTTCCACATATTATTGTACAATTTTCAGGACCAGCTTCACTCATCGCGAGCAATATCCACTATTATGTACATACATAACATAACTATTATGATTAAACTTTTTTTTCCATTTTTCACACTTTTTGAATACTATTTTTTTTCAATACTAATTGATGAAAGAGAAGATTTACAATGAAATTAAAATCGCGTCGATGAAAGAATATGCTAAAAAACGCATAGAAAATTAAAAGTTTGTTTTCTCTAAAATGTATGTTTAATCGATGGTGAGAAACTTCTTGAATAATTCTAATATTTAAAGCAAATAGACACATGAATTAATATTATTTTGGAATTATTTTTATTTGATTTGAACAGTTCCCAATAATATTATGTCTATATTGAAATTTAAGGGCAGTGAGAGGTAGATATGTAATAAATTACAGCTCGGGTTATTATAAACTAAACATTTAGATGATTGTAAATATTTATAGTTTGCTAACAGTGAACGTTTAATCTGTTCTAAAATATCGAACGAAATTGTCGAACATCGTGCTTGATTATTTTTGATTGTAAAAAACATTGTATAAATAAAAATATATTGACAAAGTTTGTTTATAAAAATATCATATTTTTTTACTCAATAATAAAAATACCATTAAACTTCAAATAACTTCAAAAGTAAATTTTATCTCAACTGTTCACTTGAATAGCGTTAATTTTCAATTCCTGGTGGAAAATATCGACTTAGCTCATAAATTGAATATTTCATCTGATTTCACTCATAAATAAAGTGTTTTATACTATTTTTTTTCGTAATAAAACGATCCTCTCGAGTCGATCAACTTTGTGAGTAAATCAAATTTAAAATTTGGCTACAGAATATGACATAATATAGAAAGAGATTAACCAAACAGTTATTGTATTTTAACTTTAAAAGTAATATGGAGGATTAAAAAAATGTAGAAATCAAAGAAAAATGCGATTGAACAGTTACCGTTCGTTATCATTATGCACGGCAAATATTTAAGTAAACTGTAGCTGCTTTAAATTTAAAAAAATCCCTCTCGTACACATTTGGGACTTGCAAATTGAGTAAAACACTCCGACATAATAATATATCTGGAGTCCCGGGTACAGCTGCCGGTCGCTCCCCGTTTGGTTATCCAGATTTATTGGCGGGTCGAACCGAGTTCAAATTGCCGTCAGATCGTTTGGCATTGCCCATGAAGATAATATGAACATTTCCCGTTTAAACCGAATTGACAATTAGATAAAGTCAACGCAAAACCTTTCCTGCTACCTGAATTTGAATAATATTACGGCATTTAAATGTATGTTTATATTACGCTATCTCAAGAAACCACTTTGCCAATGGCGTTAAGATTTTTTAGAATGTATTTAAACCGCCATATATACATTAACATCTTTTTTTACTCATTATAATATTTCAGAGGTAAGTTATGGCATGTGATATTTTGAATTTCATGATATTTGTATGAAGAATAGAAGTGTTAAATAAGTTCAATTGTAATTGAATAGATTTGTGTAAATTTTTATTTATAATAAACTAAAAAAGCAAAAATATTATCGCACGAATAAAACTGCAACGCTTTGATAAATATAACGCTTTATATATATTATATCGTTAAATTCTATATCGAACATCGCTTATAATTGGTAATTTTAATAAATACTTCACACAAAAACTATATATCAATTAAATATGGTTTGTAAATTTCCCGAAGCTTGTTTCTAAAATTTATCTAAAAGGGGACTTTTTTTAAATTCATAATGTATTCCATTTTCAAAGCAACATGATCGTAAAAAAGGCTCGTCATTAAATTCTTTATTGGTTTCAGTAAACATATTATAAATATTTAAAGTATGCAATTTGAACCGCTTTTAATAATAAATATACAATATGAATATTGTATAACTAGAGTTTTCAATTCGAATGCTATGCTTCCGTGCAAATGATTTAACGCGTGCGTAACTGAGTAGAAGCTTTTCTCATTTAAAATATATATGTTAACACTTTTCGCACTTTCCACGCATTCTCTATTCCGTATTCGCACGAATAAAAAGAGCTTGATTTATTTGATTGTCGAGAAATGTCAGTGTCACCTGAAGGAAGATAAACGACTGGCGTATGTCTTCTATTGCACCCCCTTTTTCGATTGAAAGCGCATCTATAAAAAAGGAACGTTCGACTCACTATCACATGTCTCGAGCATAAATATTTATTTCCCAAATGATGGCACTTGGAGCATTCCAGATATGGAATATTTGGGAAATGATCATACGAAGAGATGCATACAATACATAACTGTATAATAGTAAAATTGTTTTTATTTTTCACAGGAACACGCTTAAGATTTATCAAGTAATGTTAAAAAACGAATATTATTATGTGCCAATTGGTGTATATCTATTGCTTTTAATCAATTTTACACTGAAAATTTTGAACGGGAACTGAAATGCTTGCTTGTATCATGATAGTCGTGATTCACTTGTTAGACCTTTTCTATTTAAAAAAAATGTATTTCTTCTTCCCGTACAAAACTACTATTATACTTTTTACGTTTTCAAACAGTGTTTCGGAACATTCTATTATTTCATTCAATGTAAATATTATAGTTTTGACTGATGAACAAATTTTACCAAAAATTAATTTAACGAATATAAATTTAGTTTATAATCGTTTTAGTTTATAATTACTCAAGCAAACTTTGCGATAGTAAGTCTGAAGATGCCTCTGAAAGAGGTGAAACACGTGTTACAGTTAGTTACACAATACGTGGAATAATCAAAGTTATTTTAAATTTTATTTTATAATCGTTTCATTTACATTAACAGAAAGATAAGCTCACTAAATATTAAAAGCACATCAACGTAGAGGAATGTAAGACGGAAATTGTTGATTTTTCATGGCAACGTATTATTCGGATTCTCCCCCCGAGAGGTTTTTCGGACTGGATTCTGAAATCTATTTGGGAAACCTTCTTACAGAGTGAACCATCTAAGTACACTCTCCTCCTTTTGTCAATGGGGTTCAATACACGTGGTGTTATCCCAGCGCTTCAAAGGTATATAATGAAGCGCATAATGTCTCTTTTAAATTCGGTCCCGTAATACTTGTTTTGAAATTGTAATCCTGCGACGAAAGGGACTTCGGTTAAATGTTTTGAGAACTTTCCCCTTACTTCTTTCACTAATATTAACGTGTAAGGTTGCTATTTTGTTCAACTGTTAGTTATATCATTTATAGAATACAATCGAATAAATAAAAACTATATTTTGAAATAGTCGGAACGAATTTGTTACCGTTTTCAATATTGGTAAGTATTTATCATTTGTGAATATATATTTAAATAACGTATAGTCATCAAGCTATTTATAATACATATTTTACAGTTTTCACTTTCAGAAAACCGATTAGCTTAGAAAATGATCGTTTTCATCTAAACCAAAAATTTCAATAAATTGAATACAGCTATTTATTAAACGTGAGAGTAATAAAAAATCTATAGAAAGGGTAGTAATAATTAATATTTCGAAATCACAAATAACTTATCAATTGCCCTTTTACTAAACCAAACTAGTTTTTTTTTTCAAAAAATGCAGAATACATAAAATTACAACAAATCTTCTTTTTGTATTGTTAAATATATTATAACGTTTTTCATATATGTGTGTATATATATATATATATATATACAGTGAAACCCCGATTCTACGTTTTTCAATGGACCGTATAAAACAAACGATTAATGTGACAAACGGTGAATGCGGGAATGTTTTAAATATGAACTAAATGCCGAGACTATAGAAAATGAGCACACCACGCGGGAAAACGTATAATTCGAGAACGTAAGATCGGGGTTCCACTGTATTTATAATTGGAACAGAACTTAATGTAGTGTCACGGCTTTCTTCATATTTATGTTTACAAAAATACGATAGTACGAGTATAGCCCATCAACTGTATAAACCTAATATAAGATTTACTAATACATCAGTGAGCTCTGTATTTTTTTTATTTCCAAAAAATGGCTTTGCCAAAATAGAATGAGTACAAATGATCGGATAATGAGAGAACTAGACCACTTTCTTCCTACGGACACCTCATATGCGATTCCAATATCCTTTTGTTGGTGGTCTGGAGTGAAGGGTTTTGCCCCAATAAATAAGCTGGCGGGTTCATGTCTACCTATTATATTAGACACCTCGGGGAGAAAATTATTCTAATTTAATCGGATTCAGAAGCGGATCAATTCCATAATTAATTCGCCAAAGGTGTAACATATTGTGCTCAGCCAATAACTAATTCAAACTACTTTCAATAGTTAAGTTGACTTAAAAGCAGGCATACTTTATGAAATTACTAGTATAAATGAGGTATTTCGAAATAAGCTATAAATACATTTCTTTTATAAAAACCTGGCCTGGCTTTGTTCGGCTTAGAATGTATTTTCAAGTGTGAATTATTTTCTTTAATTTGTGATGACAATCCATATAATATTCTGTAATAAATAAATGACAATGCATATAATATGAAGACTGCAAACGGAAACACACTGTGATTTCAATATTAAGATAGATTTTTTGCATTGGCAAATATTGTTCCCTAATAAAACTTATAAAAACTTTCCTTGTCGTAAGCTGTCGTTACTAATGACTGCAGAAATATACTTGTTTAAATGATTTTAATATTACGGGCACATCAGATTTAATAATTTAGGTAAACGGTTATTTTTCACATTTTATAAATATTTAAAAGTATGAATGATGAAAAGCATGTGCACATAGTACTGGTTCTTTGAGATAAAATAAAGCTCTCATAAATAAATAATATAGTAACCCCAATAAAGTTATATCTAAAAGAAGTTTCCTGAAATAATATAAATAAACTTTGGAATTGAGTCCTACAAGCAATAAAAAACCTTATGGTCAAACAAAAGTTAAACGCAAAATCCCTGCTGCTAATAAAATCAGCCTCAAGGTGATCAAACACAAATAAACAAAAGCCCAAACTGGTAATAATATTGCTGTATAGACAACATCTCTATGAAACCTTCGCACTCATTGGTCGTACCTTATTTGAAACCCTGGCGGAGTGTGAATCACATGACTAGTATGTATTTATTCACACATCCGGGTTCTGTTCCCGCATTCACGCCACGTCCTTTCACGCGCGATGTCCCTCTCGGTTTACTTTGAGCGAAAAACACATTTTTTTATATACAGTGTGTCATCAAATTTACATTACTATTTGGTTGTTAAAACGGTTAGTAAAAACGTGCATTCTATTTCCAATAAAACAAATATCAAATTTGTTAAGTGACAACTGGACTGTAATAATAATAAATAAATAAACGATCCCTTTTCCATTGAGAATTCGTACCTTACTTCTGATCTTATGTCATGCTAAAAAAAAATGGTATCGACAAAAAAAGTCTTGTCTTGCTGAAAATGGAAATCATCAAATTTCACCATCTTGTTCTCCAAGTGTGAAATAACTGATTCAAAACATTCATTTACTTAAACATCAAAATTTCTTAAATCATTTATTAAGATTACATACTACTGTAGCGTTCTGGCTTGGAAAAGTTTTCTATTTATATTTCCAATTAATATTATGGCCTGATGAATTAAAAATGCATATATAAATATATTGAAAAACTCATCCAAATGATTGGTTATTTGATATATGTATTGCCTAATCTTGGTACAGTCAATACATTCAGTTTATCAGAATAAATAAAAAAAAAATACAGCTGTATGTATGCACTGCTCAATTGTTATAAATGGTCTGATACACGAATTTTAATCTCTTTACGTATCTAGGGGATACTCAATTTAACCAATACGATAACAATAAACATTGAAATTGATAACATAATTCATTAGAGAAATATTTCACCAAATATATCAATTTTAATTGTGTATTGAAAATAAATTAGCATCAAAAAGTTAGCATCAAATTCAATTAATCACACATATTGAAGAACCAAACAGTAATTCAATTAAATGGGCATCGAATAGTAACTTACCCAATTAAAACTGCTGGGCAATTGCACTTGAGCATTGAGTATGGTGTAGGAATGAACATTTCACTAATTACTGCCTTTTTAAATATACTTTCTCCATCACAAAATTTTGAATAGTTTCCGGAAAGAGCCTCGCTTTCGTAGACAATGTGTACATATTTCCCCGCAAATTTTACACGCCCTTCGTTTCCCACCGGAAGTCTCCTCGGAACAATTCTTTACTCCAACGAGTTTTTTCCCAGCAAACTGTGCACACTAGAGTGAAATCTGAAAGATTTCACAGCGGGAAACGAGTACAAGGATACGAATTGCAATTTTCTCAGAGAAAATTGGAATTATTATGTATTTTCATGTTGAGTTTATGGTATTTGTTATTTTTCATGGCTTGTGATTTTGTTAACGTTCATATTTGAAGGACAATAAAAAATATAATATCGCTGACTTGACAGTATTCTTTTGAATCACTGTTATCGTTATCATTTTGTGTTATCAGACACGAAAATAACACTGATTAATTAGAATTATAACCTTCCTCATAAATAGCAATAAATTCAATTACTATTTTTTGAAATCTGTTCCAACATTTTATCTACTCTTTGATTACTTCAAATAACCAAGTTCATTTTAAATGCAATTACTTGAGTTATATTTGTTGAATTTACAAACATAAAAATGTTTTCGGAAAATGGAGGTTCACAAATAATCTTTTTCGCTAACCTACAACATAAAAATAATTTTTATTGTAGCTCGCCTTCATATTTAAGTGAAGAAATTCAAACATCTGTAGCGTTTCAAATTTTTATGACGGTCGTAACGAGTTTTATTTTTAATTTTTCATAAAATATATCACACAATAGAAACGGATTATGGTGTTGTTCGAATACCGAAAATTACTTTTCTTTTGAGCTTTTTTACTGTTTTTTTATGTCTAACAAGCGCTAAGAGACTATAATCTTGTTATTAAACGTTAATCGGTATGAAAATTAAAGTTGAAGAGAGCTTTAGCTCTTGTCTACGAGAGTAGATATTTTATGTCATTTTTATGTTGCTATACTATATATGGAGCCAGTGTATGCATTATGACTTTCTTTTCTTTGTTTTTATTTCTTCCGTGCACGAAGAGAGTTATCTTTATCGTTAAACGTGTGAAGACTTGAATAAAACTTTGTTGGGCGATACAGTCTTACTTGCGGAGCATTTCGAAATCCTGTTTGATACATTGCAGAGCTAACTTTATAATCCTTGGACAAGTTCGTCTTTCACGGACCATCCAATTGATTGAAAAACTTATTAAAAAGTTTTATTTCACTAGATCTGAACATAGTATACTGAAACTTATTTCATTAAGATCACGTTACAACTATTGGTTTTAATTGTATAAATGCACTTTAGAACAGTTTGTATTCATGGAATAAATAAATGTTATAAAAAAACTTGATATATTTATTTATAATACGTTATCGAGCTATTTTTTACAATAGAGGATTGACATATATACAAAAATCATAAGGTTGGTCTAGATTTAAGTAGAGAAAGCAAATATATACGTAGTTAAATTTATTTGAAATATTATAATATTAATCTCTTAATCTTAGGAGATACGACCAGAAAAGGCAAATGTAAATCTGTAGCAATTGATGATCAATAAAATTAATAACACAATTTTAGTACTTATTCCACATTAAATTTAATGGATCTAAACCGGTTTCTCTCGTGGCGAGCATTCAGTTGATAATGCTCACCATGAACGAAACCGGTCCTGATGCAATAAATTTAATGTGGAATAAGTACTAAAAATGTGTAATTATTTTTATTACAATGCCATTCCACTAAGCATTGACAGTGAACACCTTAAAAGTGATAAAACTTTGAATATCTTGAAAATGTTGAGTTTCGATAGTATGAATTCCACAGCTTCTACCATATGATATTGAAAAAAGAAACTGCCCGGCTTGGGATTCAAGCCCGAGCGCTCCGTAATCGAAGCATCTACATAAAATCATTTTCAGAAATGTCATTTTACAGAAAACAAGCATTACACCATGTAAAGAGTATTATTTCTAAAGAACTGATTCATAAATAATTCAGTATGCACATATGGAGTTAATTTTCGTTTCGCATTAAGAATATATTGCTTGAATAGGTATGATAGTACGTGGAAATTGATTGTATTGTAAATGAAATGATAAAGAAATCCGGCAGAGTTTTGCTATGATCCCGAGAGTAAAAATATTAGGTTCAAAATATATTTTGTTGACGACAGGCTTGTTTGCTGAAACTGAAAACAATCAAGAAGCCGTCAAAACAGTGGGTGGGAAATGCAAAACGGCCTTAGTGACAGCTCATTTTTGGAATTAACAAAAATTTGAATTTAATTTTTGTTTGTATCGCCAGAGTTTATTTTTCAAAAAAAATATTACGTAAAATAGGTCGAAACCGCATTATCAAAATTTCAATTAAGTATTTATTTTAAAATTGCATATTTACATTGAGTAAAATCATTAAACTTGTGTTTAATTATTTTTTTAAGGAAAATCAAACGCAAGTAAAATAATACCTTTATTTTATAATATTATACAATTTTCTAGTAGAATTCTATTGGTATTTTATTATAGAGCAATATGTGGGTAAGATGTCTATTAATTAATTGATGTTTTATTCTCTTTAGATTAATTTATCGTAGAAGCTGCTAAATAAATACATTATTACTATCCATGGATTCGGCGGCCACTTTGTGGAGGCTCATTTTAATATAATTTTAAAATAACTTAGATTATTCTATGTTTTGTGATACTATTCATGGTGCGTTTTTCGTCTCTTTATATACATCTTACTTAAGCAACCTTTGCGATATTAAAATAGTCTGTAGAATGATAGAATTCGTTTAAAAAAGGTTTTAATACAATACTAAAAGTGTAAATCGTTTTTAACATTTGAGTGAATCTGATTTGTTTGTAAAGTATTTCATATTTTTTTGATTATTTAATTATCTTACATAAGGCTTTGAGTTTTAAAAGTTTCATATTAGTTTGTATTGAGCCACATCTTTGCCACAATATTCGGGGCACATTTTCGTGAAGCTAAACACTGCCCACTAAAGGGCCGATGCCCCAGGAGAGTAATAAAAAACTGAGGAGTAAGATTTTCTTTTCTTCGCTTGGGGCTGACTTGACCCCAGTGGGGAGGGTAGGGTACCACGAAGCCGCGTTACTACTAGCCCCACGCCTATACTTGTGTACATATCTTATTTTCAAACTGGTCCCAGCGCCTTTGCGTGACCACAGTACAGAATTTCACAAGAGTTAACTTGATCATTTGCGTTTTTTAATTCACTTATATATAGATAAACTTTATAAGACTATAATTATTTCTCTAATGCATTTTATTGAATAATTTAGAGTCGCAATTTAACCATTATTTTACATTAAAAGCTACATATAAAATTTTACTATAAATTTCATAAAACGAAATCATTTTAGTACAGCTTCAAATTCTTGAAGAGAATGGCACAATTTTTTATATTAATTTGATAAAGTCGTCAATAGCCCAAATTCTTTATTAAATAAATCATATTTTCCCTCAAGCCTTCCTTCAAAAATGCAATTTTTACTTTCATAGCTGGGATACTGTTTGATCAAAATGAAAAAATCTATAGATCCAATAAACGCATGACAGCAAATATTTTACCCTGAGGCTTTTGGGTTCTTATGTTGTTATCCTTTATTTCATACCTAGCATGAAGGTAAATCGGAAAGCTGATCATAACACTGCCAACAAGTATGATCATAACAAGTATTTATAAAAAACATATCGGGCAAAATTAGTCTATATAAAAATCATCAATGTTTTGTTTTTGTACAGTGCTATTTGTGTGTTAATCATAACTTTTTTCAGAACCTACTCCATTATCAAATATATTTATTAAAATTAAAACATATTTTATCCAAGGGATAATTAAATATGTATGAGAAGTATATGAACGATGTTAAAATATTGTTGAAATTTAATATTATTTATGAAATAGTTTACCCATTTTCCAGAAAAAATATTGTTATTCATATTTATTTATAACTAGTATTGCTACCCGGCTTCGCTCGGACTAAGCGACCAATAATTATTTAATGCTATATCATTCCCAAAGAATTACAGACCCGCAGACATACATACATACATACATACATACGCCGTTTCGGTTTTATATATAAGATTATATATTTATGTTTATACTGAGCTTTTTTATCGAAGCGTACAAGGATAAACCCATTATCATAAGGGCGCTAACAAGATACACTTACAAGTTGCTATCTAGAGAGACTATACAATAATATAACTTAATGAATACACTATTTGTATAGTTTTGCCATTCCTTTGATTCTGGAAACAACGTAGAATTTATACGAGAAAATGAAGAAAACAAAATTGGGTTATCACAAGGTATGCTTTGAATAATAATTTGAAGTACGCCACGTATTATAGATAAAGTTTAATGATTAGTAAAATAATATACATGTAAAAAATTAACAGTTATCAAACTATTTTCAGTACATGTTAACGCAATTTGCACATCAAAATGTTGTATTGTTCAAATTTACCTAAAATACTATTACTTATTATTTTTAAAATATTTCAGATATGAGTGATCGCAAAATATAATTTTTATATTATTTAATGCTCTTGATAAAATTACAACTACTTTTATAAGCGTTTAAATCAGTTTATTTAAACGCTATTTAGAGTACTACTTCGCAATTTACTCTTCACTGAATCCCCCTTTAGAAAATAAGAGACCACTGCCTACCGGATGCTCTATACTCGTGTCTCACTCTTTGGGCAAAGAAGTTTCACCAAAATAAAAAAACTATGAGGCGGTGATATTGTATTAAAAGAAATACATATGGGACTTTGAAATGTACTGAAATTGTAAATGAGTTTCAAGTATTTTTTTTTCGTAATCACGTCCGCTCCCAATACGGAGCAAATATACTTATTATGGAGCACATCTCAAAATAAACAAGTGTGCGGGAGCTCAATGGTAATTAGTTGCTTAGCCTTTATTTCTCGGATAGAAGCATGCGTCTAGGATAATTATAGTGGTAAGTTAATCGCTCTCTCTTAGCCGGCTCTCGGATCGGATTTATACGAGAGAATTATACATGACAAAATTCTAAGCCTCAAATCCATTAATCGGTTACAAAAACATTTTTATGAAATATTTCAGATTTGTTCTCGTGAACGCTATGACTGAAGAAAAAGAAATTTTTCACTCGGTCACTGGCCTGTAATGGAAAAATTATATTTGGCTCGTTCACATTGTGTGCCATGCAAAAAAAATATTTGTTTTGTTCGTGTAAAAACTATTACGAAAATTTCGATCTCCATCTCGTTATAACGCCGAGAACTATCGCCCCGTCGCATGTATCTACGGGGCCATTGGTTGCGACACTGATAAGGTGTGTCAAGTAACCCAAGGGTAGCGCGTTGCGAAACCGCTTTCTCGTTTGGGCTGCGTTAAGTAAAAAGGGAACGGGTCTCGTTAAATCAATATTTCTACCTTGCGATTTCCTTCCTTCATTATACCACCAAAGCGGGCGCTAAATTGCTACAAATTGTGTTTTCGATTGCTTCAACGTATGGTAGGAAAATTACATTGAGTTTAAGGTTCAATTGATTGTGGCAGGCAGGCGGGGATCTTTGGGTTCGTAATTTTGTTTGTATTGTGTGCAGCGATTGCTTTTACTTCTATACCACACGGAAGATAAAAAAGTACACACAAAACACCAAGATACAAATCACCCAAAATTGTATTCGTAGAGTTTAATATATGTTTACGAATAAATTACATACCCCCACATCTACGCCAAATCAATAGATAATATAAATTCCGCAGAAAATAAAATACGACATATTCATAATGAAAAAAATGGAAATTTATTTAGTTCAACGAGAATTGTTGACAATTGAAAAGTCATGAATCCATCTAGGTTATTTTGCCATTAATGTTATTGATACCGATTAAAACCCTTAATAAAATATAAAAAATAAAACTTTATATAAATTGAGAGATATATTAATCTTCTTTTTTACTTTAATATTTTACTTTTTTAATAGGGCATTCTACCTAACAAAAGATTGTTTGATTTCTAACCTTATTAATTGAACAAACTACTTAATATTATTAGCACTACGGCTGTAGCTTAAGAATGTATTCCATATAATCAGTCAGTACACTGATCTCGTAACTAAAATAAACTTCAAAATATTAGTTGAACAATGAAACGTTATTATATAATATAAACATACTCACAGAAAATATTTGTTACATTCCATTTTTTTATCGATGTTTTCAGATAGACTGTATACTCAAATAATTAATATTATTACGGAACATGCATAGGATGAAAAATAGATTGCTCCAGTGAATTTATATTACATATAAGAATGATAAAAATAACGAAAAGTTTTATATGCCTTAAAGAGAACAAGTATATCCATCAGAAGTCTCAAAGACATTTTCCCTATAATCCCCTATGGCATTAACCGGGGACACAAAAAGATTATACACCAAAGTAATTGCGCTCGTCTCTCAGTTTTGACGACTGCTAAACAAAAGATAGGTATAATACGAAAAGGAACTGATGATATTTATCATATATCAGGTATATCACATGAAAGGATTTTCAGATAATGTTGTCATAAATCAAAAGCCTATAATGGGATAATACTTTTGGATAAGAAATAACATTTTTATTGCTTTTGGTGAATGTAGAATTAGTATGACTGTTATTTAAAAACGAAATATACACAATCATATCAAATGAAAAGTCTGCACGCAAGTTTACACAGAAAATAAATATTTCATAAGGTTTGAATATATGATCCACTATTTTGACAATTTTTCATTAATAAATTCTTTACAGCAAAATATTGAAAAATTATCTCATACATTTCCCTGTAAATACTTTTGATCACTGGTATCCTTCTAATTTAGCAAGCTTTATTCATTATTAAAGATATTTTCAATACGACTTTTAATATTAATTCTTCAAAATATATTCTTGAAATATCTACATGAAATATGTCTTTTATGCAGCCACGAACAACAAAAAGTATCTAAAAACCTCCTAATAATCTTAAATATCTCTCGTTATTCTCATGTCTAATATTGAGTATACATAACATTTGTAAGACATTTGATTGTACAACATTTTCATATATAATGTATTTTTTTAATAATATTTTGAAAGATTACGTTAAAAAAAAAAGTCATACTGCGGAAGTTCATTGAGACAATTGTAATCAAATTACGTAAAGATAAATACATTTTAATTAAAAGTTCTGTTTGATGGTACCTCTCGACTCTCTGGAGGTTTATGAGTAACGTGAGCCTAAAACGTGACAACTGTAAATTAATAAACACTTCCTTTAGGAATCTCAACGTGACTTATAAATAATTTGATTACGATACCAATTTTTTTTTGTATCTCCTAGATATTTTTTTATAAAAATATGTTAAAAAGTAGAAAATATTTTGGCTGTTAATAAGCTTGATTTTTGTTTTAAGCTAAGCATAAAGATATTTTAAATTGTAACTCAGTGACAATATTTTAAATCACTTAAAATACATAACAAATACTCAAAGTATACAAATATTAGTAGTATCATATAGTTAGTCCACGATTAATATGTACAATGCATTTTGGGATAAAAAAAGTTCTGTATATTACAAAAGAAATAATTGTGTAATTTATCTTGTTAGTAAATTGCATCCACAAACATTAACTAGGCAAATTTAATTACCATTTGGCAAGCAAAATTGTTGAAAAATACCAGGTTACACGTAAAATTTTTGGATAAAAATAATTATATATTGTTTGCATCAATTTTTTTGGAATACTAATCATCACAGTAAAATAAATATCTAATATAGCACTTTCATTCTTATGAGTACCTTAAGAGTATTAAGAAAACAATAGTAAACCTTTTTTGCATACTTAGTAACAGTTCGGTAATTTGATTATCATTTAGTGAACCATTTCCCATGAGTAACATCAATTCGATAATAGAATTTTATACGGATTATAAGAAATTTATAACGCCATTTTCTTTTGTGAGCGGTGATGAGATATTTAAGAGTCCTTTCACGTTATCCGGTTTTTATAATTAAGGAATCTTTATAACGCGTAAGTCTCAACTTAATTATTCTCTTGTCTTAAAAACGCTTTTCAAAAAAACTAATTTTTAACGAATTGAATTTTTTTGAACCATTAAATGAAAAAAAATATAGACAGCTTAGAAATATATCAGTGCATTTTTTCTTTTTTTAATCAAATGGTTTCTTTAAAAAATATGTATTATTAATCAAACAAAAGATGTAAATATTACAGGATTAATACATGGATTTTCGGCTTTAAAATAAACGAATTTTAATCTTTAATCAATAAACTATTGATTCCTGTCACGCAAAGCAACCATTTTATGTGCCGTCTGATAAGTCTTAAATAAATCGTATACATAACTATATCCAATTGTAAATTTTCATTAATTGCAAACATTATTTCATTCCGACTGGCCGAGTGATCACGTCTGAACCAATTAAAAACCTAAACTTTGTAAAGAATAAGAGTCAGCCATTTACATCTATGCTCATATTAAACTCGTTATGAATCATTTGATTTCATATTATCCCATTCAATAACAGCACGCCCTTTTAATAACTTGCAAGGACGACTTGATAACGACTTGTGGAGAATCCAATTAGAATCGACTCACAAGTCATTATTTTGGAAACGTAGTGAAACACATCGAATAAACGAATCAATTGCCTACTTAAGGCCTAATAAAATAATTCACAATGTCTAATTAACATCGTTCAAATAATTTCACATAAAAAAAAAATCAAATGGTTTGTATAAAATATGGAATTCAATAACAAGAAGATAAAAGGTTGTTGTAAAAAAATCTTTTTTATCAAAACCATCACCGAATGCATGAATCTAAATATTTTTTGTGATTGTTTGATCCTTTTAAAAGGGACTCTTTCGCATAGAAACCAAACGTGCTATTTTTTCTCTTAGACAATAAATACAGCCCTCTGGTTTAGCGTTAGGTCAACTCGTATAAAAAACTTTTATAACGAGAGGATTAAAATTAACGAAGTACGGGACGTCTGTGAAATGATAAATCGGAGGCCAGCAGCAGGATTTGTTTGAGCCGCATTCCATGTGGCATGTACTATTCCAACAAAAATATACCAAAGCGTTTCCTGGGTTATCTCGACTGCCAATTTAATTAAACAGATGATTATTCAATGAACTCAGCGACCGGTCACGTCATTTTTGTATTAAATCTTTACTACATTGATCATAGAATAATTGTAATAATAAAATAACTGTGTCTTTATTCCGTGTATAATTTTTTTTTAAATAGTAGAAATTTTACTACATTACTAATTCATTCAATTTGGCAATAACATGTTACGTCACCTTTGAAACCACATTGAAATTTTGACAACTATGAATGTTTTGCAATAACATGGTAGTCAAAATTTCAATGTCTGTGTTTGGATCATTAATTAAAAACTGTATTTTACTTATAAGCAAATACGATCCTGATTTTCATTTCATAATTGATGTGTAAAATGATATTACAAACAAGAAATCATTTCTAATTTTTGTTATACGTGCATATATACATGTAGTTTTGTTTCTACGTATTTATTGCAAAAGTATTGGCGTAATTAATTTTACTCAATATATTGATAAAATTAAATATACATACATGTAAGTAAATAAAACAAAATTCACAATACATGTGTATTATCTTTATTTTTGGAAAGTGAAACCAATAAAGAGTGGTCTATTTTATGTTGTTTTTGAAATTATAATGTTAATAAAACGAATTTCTGCAACAATTTTCAATTAAAAGCATTCAAGAGAACAGCTTACAACCAACACCATGGAAACATGAAAGTCTGAAATATATTGAAGCGGATAATAATTAATTTGATAAAATATTAAAATCACATAAATGTATTTCTCTGCACGAAAATTGTGATAAAATAAAAGGTTTTTGTATAAATCATATTCGTTGTTACCACGCATCGTATAAAGTTACGAGACATAAAGAGATTGTTAAAGATTAGAGGAAACGTTAAGCCAACCAATTTTCTTATATGGTCGGAATTCCTGCCGAAATTATAAAGTTTCTTACAGCGAGAAGCATTATCGCAAACATTCAAATGCAGATAAAGTTAAATTAATTAGACCACGCCCAATGATATTCACGAAATACGCTTCGCTTGTTCCCAATGGATATGTCCGCAGTTAAAAAACAGTGTTAATTTTTGCACTCCGCATCCAACTGGCGCCATTCACTACGTTTCAAAGGTTGTGTTTTTGACACTGTACATGCTGCAGCAATTCACTTGACCCTTTGCCTTCTGATAAAATTGCTAAATCGTAAGTATGATTTAATTTTAAACTTATTATATCACAAAACGCAAAAATTTTACTACACCGTAAAAATATCATTGTTATTCGCTTATTCCGATAAAATCACTTCAGAATAAACTCAATCAGAATTTATTTTTAGTATATCAATGTCTACTGGGAGAAAAAAAAGCATCACAAACAATACTTTTTTATATTAATAGACTATGACATAATATCGGAATAGAAATCGACAGTATTTAAAATTCTATTAGCAGTAAATTATTATTGATTTGTTTACTTGAACCCAGAACTTTTAAGTCTTTAATTATTTAACTTTCCGTTAGGTTATAGAAACTGGTATGAATCGAGCATTGATTGTTATTACTAAAACCTATAATACTTATAAAACCACTTTGAAATAACCCGTCGAAATAAGAAATTCACAATACTTTCATTGCATAAAAATTATGAAATTTATATTTAAAAAAAAACACTAATAATAAATGTAAAATTGTTTCATTTAATAAAACCTATTTCAATAATATTTTGAAGGCAAAATATACATAAATTCAAGTACAACAAGGTGTTTTGCTGAAATGAATCGAAGGTTTTCGAAATCACAAAAAATATATCGTCAAAGCTTTTCAGATAATTAAAGTACGGTAAGTGCCTTCATTGTTAAAGCATTTTGAAACGTAAATAAAGTAAATTTCAAAGTAATCATTTTCGGGGTGTCGGTTAGTACCGAACTCTTGGGAAAACAGTAGTCAAGGGGTTGAATTGAGCATACTTGAATTATTTCCGTAGAGCACTTTGCTCTTTCTTCCGAATAGCGAGCGTTATTAAAATTAATTATACAAATTTGCACTAGTTACTGTAACTTGTCATTTCGAAAGTCGTTCTTTTAAAAAATGTATAAATGATTTTTGACAAAACAGAAGTGTTTGTAATATACATTTTTTTTTTTTATACGAAAACATACTTAAATTTAGTGCTTTCAAACCACCGCGGTGCACCGGTTCGTGCTTTTAATAACTATATTATAAATACAACTATATAAGTTCCTAACTTTTTTAGGTAACAGTCAGATATACTGGTAGTGCTTAAAAAGTTGTGGCAATATATGTCAGACTGTTGCATGACTATCTGTTACTATGTTAACAAAATACTATATTAATAACTGTATTCGTTTCTGTGTTAGTCCATTGCAAAATATTTTCCTATTTTGACCGCTACGCAGGTGTAAAAAGGTTGGAAAACTGTTGTATATATTAAATCAAACGTATTATGTATTTAACTTTAATTTTCGAAAAACTCTATGACTCTGATAAAACATGGTTTTACAATTTTTTTCTGCTTTAAAACGTAGCATCTTTTTCTAAATTTAATTTACAAGAGATGTTTCTACTTAAAGTCAAGCAGAGAAACAGAACGTCACACCCAATGTATGTTTTATCAAAGACAAGCATAGGTGACATCTCAGTACTTCGCTCTTTTTTTTGCGGTGACAAACGCTTGAATGTCATGTAACGAAAGCTTAATCAAATTGTAAAGGAGGGATAACCAGAACTCGTTTAAAACACGACTTAGCTTTGGGAGTAAAGAGGCTTGTTGCCCCCATGTGCTTAAGGTGTAAAGATCGATACGTCTGGAGTATTTTTCTCCATTTCTTAACATCTAAGCTTTTGTATTCGGTAAAGATAGTATCATCGAGGAGCCCAAACAGTGAGCGAGAAATGTAAATGTGTAGCGGTTTCCACTAAAGCGCTGCTGACGCGGAAAGGAAGCAGGCTCAAAGTGAACACTAAATTTTCTCAGCTGGGGTGCGAAACAAAATTGGTCGCATTTTGTTTTAAATAATGGAAATAGAATTCTGTCTTTTTTAACATGACTAATATTATCAGACAGCAGAATAAAAAGTGTGAAAATAACTCTTAAACAAAACACTACAAAGCCTCGCTATTATGTGCATTGAAATCTATATTTAAAATTATATAAATAAATATAATTTTAAACGTCACTCATACTATTTAGTGCTATTTTTTGCTGTTATGATTATTTTAGTGTTTTAAATGTTTATAATGTATAATTTTGTATGATATTAGTACATTATTTGTAGCATTTATATAAGTAATATTTCGGCTTGCTATAGAACTTTCACACACTAGTTTGTATTTTAATTAAAACGCTGGTATTGTAGATGCTATATGAAGTTTCTTTAGAACATGTGAACTGGAATACAGATACAACGCTTTTCGCGGTTTTCGTTATATGAATAACGAACGATTCATTTATCTGCACAATAATCACCGAGTCCACTTTGACTAGCAATGATTAGAAATAATAAACAGTGGTACGAGCCCATATTACAGACCCCGTAGGTAATATTAGACGTATCTGTCAGCTAGTGGGATTTAAAGATATTTATTCACGTTTGCAAACATACATGTATTGTTATTACGCGTGGATATATTGAACGCTGATATATAGCTTAATAAAAAAATTGCAATGTCGTATAAATATTTCATGATAGTAATCAACTAAAATGCAATCGAAACTCTGAAAAATTATTGAATACGTACGTTATGATAAATTAATTGTTTAAATGTCAGCTTGACAGTCAAATATCAATTATTGTGTTTGAAAATGTATAAATATATCACCTTAAATATATTGAATTGAAAATTTTGATTTGATTGATGAACGAACTTTGAGATATAACAAATGTTTAATTTTGATAATTGATGCCTTGATAATATAAACATCAAAAAGACCTAAATTTTCTAGAAAAATTAATGTAATAATGTTATTCAAAAATAAAGACACTTCATAAATAAATTAATACTGGGAAATATTTTATCTTCTCTTTCCCGTTATAAATATGAAAATTATTAAGTAATCGTTGGACTGAAACAAGTTCAAAGATAAATCTTTTTGTTTTTCACGGCTTTGGTAGCTCTTTCATTTATTATAATAATGAAAATCTAAAACAAAACTTTTATACACTGAGGTCTTCGAGAAGAATTGTGTGATAATTTTTGTTGCTTAATTTTATGACAAAAAATAAGAAAATATTTCTCATTTTATGAAATAAGAATATTGCTTTGTTCTTTTTTAATATAAAATGTACATTTAATATGAACAATATTTCCGAATACTATTCATTCGGTCGGCACGTAATTTTTTTGTAAAATTATTGAATAGCAATGATTTCAATGTATGCAGCATTTAATAAAAATAAAAATGTTATTTCTTTGCAAAACAGAATAACTAGGTTATTAAAGCTGGACACTTTCTAAAATCTTTTAAATTAAACATTAATCCTTATAATCAAGAGTTATGCTAAAATTATGTGTGCTATTTTTCTACCAATAAGTATGTGTACGATAAAACAGTTTCTACGTGCTTGTAGACTCTTATTGAGAACTGAAAGTTGTTAATATTAAGTATTAAGTTAAATTTTCAATGTATTCACATTGTATTGTGATAGAAAATAATGATAAGAATACAGTTCATACATTCATGTAATTATATTTGTGAAACTTACCTTTTCTATTCACCGCATCGCTAAAAATAATGTGCAACCGCTAATATTTGCCAAAACTTAATAATAATATACAAAAAACATTTCCTTTAAATAATCGCCGCAAAAAACTTAAAAGTGGAAAAATCGCTGCGATAGTACACATAATATTTGTAACTCATTCATTCGCCAATGTTTATACGTTTTAAATGAACGTATTTTTATTCAGAGCCAATTTTAAACATAAAAAGTATTCGCCAGCAAAATCTCGAAATATGACAACATGTAATAACAAATTAAACGTTACGTATGATGATTATTTAAGGTTTTAAAATTATTTTCTCCTATATTATTTGTAGTAAACTATACTCTACGTTATATAGAGTCTAATAGGTAGTATATTTAAAAAAAACTCACCTTTTGATTGTATGAATAAGCTGGATGTGCCATTGAAGTTCGTTGTGCGAAGAATATGGCATCTTCTTTGCTCTAAACAAAATCATAAATTCATTGTGAGACTTTTTATTTAAAGTAATTTCATATATTATAAAATAAATCGACTCAGTATGAAAAAAGTTTGTTGTGTGATACGAATATAATCTTTAACTCTCACATTTTTCTTATGGTTTGTGTAATGTCATTATATGTTATACATACTATACCCAATATATTGAACGAAGGTATTGACTCAATTGCATAATATTGTTAACTGCTTTTTAAAACCTCATTTTGTTTAAATTATATTTATTTTCCCTCGATAGAAAAAATATTAAGAACTTTATCATTAAATTTCCATAGAATCATCAGTTAAAGGATTTTAAACATTTATAAATATAATTTTATTTTAGATTATACTTAATTAAAAATCTATAACGAAAAATAAAATAACTTCCGTTTATGTATTTTTTGCAGTTGAAATTGAGCAATATAAATATTTTAAATAAATACGTGCTGAAGTGAGTCCACAATTTGTTTCGGTTGATTTCTCGCATGTTCACGTAACGGTTAAGCTAGAAATCGTGGCAGAATAGTAGGGTTTTTGAAAAAATCGTCGTTGCTATAAACATTTGCAAATATGGTTGAATATTACAAAATCTTTAGTAAAAATAGTTTCATTAAAATACAATCAATGAATTTATAATTTTTAAACTCAATTACGTGCAAAAAATCAATCGATATCTCTCTCTTTCAAATTAATTTAAATGTTTTTAGTGAATGTCTACAAAAAACTATATACTTTATGGAATCGCTTTTTTTTAGAATGATTGTGTTCACTGGCGTATTTCACTTAGCCATCAGAACAAAGAACGAAGATTTTTAGTGCTGAATAAAAAAAAATGGAAAACTTAAATTCAATTTATAATAGCACATATAAGTGGACAGCAATCAATAATTATGGAAACTTCAAAGAAAATCCTTGTAATCACAGGATAAAGAATAAATTCACGAAGAGATCTAAATCTATAACACGTATACCTTTAAGTATACCATGTACAAATAAAAAAAAATCTGTTGTATATTAGACTCATATAAGCTTTTAACCAAGTATATGTCTATTTATTTTTTCAAACGACGCACATATAAATATTGAAATAAACATAATTGAGTGATATTTTTTTAATCTTAAAACTGTGAAAAACAAGGGTTTTTGCTTGTTGATTATGCCCGCCGTGAACGAAACCGGTTCTGATTCAATAAATTGAATGTGGAATAACTACTAAAAATGTGTTATTATTTTTATTAAAATAAAATACAATTCAGAATAAAATTGGGATTTTTCGTTATTTAATATTTTGTAGGGGCGCACAAAAATAACTCACCGGGAGAATATATGCCCGCGGGCATAGGGCTCAGAGCCCCTGATATAACAAGTCAATTTTGAAATAATTCCCAATGTATTTTTTCAATTATCGGAAGGCACTGAATAAAAATTAGCTTTATACGTATTTCTACAGTAATAAGTGATGCAGAAACTTTTTTTGAACAACGAACAGGAATGTATACTATATTACTGGCTGTGTTTTCCGCTGGGTTGCTACATAGATCGTAATAAATGTCAAAAATAATAGTAATGTTCAATATGAATAAGGATCGTTATCAATTTATAAAGACAATGTATTCCAAATACAAGTTTGTCGAAACAGAGAGGAAGTTTGTTTTTTTATAATCTGAATTTTCAATACGAGATAAAATTTGAAAAAAAAAATAAACCGTTGAATGTACGCCAACGCACACCCTGTTCTTTCCACCCTAACAAACGAGACGAGAAATGAAAACAGCGCAAGCATTTTGCATGAATTATGTTTCTTTTCAAAAATACTAAATCTACATTAGGTACTTCAAAGATAAGAAATTTTACATTTGTAGAAAGCGTCTAACAAAAAAACGTATTTCAATTGTTTGCATTAATTTTCTCACAAAAGGACTCTCAACTCCTCAACTACTTCATACATATGTATTCTTTACAAAAGCTAAATTATGTAAAAAGAAATATAAATTAAACAACGCGCTTTCGTTTCAAAGTGACTGAGAATATCATTAAATAATTAATTTAAAATGTAACTGGAAATATCATTGTAAATAATATTATTTATATTCATAGGATATTTTAGAAACTCTCATCGATATTTTTATTTGATATAATACAATACATTAATATTTCATTTCTTGCCACTATCAAAAGCAATTTTAATAAGATTTGTTTTTTATCATGACTGTTAAAAAATCAATGCCATATTTCTTGCACAAAAATTGGTCAAAAAATATTTATTACCAAAACTACTTTTGATACATTCTTTATTATTTCAGTGAATCCTTTAAAAAAGTATTTTAAACCATAGTAAAGCACGTAGTAAACACATAATCTCATGATGCATGATTTCATAAACATAGATTTAACACTGTGATATGCACTCATAAACATTTAATATATTTTACTCTTATATTTGGAAGCAAACTGACTCAAAATTTCCAAGATTCGCGCAATAAATGGTATCATGGAACCCGCTGGAACTCGTTGCTTAAGATTAGAGTTTTATATTTCAGGTTGAATTGAGAATAAGTATGTAAAAACAACGAGTGCACGTTTTAAACACTAAAGATTAAATGCATTTAACTTTTTGAATTGATAAAAATAAATAAAAACGCGTCTCCAACGGTTCTGAATCGTGTATATAATTTGATATTGTATTTAATTTAAGATTATGAAAATCGATTGCTCTCCATCTGATTCCGGTGATAAAACCCTTTCTAAAAGACAAGATCGGATAGATTGAAACATGGTCATGACTTGGTTATGTCCTTCCGATTGAATTCCACGGGTTTTCATTCCCCAAAGATATTTTTGGCATCTTGCCAACCAGTTGTGGAGAATTCACCGTGTCGCTTAGTTGGATAAACTGGTCGATCCAAGCTGCAAAAGTACCATAGACAGTAATATTACGGTGACGTGTCTGTTCACATGGTTGAGATCTTGCCAACAGAAATCAAACTCAGAGCGTCAAATAAACAAACTTTGATCGCATTTGCTTAATAAAACCGTTGATACTAGTAACCTATATCTTTTGTTAGAAATATTAATTACTGAGGTTTGAGTACTCATCCGTACGGTCTCGCGAACACGAGTGTGAATCCCCGGATGGATACTTAAATAATTGGATTTTTCATCGATTGATATTCCTGTATCCAAATGCATGAGTGTCTGTATTTTTTTCATTTCTACTCATCCACCCACTATGCCTATATGACTCTAAAAATGTTCCCATCACAAAAACAACAAATTTAGTACATTAAGGATTTCGACTGAGGGTGCTTGATGGAATTTCAATATATTAAATTTGAATTGTTTGAATTTTGTACTTTTCCATGAGCTTTGTCGCTAACGACCCGGCTTTCGTCTTTCGGCATCTTCAGGCATTTCAAGTGCACGGATGTACTTGAACTGACGCGTAGTAAACAGTTTGTATCGTTTATATACAAAAATATAAGTAGATCACTATGTTAAATGGCTATTAAAATTTAAATTAGCGAAAATTGAATATATACAACTTTCAATGAATTAAGTGGGTTTATTATAATTATTGGGATTTTTGAAAATATTTATGACCAGATAATAACATAGGAATATCTAACGATACAAACTGTTGACTACGCATCAGTTCAAGTACATCCGTGCACTTGAAATGCCTGAAGATGACGAAAGGTGAAACCCGGGTCGTTAGCTACAAAACTCATGGAAATGTACTAAATTCAAGCAATTCAAAATTCAATTTAGTAAATGTATAAGTATTAATTTCAACAATAATTATAATATAAATTTGATAGTTATGTCGACAACACGCAAATTCTTCTTTATAATAATAAGTCTTTCTTTATCGTATAGGAAAAAATAGAGCGATGTACAAACAACAAGTTTTTACTAAACATCTTATGCTGAAATTAGCCGCTATGAATCCGTTTGCTTCAAAGTGAACACGGTTTAAAATAGTGATAACCGTCGCAGGTTTTATCTTTCGGCAGCTTAATATTTGTGTCCGTAAAAAAGATAATAATTTTAACGTTCATTGTTGATAATGAAGCCACAAAATATTTTGAATTTATTTTTTATTTTTAATATATTGATGAAATTAAGTTCAAATACCTTTCTATCAAGGCTAAAATGCATCTATTTCATTTTTGAAGAAATGTTGCTTGTTAAATATTCAACAAATTCGACATCAAAAATAAATGAAAATTGATTCGCAAATTTAATTCAATCAAATATGATATTATTATATTTATTACGACATCGATAAGATTAGTTAGGGGGTAAAATTATGAAGATAGGCTGCACCTGTTTTGCCACGTGATCCAAGTACAAGTCGTGTCAGTGATGTCGATCAATAAACTGTTATTGATGATATAACCTTATCTTGAATAGATAGGGCACAAAAAACGCACTAAATTTTTGTAAAAAATAATCATTTTGTTAGATTAAATGTTTTTTTTTGTTTTCAACAATTCACAATAGACACACAAGTCTTTAAGTTCACTTCTATCTTTTAACGTCCATTCTTGGTAAAACTGCAATGTATTTGTAAAAAAATTGTAATAATTTTGCACTTTTATGAATCAATTTTGACTGGTTTCGCTTATTCCAAGTATTATCAACTGATGAAAGATTTCACCGCTATTAAAGATATATACGTCATTATACATTGCAAAGCTCGTAACTCAAAAAAATTTAGTTGTATTGGATTTTAAAGAAGTAAGTTATTTGTAAAGTTAATTTTACTATAACAATAACAATTTTTGTCATGATTTAGAAGATATACAATTACACTTTGGTAGAAATATTAATTTGATTATTTTTATTGTCATAAACGTTATTCCGTTTGTTTATTGAAGTTTTTTTTATTTTGATATCGAAATTAATTTTTCTCAAAGTAAACACCGAACTCATCGGACTCGTATACAAATAATATGTTTTCAGTGGACATGTAAAAAAAATAGTTTGGAAGTGAAATACCGTTTAAATTATTTTTTTATAAACTTTGTGTTTCAGGCCGATGATATTTATTTATTTCCTAATTATTTTATATTGACCAGTAATTAATCTAAAAATATTATATTTAATGTTGGTAAGCGGGATCAAAAAATTAATACAGTATACAATTTATATATGAGTAAGACTATTATATTCTTTAATGATATTTTTACTGATGTTTTATATTTATGTAATAATTTTTTGGTAAAAATTCGTATCTCTTTAAGTTTGAAACAAATGATCGATTACACCACCTTTTTATATTTTAAGGCGGATATGTAGTAATAGTTAAAAAGTTTCTAGGCCAACAACGTTAGAGAAAGTTAATTTTAAGCACAAAAATTATAAAAAGTATATAAAAACAATCGGTGATTGTATAGAAAAAATGATTCCATTATGGTATTCGTACTGTTAACTGTAAGGCGAAATCTTTTGGACTTGGAAAATATACAAAGTACATATCTTTAGATTTAATATTTCCAATGATTTGGTTTTGAATTCGCTAAAAATTATACATAAAAATCGATTATGCTTTATAGCGTGTTCTAATGGTTATTCAAAAAATAAACTTTCACGGAAATGTTCATTTTACGAAAGCGGTTTCAGAAATAATATGAAGACATTAAGTAAAAAAAGTTCAACACGCAATATAAGAAAACCAGTGAGAGATAAGCAGCTTGAGCCTCCAAATGCACATAAAATAAGAAAATAAGAAAGCAGTCATAACAATTTATACGTGACAGGAATTCCATTTATTCGATCAAAGTTTTACAAAACAGAATTGGCGATGGCTGACTATATGATTCTAAATGTAGATGTGTATTGTAAAATGGAAATTTTTACACACCCGTTCATTTGACAGCAAAAATATAGCCTATAAGTGCTTAGTAACCAACTCACAATGGAAAATCAGGAAAATATATAGTTATTATACATATTATATTGTGTAGTTACTTTCTGAACGTCAATAAAGCCGCGATGTGTGAGAAAATTGTATGATCACTATAGTTTGTAATTCTGTTATAAGGTTAAGCTTTGAATAAAAAATAAAATATTGCGTAATAAAAATACATCTTATTTCAAGTGAGAGCTTTTCATTTACCACTGTCATACTGAAAATTTATTAAAATTTTCACGTATAGTAAAAATATAATGAATCTAATGTGCCCTTCTCAGATGAATATGAAAACTTTTGTGACAGTTTAAGTATTCAAAAATGAAATGATTTTATGTCAAATCTGTCGCTTTATTGGTGAATATAACGATTCAGCTGAAAACATTTTTTTTTGTTAAATAATAAAAAGAAAATCTGCAAATAAAGTCCCAATTTTAGATGAAAATCGGAGAAGGTTTCTTTTCATTTTCCAATAAGCCTTAGTTCCGGTGAAACCAAAAATATTTTGTCAAGTAATACATTTATTTGTATGTAAGAATACGAAATACAACCGGGCGAATTGCGGAGATTCGGGTAATCGGGACAAAGGGTCCCCAATCATGGCCAATTTACTTTCAGCCGAAGCTTTTCGTGTTTTTCTCCTGAATTACGAGAAAAAATCATACAACATTTATTTATGCCTGAATAAGTAACGACTGCTTGTTAGGCAATAACCCATACGTATGATTTCATATATAAATAATATATTATCAACAATGCTTTGGATAAATTCTTACTATGAAAATGTGTTCAGAATTCACGACGTGTAAGATATCGCGAATTTGTATACCTCGTCAGTAAATAAATTATGCATAGGTATCTTAAGATTGATGATAACACACATACTAAATATATATAAACTTATTTTATACTTAATCTATTATAATAATATTATATGTTTTTATTGATGAATAAAATATAATATTTATATTTTACTTTTGAAATTGGCTTACGGCAATACTATATTTTATAAGATTTTTTTGAAAAGCAATAAATTAGATTTTTTTATTTATTCCGACAGTTTAAATAAGCTCTTATTCCGATATCTACGCTATAAATTAGTGTATTTTCAAATATTTAACAAGTGACAGACTTGTTATAAATTAATTACACTTTATAACGATGAAAAGCATTTAAGATATAAATAAGCAAACTAATTTGATGGTTTTAATAAAAAAAAATGCTGAAAACAAAAATAACTTTCTTATAAAAAGAAGTTTCCATAAACAAACAAAAAATCACTTAAGGTGCAGAAAATCGATAAATCCGAATTCCGATGTTTTCATATTTCGTAAAAACAGGCATCATATAGCACGAGAAAAACAAATATGACACGACCAGCCTCTGTGATTTGGTGGAAAATATTTATGGGAATAAAAATGTATGGGAGGCGAAAATATGATGAAATAAATTGTTTGATATTTGAATTGACGAGCTAAAATCTATCTCTTATGTTTTTCTTGTCACCAATTAGTTTTAGGAGCTTTTAATATTTACGAATTGATATTTAATCAGCTAAAAACTTTTCATAGAACTTAATTCAAATCAACTATAATGTAAATACATGAATATCATAAAAACTGATTTTAAGTAAGAAAGGTGTTTTGATATTTTCACTTCGTTCATTGGCCGTAAGCTAATTCAATGTCAATACTTATTCAACTGTTACTGTATTTAATAATTTCAATTTCATAAGATCTTCCCAAAACATGTTTTCTTTGCTTAAAACAGATTCGTCAACAAAACAATTTTAATACGCCAAGAAAGTTAACTGATTTACCTATATTTCCTGAAAGTGTTCTCAATGTATGTAATGTACGCAAACGAATACAATTAAAATCAAGATGTTTCTATGTATCTTATAAAAAATTGGAAATGTATAATTGTTATCAATCAATCACAATCAAAACACATTACCTTAACACATTACAGATATAAATAATGGTCTATGATATATAATATTTTAGGAAAGATTTTGAAATACGCAGGCGTTTTCTCATTAAATTATTTTATAAGCAACCGTTTTTCACACCTTAAACTTTTACAGATGGCAAGTAATTTACTTCAAATATCAGCCCGAAAATTTTGTTTCTGAAACAAGAGCTGTTATGAATTTTATTCAGTAACGAATTAACATCACTAAATCCATTTTAGTCTCAATTAATATCCAACTATGAATGATGGTACAGCACTCATTTTAAAGAAATTTGTTTGGTAAAATAATAAAATTAAAAATGAGTAGCGAATGCATTTTCTTGTTTCCTGGTCATTTATTACATTGCCTTTTAATTAAATAATTCTTTAAGCAAAGCTCCCTATTAATGTTGAGGTATCAACTTTACACAAAGAGGCCGTTGATTCCTTATCCCAGTTTTCATATTTTCGCGTCAAATTTTCATTTTTTGTTTGATTTTGAATATTTGAATAGTTAATTACCAACGGTTTATCTGATGTTAATCGTTGGATTCCTGATCATCGCAAACGTCGGAACAAATATTATAAAAAGGAATTAAAAATTATACAGCAATAAATGTTTGATGGATTATTTTAAAATCACAAGTAAAAACCTTTTTCGTAGAAGGTATGTATAAAATAGAATTAAGTTCTGCTTTACATTTGTAATAAATAAATAATCATCCGATGCATTCCAAATTTAATAATACAAAGGGTATAGAAATTTCTTCGTTATTTTTTTTTAATTATATTTATATTAGACCCGACCGAATGATATTAAAAATCCGCAATAAAATGCTTTACTGATTCATTCTATTTTTTTTTCATTTTGATGATATATTGTTCGTGATTATATTCATATTCACATTTAAATGATCAAATAATTCAACTCATCGATGAACATTCAACTAGTATTGTTTAATCTTTACTGCGAAAATCCTTTATTTATTTATTTTACATACATTTCATATTTGGGGGATAGAACCATGTATTAATTGCAATGCAAAGTAAAACTGTTCCTTTTTGGCTGTGTGCTTATTTTCTTCATACAGCATATAATTATGTATTCTGAATTAATTTTAAATATTATATATTACTTGAGATTAACTCGGCGTTTCGCCCTAAGCTCTAAACCGTGATTTCATCTCCTCGAAAACTTTTCTCCAGTGGCTCATGTATCTAGCTATCTAAGGCTATAAGCCGCCATTAATAATATTCTAAATACAAATAGTAGCAGTCCACATTTTGCGTTATCTCCATTATTAAGAAATCTTGCCTTTCGTAATTTATGTATGCCTTACTTAAGCCGTTTACCACATGTTTACTTTTGTTAAATCAAAATACGAGTAGTTTGAGAATGTTCTATATGATTCCTTAATACTTTGTAGTATTTATTATGTTAATACTTTTTGGGCTATCGTTTTTTTATATGCTGCCCATTGGGTATGAACACGGCTTGAAAAGTGTACAGAAAACAGCAAAATATTATTAATTGCTTAGCATTTAGTGTTATTATTGAATAAATCTTGAAAAAACTTTTATTTCATATTTTGAAAATATTCAACAGCTTATTTTCCAGCAGTACAAGTGTTAATAATAAAGAAAACATATTTTACCATATTTTCGTATAATTATAAAAAAATTCGAAGAAATTAATTTCATTTTGGTATTACAAATTACAACACGCAAGTTGCTTGTTATTTATGTGCATAATTGATTCATAACAACAGGTTGAATAACAAAAATAATTATTTACTTCACATACTGATAATTTTTTTTATAAACAGCTTCTATAAAACTCTAAGGCGGTAAAATTAGATCATAACGTATTTTTCAGGCTCAAACAACCTAAACGATAAATCCGAAAATATACAACCTTAATCAAATTGCTCTTTATTTACTGTGCTGTTTGGAAAAGCAATATGTATTAAAAAAAATATTCGGCTTTTTGAGAAGTGAGTTTTGTTATAAAATTCAAAATTCGATTTATACTATAAATGATAACTTCTCAAATATTTATAAATGGCGAAATTAAAAAATATAATAGGCTATTTTGAAACATTTATTAAGAATCATTTTTAATTTTATTCGTGTACTTTATTCAAACAATTTGAATATTATGCGCAAAATGTGAACATACATATTATTTCACCTTCACGTTTACTAACTATTGAAAGCATTATCTCAAGTCGTATTCTAAGCAGATATGCAACAAAACTTTACAAATGGAAAAAATTGTAAGCTTCAGATGAAACTCAAAATAAAATGTTATTCTAAGTTAAGCCACAAATTTATTACAAAATGTAATCACTTTAAAGAACTGCCGAATTACTTCTAAAAGGATGATAAAGTGATTCGTGTCACAAAATACTTCACTCCGAAACATTCATGACTTAAAGCACTATTTTATAAATTTTCACTTCAGTCAGAAAATCAACACAAATATGTAGTTATACAAAAGCCAAACAAAATAGAAATAGTCAAACGTGGTGATTTTCAGCTTCTATCATAAAATTAATTATTGAATCTTGTTCCGATCCCTCAAAAAAATTAACGCAAATAATAATTTTAACATGAAAATTATTTCAAACTCACCATTGCTGAGAAGTCACTGGATTACTTTGAAGATCATTACGAAGAGTTGCGAGGTGGTGTCTTTGTGTTTTTTATAACAAAGAAAAAAAAAATAACGTAAACCATTATGCTTAAGAAAAATTTCAGCATTTTTTTTTAAACTTTAATTTATCAACTTGTTTTTCATAACTTTTCCAACGAAAAGTTTGTGAAATTTTAAATATTACTTTGTTTCAGTAAAAGTGAAATAAATTCCAAGATTATCAAGAAAATATTTTTGGGATATTTTTGAAGCACTCTAGAACGCTTTGAAGTATTTTTTCCTGAAAACTTTCCACGAAAGTTAGGCTTTTCAGTTTTATAATGATCCAAAACAATAAATATTTGTAAACAAAAAAGTGCAACAGAATGCAGTTAGTAAAACGGACGAATAAAATTATTAAAATCATGCTTGGTGAGTAGAAAAAAAACAGAACTGAATACTTTGTCAAAGTGCACAGTCCCACTGGGGGCGTTCAGCGGTGGCCAGTTGGGAGCTGAAGTGTTGTCTTGTCGAACTGTGGCCACGCACTGTGCTCCGAACTCGACAAACCCGAGGGTACTCGCCTTCTATGGCGCGGGGGGGAAAATCCTACGGCGCAAGCTCCGAATTTCCTACCCCAAACCACCCTTGAAGCCTTCCTTTCAGACACACAGACAAAGCGTCAAACATAATATATTATACTCGTCTACACACCCAAGTACTAAACCTCGTTCAGCCGCTCCGTGATATAGTTAAAACTAGATACATACGATCCGGTCTAGTATCGGGCGAGAAAAAATGTGGAAACTAAGTCTTACGTATTTTCAAAGCATTCTGGTAATGACTTATATCAATCTCCACTTGAAAATGTCTTCTAAACTATCTTTAGACGATTTTTATATTTTTGTGAGAATTCTTTACAATAAATATTATCAACATATGCCGTTTTTATTTCTAGTCATGTTTTTCTTCAAATAATTACCAGTATCTCACCAGCGAATAAATGAACTACTACAAAAAGTTTTTACTTTTCTTAGCGTAATTTATTTTTAAAAAACGGACAAAAAATAATAAAATGTACCATCGATAAGTTTTTTTTCTCTTTATTGATAGCAAAATTGACCCCCATTAAAAGATATCATAAACTTAATACCATTAATATTTTATCAATTTATTTCAATAGTCTATATGAAAATTTTACCTCAAAGAAACTATACTGTTGCATTTTATATCCACGTTGTGTACCCACCATCGCCGGCTATGTACTATCAACCCGTTTTACAATATGAGGCTTAACCCGTGACACAGAAGCGATGTGCGCTTTCAAATGATTCTCAGGAGAGTAATATCCTAGAGTTGCTATGCACTAAGGTGTGCTCGAAAACAAATCATTGTGAAATGGAAAGCTTCGATGGGTCGAGGCAAACTCGCTCTCCGCATGGCTTATTTTCACCAAGTTAAACACCAAGTCAACTTGAATAATTATTCATTTACCGACATTCCCAGAAAATTTGATCCGTGTATTGCAATTAATTGCCTCTTTTAGAAATTGACGCTTTAGTCTAGCAGGAAAAACACGTATTTTTAGCCATTCCAGCTATGAATTGCTCAAGCGAAAAATATTTATGATCCTAATTTTACCTTCCAGCAAGTTCAATTACTCAATTTATTTAAGCACATTAACCTTTTTACTTAATTCACCAAAATACTTTACGAAAAAATACTAAAATAAAACATTCATATTTTTCATCATTATGGATCAACAAATGAGGTTTTTCAATTTTATTAGTAGTATTTATTTATTTTGCACAAAAATTATAAGATATAAGTTGATTGGTCCAGCAAAAATAGTTAGGACTATAGCGTGTGACATGTCTCCCCCTATCTAGTATATCTAACCCTATCTAGTATATCTTTGTATCGTAGTCCATATTAAAAAAAATTTTTACCTCATTATAATTTTACTATAGTTACATATTTTCTTTTAGTTACGTAGAAAACTTTAAAACGGGGCTAAGTCAGGTTAGTTTAAAGAGCAAGATGTAAAAATTACTTTTACGTGTGTTTTCGTATTTAATATGTTTTACTTGTCATTACTTTTTTTTTTAGGAATTTCTTCAAGCAAGTTGCGCAACATATTATACCTACTGCTCATTTTGTATTTCCATGCTCTGCCAAGTACAACTGCAATTCCAATTTTGTTCAATTTTTGCAGATAAGTCTCTTACAGTGGCGTCACTGTAAGAAACTTATACTTCTTTTTTTAAGCATATATTTTTTTAACAATCATCAAAAGTTCTCACTTCATAATTCTTAGTCACCATAAAGTAAATTTCCTTTATTGAAAAAAAAACGTTTCGTTGTGAGCATAGAAAAATAAATATATTATATGAGTAAGAAACTGATACGGTGATGAAAATCCATTGAAGATATAATAAAAAAGGCGGAAATATTTACGACAGACTTAGAATAACTTTGATAACGTGTAAATGTTTACTGTATAAAGAACATCATATAAACATCTATAATATTACAAACAGAATATATACACCGAAGCTAGGACAAATTTATCACATTATTAAATTAAATCTTTGTTTTTTATTTATCGTGGGCTCGAATTCCAGTCTTGTAGGTAATTTTTTATTTCTTTTATAAAGACCCATCTGTACTTGTCAAAGATAAGCTCAGTAAGTAGTACGTATGCTTCACGTCGGGAGTGGACATGGTTAAAAAATATATTAGTATGACTATAATGTAAAAAATATTCGCGTCATAGCTGAATCTCAGCTATGCCTCTGGTTTACTCACATCTGAGCTTCGGAAGTGATTTCTAGTTCCCGGAAAACCAATTTTGTCAACAAATTTGACAGAAGTGAACACTGGTCGTTTTTTAAGTCTAATATCAAAACCAAATTTGAATTGTTTGAATTTTGTACTTTTCCGTGAGTTTTGTCGCTAACGACCAGGGTTTCGCCTTTCGGCATCTTCAGCCATTCCAAGTGCACGGATGTACTTGAACTGAGGCGTAGTAAACAGTTTGTATCGTTTATATACAATAATATAAATCGATCACTAATTTAAATGGCTATTAAAATTTAATTGATTGAGTAGGCATTTACTTGGTAGAACTCCATTATAATACGGAAAGAAAAATAACAATGTATTTTAATTCTACATAAATTATTTTTAAATAGCTATCAACAAATATTTAAAAATAATTTATGTAGAATTAAAATACATTGTTATTTTTCTTTCCGTATTAAAATTTAAATTAGCGAAAGTTGAATGTATACAAGATTCAATGAATTAAGTGGGTTTGTTTTACTTATATTTTTGTATATAAACGATACAAACTGTTTACTACGCGTCAGTTCAAGTACATCCGTGCACTTGGAATGCCTGAAAATGCCGAAAGGCTAAACCCAGGTCGTTTGCGACAAAACTCATGGAAAAGTACAAAATTCAAACAATTCAAATTTGATATTGAAATTCCATCAAGCACCCTCAGTCGAAATACTAAAAAATAATATCAAAACACTTTCGAGTTGTAAAAATAGTAGTATGAAAAAAATGAAATTTCAACTGCTTATTACTCAGTTCCTCAATCTCTCTTCTTTCGAAGACAGTAAGGAAATAAAATTAGGGTTAGTGCAAAATCAGTAGCTAGCTAATCGCTTAGAAGATAAGTCTTATTATCGCAGACATGTATTCAAAAACAAACCCATAAATCGATTTAAAAACTAGTTTATAAAAATGCCCATACTTGGATTCCCCATTTAACTACATGTCCGGATAAATATCTTTATACTATATTATTTTTGAAGTGTCTTTTTTTTTTAAATAAACAAAGTAAGAAAGAAAATTGTATTAATTCAATGCAATATGATTGAACAGATGACATATTTCAATTATGAAAATTATGTGACATTTCATTACAATCACAGGATAGTTAAATACACAACAAGTATCCCTACTACACACTTAGATCTTTAACTTAAAAATTATTTTCACCCACTGATCATCAACCATTATACAATTCATATGATTATAAATCTATTATTGAATATTCTCATCACTTTAAAAATAATTAAGACTTCTTTTAAATTTATTCGAAGCCAGTAAAGATATAGTTTTTAAACTGTCACTTCTTGGTAGAAAGGCATTCTTAATGAACTACTTCTACATATAATTTGATAAAGATCAGAACCTTTTTTGTTTGTATTAATTGAGATTATAATCAAATTTGAAAGTAGTACTAAAAGATGTGTTTCATTTATTTAAAAACAAATGAAAGTTTATTTATTTCTTTGACTGAACTATCTCGTATAGTATTCTTTCAAATGGATCCAATTTTTTTGAAAACTTAAAAGCTTGTCTTTCTACAAACTGAAAATACTAAACTCGAGGCAGATAAATTTACAATATATTCCATGTTTCGTGATATATTGTAGAAAATGTTCGGTCAAAGTAGTGTGAACCAGTTGGGCCAAACGTTTTTTATTTCTTTTTTTGTATTTTTTACCCTACCGTCAGCGCCAAAGAATTCACATCCACATTTTAAAACGAATATTTTTATTTCCACGTTTGTTTTTTTAAAGCACTGACAACCTTCAATACATATACGAAAGGAAACTATTCATCACATGATCATTGTGTTGGAATTACTTAATCATTATCACAAAATTTATTTATTTACATACATATATGATATATGTATAAATATAAATTACAAAAATCACAAATTATAAGTTAATTGCTTTAGCAATGTGAAAAAAGATTAAAACATTGTAGGAAAAAATATATGGTTTACAAATATAAGAGAGAAAAAAGTACATTCGAAATTGGCAAAGAAGTCAACTATATAAAACATCAAAAGTAGTACTCGTCTGAACTCGCTACTACTATATTTTATGAATAAAAGTTGATTTTGTCAGAACTCATTCGGTTGACTGCCTTGAAAATTTATAATGTGATATTAATAATATTTTTTCCTTTCTGTTTTTTTTATGACTATTGTAATTTTCATCTTATTTTTAATTTTTAATTAATTTGTGATTTTTATTATATATTTACATGTATGTATGTATATATATATAAATGCATATATTTATATTTGTCAAATCCATGGCGCATTGGCGTCAGCTGTAATGCCATGATTTGCTTTTTCTTAAATAAATAAATAAATAAATAAATAACATCCACGTGAAATATTTCGACATCCGAATCAAACCCGCTTAAGATCACTAAAGTGGAATGCCCATTGGCAGGCTGGTTCTACTCATGAGCATATTTGTATTATTTACTTTATTCTTCCAACTAATTTATCCTAAAAACATATTTGTGTACTGCAACCGGTTGTTGTTCAGTCGGTCCAACTTTTATTTTTATAGTTAAAATAAAAGGATGAGGCAAATTAATTAGCACACCAATCTCCTTTCGTGTTGAATTGATGGGAGTGAATGTTTAAGCCAAATAAATTAATGGCTTAATGACGGCGTTATTTATAAGAAAATATAGGAGACTAGATTTCATATATCAAAGGTTATATAATTGCCTACTGTATGGTGAGAACGCTTTATCTCAATGATATTCGCATCAGGAAAACCATTAATGTTGTTTTGCTAAGGTGAACTGAAGATTTTGCTGACAGAATAAACAAGCAATGCTACAGTAACTGACCATTAGATTATGACCTACTTCAATGCCTTTGAAGTGTCGTACGCATTGAGCAACACATTTTTTGAGACTAAATCTTTGACAAATTAATAGTTTTAGCTTTTAAAAGATGCAGATCCAACAAAGGTGACAGATCAAGCGAAAAACAAACAACTGACGAAAACATAATTTAAATTGTGCCATATATTTTTGTAGTTAAGTAATGAACAAATAAATACTTTACTCGTCAAATCTTAACGATCAATGAAATAAGTTAAGCAAATTAACCGTCTGAATAATTGCGCAATCAAATTTACAAAACTATAATCAATTCCGGAAGCTTGAAATTCTTATTATAAATATGTATTCATATACATATGTATGTTTGATCTATCGACTGTAGTGGTCATTTTTTATGCAAACAGACATACATACCTATCCTGCGCAAAAAAGCATGATAAGCGAGATATTTTCACATCTCTCACAAACTTTATTTTAATGGAATAAAACGAACGTCACTTCTGTCAAAACGTTTTGAAAATGGCTTTTTGATGGTCGAGCAGACAGTCTGTTTTTTTCAAATTCCCTCGTCGATGTAATGGATAAATTTCTGTTCCCTTGTCAAACACATTCTACACTGAAACGCACTGCAATGACGATTATTTGGGACATTTTTTTTTAAATTCTGATTAAACATCAGTCAAGTAATTGGAAAATTACTCATCGACAATAATTTCATATTGAGGCAATAGAAAACGCCTTTTCACATCCAAAAATCGTCAGATTATTTACGCGCTGCTGAATGAAATAAATAAACCGAAAAAAAAAAATTAAATTATAATTTTTCCTGTTTTAACATTAAAAGTAATTAGTGTTGTTGACGCAAATTTTGGTTACTAATCAACGAGATTGCATAATAATGTTAACATAATTGAAAATTTTGACAGAAGGTACTTGATGAAATTTCAATATCCAATTTGAATCGTTTGAATTGTGTTCTTTTCATGAGCTTTGCCGCTAATGACCCGGGTTTCGGCTTCCGCCATTTTCAGATATTTAAGTGCACGGATGAACTAGCCCTGGTCGGTCGACGACAAAGCTCATGGAAAAGCACACAATTCAAATATGATAATTTTAACCTTTTTACTCTGTCTTTACTGACAGTAAACATGTAAATTTTTTAAATGTCAAGACTTTGTAAATAACGTCTTTCTGCATCGCATTGGCAGATCTTAGGCGTAAGAGTTGTAAAAAGATTTGAAGAAACAGATATTTATTATATTGTGCTTTATCATTAGTCCCGAAAAAAATTGAATTGGTCTTTTAGAGGTCATCTGACTAAAATACATATATTAAGGCAAATTTGCATATATCATGTACAGTAAGTCGAATTTACACTACAAAGCGTTCACAAATTTCCCAATTATTCGAATTGCTGAAATTTCATCTTTAAAAAGTAGCGTTTGGTTACTTTTGAAACATTATTGCTTCTTTAAATTGTCCACATAGTGAATTCGCATCACGTAAATAATCACTAGATCTAACTATGTAAAAATATGTTTTATAGTTCAATTATATCATCGAAAAATAAACGACACACGAATAGTATTTGTAGAAAAATTGTCACGTTTATTAAAAAGATATTTTTTTATTTGAGTGAAGTACACACAATCTACATATTATAATATCTATAACCAATACATTGATATATCGTCATGAAGATTGTCGGATATGAATCATAGACACAATGAACCCCTGAAAATTTTACAACGCGAAATAAATTGAAAACAATTTGTTTCTCTGGCAATGATTTCGGGCAGCGTTTCGATAACTTTTTGGTCAATTGCTCCTTTTAAGAGTAAAATTTTATCGTCACTCTTTTATAAAATCCTCCAACTGAATGAAGATACTGCTTTCAATGTTATCTTAAATAGCTAATAACATTTTTGTTTAAATATGAATCCCATAATAATAGCACAAACTGAAAACATGAGAGACCATGTGCCCTGTATTGCTTACTTGCTTACCCACAATATTACTTATTTGGGATGACTAATTTAGAACATTTAGGCGTTCAAATTCATCATATAAGCTAGGGGGGGCAAACTTTTCGGATGGAGGGCCAATTCCAAGAATTCAAAATGAGCAGCGGGCCGCAAGTAAAATACCATTTTTAGATATGCATCCGATCGTTTTTTACGTGATACATGGGTTTCAAAAAGTGGCGCACCTAAATAATTCGCGAAAAAAAGTATCCAAAAAGTTGATCGAATTTGTCTGAATTAAGATCATTGTAAAATTTGCAGATTTCGTCACGACGGTGTAATTCTCTTAAATCAGTGTAACATTGCAGATCAATAATCTCAAGTTGTAGCTCTTTCAATACAATTTTAATATCTATTGAAAATGGATCGCTTAATAGCGCCAAACTTGTCTCAATTTTTCGGAAGTCACCATATCTTTGTGAAAAATCGTCATTCAAAGCGTTCATAAAACGGAGTTAATAGTATTTAAGTGTGGCACGATGTTCAGAGTAAAAGCAAAATCACAAATCTTTAATCATCAGTATCGGGAAAGTCCGTAACATTCTTCATTTCCAAAAATAAAATTATAATAACTCTTCGAAGCACTTTTTCCAAGCAAAGGTATCGAATTTCACTGTGAAAAGGAATATCTCACTCAATATCTTGAAGAGTTTTTATTTGATTTTCAATATTTTTTAAAATAGAATATTCTTACTTAGAATTAGGATTTATGATGGCGGGCCGCAGAAAACACTCGGCGGGCCGCAGTTTGCCCGTGCCTGGTACAAGCATATCATTATTTCATATTATACGAAAATTAAATGAATATAAGTATAAATAACTATTTTTAAATAAACACACTTGCTTCAAATTTAAAATTTAGCCATCCACAAATTATTTTTGCAAAAATTTTTATTGAAAAATATATCTTCAAATTTAAAATAAGCTTTCGAGAAAAACTGTGACAGTAAGTAACTATAGAGTATTAGAAACATCAACATTTCCGAATCCATATTTTCCACGATTTGAGTGACTAAATTGTTAGTATTTAGTAAATATCTAAATATGAAAGTAACAAGGTACATAATAAGTTTTTTATACATTCATTAATTACTATAATAATGATATATGTATGTACATATAAAACCACTTGTGTATGCGAGTTTTTGTCGATTTCTAATTGATTTGATGGAATAAATGTTAAAGTATCATTAGCAAATAATACTTTAATACCAATTCAATTATGTGTAGTGACTTAACACTTTGTTTACGGGGCTTCTTAATTACCATAATAATTATGCACAAATTTGTGCACACCGTAAACAATGGGTTAACACGAAACATCAATTCTGCCAATATGAGTTAATTTATTCGAAGTCCACTCTACAACGATGTTATGTCGTTGATTCAATCCACAATTATCTATATGTATATAAAATACTTCAATAGATAGCGGATATGGAGAAAAAATCATTTCTTTTTTTGACGATGTAATTTCATCGATCGACGTTATCCTAATGTGTTGAAATCATTTGCTTCAAATCGTTCATTCATTTTTAGTTATTAATAATCCGCGAATGAAGCCCGAACGACTTCCGCGAGCGGCGGTAAAACTTTGTGATTCATTTGCTCTGCGAATGTACAGAACGGAAGGGGAGAACATTTCCTGTCCGGCAAATGGAACAATCACATTGCCGCAATCACGTTCACGGTGGAAGAATAGCAAATTTACATTACGAAAAACACTTGAAAATGTGAAAATATCTGAACCAATAATATTTACAACCGCAGTCGATTCCGCTTAATTGAGACACATCGGCACCAGGGCATTTTGGCTCAATGAAGCGGCTGCCACAATTATAGGAATTTTACACGACATTTTCATCAAAGCCAAGTAAATAATTAACTGTCAAATAAAATAATAATTACCTACAGAGTCATCTTTATTTTGACTTGTAAAAATTTTACTTCTAAAAAATCAGCACATATTTTCAATGCAGACCAAAGGCCATTCCATTTCTTTATACAATAACGCTATAGCCTTACTATTAATTTTACTTGTGTCAAATCGTTCTTTGACATTTTGATAAGGGTAATATGTTTTTAAATAAAATTGTCAAAAATTAAATTTAAATCGACGTCGCACACGTGAGGTGTAGTGGTAACTAATTATGGTACGGATGACTCATAACGCAGTGCTTCCCAAACTATTTCATACTACGCACCCCCAAATCTGAAAAAAAACACCAAAAGAATGTGTCAAGTTTTTAATGTTTTTACATAGCAAATTAATATAAAAAATGATATCTCGCAAAGAGTCTTTCAAAGTCTCCGTGGTAAAGAAAACATTGTGCTTATATTTATTATAAGTAATGAAGGAAATGCTTCTTAGCAATGATATGCCGTCGCAAAACGGATTTGGATTACCAATGCTTCCTCTGCGAAATGCGGATATACTTGTTGTCGCCTTCGTAAATTCTGAAATACTTTTTTCATTATGTTCCACTTGATGCAAATTATCTGATCTTATATCAATCGATTCTTCTTAAGCAGCTCATTTGATATGATGATATTATTAAGACTTTAATGCAAATGACGATTGTATTTTTGATCCTCATTCAATTTTTTTCATTCACGTGTTTCATAAAAAGGTAATTAAATAAGACACAAAAGACAAGGAGCTAATACCAATTAATTTTGTGGACATATACAATTGCACTTGCAAAAAATTGTCTCAAACGATGGATGATGCAATATGCCTGCCCGGTACGTGTGCGTCATCTCTTTGATGAATATATATATAATTATGTTCTTAAAATTATGTGTTAAATTGAAAATAAGTAAAATTACGCAACAGTTAATAGTCATATTTATTAAAATCAACATGTTATTGAAGTTATTATTCTTCAAATTGTTATTTTCTTCTTAGCTGTGAAATTATATGTGACATAATCTCTATATGTATATATAAAGTTTTACACTATTTTAATTCGACTTAATTTCCACGAATATCTATTCATCTCACACTGTCAATAAAAGTTTTGCTATTCTTCAAGTATCTCACACATCTAATGGAACACAAAATAGCAATTTATTATGTTGAGAACTATTGTAAACCAATTTTTTATAAGTCGCTATCATTTTCGTCACCAGACTTTTCAAAACCTTTACAGCAGTGATGCACAACCTGCGGCCCTCAATGACATTTCATGCGGCCCGATCTTATTTTTCCGGACAATAGAAGAACAATAGAAAACAGTACAATTTTCATTTTTATATACATTAAAAATATCGATAATTTGATCAGTTTTACCCATGCGGTCCTCGAAATATTTGAGAATTTTTTTCTGGCCCTTCTCCCAAAAAGGTTATGCATCAATGCGTTACAGGATTCATTTCAAAGGTTTCCAAATCATTCAGAATCATATCTTAGTGTTCTATAAAACTTATAAATAAAACAATTTATTAAATAATTATTAAACTCAGAAACAAAACACTAATTTCGACAAATAATTTTCATGGTAATACTTAACAGACAAAAAATACTACTCTAAAATTTTAACTAACTAAATTTTTTTTTAAAAAAAATATTTGGCACTACAGCTTACGCCAATGTGCCAAATATTCTGAGTTGTGAAAGTCATACAAGATTAACTCGATGGTAAATAATGTATCAGCTGTGCACAAAATCAACGATAAATAACATACACCCAGCCAAAGATCTCTTTTTCTTCAATTGAAAAAATCTGGCCTTGCCGGGGATTGAGCCCGGCCCCCCGATCGCTAGGACGAGGCTCTTGCCACTAGACCACAGGGACCGACAACTTGTTCTTAATTTTACTCTATTGAGTGTTATTATGTATATACAAACTGTGCAATCATTTCGACAATTCATAATGAAAACGGACTGTTTTTAAATTTGTACAGTTGGTAAAACATTTCAGCAGTTCAGTAATTTCTTACCTTGATTAAAAACGGTTTCAGTAATAATATCATCACATTCCAGGTGTTTCAGTTAAAAAAAACCAGTGGTTTGATACCGTGAATTTTGGAATCGGACACAAATACATGAGGAAAACTACACCGATTTTTTTATTTCTGTTTGTTACTGAAGACAAATGACAGAAGAGATTTTCTTTGCTTTTAATCGTGCATTTTCATTTCTAAAAAATGCAAACAAAATATCAAAAAGCGTCATTTTGTTCGTCGGAGTTGTTTTCCTGTTTTTGTAACAAAGCTGCTGTTGGATTTGACAAATTAATAATATTTTGTTTTTAAATAAAGTTTCTCGCCAATTATATTTTTGTAGGTATTGTATAATTTTGCAATGGATATATACATATATATGCAAAGGATTGTAATAATTCAATGAAAGAAATTATTTATTATAATATAAAAGAGTAATATTATAAATTTGAATCTAGAATAAAATGATGGAAACGGATAATGTATAGAAATGGTTATCGGAAACAAATTCGTCGGTATCTAACTGTCCTGTGAACAAATATATCTAAAGCAATAAATAACTTTTATGCCCCATCTTTTGTCGGTTGGCCGCCAACAAAGTGCAGTCCGAATGGAGAAATATTGACAAATCCTTCTAGGGAAAGCCATAAAAAATATTCGTCTGTGGACGGAAAAATTATCACTTTTCTATGCGAACGGGAAACCAATATAACACCGAAGCGTTGAATAATTTAAAATAAATCGTTTATTGAATGTTTCAATAAAGATAGTATACTTAATTTGATGAAACATCGCAATGTCCCAGTGGTAAAATTGAATTCATACGTGTGTGTATTATATTTTAGAATATTTAAATTATTGTTTTTGGTTGTTTGGAATAAATATATTAACAACAACAAATTAATAATACAGGACTGTTTTGATTTCTAAAGAATCCGTATTCTTCATTTCGTTGTAAATTGGTAAAGTCAACCATCCTATAGAATTTTTAAAAAAATGAAATTGAATTGAAAAAACTATATAAAAATATAAGCCGTTTCAAAAGGATATCAATATGCGTGAATCTCCAATTTATCATACATCCGTTACGGACATTAAGGACAATAAATGTTTATACCAATATAAGTCATTTTATTTTTTTGTAACATATTTCACAGTGAATAGACTATTTAAAATTCTTGGAGATACTAATCTCAGGTATTCGATATATTATATATGTCATACTAAATGATGTGCTTTCATTCTACTGAGGGTTGATTTTAACTATCTCACCCATCTCAATTTTCATCACAGTTTTTTATCTTCCTAAATTACCAATCTTGCCATGCTTCAACAAAGATAAACTTCGGTAATACCATTCAATATTTTAGTTAACCCATCGCCCCTTAGTTATAGTCACGAACACTTATGAAAAAAAAAAACATAATTTCAATAAATCCAACCCATATGTCTTTAATTATGCATCGCGCAAGTAATAGTAATTAACTGTAAATTTAAATCGGAACGTGCGGCTTGCACACTTATAATACTTTATCATTAATATTTTATTAATAATATGTTTGAAAGATAAATCATAAAACTCGTTCGAGTAAAAACAGCGATGATATGGAAAGTCTCGAAACCCCAATAATTCAAGATTTCATTAAAATACCAATAACTCAAGATAAATCCATAAACAAGAACACGCGTTTCAAGTAACCATAATATGATAATAAAAAAAACTTATTATCAATTTTATTGATTTATTTTAAGTATTTACGAAAAAACTAAGCCACCACAAATAAGTTACAATGAGGTTGGCTTTAAATGCATATAACTCAAAAATTGCAGTGATTATTTACACCGCCTATTTTTTCCCAGTTATTAAATGATTCTAACTACATAGAATTATACGATTTTTCACAACTATGTATATAAAACTCTATAAAAACAATTCATTGCCCGAAACAATAGGTCATTGTGGGATAATTATTAAAATACATTGTGAGTACTTAGTGAGCAATCCTAAGCCATTTTCAAAACACTATTAAAATGTATGTTCACCCGATAGAGATTTTAATGATAAAACGATATTTTAATCATTTAAATAAAACCGGTTGATTTAATTATTAATCCGTTGAAACCTTTGAAAGCACTAACTGGTCCGAACGTGCCGATTTTAAAGTACCCACTGAATCTAGATGGGAAGAGCTCTATAGAGTCTATAGCCAAATAATCCGTCATAACGACACAAATCCTTCTATCTAGGTAGAAAAAATATTCAAATGAACTGGAAATGATCGATACTCAGCTGCATGGCTTTACTTGTTTTCAATGACTGTAATATTTATATAGTAAATTGATATTTATTTCTATTAAAAAAACAATAACAATAAAAGGCACTAATTATCACATGAACCGATTGACAATAGTGAAAAGATTTGCTTTAGAGTTATACAGCATATTTAACCTTTAACCACCCGATACTTTTTTGCGAAATATCCGCGTGACCCGTAGATCTTATCTCTAAAACAATTCAGCCTATTTGGGTAAAATAAAAATCATTAGAAAAATAAAAGATTGCTTATAATTTACGAACAAAGACCAGCACCGCTACAAAATAACCGGTCACCCCAAAGGATACATTTTTAGGTATGGAAAAAAATCTGTATCTGCATTGAAATATATTGTATAGTGTGAATAAAGCTGGTTTGTTACGTCCACCGGATATAACTCAATGCACATCCCAAAAGTCAATCTTGTAACGCAGATTTTTATATTCCTCATTATGACAAAAATATTTAACGAAACCGAAAATAAAATTATGGGTCGATATCTCAAAGACATTATTTATGAAAGCTAATATTTATATGTTGAAAACTATTTTCATAAATCAGTGTACTCCGATAGCGAAGAACACCATAATCACTGGTCCCATATGGGACCGTCGGGCCTTAAAAGGTTTATATAGGTACTATCCAGCTTCTAAAAATAGGTATAAGTTTATCTGCAATGTTCATTTCTCCTCCAAAGTAATTGAACGTCAGTGACGCAAATATTCGCATTCTAGTACATACTAAATTTAAATATTCATACAAATTAACACAGAAATCGTATGATAATCATTGTGTGAATTTATTCCAACGTTTCAAAAGATTTACAAAAAGCTTATGTATTGTCTACTTTCTTTTAAACTGCTGTCATAATATTGAGACGAGCTCATAATTTGTACACTCCCCAACCCCTACATTGCGGGCGTATGCGACCCCGACTAACGACACTGTTCACTTAGTAATTTTAAAATAGGATGATGATACATTTATATGAGTAAATATTCATTCATTCGCTATCTGGATAAGTGCTTGAATTGAATCTACTACTTAGTACACGCGACCACCTTCCGTTCTGTCTCCAGCTGCATAAAAATAATAGGATTAGGTATATCATGTGTAAAATTTTGTATTTCATATTTCTGTTGGTATTGGCGGATCCAGAAATTGTCCCAAGGGGTTGCCATTCGATTTTAAAATAAACATGATACATAAATAATTCCATAAAAAATAAATGAAAAAAAAGATGCTTAAAAAAATATATACACACTCAGTCCCCTTTTTACGCAATTTCGATTTTACGTGATTTTTTTGGACGGCAACTAAGCAAATAAATTGAAGCAAAATATACTATGTATATTTAAAATGTTGAAGACCTCTTAGCAATGCAAGCTATTTAATCAAAAATCAATTAAGGGTAAATGATCATTAACACCAATTGCTTTTCATACCTTGTAATTCTTGCTTAACTTTTGTATAAATATCACTGTTCCGTTGTATTTATTATCAGTTGATAATGCTTGCCTTAATCGAAACCAGTCCTGATCCAATAAAGTTTATGTGGAATAAGTACTAAAAATAATAAAATACATATTTTTATTATAATGCCATTCCACCAATTATTTACAGTGAACACTTTAAAAGTGAAATCTATAATCGTAATAATAAGTAAGAAAACATTAGAAAACATTAATCAATATTTATTTCTTTATGCAACTGTTGGATGAGGTTAATCTTATTCACTTTATTTTATTATTACTTACATTTGCTTCTAGCAAATAATAATAATGTATTATCTTTATCTATATTCTATATGACTAGTATCTAATTTCAAAACAAAATAAGCCATGTAGTATATTATTGTTTTTCTTTTCTTATTATTATTATTATAATAATTTATAAATTAATATTAAGTTTATTATAATATCAATTTTATCAAAATCCGGTGCAACATAGACATCTATTTGTAAATTTAAAAGTTTACTGATTACCAACCACAGACTTCTTCTATTATTTGTAAGTTGATAAAGCTTTATAGCAGGCATACCAACAATGTCAACCCGCATCAATATTTTGAAGGTATGTACCTACCTTACCTGAAGTTTCTAATAAATTGGGGAAAAAATATTGCATTAGTAATGATTCAAATAACAACGTAAAATGTATTCTTTGCATACACCAGAAAGATTGAGTTTAAAGTATAGTAAATTTTATTTAAAAAAATGTTTATTAAAATTTTTGGCCGCTGGTGAGCCAGTCGATCACCACTGCCACTTTATCTTAAATTTTTATCTCAATATAAGTGATACAATGTGTAAACTTTTGGTATTCTAAAGCCATTGTTTTTTACACATTTGCAGAAAAAATGTACAATTTTTTTGACTGGTTTGTCATAATATACCTATTGAAAATATTTTATTTTTTTTTGTATTTTCTACACTTTATTTTTGAAAAATACAAGATGTTCAAAAGTACTCGAACTATGCGAATCAATTGCATGCATTCAAGATTAAAATTTAAAAAAAGTTATGGTTTGTTTGTTTACATACTTATCTTTTTGATAACCCTAGTGCAGACAAAGTCACTCCAAAACATAATTCAATTTCATGAAATTCATTGCCCGGTAACTTATATTATATCAAAACAAACTAAGTAAAACTAAATCAATGCTTTAATTATTCCCAAGATATCAATTAACAGGCTGATAAAATACTAAAAGCTTACCTTATGTAGTTTTTCAGACAAAAATAAAGTTTTAAAAAATCACTCTCCATCCAAAAAAATTGAAGTTTACTAAATTAATTCAAAATTTACCAAAAACAACTTGTAGGTGCTCCCAGCATAAAAACTTTTGTAATACCACATATGAAATATTATTTTATGGTACATTCAAATAATTACATTGTAAACAAATTTATAAAAAAAGTAAACGAGGTAGACACCAATTATTGGAAGGCAAAGTAGTTTCATTGCAAAAATTCTCAGTTGGATATCTATAAATAAAAATAAAGAATCGTATAATTAGTTTAAAACTTACAAATAGTTATGACAGCATAACTATGAAACAATTAATACAAGAAAACATTAAAGATAATCTAATTTTTTAGTCGTGAATTTTGATTTCCATTTAGGTATTGCTTGTCTATGAAATTCTCTATGTTCAATTCAAAACAAGGTGACGAGTAATATGATTGTCATGCGCAGTGTAAATTGAAATTGTGACCGTAATGTGTGATTACTTTACTGTCTGTGAATAATTATTACCACGATTAAGTAACAGTTATTTGCGAACTAGAAAATACGGTACACATTTCTATCAATCTGTGGATTGAAACCATTTATATAAGCGGCGGCGTTTTTGACATAAACTGTTGAGCTTACGTGAGACCCATATAAAACCTAGTTTGTATTACCAATACATTATCATAAGGTAATTGAATGAATTTCACAATCGATTTGACTATACAAGTGTATTCAATAACCACTTGTTCGGTAAATTTTCTTCTAAACTCTTTATTTACTTGGTATTTTTCCCTGTCATGGCATGGCCGCGTAATCTTTTTTTCTCAATTTTAAATGTTTGTTTTCGTTTTAATGCAGGCGTTTCGATAACATAATATTATCAAAATATGTGACTGGGTATTATCTTAGATGATCTTTAATTCATTATTATGAAGGGAATGAACATTTAACCATAATGATTGTGTTTCTTTTATATTTTAGTAGTACTTACATCTAACGCTAGAACTGAAAATGGATGAAGATATTAGATTCCAAGAGGAGTTCATGATTGCTTTATCGCTTGTTCAAACTTGTGGAAAGGTATGTTTAGTGAAATGTTTTTAAATTTCCTAAAAATATATGCCTATGATTGATACTTTTTGATTAAGCCCTCTATTTATACAGGTCTACAATAATCAATAATGTAGTCCAATAGTATGCATACATTCTTTGATATGTATTCGTAGTGTTGTGTTATCTAGCAGAGTAGGTATCTGTGAATTATGACCTTAATAATTTTATGAATGCAAACAACAATATTTTTTTAGATAAGTGTCAATGTAGTTTTATAGTTTGTTGACATTCAAGCTCTAACCTTTCTGATTTGTATAGCACCGAAAATTCCGTATAACTCGAGTTTGTCAATTTAAGTAAATCAGTGTTTCATCTTATATTTATCCTTTACCTGCTCTCTTAAATTTTATTTATTTATATTGATTAGCCATATTACCTGATTAATCGAGAATTAATAGTGAACATGAAAACGGATGATTAAGATTTATTAGATTGTATAGTAACTATTTACTTGTATGTACAACATAGACTCGCAGTCTTGTAGTGTCTGCATACTAAGAAAATATTGACAGGTGGCACTGCCACCAAATGTTAAAATATGAATGATCAGTCGGCAACCCGGTGCTAGCGAACACCGAAGTCTCTTACCACTTACATTAAAATATATCTTTTTTTATACGATACTTTTTTTAAAATACATTTTCTTTAAATATCCCCCTGTAAAAACAGTGGCTTATTAGCCACCGTATGACATGGTATAGCTTAGTAATATTTTTTAACCACTTACCATCTATTCTAATTATAGAATTATATTTAGAAATACAATATTATAACATATATCCAGTGAAGAGCTATAATATATAACAGGGGTGGCCAAAATTTTACCACTACGGGCGACTTTTTTTAAAATTTTTGGCGGCGATCGACACACAAATTAAATTGAATTTATTATCATTGAAATAAAAAAGGATTCAGAGATCTGTACATCAGTACGCCAGACAGGCGAGCGACTTTAATAGCTACGCGATTGACGCTTTGGTGAACACTGATATATAACAATGGTGTATTTTTATTATTTATAGTTGATCACAGATGCAATCGATGATAGCAAAACTGTAGAAACAAAATCCTGCGATGTTGATTTGGTTACAATCACAGATAAACTGATTGAAGAAACCCTGGTCGAGGGTTTGAGTCTACATTTTCCAAACCACAGGTATGAATACTTCTAATTACAAATAGTTTAATCTATGAGAAAAATAAAAAAATGGGAATGTGGATTCTCATCATCCTTAATGTTTTGGGTTGTAAACTGAAATTTCTCCTGTGAAAAATATTATCTTGCTGTACACAATGAAACATTATTGAATGTTTGGTTATATATAATCTTTAACATATTGGCTATGGAGGAAATCAAAACACATGACGAATTGATCTAGTTTCACTTGCTATGTCCAATATACTTATCTCTAACTGCAAATCAAACTTTTCTAGCCTTCTCTGTGTGTCCATGACAGTTTGTACGGCTTCATTTTAATTAATTTAATTTTATATCAATAACCAATTTTTTTTCAGCTTCATTGGGGAAGAATCTGGCAAGGAATCATTTGAACTAACTGATAATCCAACTTGGATAATAGATCCCATTGATGGGACAATGAATTTTGTCCATGGATTCCCCCATTGCTGTATATCCTTAGCTTTGTTTGCTGATAAAGTAAGTTGTCTTTTACTATATCATATTACACTCACTTGTTAGTTCTATAATATTCTAAAAACATATTAATATTATTATTGTATAAAATCATTAATTTTGTGTCAATTTTATAGATTGCTCAAATCGGTATTATTTACAATCCCGTCTTGGATCAGATGTTCACAGCTCGTAGAGGTTGTGGCGCCTTTGGTTTCGAAAAACAGTTGCATGTTTCGAAAGAGACAAAATTATCAAAAGCTCTCGTAATGGCGGAAGCTGGAACCAGCAGAGACCCAGAAAAAATGGCAACAGTGCTTGCAAACTACAATAAACTGATTCCTTTAATGCATGGGTTTGTTTGTCTTTTATTACCTGGCAATTAATTCAGTCAAATAAAGTTTTCATATTAAATTCTGAACTATGTGTATGAATTATAAATTGTCATACTATCTTTTTTAGAGTTCGCACATTGGGCTCCGCTGCATTGAATATGGCAATGGTGGCTTCCGGTGGGGCAGATGCCAATTATGAGTTTGGAATCCATATTTGGGATATTGCCGCAGGACAAATTTTGGTTGAAGAAGCTGGTGGTGTCTGCATAGATCCAAGTGGTAATATATTTTTATATTAATTGAGTTACATATTGTTTTCTAAAAATGTAATGTAGCTTACTCACAAAAAGCAAATATTACAAAAGGAATAAAGAATCATGTACTATACATTAAGATGCGGTTCACTGATTGATAACCTGAATCACTATTATTACTTTCATATTTTTGATTAAAATATACACTCCACACAAGATTAAAAATGAAATTCTAATGCATTTTATGTAATAAACAATTTTTGGCAAAAAACGAAGTTAACTTAAGGCTTTATTTATTAAAAAAGGCAAAACAACCGTGTACTTAATTCATAATTTAATCTGTTAAATGAAATATTCATCTAAATAAAATTGTTCTACTTTCCAGGGGGTCCATTTGACATAATGTCCAGAAGAGTTTTATGTGCTAGTACACCTGAATTGGCACAGGAGCTTGCTGCTCAATTGATTCAGTACCATCCGCCAAGAGACGATGTTGCCCCTGAGAAGTAATTTTCGCATTCCAAAAATTTGTATTTTCAATCAGACATGTATGAAATTTTTGAAAGTCACAATATTTGACCAATACTAAGTTTATGTATATTTAGCCATGCAGTACCAAAAATCATTACTCAATGAAATAAAACTTTACCGATGGCGCCCTGTTCTCAGTGCCGGAATTCTATTTTCTTGTCTTTTTTCTCATGGCAGGATTTTTTTTATATATTTAAAACTAGTTACATATTTTAAATGATTGTCTCAATCAATTTTCAATATTACACACCCAACGATTTGATGCTATTTTTTTGCTCGATGAGTAAATAAATCAGCAGTTACGTAATTCTTCAATTGGTGCCATCTTCTAACGGAGGTTGCAGTGCAGTTCTTGGCTGTACTGCATATTGGCTTAATAATGGAAACTTATGACTGGTATTGAGTCTCCTTCCGTCAAATCAATAATACAGCCCCATTGCTGTCCGAATTCTACCTGTCGTGAACCACTTAGTCTTGAGCCCATAAATTTATTGTGAGGCCGGTGTCAAAAAGTTCTAATGATATTTAGATTAGTATTTATACTATAATCCATGTAAGCTGTAATTGTAGAATTTTATACACTTTATAAGAAGTAATCATTATTAATTGTATTTGATTTATTATGTGTTTTTTTTAAACATTGGTTCATTTTTTTGCTAATTAATTATTGTAACAAACATGGCAAAATGTCAAAATACTATATAATAATCAAGTAGTGGTAAATAATCATAGTATGTAGGACAATATTGACTGCTTAATCTGCAAACTGGAATGAAAATATTGGTAATACGGCTCCTGACAGTTGAAAGACTGAAAAAAAGGTATTAGCTCCTTAGTTAATATTATTAATGCATGTTTGAGGTAACAATATTTTCCATCACAGTGTAAGTAAGCTCATGTTATTTTGATTCAAAGACCAGGAAAGTATTGCACCACTAACAAACTTGACTCAGAAAAAGTTTTCAACACTGGATAACCTTAACATCAAAACACATGGCTGGAGTCAAATGCATTTATTTCCACATTTGCTTTCACATATTACAAAAACGATTATTAAAACGGAACAGGTACATTAAAAAGGCTAATTAATTACATTTAAAAAGAAAACTAATTTAAAGCATTTACTAAGAAAGTAAGCAAGAGAGGGGGAGTATGGGTTAACTACTCGGATAGCTTATCAAAGCTATCGTGAACAAAATAGTCTTAATTTCCCAATTTTGCCGGGCACGAGAAATGTCAACTATAGTGGTCAAAAGTGCCTTAACCACTTACCAGTTGAATTTTGGTGAGAAAGAGTCTAAGAATTGTCACATATTTTTTTAAACATTGTCAAATGATTCCGAAAAATCACTATCATTGTCTGATTCACTTATCAATATATCATCGTCACTTTCATGATCTATACAAAACACTTGGGGCTTAGCATAAAAAATGTCAAGCTAAATAAGTGTTAATTAAATCTGTTAATTAATGTAAATTCGCACTCGAGCGAAACTGTCGAAAGTGGTTAAGGCAGTTCCAAGTACCATTGGGTCATTTTAGTGTATAGGCCGACCTCGAACTGGCTTCACTTTGGATTGATCACTACAGTGATGAGACCCATCTTTCGGCAGCGATGGAGAGGCAATGTAAATTAAGAGTTTCAGATGTCTGTGTTGCCTTCATATCTCTAAAAGCCAGGGCTGTGGAGTTGGAGCTTTTTGGCCGGAGTCTGAGTCGTTGCGGCATTTTGGCCGGAGTCGTACTCGGAGTCGGAAATTTTGAAAACTTTGAACTTTTAATATATCAAATATGTCAAATTTAGCTAATGGCCGGATTGGTAGGGTTGATATTTAATTGAATACACACAAATAGGAAAATTAGGCAAAAAAAGTGACGATATTAATTTTTTTAGTCAGAGTCGGAGTCGTGTTTTTGGTCAGTGTTGCAGTCAGAGTCGAACTTTTTTTTACCGACTCCACAGCCTTGCTAAAAGCACTACCAATCCAATCCTGCAAATGAGCCACAAAGAGCATGGTTAAACAACTTCTAATCCTCTAATAACTATATCCTTCTTTACTTACCCTATGACGAGAGAAGTCCTCCATTGACTAGTTGGAAGCAGACTGAGTAAAAAAAAAAATAGATACCTAACATATTGATCGATGTATGAAAATTTATTTTATTAGAACTATATAATGATAGATCTGTGTTGGGCTAAGTTTGGTTAGGGAAATTACATACATATATCAATATTCAAGTAGAGTTGCCAATTGTGAGTTTATGAAAATATGGTGAGTTTGAATATACCAATTCCTACAGTAAAATGGAATGATCTTGCTGATCTCACTCATGGACCCAATTCATATTTGCCAAATTCTTTATATGATAAGTACTTAAGTATAGATTTAAAATTTGGGAGCTATAAGCTAATAGGGTCATTACATATAAAAATATATAATAAATATAAAAATTATTTAAATAAAATTATTCATTATATTATTATGTACTTAATTTAAGTATTTTTGGAAGTCATTAGGTATAACTATTTATAAAATGGTATGATTATAATTATTACAGAAAAGCACTACTTACAATATAATTGGAATTCAAATTTTTTAAATAAAATATATTGCCTGCTTGAGTAAATGATTTTGTGAAAAACAATGATATTATTATTATTTCACAACATCCATTAACTTTGCTGTAATGATTTTTTTTATTTTTTCAAATGTCAAAATTTTCTTTATTATAAAATTACTGATTTCAATTAGTTAATGATTGAAAAAATTTAATTTTCGGTAAAATAATGTAACTTTTCATTGAAAGAGATTCATAGTATTTAGATAGTGTGGTGTACTTATAATATTATGATATATTTATTGCTTAATTTTGTTTCTATTTCTTGATTAATCTTAGGAGGTATTAATTGATCTCCCAATTAACACAATGCTTATGGACTGCACAAATTTGTGGGTTTGCTAATTGGCCATCAAATACGAAATAACATGATAATTACAAAAGTAATTGAAAGGCCCCATAAACAAAGTGTTATAATACCTACCACTCTTTGATTTTTTTCCAACTTACAGAAAAATTTGAATTTATTAATTACTCAAAACACTGATATTTGGCAGATACCCTATGTGTGCCTAACAGAGTAGTATAAAATAATTATTCAAATATGATAAAATCATAATGATCAAATCAAAATGGTACTAACAGTTTCATAATTATGTATATGAACTAAAATGTTCCACTATTTCATGAATTAATCACGTAAATTATAATATTGTATGTAGTATCATAAAAATGCCATTTAACTTTACTTATTCAGAACAGTTATATGGTTAGATATGTTATTTTTCAATTGTGCATTTGAAATTGTTCAGTGTTCCATATTTAACCTTTAAACGAACGTGGACCATGCGCAATAGAAGTAACCCCTGCCCAAGCACTTTTTTGCGAAATATCCGCGTAACCCGTAGCTCTTATAAAATAATTATATCTCTAAAACAAGTAAAACAAAAAATGTGGGTAAAATAAAAGGATTAGCAAAATAAAATATTGCTTATAATTTACGAACAAAAACCAGCACCACAACTAGTACGCTTTCTTATTCTCAAGGAAAAAAAAATCCATTTTTGCTATATTGAAAGAAGAATCTGTCACCCCAAAGTATTAATTTATCGGTATGGATAAAAAATCTGTATCCCCATCGAAATATATTGTAAGGTGTGGATAAAGCTGATTTATTACGGTCCGCCTTATATAACACAATGTATATTCCAGGAGTCAACCTTGTAATGCAGATTTTTATATTCTTCATTATGTCAAACATATTTAACAAAACCGAAAATAAAATTATGGATCAGTATTTCGAAGACATTATTAACCGCTACCCCGGCGTTCACACGAATACGTGAAAAAAAAAAGTGTTCCAAAAGTATTTCGGCGCTCACGCAAATACGCAAATACCCATATGAGCATTTGAAATTGTCGTTCGATTTTCGGCGTTCACAAATACGTGTTTCATGTATTTTCAATATTTCTGACATTGTATGAGACTATTTCATGATATGGTATTATGTATATAATATTCTAAGAAAAAAAAAAACGTAAAAAAATAGATTTCGAAGGGTAAAAAAAATTTTTTTTAATAAAAATAATATTTATATGCTTCAAATTAAAAGAAAATAAAAATAGATTTTTTTTGGAACATTTTTGTTAAAATAATTTGCCGGGGAAGTGGTTAATGAAAGCTATTATTCATATTTTGAATACTATTATCATAAATCAGTGTACAGTGAAACCTCGATTCTAAGTTTTTCAAGGGACCGTATAAAACAAACGTTAATTGCGGGAAACGATGAATGCGGGAAAGTTTTATATATGAACTAAATGCCGGGACTATAGAAAATGAACGCACCACGCAGGAAAACGTATAATGCGAGAACGTAAGATCGGGGTTCCACTGTAATTCGATAGCGAAATGCACCATAGGGCATTGAATGACACAATTCCGCATTCCCGTACTGGACCGTAAGGCTTTTAAAGTTTCAGATGACTAAAATTTTTTTGATAATTGTACCCATAGTAATAGTATAGATAATGTACCATATCTTTACCATTCTACAAATTGGTAAATATAATAATATTTTGCTTTTATGACACATTTGGCATAATAGATGCAGCATCATGTATACCTATATATATAACTCGTTATGAAAATTTGTGCTGTGTTGTGTATATTTTTAAATGGCGCTTAGAGTTTGAAAAAAGTTCTACAATCTTAATAAAAACTCATGAATAGTACTTTGAGTTGTAATTGTGGAGGAACAAAGACCACTTGGCTTACTTGAAATATTCTACTAATTTAATTTATTGTTTTTTTTTTTTAAATATGTGATTGCGATGCCAAAGAGATATATTTAGAATGTAATAAATGCACAGATTCATATAATTGTTATCATTTTAACATTTCGACACCTTACTTTGAAAAGGTTCTAACGGTTCTTGACTGTTTTGAGATATGATCGCTTGAAGTTTGGATTGATCATATTATTTAATTTTAAAAAAAAGTTCACTTGTTACAATGAGCGAGTAAAAATGTTTTAAATTACTTATTTTGAGCATATTTTTTCACAACTCAAATCATTCTACTGAGAAAAAATGATCATAAGATCTAATGATGCCAATCTTAGAACATTATCAAATAAATTTAATAAAAAAATTGTGCATTTGAACTCCGAAACTGTATTATCTATGATTTTGAGGCTAGAATATGTTTAATACAAACTTTTCCGACCATAAGATAATTTTTTGCCAAAATGTCAGTTAGAACCTTTTCAGGGTGAGGTAATGAGTTGTCATATTAATGTAACTAAGAAACAACTAAGAGAAGAGAATATATTTTATACATCTGATTCTGCACGTTGGATTTTTTTTGTATCTTTATTTTTCTGGTTTCATATCTTCATTCCTTCAAGAACTCTGATGAACTAGTTCAACAGCCAGAAATAATTAATGTTTATATATAAAGGACTTATATACCATGTGGCTATTTAGTAGAAAGACATGTCTATTTAATACTTTGATGTTTAGAAATAAGCATATTCACTAAATTCTCTTTTTACACGGGGGATTCGTTACCCATGTAAAAGAAGAAGCAGTGAATATAGATGAATCAAACATAGGTTCCATTAATTTGACTACATTTTCATAATTATGTGAAAATTATATTAAATGATTATTTGGTGTATGTAATGTGAAACCAATATTTATTGAAATAAATAAAATTGAAAACAAATATACCATGACTACTTTGATTTCTAATTTTATAGCTTTTAAGATTCCTGTTAACTGTCAATTCTTCGGAAAAACGGCATCATATTTGAATAAACTCGTTTTGTGCTAATTTCAGTTGAATGCTTACAATGAGCAAGACCAGTTATCATCATAGAATATGTGGAATTAGTCCAAAAAATTGTGATTTATTTTCCTTACCTGAGGCTTACACATGCTCTCTATATGTTTGTTATATTATCCAAGAGTCGAGGCTCTTTAGGAACACTTTTCAAATGGATGTAACTACGCATTTTACAGATGCTTTCAAATAGTGAGTCATGATCATGAAAACTGAATTGACGAAATGAGCTTCTACAACAAAAAATTGGTTAGTAGCGGTAAGGTTTTTTGATGAATATGGAGATTTAGGAACTGATCAGGCAGCTCCTAATGTTATTGAGAGACATTGCAACTGGCTTCTGACGTGGATGCTCCTGTAGATTCTCTGAGACTGAGTTCTCAGAACAGAGAACTCTGGAAGGGTTACGTGATAGCAATTGGGTTCAAGAAGAATGAATGTGATCAAAAATGGAAGACGAAGATCAATATGGATTTTGAATACACTACTATATCTTGACATCTTAATGATTTGCTTATATTAAACTATTCACGAATTCTCATCTACATATTTGCAGAATGATCCTTAGTTAACAATTATTGGTTTCTTCAGGAAAATCTATCAAAACTCTCTTCCAACCGTAATCAACCGTAAATCAATAAATCTACCAGTACAATATTTATCTATATAAAATATAATTATTATGAAAAATAAAACTGTATTTTTACACATAAAGTCTTCATGTAAATGGCTATGCTCAACATTCATATAATGAACAAAAACTAAAAATAAGAGCATTTTGAAAAAAAATTTCAATGAATGAAAATAATTAATCTCAACAATTTCTGCTTTTCATAATATTAAATGCCTTCAAGTACTTAATATGTTGTATAATAATAATCATTTTTAAGTCCCAGAATGGTGAAACTGGAACGCCCACTAGGTAGTGTACAGCATCATTGGATTATTACTTTGATTGCAGAAAATATGGTAGAAGAGGTGTTAAACTTTTAACCTTTTATAGGGCAAATTAATTATTTTGGAAATCGAATTTAGAAAATGTTTTAAAATATTTACTAGCCATATAAATAAAATTTTATAAAAAAAAAATATTCATTATGTTGTTAGAAACAACAAGAGTATTTTCATTGGTCATATGGACAAGTTTATTAATTTTTTAAGTCAACTGTGTGACATTGAAATTGGTGGTTTTGCCACTAAAACGTGATGATAAAATGTTGCAATGAGTACAACAGACTGATAATTTTTGCGATTTTTTATTAATGTGTTGGTACTTGTATATGAAACTATTATTAAAATAGTTTACTCAAAAAATCGCAAAACAGCCTTCATAATTCGCGTCCAAATGCAACACTGTGCTCCAAAGCTGTTAGTTGAGCGCAAAAAGCAATAGATAATTTAATGACTCGCGGATAAGACATTGATTTTCGGGGAAAGCGCAAACTTTCCGCCGTTTGATAAATTTATTAACGAAATAATATTATCGACAATGCATTGAGATACTAATATTGACTTTACTATGGCTGGAATTGGATATTTTGACCTAAACGCGAGTGGTTAATATATTAACCAATTTCGGCATTTGCCCTATAAAGGGTTAAGGAGGTTACTTCCAATCGATACAAATGCAATTAAGTATATAATTATAAGTTGCTTAATAATATTTTATTATGAAGCTGATTTTAAGAAAAAAATCAGCTTTTTTCATCGAACAGTTTAATTTATATTAGAGTTGAGTTGATACAGGATAACATAGTTCAAATTGTCGTATCTATCTCTTTACTCTAACACTCATCAATAATAATTGTATTAATTGAAATATTTATGTCAAAAAAATAGAAATCAATGATAATTTATGTTGATTAAAATAAAACTTTAAAATTTATGGATAGATGTTTTAACAAAGCATTCAAAATTTTTGTAGAGGTAACTATCTATCAATATAAAAAAAGTATTAAATTTGAATCGTTTGAATTTTGTCTCTAACGACGCGGGCTTTACCTTTCAGCATCTTCAGGCATTGTTAGTGCACGGATGAAATTGAGCTGACGTTTATTAAAGCTCGATGCCAGACGATACCAAAAGGCGAAAGATGGGTCGTTAGATATGTACAAAATTCAAACAATTCAAATTTGATATTAAAAAGTCATCAATACCTCCAGTCAAAATCCTAAACATTAAAAATACTATGTTCGAATATTCAACGCTTTTTTGTAGGCTATGAATGCTATGGATTGATATAAATATTATCAAAAGAAGAAATATTATTACCTATGTATCTTTATTGATTTACATTTCGTACGCATACTCGAACGATCCGTTTTTCACCTATATATGAATGTATATTAATACATGTATGTATCGAGTTTGCCTTTATATGGTCCCAGATTGCTTTTATTTTTGCGTCTCATTGTTTGTATGAAATTGTAAATGTGTTGGTCCGAATGACTTGACATAAATAATAAGCAGATAAATGAAAAATATTCATTATAATATAGATTTATTCTCTAAGTATGAAAGTATTTACGATCAGAATAATGTGAAGATAGTTAGTAGGTTCCTCAATAAACGTCATTGCGCTTGTGTCACGTAATAAAATTTATCATAAAGTCCATGAGAACTTCATTATAGGTACTTTCTACGCATTTATAGTTAGCAGAACAATGCGAGAATTTGTATCATATATTCAACGAATAGAAGGCAGTCATATTACAACACTATAGTTTATTTTATTTTATATGTGTGCCTAATTAGTAATAATTATTAATGTAGCTAGAATATGGACAAAAATCGCACCCTTATCGATCGATTTATGTATATTATTTATAAAACAAAAGTTTCAAATAAATCATGTTTATCATCTGTTGTTATGTGACATAAAAGAAAACATCTTCATTTGAGATTATTTATTCGGTCGGTAGTCAGATGGCAGACAGGCCTATGTCAGTGTTCCCCAACATTTTTACACCTGCGGAACGGTAAAAAGAGGAAAAAAACGAACCACTAATAAATACTGAAATAAAAATGGTTTTTATTTCAGTATTTTTATAGTAAATAATTTCGACGTGCTTAATGGAATTTCAATAAAAAATTTGAATCGTTTGAATTTTGTACATTTCCATCAGTTTTGTCGTTAACCATTTTTGTCGTTTGTCAGCCCGGGTTTCACCTTTTGGCATCTTCAGATATTTCAAGTAGGTACATGAATTTACTTGAACTGACGCGTAGTAAACAGTTTGTATCGTTGATGTACAAAAATAAAAGTAGATCACCAAGTTTAATTGTTATGAACGTAATCTATTATGTGGATAAATATGATTTTCGCGTATTTTGAATGTAGTATCGCAAATACTAATTACCAGATAATAACATGATAATGTATATAAAGAATTTGTGGGTTTTATCTGAATTGATTGATTTCAAATGTTTGAGTTTATAATAGATGATTGAAATTTGGCATACTGTTTGAGGCCCGGTGGAAAGTTTCTCCGGCCGAGCACTGGGCCGCGGATCATCTGTTAGGGAACACTGGTCTATATTATACGGTGTAAAATATTTTTTTTAATTGCTTCTAAGCCTGACTTCTTTGGTCGTATAAATTTCAATAAAAACTGCGTAATATTGTATTATTTATTTACTGTGAATCGGTTCAATTCATTTAGAAACCGTGGTTCAACATTTCTTTACCGTGTAAAGGAAAACACGATAACATTTACCGTGTTAAGCCGTATGTATAGTGTATAGTATTAAAGCTCGAGTGGCAATCGTTGTAAACATTTCTGGGTTGAGACGTAACGAAATCAATGTGAGAATAACAATAAGTTTATTCATATAAACAAACGTGACAACAACAATATGTATTTAAAATTATTATCAAACAACGGAGTTAGCTGGCCACTTACTCAATTGTTGGAAAATTTCTGCACGCTACTGTGGGTAGCAGACCATTTGAAATGCTTGAGAAAATCACTTTCATCATGGGTTCTTGGCAAAATGCAAACATAGTAACTACATTATATTATATGCTTTTCTATGATATGGTTAAATAATTGACGTAATGCCGATAGCCTGTGTAAACATGAGTAAGTGCGTGCCTATTTGAATTATTATGAATATGACATCACGTAAAATGTGGACTATCAATAAATAAGAACAGCATTGGTTGACAACGTAATAAAACAATAAATTTTGAATTTGATTCGTTTGAATTTTGTTCTTTTCCATGAGTTTTGGCGCTAACGACAAACGTACAAAATTCAAACGGTTCAAATTTGACATTGAAATTCCATCAGGCACCTTCAGTCAAAATTCTAAATATAATTTGAAAAAAAAATAATTAAAATGATAATTAGTAATGACAGATAATTGACTAGGGATTAGGACCAGAGAGAGAGTGATTGGATGCGATAATTCATGACTTAAAAATACATAAATATGGAGAGCGGTGTAAATTTGCAAAACTTTGAGCCCAGAAATATATATAATATAAACTCCATTTAGTAAACATGGCGGCTTTTTTTGCGAAATGTGAAAATGTCAAATATTCAAAAAATTTTGACGTCATTAATGACAAAATAGTATAATATATCTTGGCTGATTGAGTTCTTTCAATGGAATTATTTTTACCATTCTTTACTGAAGTAACCAAGCGGGAGTTAAACGATTACTAATCATGTTTTTTCTTATCATTTATTGTCACATAGGTCAGCGTATGTGCTAACTCCTACAACTTCTATGTCGAGTTGAGCTCGACATATGAGTAGTAGGACGACGGATTTTTTAAAAAAAATTTAACTATCCTTATTATCCTTAATTAAGAATTTCAAAATGGGTGCTTGATGGAATTTCAATATCAAATTTCAATCGTTTGAACTTTGTACGTACGTGAACTTGAAATGCCTGAAGATGCAGATAGGCGAAACCCGGATCGTATTTGTTGAATTGTGCCCCTTAATTAATGTTTATAACATTACATAATGTGGTATATTTTTCGGTATTTCGTTAAATCATGTTAATACATACGCAAAACATGGTGATATTAATCAATTTATCAAATATATTGAAGAGTTTTTGGAAGAAACACAAACTAATTATATTGAAGATATGCTCAATATTGATGCATTTATTGTTTGAAAACATGTCTTGTTCCTCGAATAGGGGCTTACAAATAAATGAACATGAGGAAGATGGTTATACCAAAAATTATGACGGACAGTATAGAATAATTGACTGAAAAATTGAACCCATTTTAACTTGCATTCGAAATATTATAAAAAACTTATGAGCAGCTCTGAAGATATTGTTTTCGTTTATAATGGTATTGAAAAAGTTTACTTACCCATTTTTACAAGACATATCCTTCCCTCAGTCAACACCTACGCATTGTTACTTAACATTAAATGATGCAGGTTTGTGCTTCAGATCTTTTGGCTTTGTGTACCTAAGGAGTTACGCAATCGTAATTCTAGCATACTTTCTCCAAGCCGCAAAAATAATCGCAAATATTATTGGAACGGCAGTCTTGATTTGAAGTCCTTCAGTGAAACAAGGAACTCGCGAAGAAAATCATCTCGCCGGAAAATGATATTTAAGGTGACTTATTTTATTGCAAATTGTGACTGATAGTCACGTTTAATTTATTGTGTTTTCATAATATGTTTTATTGCTCCCACAACAGGGCGAAGTTAGCTATAACATCTTGTTTGAAAGGAAATTAGATTTATGTATTATTGTTAACAGTGAAAAATTGAACTACTTACTCAACATCAAGTTTGTTATTGTTTAAAACCATTTTTTTAAATTTGTCAATTAAATGATACTTGTATGTTTGGTGCTATTTGTCACATCTATTTCACATTTAATTTGATAAAGATCAGGACCGATTCCGCTCATCATGAGCATTATCAACAGTTAATGTTTGCGATAAACTAAAATTCTAACTTTTAACAAAGTATCAGAAGTACAGTAAAAGCTTGATATACCGGACTAATTGGGGGTGACCGTTAAAGCCGTTAAGTCCGTTTTATAAAAATATGTTTAAAATAAATCAATTTTTTTTTTTGATTTAATATTGATTAAATAAAAATAAAATATACAAAACACAAAATTCTATTTAATTGTCTTCGGACTCTCATCGTAAAGTGACGTTGCTGTTTGATATGGACGCGCTTGCTTTCGGTAATGCTACATACTTTGGAAAAGATTAATTACTTTGATTATCATGGCTGCTAAAAATTGTTTACTGGGGTGACACTTGAATTTAAGCATCTATAATATGAACAGGACGTTTTTTTTTTAAATTTGACCGTTATATCCAAAATCGGTTAAATAGAGGTCCGTTATATCGAGGTTTTACTGTACAACTAGAGTTGTGTTTTATTTGTTTACAAATGTATATTATTTTATTAGATAGAATTGATTTAAGTCAGTTCATATTTAAAAGAATGCTTTTAGGTTTTGAAACTTTATTAATCGTTTTTTCACGGTAGATGATTGCTTGTGATATGTTTATTTATTGTATTAAAACGTTTGCGACATAGACTGCTTGAGATGAGCACACTTTGCGCGTTGAATATGTAATTAATCATTTTCCATATATGTATGTACACTATTGACCTTTCCATAAGAATAGTTTTCGATTATTGCTTAACTTTTCAATGCGACTAAATATTGAAAAATAAAAATGAAGAATTGTTTTTAGTCGTTACTTGCTTCTTCTGGAGTTTTGCGCGAAGGGTTTCTCTGTAACGAAAAAGTATATTTAAAAATCCTTGTTGCATAATATGTATACGTATTTTTTCCCATTGCATAGCCCTCCAATATAATCTTATTTTACAAAATTTTTATTTTTTCTAAGGGTTTATATTTCGATACAGTGACGTGTATAATTGCAATTTTTTACTGTCGGATGATTTTGTTTTAAAAATAGTTTTATTGATAAGTCCAGCTTGCTCGGATATGATAAACATTTCAGTTGATTGAAAACTTCCTTACCGTACTTTTCCACTAGCCGTTTCATATATTCGGTGGATATGACGTCAGTGGTGTGCTTGAACAGTTTTATTTTTTGTTCTTCTCGACCAAAGTCTCCAACTTTCATTAGATAAAAGAGATTTGTTAAATTTCGAAAGAAGTTTCAGTGTTATAAATCTTTTTTGATAGTCTATTTAATATTTATCAAAACTAAATATGACGTTTTGGATGAAATGAATTAGTTTATTGAAAACAAATAAGCTGTCCACTGGCTTATTTGCAGTTTAATTAAACGTTTAGTGTAATTTTCATAACTTTTGTTGGTTAGATTTTACTAACCAAATGATTTTTTAATTAAGTATTTCGACTGAGGGTGCTTGATGGAATTTCAATATCAAATTTGAATTTTTTGAATTTTGTACTTTTCCATGAGTTTTGTCGCTAACGACCCGGGTTTCGCCTTTCGGCATCTTCAGGCATTCCAAGTGCACGGATGTACTTCAAATGATTTTTAATAAAAAAGATCAGCCATTAGCAAGAAGCCTAAAACTATTCACTCAATCCTAAGAGCTAACAATATTATATTTCTGTAATTTAAAGTGAGCGGAAACCTTTTGTTTTGGATTTACAAATAATTTAATTATTTTGTGGTATATTGGAATTTTAGATGAATTAGATGGATTTACAAATAATTTAATTATTTTGTGGTATATTGGAATTTTAGATGAATTAGATGACGTGCAGTGTGATGAAAAACGTATCATGCTACTTTATTAAGCTAAAATTTTATTTTCAGATTTTGGTGATTAGTTGGTTAGCATGGTGTGCCAATTCAATAATCGTGGGCGAAGATGGCTTAGGAAACCTTCAAGACTTCGAAGAATCTATAACTACTTTTGAGAACGACGATGAAGCCAGCCGTCGACGGCACAGAAGACCTCGGCCATGTACTCCACACAGATCATTTGAAGAAGAAAAGACTTTCGTAAACCTTTACTATTCGGATATCGACTATTCGATCACGCCTAGCTCGCAAGGCTCTGGATCCGGGTGCCCCCCTACGCTTGGCCTAGGCAGCGATACTTATTTAAATACACCTCAAGAAATAAATGGAGGTCCAGCAAAACCGGGACTATTACAAACATTGTTTGGTGGATTCCTTGAAAACAGACCGCAGTTTCAAGGCATCCAGTCTTTGCAACAGCAATCAGCACCTCAAGCATTCGGACCTCTTGGCGGATTCGCAGCACCCCCTAGTCAGTCGAAGGTCGATCGTATTAACTATAAAAGGACCTTTAAGCAGTTAAGTAGGGAAGTAAATAGATTTTTCAGACCATTTTATCGATTATTCTAATATTCCCTCATTTAATGTAATGAATCATTTCTTATTTAAAAGCTAATGGTAAACTATGTATGCCATAGGAATCATTACAAACAAAATATCAAATTGAACTTTTTATTATCCTTACTTTACAGCTGTTCGTAGAGTTACAGATGATTCAATTCTAGTAAAAAGAATAATTGTTGTTATTTTGCCAAAATATGTACAAATTTGTAATATGGAAAACTCAAAGTATATATTTATTCAATAAGGTATATTTTTTCTGAAAATAAATTGTTTTACAAAAGAAACAAACAAGTACTTCCGTGAAAAGATTAAATACAAAAAAAATATAGTTACACTTAATTAATTTTCCTAAGTAATAAAACGATTAGAAAAAACATTTAGGTACTTTTGTAATTTGAAATGAATAAAAATATGCGACACATCTATTTGACGTGTAAAAAATGCTTGTCGTTAATCCATAGCTTTCTTAAATCAAAAAATTCCACCACACGGGATATATCAAAAAAGAATTACTATAATCAAAAAATTTTATATCATGATTTTTTTATATTGAATGTTTGGTTCATTTTCCAATTTACAAAAATATCTACGTCAATTGTACCTAATTATTGTCTAATTTATGAAAAAAAAAACATTTAACTTAAATGTTAAATACTTTTTTAGTTCTCCATAAAGCTTTTTTATAAATATATATATGTAGTATGTAGATATAAGATGGATTTGTATTAATCGATAAGAAGCATAATCAATTAATAACAAAATAATCAATTAATATATTTTAAGTGTATATTTAATATATTGAAATTAAGTTCATTAAATATTTAGTTGAAAATGTAAAAAATATTCAATATAATAATGTGTAAAATACGAAAATAAAATAATCAAATGAAAGTATTTACTTTTTATGATACATTTAAAATCTGCTAATGTAAGAACGATCTTCTCTCTTAGATTCATCAAAATAATTATGTCGAACTTTTAAGTAACAAGATTATTTGATTTCACATCTGTAACCAGCATCATAATAAATATGACGCTTATGAGTGCATTCTGACAGTTCTGCTTAAAATGTACTGCGAATCATGGCACCTCACAAAAGTTTATGGTAAAATTATGCATAGAATTCAAAAAACATTCATGTGGCACCAACAAAACAGTATGATGGTATGAGACAACAACAACAACGACTGTTCATGTTGTTTTACATCATAATGTTTATTTCAAACATAGTTATACCATCATTTTATGCTACAAAAATATCTGATATTTTTCAGACATCTCGATCGTGTATTTACATAAGATGTGGTCAGTTGTGTTTATTGTTTATATAGAAATTTCAATTAATAACTATTGCTCAAACATATTTTTAGATATCAACTATAGAAACTATAAAAAAGCTCTTTATCAACTCACTGGCAAAATTATCAAAATAACGAAACAGTTGATTAACTCAGTTTCATCTATGATGGAGATTGCCTCGTTTGTTTTGTAACGTCGCAAATATAAAATGCCAAACTACGCTACGACGATGTTTTATATGACGTTTGAATTATGGTCTTAATGTTCGATTAAAATAATCACTTAAATACGATGTCAAAATATAATGATAAATAATTGCATTTTAATTAAATCCCGATATATGGCAACACTGCGCGCTCTGATTTCAGGAACTTTTCAGGCAAAGGGATAGCTGGCTCAGTTAGTCTTCAGTTAGTTTCCCGCGCCGTTGCTAGTCGGTCACTAGTTGAAAATCACGACGATATTCTCGAATCGGTTTATCTCGATCGGAAGTCATGTGTCAGAATTTATCTCTGAATTGAATAGTTTTTTTAAAATTAGTATACGTTGAATAAAAAGATTTTTTCAAGATTGAACTAAAATTTTCAAAAATGTTGTCGGGAGAAGGGTGTGATATTGAAATTGAACCCATAGCGAGCGAAGTTAAAGACAACGAACGTGCCAATTGCGAAGAAGACATTCAGGAGATAGCTCGAAATGAAAATATCACATTTTTTAATACAATAAATGCTTGTGCCACCAAAGTCGGATATACTGGCCTCTGTATCTTAACGATCTTATTGGGAATTTTCATATTGTTGTTGATAACTATTGTCTCTACGTGGTCTGGGCCTTCTCATGCAGTCTTGGCCGCAAGGTGTGATGACCACAATTGCCTCGGGCTAGCTTCCAATGTGAGTAATGTATAAATTTATGAGTATTATTTTTCATCCAAACTATCCTGCAAAATATGTTTATAAAAATCAGATTTCAAAAAAAAAAACTTTTACAAGGTGAATAACAACATTGGCAAATAAGTCAACTAAGTAAGCTCAAATATAAACAATAGCACTCGCATGAACTCACTCACTCCCACGTGAAATGTTTCGACATCCGTAGCAATACCGCTTAAAATCGTTATACCAAAGTGAAGCAATCCCAAAGTACCCAAAACTTGTTTTTTTTCCGCGAATTTTGAAAATTTTGACATTGGCGAAACTGGTAAAAAAGTTTTTTTTGTTTTATTTATTTAAATATTATACAATACTTTTCCACCAAGAATAGTCAGTCAGCTGTGTCCACAGAATCTGTGTTTGTATACAAGGATTTGTTTTTATTCAGTCACTCAACGCTTTATTTCCGCAGAGAAAAGGATGGCATAGAGAAAGATGCGACTAAAAAATGCCTAGTAGTAAACTAATCAGACATCGCGACCGGAGAAAATGGTCATCCTTCGTATATTTTTTAAATTTATTGAAAGAGAATATTTAATTTTTTTTGACGTTAATGTAGCAGGCATAAAGCGACGATTCAAATAATATTGCAAATGTTTGGGATATATCGCCGATAATTTTCATACTGATTACATCCTGGACGCTTCAAGGTAAATGGAGACAATAGTGCAAATAGTCATCGTCATTTGGATTTATCCAGCAGAAAAACCATGTTAAGTTCTTGGTACCGAGGTTCACTGATCTAGAGTTTTGTATGACAGATAGAAATTAGTATTATTGATTTCATAGTGTTTTGAATCAATTTACCGGCAACTTCTAACAAGCACATTTAAGTCAGCATCAGGTTACTTCAATCATATTAACATTGTTTGCTAGTTATTTTAGCTTAATCCCAAAATAAATTTGGGCATTTAAAAGAATCGTTAAATCTATGGAAATCCGGAAATATGACCATTAGTGACGTAATAATAAGTATTCTTACCACTATCACACTTTGAAAACAAATTCTCCTGTCAAAATTGCGTCAAATTAGCTTATCTCCTTCGCCTTAGTGGCATCACACATTACAAGCATCCATATAGGGATTCGAGCTCTTGGGCATGTCATCCAAATATAAAGAACACCCAAGGATTTTGACCACTCGGCTAAAGTACCAACATTGTTTCTAAATAACCTATAGTGAGCCAAGTTATACCAAAAACAGCGGTTGCAATAACTATTGAAAATCTTAAATTCATAGTTCCTGAACAGTTTCATGAAGGAGCAAAGTGTTGTGTATTGCGTGTGCATATTTAATGTACATCGATCATTTAAAAAGCTATTAATGTCAATAGAACACGTGTGGTTTGTGCACCAATTAGGTGGTCACAAACTCAACGATTTACAAAAGGTATACAGTCACTGTTTTACACCCAATAACTTGTTGAATTGTGTTTTGTGTCTGACTTACAATAAGCCCATTAAAGCTCACTTTTCAATTATTGTTTAAGTTACAAAAAAGTCGTTGCCACTACATGAAATAACAGTTTTGCATTTTGTGTGGCACTGTACTATTTTAGATAATTATTATTACGAGGAGGTGACAGGTAATATTTTCCGTGAATTTAAAACAGTCGTAATGAACGTATACAACTTACGCAAAAATCAATGTGAACCAAAAAGTGTCTTTGCTTTCAATTTTACTTCCACATTGATTCTAACCTTCGATATTTTGTCACAATATTTTTCCTTATACAGCATTATTTTAAGGCACCCTACCTTTCCGTTTAATATTTTTATACATGTAAAAGCATTATTGTATTCATTTTACAATAAATTATATGCAAGATATTTTTAGCGGACACTTAAAAAATTGGCATTGCATTAATTTCGGTAACACGTTTTTTCCCCTAGTAGGAACAATTTGATTACTCCGAGAATGCATAAATGAAAATTGTTGTACAATAGACATTATCAAATAAAAAATTATTTATTTACACGGGCTTTAAAAAGACTGGGATTACAGAAAACGTTCGTATGCAAAACGATTAAAATAATTAAAATTACATCAAGCAAAATAAATGAGTAGAAAATAATTTTAGTACAAAGATTAGTTTCGGAACACGTTATACTATGAACGTGTGTACCCACTATTTCATACATTTTATTTCAAGTGGTCTATGCTATGGCCTATGGCATACTATACATATCGCTCATATTTGAAAATAGACTTCATTTCAATACCAAATCGTTTTCGGAAGTACCATAATAGCTTAAGATTTTCTTTAAAATCAAGAACAAGATGAATATTTTCAATAAATAAAAGAAACATAAAGAATGGATTGATTTTTACAAAAGTATCGTATTACGTGAAGTTTCTTGCTCACGGTCATTTTCAGTTGCAGACAAATGAATATAACACCCATTGTTATTGTTAAATTACATTTATAATTAAAATAAAAAATTTAAATATCTTGAAAATTATAGCATTATTGATAACGCCGTGCTGAAATGGTTACCAATAATATTTGCAAAGTTAAATACAATTCACTTTAATATAATTGAATTGTGCAAAAATCACTAGTTCAATCGTTACAATTCAATATAATGACGGTCAAGTGTTCATTTGGGTGGTCAAGGCGTAAACAATACATTATATTCATACGAAAGATGACATCTATTATATTATTGTATAAGCTTTTAAATAATTTAAGCTCAATACAATACGTTCAAAAATGTCATTATATTATCATGTAATTTGAAAATTTTAGAAAATAACAAAAGTTATTGTTATATACGTATGTAACAATTCCATTATTAGGTTTAAGTCTAATAACGAAAACACGTTTCTGAGTCAAAAGCATTCGACCAGACTACCTCGACATTAACGGCTGAACTTAAGATAAGAGCATTTGAAATGCACTTATTACGGTATGCTTACCATACAAGATGTTTTGGACTTTTAATTAGATATTTATATAGATATACATGTGGTATTAGTAGTTGTCTTATTTGACTCGAACAGTTACATTTCAAATGTATATTTAAATAGAAAATCCGTTTAGTAAAGTGATAAAAACTATATATTAATGGGTAACCGGACAAATCAGAACATAACTTTTCAGAATTTTAAAATGCACGCGAACTAACTACAATAGTTAGTGAACATTTATTTTAATTTCGGCGATCTCATAATTACAGTTATTTTCTTGTTGTGGTAGCCCTATTCATAATTGGTTAATTGTTTATAGACAAATATGTATGTGAAAACCCAATATTATAAAGCGAGCGCGCTCGGACGGTGTCCGTAGATAGGCCGATTGTTCTGAAATGTCATGTTCTGAAATGTCATGTTCTGAAAAGTCGTGTTCTGAAAAATCATGTTCTGAATTGTCATATTCTGAAACGTCATGTTCTGAATTGTCATGTTCTGATTTGTCATGGAACCGTCTTGTTGAATTTGAAACTTCTTAGTCAACTGTGATTACGAAGAAAACTACACATACATGATATTAAAAAGAAATATTTTCAAAATTGTGTCAACATTTTTGATAAAATTGTTGTATAAAACATATTTATTCGCTTCTCAAAAAATTACGGAAATAATGGAAACATCCCGCAACATAATATGTTACATTAAAAAGGAAGTAACTATTCTTTTAAAGGTAAACTGTTACGATGAATCGTCTTATTTTAGGATAACGTAGAAATAAAGTTAATGATTTAGGAGTGAACTGGCTACAACAATCACTCAATATTATCCATAAGTTTGTTATCAAACTGTTCGATTGTTAGACTTAAATACTATGGTTTTTTTTTGATTAATTCCTTTATACTCTAAAGCTACATATACGTAAAGTTTGAGATTAACGGTTGCAATAAATTATAAGTTAACCAGCTCGCAAATTAGTTGAATTGTAAATGAAGTGTGTAGGTTTTTCAGGTTTGCGGTTATATGCTATTATGAAATTTTGCTCTGATCAACCGGTTGAAATGATATGCCTGTTATATTTAGACCGAATCCGAAGCAATAGCATTATCTTACTACTGTTACAATGATATAAGACTTACTTATTTCTGATAACATACAATTTATAATATTTCTGAAAATACATCTCAATATTTTATACTATCTATCATATCCACTACTTCATCATTGTGAGTTATGCGTTTTTATAGAGTTATACGTTTTTAATCGAGTGTGCCCAAAATTTGCAAAGTTTACTTTAAATATATAGTGTCATATATTCAAATCTATTTGAAATTATGTATAACTTATGACAATTATAAGTAACAAGAATATGATGTATAGAAAATCATACTAACTGTAAATAAATAATATACGGTTGTTAAAATTTTGAAGCCCCCTATAAGTTAATAGCTGAAGTCTGAAGATGCGAAACACGTGTCATTATTTGTTACATGATACGTGTTTCGCTTCAATGAATTCTTTTATTAACTAATGATCTATTATCATAAATTAAGCCAAATGAAAAGTAATCTTACCAAAATATTGAGAGCCATTCAAACAAATTTAATGACACTGATTGAAATAATATCCCTTGAGTAAACACACATATTTTTTCTTAATAAGCACTTAGGTAAAGTAGGAGTGAAGATTTTTCCCATTTCAGAACAGCTAAAGATATCTGAAATGTTATATTGTATGGCGCATTGGCGTCACCTGTAACCGCAAGTATTGGTTTTTTTTACAATAAAAAACAATACACTCAAAACAATGCATTTCCACCAATAATGGACGGATAATTTTTCAAAAGTGGTTATTGAAACGAGACTGATTTAAATTGACTTGAAATCAACAATGGACGCGTATTTTGAGAATCTGACTAAACCACGTTAAACGCAGCTGTTCAATATTTAACTACCATTGATGCTGACTATATTATAATTTTTCAGAGAATATCGGTCAAAGATGAAAGACCTATACATAATTTTGAGAAGGTCCACCTGTAGTGACATTGCCGAAGGTTGCCAGGGTCAATTCAAATCAATACTTTGTAGTTGAAATAAAATAATTATCACAAAATACCATTATTTTGACATAATTACATGATTTATAATTGAATTATATGAACATTTTAACACAGGTAAAAAAAAATAATTTACGGCACTATTTTCGATTGGTACTATTTTACTGTTTACAATAGATTCTATACTATTTAATTATATGTATATTTAATATGATCAATTCTTTGATCACTCACTTTGCTTGTATTTTTTAAAATTAATGTACTAAGCTTATAAAACGGACGAATAATAATCTATCTATAAAGTTACAATTGGTATTTATTCCACATAACGTGTAACAAGTAGGGTTCCGTGTTTCACTTTTTTGAGTTGTATTTTCTGACTGAATCAATCGAAGTGAATAATAATCTACACATTTCTATCTGTTTCCACGATACGTAATTGAGTGTCTTAGATCTATGATCTTTCCATTACTGTTTGTAAATACACGCACTCTTGGAATATAGTTGTTTTACTTGAATATAGATTATTTAAAATAATAATTACATGTCAAAGTGCAGAAAACTCCTGTTAAATGAGAAACGATATAAGAGTTGAAGTTTATAACTGAGGACTGTTTTCACTAAACTATATACCTATATGTTGATGTAATCAACAATAAAAAACGGAGTTTTTCAAAATAGTTTAAAAAAATTGAAAATGTAACAGGTACAACAAAATGCGGTATTCTTCGTGAACTTACTAAAATGTGAAGATTTATAAATTCAATAACAATGTACAAATTCTTTTCGATATTTTTAAATTGAGCTATTTTGTCATATTTTTATGATTCATTTGATATTTCACTTGTGAAATCATTCGAAATTATAAACGTTTTAATTAAATTTTCTTAACGTTGGCACAAAATTTTGCACCTACTTACCATACTGCTACTGCACAAAGAATAACAAACACGTCAAAGATATTTCCCATTTTACTGTCAGAACTTCTTTTTCTACATCGAGTCGGGTCAGTTTCAAACGAATGATTGCGATTAATAATTTCAACATAATATATGAATTTAGCCAATTCTGTTTACTCGAGAAAAAAAACGAATCTAAAAGTGGGGAATTGTTTGCCTTGATGCCCAAATAGAAAGAAATAGTTGGTACTGGTATTAATTATAATGTTTTTTTGTTACTTCTAATATTCATATTTCAATATCGTATATACTATTTATTTTGTTTATATTCTCAATATAAGCAAGACATTCTAGGATAACTATTCGTGTCTAAAATAAATAGATTTCGTGTATTTCGTTGGTGGTTGTTTTCCAAGTTGGTGCCAATTCATTAAAAAACCATTCCTCATTTATTATTTTAAAATCATTAAAAAAGATGTGTTTGGAACGAGAGGCTTGAAAATATGAAGCCCTAAAATGAAACGAATTTTTGAATCTCATAATAATAATCTGATCGAATACAAATAAAAACGAATGCCTAATGCTTTCAAGTGCCCTGTTTGGATCGAAGCATCTGCCTTTAATAATTAAAAAAATCTTGAAACAAATTAAGAAGCTCTTATTGATAGTTTTAAAATTCTTGTTTACTATTTTTATGGTAACTTAATTGGAATTTATTGTGATGAGTAGTACATAAATTGATCAAATAGATGAAATAAACTCGAAAAAAATCTCTACATAAATTTTAGCTGCCATTTAAAACACTATAAATGCACAAGCTGTTAGTACTCACTGAGATAATCTATCTATTTTTTATAGATCAAGAATTACTAGATTTAGAGCATTGATAATAATTCTAATATTTGTAAAAAAATGATTAATAGAGTCAATTTTTTATTCAAATCCCACCCGGTGTATGTCAAATTATTTAAAAAAAAAATTAATAGTTACTTCATGCCCTTTTGCTGTTGCGATTTTGATCTGCTGGTGAGTTTCCTAGAAATTCGATTTATTATATTTTACTCTGAGCATTTGCTCATCTCGAATATCACGTTAAATGTAGCCTTACTGTCTTTTAGTAACTTTTATCCACTTTAATTCATGTGTGTTTTGATGCAGATATGAATAAATTTCATGAAAAATTATGTGAATGATTTTTGTCCATTTCCAGGGAAACGATGAATTTTAAGAAATTGTCTATGTCCTTAGCTATTATTCTTATCCAGTTGCGATTCCGGCTGATTTGTGTTCATGTTTGAAACTAAACATTGTTTTGAATATCATAATTTAAAAAATTACTGCAGGATACGTTGACCATTAAAAATATTTTTTTGTTGCAGATGGTGTACTTGATGAACAAAACAGTTGACCCATGTATCAATCCTTACGAGTGGGCTTGCGGCAATTGGATTAAAGAAAATAAATTAAAAACAAGTCCTCAGTGGGACCGAGATGAGAGTTATTTGGAATTAGGTAAGATGGGATCGTACACATGGTCAATGCTATTACATTCTATCGTTTCTTTGGAGACAGCAATACTTCTTCAGAAGCTTCTTCAGAACGATCAGTTTCGCGTAGCTCTACATCGGATCACTTACGTCTGTAGTAAATTCATTTGTTTTGTTCGATCGTTATTGCGATAAAGAAGACGACTCAGATATGCCGTAGTGGTGGAATAACCATCCAATAACTGATAGTTTAATATACAATTTAAAATAAATTTGCTTATTCCACGTATGGTGTTACTAATTGAGACACGTGTTTCGCCTCTTTCAGAGGCATCTTCGGACCTACTATCGCAAAGTTTTCTTAAGTAATGACGCAATTTGATACCAATATTTTAAAATGGAGTGAGGGATTTTTCCTTTTTACGGGAAGCAAGGAGAGGAATCATAGGATCAAAGCAAAAAAAACAAACAATTACACTAAAGATGAAGTAAGCCATTACAAAATATTAACTAATGAGATGCAATCAATTAGGAAGGGTTGAACCTATCATTGGAAATAATGTAAGCAGTAAGCTGTAGTAAAACTGGTGGTTTATTTAAATGATCGATTTTTTCAGTACATGCTCACAAAATTACAGCTGTGTGGAGCATTTTGGCTCTTATTATATGCATATCATAGAAATTTTTTCTACGAGACCAGCTTGCTATTCAACATCTTAAGCTATATTTGTTATAATATTGCAATTATAGAAAAATAGGATTTAAAAAGACAAGTCATTAGTTAATCGTACTCGCCATTACCTGTTTTAAGATCGGTAAGAATAAATCAATATCAATAAATCGGTTGAGAAATCAATTTATAAATGTCACGGTACCATTGAGCACCTCACCCGAACCCCACGTCGTAATATTGTATACATAAAACCTTAATCAATTGAACATTTCAATGATCTTTATATTAACAGTGAATTCTTTTGTGTGGGCTTATTATAATTACAATACTTGATTCATTCAAAGATGTCACTATCGCAAAAGCATCAACATTGCACTTCTTCCAAATACTTGTCGATATTATGGATTCGTCGCATTTTTTTGAACGCAAAATGAAAAACAATTAACAAATTAAAAAGAATCTGTCTCATTGTAAATGGCGGAATAAATGATTGTTAATTATATTGCGAAATAGTCGTATTAAATTTGAAAAATTCGTTAATTCTACTAACGATTTGTATATTTTAAATGTTTTGTGTTTATTAAAATCTACATAATTTTATACAGGTATTGAAAGATAATATAATCGTAATTAATTTTTCTTGCCTCGGTTTTCTTGCAGAATTAATCGAACTTCGAGACATGCTTGCTTCCCTTAGTGGAAGTGAAAGTCCTGATTCGGTCAACTGGAAGCTGAAGACACTCTACGAATCCTGCATGGCGACTGAAAATATTGCTGCTGATAAGAATTTCCCTCTGAGAAAGATTATCACAAAATTAGGTAGGATTTTTTTTTTCTAATATGAAACTGATTTAATATATATTATAAATGATTATATTCCACCGAATTTCCAGCGAAACCGCAATAAAATATTAAACCAACGTATTCATTTACACGAAAATAATTTCTTTTATGACTGTAAAAAATATTCGATCAATAATGTATGTATAGTAATTAGAGTGCCATAAATAAGAAGGTGTAAAAATGTTGAATTAAAAGGAGAAAAGATACACTAAATTATTAATTTAACGGAGTAAACGTAATATTAATTTGTATCCAGAAGTATGATCAACAGATGTCGTTATAAACTCTTATTTGTCGAAAAGTAGATAATAGTACCTATCTGCCTTCAAAAATAAACAATACATATTATCAAAGCTATGTTCTACTTTTTACAAGACTCCATAGATGCTATTAAATAAAAATTCAGATTTGCTATTATGCTTGATCAATAATAATTATAGTAATACGAGTAATGAAGAATGGTATTATAAACATAATGGGAAAACTTCACTAGAATATTTGTTTTTGCTATATTTATTAAGTAAACCATTTTTGAGATAAACTGCTAGTGTACATTATAGCAGCACAACATATTAATCAGTTTTCGTTATTACCCAAGAGATGTCGTATTATAAAAATAGTAACAATCGATTGTTTAATATGTAATATAAAAAAATGATATTGTATTATTGAAGAAACAATACTATATTAATTGATAAAATACAATAAGAAAGATTTTTCAGAGTTGCTATCTGTTAGTTCTGTGGGAAAATAATTCACCACTTACGACGTGTCCTGAGATTCCGTTTCTTCTGACGAATTGTAAGAGGTCTATATTTATAAATATTATATGTTGGTCGACTGATATTCCCGAAATTTGAGATAGTTTTTCTTTGAATATAATATTTATATGGAAACGATTCCTTGTGTGTTCATTCTGTGATTCCTTAACTGTATCATACTAATATTAATGATTCATCCGAAACCAATATTCACGCAAATAACGTAGTAATTTACCTAGGTGATAATGTTATAGTACATTCAATTGTCATAATTATATTGCAAGAATAAAATGGGATGCGTGGCAAAATAGATTGGTTACAGCCGTAATATTATATATAGCAAATCAAACACAATAAAATTTGAATTTTGCACTTTTCCATGAGTTTTGTACAGTTGAACTTATCAGTTCAAGTACATTCATGAACTTGAAATGACTGAAGATGGCGAAAGGCAAAATCCGGGTCGTTGGCAACAAAACTCATGGAAAAGTACAAAATTCAAACGATTCAAATTTGATATTGAAATTCCATCAAGCATCTTCAGTTACATTTAACATTGTTTATATACTGCAATCATTGATTACGACAAGGATTCATAATAGTGGTCTTTCAAAGTTAGTAAAAATCTACATTTCCGTTACCAGTTAAGTTTATTTATTTCAATTGGAAAGGAGGTATGCCACGCCACGTCTATTGCATATTCTGGTATATAGTTTTTTTTTTATTCGGGATATAATTAGTAGTGAAGTGTTTAATAATAAACACTGGAAGCGCTGATTAATTAGAATATTCTAAGCCCTCTTTCTCGCAGTTATCCAATTTACACACCGATAAGTTTCAATCAAACTGTTCTTTTTATAATATACAGTTAAAAAAATCATTGTCCGTAAAACTTTATTTACATATTTTCAAAAAACATATTTTTGGGGGTCTTTTCCACAATTTATAAAACGAAAAATGTCTAGAAAATAGTTTGTGATCGCCGACTTCACGCGCCCTCTGCCCTACTAAGCCACGGAAATAGTGTAATGGTGCATTATGAAATACTCTGATTAATAATTGAATATATTTTGTCTTGTTTTGCATTAGGACTAGATATAAGTAGTGTCTTGAATTAAGTCGTTCATTATCGCTTCATAAATTTGTGTACCATGCTCTGTTTCAAACACAGGCTGTTCAAATTGAACATTTTGCAAATGATTTTTTTTATATTGAAAAAATATCAAATAAGAAAAAAAGTATATTTAAAATAGATATTTTGCTTTACCAGTGCAAGTGAAACTTCTCGAGTGTTGACGCACCTTTAGATAGTGAGAGTATGTACTTGTAGCAGAGGCTGTCTTAGAAGGAACATGTTTTTATTGGCTAGCCTAAAAAAATATTAGCAATGTCTATAAATTATTTGATAAAAGATATTTGCTCTCATTGGTATAAACTGTGTCATGTCATCTTGTACAGCATTCACTTTGATGTGAAGATCGAGTTTTTCATTAGTAATACAATAACTTATTATAATGTTTTAATATTACTGATACGTTAAAAAAGATTTAGTATAGATTTAAACGATTTTTTTATCTTCTTATAGAATATAATTTTTAAGCACAGTTAGTATTCTTTATATATAAAGTATCTTATTCCAATTTCAACAATCAATTTATAAATATAGCGATAAAGTATATGAATATTGATTTGTAAATGTATAAAATAAAAACAGTTAAAAAGATTCATTTAAGTCTCTTTCAAATATAGGTGCACCATATATACGCTTTTATAGTATTTACTATCAATAATTATTTTAGATTTTTTTTGAATTAAATTGATCAGCTGAAAACTTTCGCTAAGAGTACGACCGGTCCTGATCATTCAGTAAAATTATGAAATTATTAACACACTGTATTTTACGCTTTTAAGGTGTTAACTGTCTAACAAATTGTGTACATTTCTACGAGCTTTGTCGAGTCGTTAGCGATAAAACTCATGGAAAAGTACAAAATTCAAACGATTCTAATTTGATATTGAAATTCCATCAATCACTTTCAGTCGAAATCCTCAACTCATATAACTAGTCATAACTGTAATCAAAATCATTTTTGGTACTACTTACACATAAGGAAGTAGTATTACATAATTTAAAAAGAAGTGAATACCAAGAGTATGTTGATACAAATTTAAAAACAAAAAGCTTTTGGTAAATGCAGGTATAATAGAAGTTTAAATATTGTAAACATCTCACACTACCGAAATACAGCTAAAATATTATTATTATAAACAGGGCTTTTTTCCCACTTAACGCGGTGGAACGTCGTTCCGGCACCTTTTTTCACAGATTTCAAAATCAATTAGACAACATTTTAATTAAATGATAGTTGAGTATAATTTTATTTAGTTATAAGCTTGACATGAAGTGAGTTCCGGCACCTTTTTTTTTTTCCAAAAAAGCCCTGATTATAAATGTTTCCTTCTCTACTTACCTTTCATGACGTATCCTTGTAGCAGTATTGTTGCAGTCGGCCGAGTCGAGAGCTATTTACAACCGAATGATGTCTCAAAAATAAATCAATAAATGATTGACGATGCGCCTTTACCATAATCTAAGGCATATTGTTCAGTTCATTGAGAAGCAAGCCTTTCCGGATACTTTCACCGTTCGCTTCCTATTTCGCCAGCGGTTGCAAACATTCGTATACATATCTTAATCTTAATGCGGCTAATTTACTTAACAATAGACATATTTATTTACTACAATAAAAAATAAATAAAATCTTACGGCTTCCTATATAAGGCGTGTGTGGTGAACATTAACAAAACGAACGCATATCGAAATATTACCAGATGTCTAACTTACCACAAAACATTATAATAATGCGGATTTACTAGTAATATAGTATTATTCTCACTATCCACACTACTGCTTCATCTCCATAAGTACAATATATGGACTACAGTCATAATATTTTCAGCGTGTCGACATACATATTTATATGTTGTCTTGCTGCAACTGTAAATATTGTAGTCACTGAATTAAACATATAATATGTATTCACTGTCACATCTTGGTGGAATGGCATTATAAAAAAATTATAACACACTTTTAAAATTTATTCCACTTTGGATTTATTGAGATAAGGACCGGTTTTGCTCAACGCGTGCAGTGTGCATTATCATCAATTGATAATACTCGAGATGAGCGAAAACGCTCCTGATCTCAAAAATAAATCAAATGTGGAATAATTACCTGCTGAAAATGTGTTATTATTTTTATTAAACAATCAAAGTAATGTTTAGTCCTTTGTGACCTTTATTTAAAAATATTTCAATGACAGTTTCAGCCGATATGAAGAGAGTACAACCTAAAAAATATCTAAATTAAAATCGATTAATCAATAAACTATTATTTATGGTATTTATTATTGATTATTTTTTTCTGAAAACCGGTTTATTTGGCACCGATACCACTGTTTAGAATCCTAGCAAATGATGTATGCCGTCGATTATGCACAAAGGCTAATTTAATATGTGTATTTATTAATTATGTATTTTAGTCATAACTTATTATATTATATACTACAAATCATAAGAGTTGATCGAATATACAATATTGAAAGTTAATCGTGTAGTTTTTTAAGCTGAAGTTGAATTAACAATCGGTTCTATGAATAGTCAGGTGTCACCTAGTCAATTACGAAGACTTTCATTTTATAATAATGTATGTATGAACATAATGTATCATTATTCATTTTAAATTGTTCGATTTGAATAATATTTCAAACAAACAAATTACCTACGAGTGAATTTTGAAAAGTCTTTTGTTCTAAAATTCAAAATGATTTCAATAAAATATAAGAAGAATTATTTTCCTTTGAAAAGAAAGAGTTTTTTAATTTAAATATTTTTATTATATTCGTATTAAATTTACCGAATTAATAGAAAAATTGAAGTATAAAAAAAAAAACACATTGTTTATACTGCTTTCAACTTATTTTTCCACTGAAATGCTCATATGTATGTGTAGGTCGTTCAAATATATATGTTTTATTTATTGAAATCAAATCCCTTTCCACCAAATATTAACAGTTAACTAACACCTAAATAATGATAAATGGAAGTATATTGAAACTGTACCATTCTATTATACGTATGTGAACAATTTTCAAAGTAAACTCTTTGTGACTTAACTTTTAACGAATTATTGAATAAATTTTTGTTGAAGGTGTTAAAGAATTAGCATTTATATTATAGGTTTGTAACACTGAAAAGTATGAGTGTGTTATAAACATAATGGATTAAGTATGGGAAACATTAAACAACAAGGCCAAGCCGTAAAGACAGTAGGGTTTTAGAGGGACCCCTAATCGTTGATTCTGAAATCCATTGTCTTCGAATAAGATCATCTATTTGGCAAACATCACTGACTAATGTGTACAATTTATATCCAGATAAATTCATTGGATATTGACTGCACAACTTACGAATTGCGTTGTTTTCGTTAAAATGTCAATGAAGATCCAAAACGACGCAATATGAAATTCAGCAACCTTCATCAGCCTGGAGAATCTGGATTTACAAGTTTCAAAAGCATCATATTTTTTGTTGAAGTCGAACGGCGGTGCTGATGATTACGATAAGCCATGATTCGGTGTGCAGGTTGCGACATCGTGAAATGTTGCGACATGAGTTTCGTCATGCACACATGCAAGTTAGACATTAAATGTCAAATAATACAGCGATAGTGAATTTAATGACACGGACCGTTAACGATGACCAGCGGTATGATGTATACAAGAAGCCGCAACAATTTTGCTGGCAGCTTTGTATTTATAATTACAATCAGTGGCGGACCGCAATAATTTTCGCGTAGTTGTTATTACCTGGGCTGTGGAGTCGAGTCCAACTCCGACTAAAAAAACTTTGATTTCGTTTTTTTTTTCCTACCTTTCCTATTTATGTGTATTCAATTATCTATCAACCAACCAATCCAGCCAGAAGCCAAATTTGACATATAATATGCAAAAATAAAAAGTTCAAACTTTTCAAAATTTCCGACTCCGAGTACGACTCCGGCCAAAAGCCCGCGAAGACTCCTACTCCGGCCAAAAAACTCCAACTCCACAGGTTTACTTGGTTATTACTTATAGACGCTACGGTGTGCAGGGACCCAACGTGACTGCGGGTTTATTTATGAATAAATGTATTATGTTTTAATGAAATCATATGCCTATACATTTTTTGAATTTAATGTGATTGTTAGAAAATCATAATGCTGAGCCGTTGGAAATCGAGTGAAACGATGTCAAAAGGGCTGGCACTGTATAATCGAGAAGCTCATCCGATTATGCCAATTTAGTCAGAGTGAGAATAGAATAGCAGAATTTGAGAGAGCATGTCATATTTATACACAATTCCGTGTATCGAAATTTACTGCACTAAAAGAGTTCTTTGCAAAATGATTTTCCACGTAGAAAAGTTGATGGTTGAAAATGGTGGCGCTTAATGGATTAATGTCGCTAATTTAGATTCGGTATTTTTTTTTTAAAATTTTCATGTTATTGCCATAGTTGCATTATTTATAATAACTAAATGGCGAAGGTAAGCCGACCCTTCGAGTGATTTTACAAAATTTTATGATCCACAAAAATTTTGTCTTATTTCTTTTCACCAAGGTTTTAATTCGACCGGAGCTCAACGATGAAAAGCTACGGCTTGTGAAATCCACTAAAAATCTGCGTATATTATGGTGAAAAAATTAAATTCGTGTTTCACATAAAATTACTGAAAAAATTGTCGATATTTTTCGATAAATTATGGAAAAGTCCGGTTTTTATATATGTACTTTCACCAATCATAACTATTGAGTCATACAGAAATAACTTTTCATAGTTATTTCGTTGAAAGTTGAGCTACACAAAATAAAATTAGAACGCCACTGTTTGTTATGTGATAATCACACTACCTACCAACTCAATTATATCTATAAAGTGTTTTATTTTAGCACAATCAAACATAATATTTCAAGAAACTTATTTTATATTTATCAAGGTAGTTGATACATACGGTAGAAAGATTTTTTTAAATAATATTAGCTTTATATGAAAAGTCGATCAATTAAGATTTATAGATAGCAGTATAATATTAATACAAAGTTTTAAATAGCTTAGTTTATTCCATTTATCATTATTATGTGACTAATAGTGACACGTCTTTCGTCTCTTTCTGAAGGATCATCAGGCCTACTTTTGCACGGTTGTTTTAGATAGTATATTTCTTAAAAAATATCATACGAATTTTTCTGAAACATTTTGCTTATAAGTGGAAAGCAATGAGAGGATTTTTTTTAAAGGCGTAATTGCATCTGATTTCAAAATCCTCCATAAGACAGATGGTGCCATTGTCTGCCTGTTAGCAATGGTGTACAGAATAATAGAAAATTTCCTGGAGCATGTGCTTGTTGAAATTATTGCTTAAACAATACCAATTTTAAAACCCACAATATCCTTGTGTGAGCATATATCAAATTATGAAACAAAAAAAGTAATAAAATTTCTATTAATTTTCTTAAAAATCATATAATTATGTTAATATGAAAATTACCACAATGAGGTTATGATCTTTCAGAGGAATGTGTCGATCTGTCATTACTACATCATAATAGAATTTTTTAAAAATTCCAATGTCCAGAGAACTTTGCAAAGCTTCTAAAACTTCCACTCGGCTTCCTTCAAAATTTGAATAATATCTATTACAGTAAAAAATATTTCATGACGAAATTATATTATGAAAGAATATAGGAGGGAAATAAATATAAGCTTTGTGCTATTTTAATTTTAATCATTGCTAGCATTTTCAGCTATAAATGTCGTTGAACAGTCGCGATGAGCGAAACTGGTCCTGACCACTATTTACAATAGTAGAGATAATAAAAAACAATTTGTTTTATTTTTTGAACTAAATGTCGTTCCTCTAAGATTTGACAGCAAAGTTGACACCTAAAGAGTGACATTGAATTGAAAAATAAGGCATTCAAATCCCAGAAAGAAGGATTAAAGTATTTTCGGAAGATTAAAATTCCTTACTTATTTAAAGCTGATATATATATTTCAAAAAAAATAATTATTTTTTCACTATTTTCAATGCGAGGCAATTTTTAAAAAAGGATAGAAGACTCATTAATTTTCTGTCGATAACTGTTTTCAACACTAAAGAAATGCGCGACATAAAACTGTAATATTTTGTTGGGAACCTTTCGATCAATCAATGATTTTTTTTTTTTTTTAAATGTTGTCATATTTATGTTAAATGAAATGCAAATTTTATTTGTTGCCAGTCTAGGTTAATGATTATTGACCAGGTCTTTCCCGTCAGCTGCTCTCAACATTTCAAATATCGTATTTGTTTTTTAATCCTTAATATTATTCTATTCATCACAAATGCACCGTTACTTCTTATAGTGGGTTGAGAAGCTTAGAATATAAATTTATGATCTGAGACTGGTTCGAAAAATATTCTAGACAATAACTTCAAATATAAAATTTGAATTTCAGATTTTTGGTTTTTGGTTCAGGTGCTTGTTACACTGTTGAATTACAACTACAGCAATTTGCAGAGAAAATTGTTGAGACAAGCGTGAGTTTATCCCACGGTCTAATTTTATTTGCCGTATATTATATTAAGGGCGATAAAAATTAGATTTTATGGATTACTAAAAACTCCAGCTATCATTAAATATCTCATTCATCGGATCGAAAATTCTGTAATATACAAAGAATGCATAGATACACTAATTGGAATCGTATTTTTTTGAGTTTCTCACCCTTACTTTAAATTTATGGTTGTTAATGTGTTAGATGTTTTTTTTTAATGAGTATGAAAAATAATATTTGTAAATGCCTGTACAAATTTATACAAAAATTAGGTTTTGAAATTTTATGTGTTTTTTTTGGATATCTATGTATTTGATGGAGCGTCAAGTTCTAAGCCGCGTTGGCGTCAAATTTATTCGCGTCTCCTTCGTTTCTAAGTTTAGTTTATATATTAAAGTAGCATACCCAATCTATTAGTTTTCGATTTAACAGCTATATTCACTTTAATAAGGCAATAAGAATAATAAGAATTAATAGAAGAATTTTTTTGATTTTTAAATTGTGTGAAAATTAGCTTTAGATACAAATTTGTCATATTGGTCAGGATTTTAACTAAATAAAAAATGGTAATAATAAATCTAGACAAGAAAAAGCTTTTTTTTATTTTTTTCTATTTAGCTACCATTTGAGAACCATTGCATTAGAAATGAAATGGCGCCAACATTCATTTGAAGAATATATATAAAAAAAAATAATATGACGTCGATTCCAAAAAACGCAAACGATGTGTTGAAATTGTTGAATAATGTTTAAGGAAATCCCGCGTTTAGCATTTCACATTTAATTGAGCAAATAAATGTTTTTGTTAATTTGCATTCAATTTATTTCTTGTGAAATCCATTTTCATTTTTCCAATCAATTTGCGGAAAGGATATAATTATTACTATTTGTGGATTCTATTGAAGTAAGCCATCATATCCTTTTAGGTATTCGTAGATGTGAAATCTTAACAGAAGCCAATTATAGCTAAATCATATTATCTAAGTTCTTTCAAAATTATTCTAAGTAACTATGTAATGTATTTTCCGTTGGTCTTGTTTGCTGTTTAATTTTGTGTCATTTTTTGCTGCAGTCATTTATACTATTTATAGTATGGAATAATATTCAAGCTTCTAAACACAATACAATATTTATTTCTTAATATATCGTTTTCTCCCCTTTTTTTACATGCTGTTTCTCAAGCAATTCGCATTCCCTTTGTTTTATTTTACACTTTTATTGTAGTAGTTTGAAACATGAAACTATAAACAATCGACATAAACTTTTGTACGAAAATAATGATAATGATAATCTTAACATTGCTGGCTTAAAATTTGTATCATACGTTATTTATATCTGATGCTATAGGAAATCGTACATTTTTAATACTCATCACGATATTATATAAAGTTTAAAACAGATAAGTTGCAGGTGATTTTATATTTATGTCAATACATATTTTAGAACTGATTATATAACAGATTCATTTAGATTTTGAAGATCAAGTAAATATCAAAACAATACACATGGTTTTCATATTATGCTTTCGTGCTAGGTTTTCTCACACAATAGTTTAGCAATTCAAGTTACACAAGTCGATCTGGAATTATTAATGTTAATAAAATATTTCGCACCTGGTATGGTTGGTTTAAAAATACTAACATTTATTTTTATTGTTCACATTGATGAGCGACTTGATTTTTTACGAATAGAGAGTTAGATTACACTACAACAATGCAAACAAAATAAGATACGAGCAGTAATACATGAATTGACTTCTCACAAGGGATTATAGTCTATTTTGATAAAATATGAAATCCCGGGTTTTTTTAGGTTACGAAATATGTCGTGAAAAAAGATTGGTTTTTTCCGCTTTCGTATCCTTTTTAGAACTTTTTATTCAATAAAACGACCGCAGTAGTTAACACTCCTTACTAAATTCCTTCAAATCAGACACCGTTACACTCAATGAATGATAATTTGGTCGATTCTGAAATAATAATTAAATATTTGTCATATCTTTGCTTTTATAAATTATCGATTGTTGTTTAGCATTGCCATGTTTCAAAATGCCACGAAATTCCGGTATCGGGAAAAACCGCGATTGCAAACCCTATTTTCACAGCAAAAGTATTCGAGTGCTTGAAATGAACTCCGATTAAATTTCTCCAGAGTTTCGATGTCATTATTTTTTTTGCATAATATAGTGCAAACATATAATTATTATCATTTTTAGCCATCAAGCCCGACAAAATTTTATTCATTAATTTGATATTTTCGATGCAAGTTATATTGACGCTCATTAAACATATTTAATATCTTCAAGAAAATTCAGACGTTCAGTTCACACTATAAATACTTTATTTATAGTGTGAACTTGCCTGTTGATGTGGACATCTTCGGCAGTGAGCTTGATGCTTTGTTAAAAAAAATTGTCTTCTTATGTAAATAATATGTATCTGCTCTGTTTCTTATTTTTGTGTAATATATTATGTAATTTTTATTAATTTGACAAATGCCTTGCGTATTGGCGCTTGCTGTTTTGCCATTTATTTTATATAGTTTTTTTGTCAGTAAATAAATAAATAAATTTAATATCAAATTTATCTAACTGACGATGCTTCGTTAAAAACATTTAATTTAATTTATAAATACGTATTTGAAGCGTTTCGTAATGTAAGGCTTACGAGACAAGTCAAAATATTTTATGTAATCAAACTTATTAAATATGTTTGCTAAAATATTTACATGCCTACCGTTTTATGCTTTTAAAACATCGTGTAAGAAGATTGATCATTCCTTAATTAAGTCAATTGTCATCGAAACGTTATAAAGCGCCAATAGTAGACCGAGAGAAAATACGTTCATATAAAATAATAAAAGTTTGTTAATTAATTGTGTTTATTTAATAAAAAATGATCAAACATTGTTCAAGACCGGGTTCGCTTTGCGAGTATTCATTTTCACCTGTTAAAAATACTCACTACTTGAGAGAGACCGGGGACTAGTCAAAATTTATACTTTACAATTTTACATTAACAACGGAGTATAGGAACTATTACGTAAATTAGCAGTAATATAATATATTACAGTAAAATAATAATCCTAAGCCAGTATTTCTTTTCATTAACACAAATGTATTATAAATTTAATAATTTTTTGTATGCATTAAATATTCAATTTGTACTATAATTTTAATATGAGAATTTTATTTAATATATTAGCGTATAGGTAAACGTAATTTAATTAATTAATTGTTCAATTGAAAAATGCAGTGTGCATGAAACAAATGTTTGAATACTGTTTGGCTTTGTATGTACATTGCATTTCTGTAATTAGATTGCTTAGCAAAGAAGTTTCTAGCGAAAAATTGCTCAAGTGAAATTGTGAATGAGTATCTCGGTGCAGAATCACATTAAGACAATAGTAGAAGTTTCGGACATTAATAATTTGCCCGACCTCGTTCCCATACTTTTCTGATCGCTCCCGGGAAACTGAAACATCAGACATTACTGCAGAGCTAGCTTTACAATGGATCCATGTTGGCAATGATTAACTAAAAAATTACGATTTTTTGGGAGCGTTACATAAGGTGTGGGTGATTTGTCAGTGAACGAGTTCCTACGGCATACATTTTATAATAATGCAGCCATTACAATTATGGTTAAAAGAGTATTTAGAAATGTTGAGAATCTTCAATCTCCAATCCGAATCATCACCAGACTCATTAATTGAATAATAAAAAGACTTAAATTTGTGCTAGCCCAAAAAATCACATGCGGTCTGTGGAGTAAATTTTAAACTAAATCAGCAATGATAATAATAATTGTAGTTATTATTTATCGCAATTGATTGTAATGATCACTTTTAAGGTCTTCACTGTCAATACTTGGTAAAATGGCATTATAATAAAAATAATATCACATTTATAGTACTTATTTCGGTTTTGCTCATCGCAAGCATTATCAAGTGATGATAGTGCTTGCGATGAGCAAAACCGGTCCATATCTCAATAAATTCAATGTGGAATAAGTACTAAAAAAAAATATTATCTTTATGCTAGTAATAAGCTCATCCTGCAGAAATAATTCGTTTGGCGGGACCTAAAATTCGATTAGGTGTTTATTATAAATTAATCTCTAATCTTTTAGGGATAATATTGCTGGTTTTCGCGACCATTCTGTTCAAAGCTATCATTTTTGTGAAAGTATCTGTTATGAGAGTAGTTTGATTATGAGAGATTTATATTTTTTTTTAACGGACCATAAAATTATTGTAATTTTTGTTTGCCATTGCAAATGATAGAATTTGTAGACCATAATTTAAAACAAAACATATGTATACTGTAGAATTTTTACATTTTGTTAAGAATCTAATACTAAAACACCGTATAACGATTGGAAAGACAATCAAATGATTCAATCCGCAGTGTAACACCTTTTCACTTTCTTTTGATGACCTCACCATCGTTCACTTTGCTCAGTCCACAATAGGAAATAACAGCTTTTTTAATTATTTAACCTTTGACTTCCTTACTTTATTTAACAGCTATAACGTTAGACAGGTTAATCAGTTAATAAGAAATAAATAAAGTAGTGGATAAAGAACTCAATTAACAAAACACCAATACTGGATATATTTTATGATCGTTTTAATTGCCGATCGCAATCGTGGAGTCGTAGAAAGAAGTTTAATGTTTTCTTCCTATTGTGATTAAAATTCAAATATGATAACAGGTAACGATGGATAAATTTTATATTGTTGCCGTATTATCATTTGATAAATGATATAATCTAATCAATATAGTCGAGCCACGCATGAAAGCGATAAGTTAACAACTAGTCCTCGTATCCTTTCCATCCCTACTTATTTCGATAAAGAGAGGTTGAGCAACTGAGTAACACGCAGTCCTCGTAGAAAAACATATATTGAGATAAACTCCGTGAGGAAACCATATGAGTTGGGAGCGAACATGGAAAAAAAGAAAAAAAAATATCACTTTAAAGGTGTTTACTGTCAATACTTGGTGGAATGGCATTATAATAAAAATAGTTAAACATATTTTTTAGTAATTATTCCACATTAAATTTATTAGATCAGAACCGTTTTCGGTCATGAGGAGCATTATCAACTGATCAACTGAATATAATTTTATATGTAAAGCAACAACTCAATTTTCGTTATAACAAGCTAAACATTTTCAACATATGAAAAACCCTAAAAAATCTGATATATTTGCATTTTTTTCTATATACACTTATTAACGTTACTGAGGATGAACAGAAGAATCAATAAATATATCACGTAGACTTATGTATCATAAAAATGATGGAATAAATAGTTTTCATTTCAGTCGGATAAAATTTTGAATACAATTTTTGTGAATATTTAAATTTAAGAAAACGGAACATACAACGTAAGGATTTTGTTGGATGTTCACGATGTATTGTTTATTGCCCCGATAGAATTATTCATAAATGCAGCGAAACGTGTTTCAGATAACCATTGTGCATTGCACAGTGTATGTCAATCCATAAAACTCTGCATAGAATTGAAAATGCACACTCTCTGGGTGTAGTCGAAAGTAGTTAAAGCCCAGTTCTGTCATCAGTTCGTTGAATGAAAAGTAAACGTTTAAATGCCACGAGTAATCAACACAGACAGGTGAAATAATTAATTAAATCTTGGATTTTTTACCTCTATGATTCAAAAGAATATGATTTAATTATTATTGGTAAAATATTTAGGTGTTGTTGTATCGAAAAAATATTGCCGAAGTAATAACACCATGTTAACTAATAATATGAATGTCTATAATATTATTGTCCGGTCCGTGGTGCTGTGGTCAATGTCGTTGGCTTCCGTGACGGACCACCCGGGTTCGAATCTCGATATTTTTCGGTCGATAAATTGATTCTGTTCGAAGGCAAAGGGTGTTTTTATTGTTAACAATTCCTTCCCACCTATCCGATCTCTAAAAGCGACGTATAGCGAGATCGATTAACTAGTCCTCGTATTCTTTCAATTCCTAAATTCTTCGAAGAAGAGAGGTTGAACAACTGAGTAACAAGCAGTTCTCGTAGAAAAATATACTTCAAGCTCACAGCGGACATGGTTAAAAAAAATATTTTTATTATCAGCGGCCACTAAGCGTATTATATTGTGAGTGATATAATATGATAAGTATTATTCAAAAAAATATAAAATAAGAATGTTTACCATCTATGAGTTTTTAATACCTCAGGTATAAGTGATTCTAAGAATCAGCAGTTATTATCAAATCTTTTTTTATAGCAATTAAATTAATAAAGAATCATTGCATATGTATAATACCATAGAAACCCATCAATTGACCTTCAAGCACAAATGATTAGGATGGATACATGTAGGTGTCAATTGGTGTGAACACTTCGATTTGAAAACGAATGAAGAATCAATAATTTTAAATGTCAGTGGCTTTGAAAGTACTTCAGGACTAAGCACCTTATACTGGTGACCCCATAGAGCCAACATCCTAAAAGATCGTTTTTTATTTTGCATATAATATGTTAAATGTTTTTTTTTATTATTATTCAACATGTTTTTGTGTATGCGCATTTGTCGCCTTGATATGTCTGATGAAATTTTCCATACTGTGACATATGCCCATTTATAAAATTAGAAATGGTCGGTGACCAAGCAAATTTTATATTGTTGGTATGCAAATGAAAGCGTATAACTAATAACGCAATGTGGGAGTTGTAGTTTTCATAACATCATTACAAACCAGAACATTTTAGACTCCCTAGCTGTATGAAGCATTATTGGATTAACGATAACCTTACAGTTTATTACGCAATTGAAGTTGTTTTTGGCAATAAAAGTTCTATGCATAAAACAACAATGTGAAGTAATGGGACACAGTTATTTTTGACTTTGTTCTCATTGTAGTTAACGATATTGAGAAAGATAAAAACTGGCTGCGGTGTTTGTTGTTATAATGTTTCAAAAAAGAGCAATGAGAGTTAACAATATTACGTAGGATTAAATGCGGATAGATGTGGTGAGAATACCTCAACAACTTCTATCAACCATACGCTACCCTAAGAGCCAATCTTCTCGATGAACCTTCATAGGTAAAAAGAAAAAAGTAAACTGACTACTTGAACTGTAGCGATACCACTTTTCAGCAGCAATGGGAAGGGAATGCAACTTGAATGTAAAAACTAAACTTAAGAGATGAAGGAGACGAGAACAACTTTGACCTTAACGCTAGAACTGAAAGCTCCGTCAAATAGATATCCAAAATAAAAAATTACCCTAACAGAAGTGATTTATAAGCATACCTTTTTTGTATATTGTACATATTGCTTTTTGATTGTCATTGAAAACTCACGTGTCCATTAATTTACTCCGTCTAAAAATAGAATACTTAACGATCATCGAATGGTTCTTAGATCCTCACAGTGATAGTAATCAACGAATTCAAGTATGTATCCCGTGTCTGCTTGTATTAAAATAGATCTTCGTGGGCGTGTCAAAAACAAGTTTCAATACTACCAACTAATACGTCGTTTAAATTGTCAATGAACTAGAAATTTTCTTTCCGTTCGTACCTGTATTATCAATTCATCATTGAATTGTATCATATTCGACAGTGTAATGACTGGTGGTCATTCAGACTCTCTTTCAGGAAATGACCTGTTCGAAAATGGATTTCGATATACACCTTCAATGATCCCATGATGAAAACATCAATGGTTTTAAAAATAATCGTCCGTATGGGAATTTGAGCCAGTGGACACCGCGACCGAATACAGAACCGTTGACCATCACGCTACATGAACGATTATTTATATGTCCATTTCTTAGCATATAAATATACGTTTGATTAAGGCAGCTAAAAAATAATAGCCTTGCAAATGTTGATTGATAGAACGATGAATCAAAACAACTGACATGGTTATTTATCAATTTAAGTTTTTGTTCAGACAAATTAATCGCTCTGGTGAAATTTAAAATTTTGCAGCAATATCTATCGTGTTTTCTGAAGATATTAATGTTCAGAATTTTTTTCTCGAAGAGTTATGTATTGTCAGCAGTTTTTGAATTATTAATACTGTATATTTTAATGCTGCGTAAGCATCTGATACCGTTAATTTCTACCATATACTGTATATTATCTTTTTTCAATGTTCCGAGTAATTGAAATTAAATTTCAAGGAATAGAAATCGCATATATAGATGAAAAATTTTCCTTGAAAAATAATAATAGTGAGAATATAATTATTTTATTAGAAAATTAGAAGGTGTATTTTTTTATTATTATTATGTTCGCTTCTAGCTATTTATTTTGAATAATATATGTATGCAAAATTAGCACCGTGTCATTGGGTATGAAAATACTAGACATTACGAGTTTTAATAGTTATTGGAACCAAATTACTTTAATGTTAGACGTATGCGCGTGTCTAATTTGAACTCCGTTCCACCACACTGAGATCGAATATTTTAACACGGTAATAACAATATATTATTTATATTACCTATCCACTGATAATAATTTAAAGAAAATATTTTTATGAGCTTAGACTAATTTTATCAGATCCTTTATCGGACTGTCCATCGCTGTATTTGATTGAGATTTAAACAGGCTTAAATCCCCGCATGGATTTCATGATTAGATTTTACAAACGATCTTTAGATGTGCTTAAAAGCCATGAGTGTATATTATATTGTATTATATATAAATTTTTACCCATCCATCTCATACTTACATAGAATAGGGCGCAATGAGAACGATACCCAACTGCTTATCCTTTCCTACCGCCTTTCGTCTATCCAAGACCTATCCTTATTATGAGAATTTAAGTGACTGGGTAACAATCAGTTCATATAATTTACAGAAGGAGCATACATAGCCTTTCATTAAATGCATACTATTCTAGCGTAGTCATGTTTTTATAAAGATTCTCTTAACTGAAAGCTCTGAGCGAAGACAATCTTTTACTTACTGATAGTGGGTCTGCAATTTACACATATTCATATTAGGAACATTTGATAGCTAAAATTTTAATTTGAATAGACAACTATAAATTTCCCAGACACTAATTGACTTTCGAAATAGGGTGCCGCACTGTTTAAGAACATGCCGATCTCGTAATCCAAGCATAATTAGAGTGATCTATGGTGCGTCGAGACAGTGTTATGTTAAAATAGATTAGATCGATTTACCAATGATGTTTTGAAATCATCTCAACGATTTTCTCGATATAAATTAATTGATAAGTTGTACATTTTCGTGTGTTGCACAGCGCACCTGCTGGAGATAATAATTTATTAAAGCATATTAAGTACAGCCGATAAACATAAAAAATAGCTTATTTGAGATGAATAAAAGATCGTGATATACGCATCGTTTGGTAACATAGTTAACAGAATATATTATACGTAAGTATGTTACGAACAGTGCTGTATTTGTGCACTTTTAGGGTGTCTACAGCAATACTATTTTTGTACGATATTGTATACTCTATGTAAAGAGGCTATACAGATTTCAATTATCTTCATAATAAGTACTCGGTATCGCTCAACATGCAATTGAAAAAATTCACTTACATCCTGGCTGCCTGCACTGATAACTAAAAGGGACATTAAGCATATGTTAATTTAAAATATTATTCACTGTCGAAGCATATTTTTGTCTTTAATAGACATTTTCAATTTTACCAAAATGTATACAGCGCTTAGTCCAGTATATCCTCATTTAAACCACTGAAGACGAATAATTGAAATTTTTATCAACAACAAAAATCTTATTTAATATAGCATGCATACTAAAGATAACCTTAGATTGATAAAAAAAGTATTGCGTGATATGTTTCAACACTAATTTTATTGAGATTAATATTCACACTTTGTAATTATTCTTCTTGCGATGATAAATTGAATATTTTTGATTGAAAATATAGGCAAGGCATTGGAATTAGTCAGCCATTCAATATCAATTATGGGTACTTGTTTCTTTATACAGCATAATTATATACTTTATTAAAAATCACGCGTATGCATTTTAATTTACAAGATTTTGCCAAATCACTATTCTCATTTTAAAGCTTATTACCGAAGGCGGGTTATATATAACTCTTTTGCCTGTAGTAAAAGTCAATTTTTTTTAAAGGATACGTGTATTGTGGTGATTTTATCATTTTTTTAAAATCTATTTCTTCTCTTAAATAAAGTTATATCTGTAAGCAAATCCTGAGTGTCACGGAACATTTTTGAATCAGTTTTGTTTTTGTTCTCGCAATGTTTCAGTTATTTTATATTGAGTCGACTAATAGGAAGAGCTAAAAAACCTACCGTATTACATGATTATCTCATACATAAAATTTATTGGACATTATGAAACGGGTATTATAGTAATCAGATTTTTTTTATACTGCGTTGGGCTAAATTATAGTCATAATAACTGTGATTTGCATAATTAAGAACGGTCTTAATATGGATTTATATGATCTTTAATGAGTAATATTCAATTTTAATAACGAAGTAAAACCTTTCATTTAAAATATATTATATTATTTTTAATGACATTCAGACTACCATGGGCTATTTATGTCCTAAGAGATATTTATTTTGAAATCATGCTCTTTTATTAATCTAACAATAATTTATCAATACATTTTTACAATAAATGATAGTCAAAAATTTTGTTCTACTCGTAAAGAAATTGACGCAAGTTTTTACCAAAATTTAAACGGTTTAATATCTTTATATTTAGTGATAAAGACCACCTTTCACGCATAAAAACTGTACCCAAAAATGATACGTTCTGAGTTCACCATTTTAATTGATAAAAACCAATATAACAGTTACGCACCAACTTCTTAGAAACATTATGATAATAAATATTGAATTGGTTGTTTAAAAATCACATCAGTCATGTGCGGGGAAAACAGAAATGACCTTCAAGAAACATGATTCACAAAACTCCTAGAATAGAGAAAGAAGACTTAAGCGCAACCTTACATTGGAAAGTCAACCAGTGAATATAATTAATTTTGCTTCATCCCGCGCATTGCATTTAGATAACATGAACAATACGTACAAAAGATGTGTACTTATGAAATAATTAACAAACAAGAATATAAAATTAATATCAGCTATTGAATAAAAGTCAAAAAACACAATTTTGTTTGTAATAGTTGCTAATATTAACCATATTTAGCAAAAAGTTGGATGAACCATATTATAGACAGATATTTCAAAATAAGTATAAATAACAACAATATGTTATGAAATGCAAGCAGTTTTGTTTAAGCTTCATTTTGTATTTAAAAACTACCGATGTTTTCGTACAGTTGCAAATAGAAATAGGTGTGCGGAAATAGGGCTTTTTTTCCCTTAAACTATTGGCTTACCGTCGAGTAAATATTGCTCAATACCGTTTCCATACATTTGAGTCCTTAATGCTATAAATATATTTCAGCCAAGAAAATCGTTGATTCTGTAACCTTCGAATCAAGGTTACGAAGTTGAATTAAAAATGTATTTTTTCAACATGAACCAACCTAATAAACAAGCAATTATATAGATAGATATTAGGTATCGATAAAAAAAACACATTTTCCATTCAATATTTTTCAATAATGCTGTGCAAAAGTATCTAAACCGTCTTTACACAGTGATACATTATAGAATTTTTCATCAACGCTTTCAACGTCAATGCTCACTCGACGAGTGAAACTAAGCCTGGTCATTTTATTTAAAGTACCGCTTTATTAGTGCTTTATTAGAAGAAATATTTGTGAGACTAAGTGAAATATTATCTTGATGGAAATCTGTGTCAATATTGCGATATGTTTTTTAATGTTTCCGGCAGTAAATCGACAACAAAAAAATTGTCGGGATTTTAAATTTCAAATTTATGCATTCCGTTGTCAATTAATTATTCGAAATTAGGAGGAGTCCTCTCTTCATAAATATTTTCGATCAATGATGTCAACAAATCTTGCGGACATTATTGACCCACTTATGACGACAAAGTCCGGCAAGATGATTTGCTTTATCGAATGCACTTTCAGCACGACTTTCTATGCTCGAATATTTAAGTTGCAAAAAAGATTATACTTGTCGCATTAAATGATGATTAAACTTTGTTTAATGAATTTTCTGTAACACTTTCAATTCGGAGTATCTTTGTATCATTTTTGATTTAATATATTATAGCATTTGGAAACGGATTATTTGTTATACTTTACTATAGCAAAATTCTACATTCAATAACTTTTAATGTTTGTTTTTTTTAAATAATGGTAGATAGGTAAAATACAATTTTTCCATTATATCGCTCCTTCCAAGCGAAAAGGGCGCTTATGACAAATCATTAAATTTCGAACAATTAATTAGGTTTTTTTTCAAATTTATTTCAAAATCACCAAAATGATACTAATGCATAAGGCTTGGTAGGGAAGATATATTTTCTTTAAACACCACTGCTCATGACTAAAATCCCGTCCATCAGTCCCGTCCATCTCTGTATCGGACCATGTAAGTGAAGTGAAATATTTTTATCTTTATCGCAAAGCGGTATGGAAGGTGGCCGTTCGCAACAGCTTCATACACATACCGGTTGGTATAATATATGGAGGAAATAAAAAAAATATTATACGGCTTTTTATTTACGTCAACTAAACCAAAAGAGGCTTTATACTCTTAAAAAGATACACACATACATATATTTAATATCTACGTGGAAATTAATAATTTAAATTGAAAGTATTTTTTGCTAGAACTTTCGTCACCTAATAAATTAACCAGATATTAAATTATGATAACGCAGAAAAAGTTGAAACGACCGGGCTTATAAAGCCTCCGATTAATTACAAAAAAAGTTAATTACGTCAAATGATGAACAGTTTTGCAAATTGAGATAACAATATTTATTTATTTTAAATTTAAATATCTATTTGTCACAGTTAATAATTGTTGATAAATTGTTTATTTGTTAATTTAAATAAATTATAGAATATTTCAAAATACGTTATGGACACGGTGATTAAAAATATTTTCTCGCAAGAATCGCTAATACGGAAATAATAAATTCGTATAACTCGATTTTAAATACATACTTGTGTGCTTAATAATATTATTCAAATTTACATCGCCAAGTTCAAATTTCGAACAATTTATAACTGCAGATGAATAACCGCATGCTATACTTGATTTGAGATGTAATATTTAGTAGGGCACTTTTACCAAAAGTAATCTTTCAACTAATTAAGAATTTCGAATGAGTGTGCTTGATTGAATTTCAATATCAAATTTGAATTTTGTAATTTTCCATAACCTTTGTCGCTACCGACCCGGGTTTCGCCTTTCGGCATCTTCAGGCATTTCAAGTGCACGGATGTATTTGAAATGACGCGTAGTAAACATTTTGAATTAGCGAAAATTTGATGTAAATGAGTTTCAATGAATTAAGTGGGTTTGTTAATAATTATCGGGATTTTTGAATGTGGTATCGCAAATATTAATCACCAGATAAAAACATAGGAATATCTTTGAATAAATGTAGGTCTATCCGACATATTATTGTTGAATTGATTGATTTCAAGTGTTTGAATTAATAATTAATGATAATTGACGAAAGGCGAAACCCGGTCGTTAGCGACAAGACGTATGTAAAAGTACAAAATTCAAACGATTCAAATTTAAATCTTTCAACTGCTAGTGAAATAGTATTACAAAGAATGACACAGTCGAGTGAGAAGTTTTCAACACTTTCACTCTTCCTTAAGGAGTTGTCGGTTAGAACAACTTACCAATGGAATACAATTTCATCGTCAATTCTTGAAAAAAGTTGATTTATTTGTGATTTTAAATTACTTTTTTTCCCACACGCAAAAAAATAATTAGCATTGGAAAATCATTATTCAAATAGATTAAATTACTTTTATGAGAATTTTTATGTTTTGGTATTGGATACGATAGTATTATTTATTATAAGTGATCTAGACCGTTTTGCCAACATCGTTGTGGGCGTTAGAAAGTAAATCAAAATTAAGCTTAGAGTATGATAACTGTAAATACGACAGTGAATATAATCATGAATAAAACTTTCAATATCAAACATATGCATGAAATTAATAAATGCATCTGTCCATTAAGTTATACATACACATCTTAATTAATTTCATATTTTTAAATTTGAATTTTCAAAGTTGAAAATGAAAATAGTTTTTACTACCATTACGTCACCACGTGGCCTAGTTATATTATAACAATCTATTTTGAAAAAGTTTATATCATTTCATTATATTCGTCGTCAAGTTTGGATTTTGAATAACCATTTAAGTGCCGTCTATTGTTTATTTAATAAGAATTCTGACTCTTGAAGAAGCTTTTTAACAGGATTAATAAAAATAAATTCTTTGCTAGTTTCTTTCTGTATATTGATTTAAAAATCATAAAATTCTATTCTATTCATAACATTCTATTCTGTGATTCCACACTATGCTACGGAATGAGGTAAAATAAAATTTGGACTTTACTGGAATAATCAGAAAATTAGTTTGTATACTGCCAATAAATTATGAAGTCGTTTGTTGGATAAATCGTTAATCTCATGTCATAAATATATGATGGATTAAATAGATAGCAAAGACGAGCCATGTGGAACAGGTCTCATTTCTGAAACCATTTTAATCAATACGGTAATTAATTTCGCAATATATAAATAGCAGCACTGGGAAATTTTTAATTTTAAACTTTAGAATTAAAATCATGTAACATGTGAAATTTTTTGATATCCATTAATCACTGATGCCAGTAGTTAGTTGTACAGCTTAAGTTATACATTAAAATGAAATATAATAACAGGGAAGCAAATATAATTTCAAACCACTTTCAAATGGCGCGTATTTAATAATTATACCGAATATCTTTCAGCAATAAGGATAAATTATATTATAAAATTTCAATGGTGATGAATTTTCAAAAATATTATATAATTCATATCATGTCCGCTTTTATGTGAAGCATATGAACTCTTAACCGAGTTTAGATATTTTGACAGAAGTTTTATGAAAAATGCTTGTTACTCAATCGCTCATCCTCCAGTTTTAGAATTGAGTTATGATTGAAGGATACTACGTGGAAAGAACAAGTGGTTAGCGAAAAGGTCTAACAAAACCCAGTTTCAAGAATTGTACTGGTAGGAGGACATGAATGTAGATATCGCAGGCGGTTGTACCTTCAGACAATATAACCTATAAATCGACTGAAGAATCTAGTTATAAAACTGTCAGGGGACTGTTTAATATTTTAACTTGGATTTAAATTCATCAATATTGACCACTTAACTACAGGTGCGGAAAATAAGTATATTATCATTCGACTGTTGAGTAAGCCTTCGACGTGAAAGCAATCATTTCTCACAATACAAAACGCAACTTGGAAGAATCGAAATAAGAATCATGAATAGAGACTCCAATTCGAGTATTGAGTACTCGATACTCGAGTAATATGAAAAATACTCGAGTAATTACTCGTACTTTATAAATGAAGATTTATTTGAATTTTAACAATGGACAGAAACACTGTATAGCACTATTTAATTCGATGCTAACTTTTAAGCCGACGTCCACAGCAACAGAGAGAGTTTTTTCTACTACGGAAATAAAAAAAACAAAACTTTGAACCAAATTAAATTCTCTATTGCTTTTGATATATGTTTCATAAATTGAATAAATTTATTAATTGAATAAAATAAACTTATTTATCATCTATTTATGTACACAAATTTTAATTAATAATATATATTTTGGTACATCTGAAACTACTCGAGTATACTTGAGTACTCGAGTATTTTGAAATTTTACTTCTCGATACTCGAGTAGTTGAGATGCCGAGTAATTGGAGTATCTTATCATGAACAAGTGATAAATTAAATTTAATATGTAATGCAAATAAATATTTGTATGGAATAATACAAAGATTGTGTTAAGATATATTAATTACTCATGAGAAATTGTACTGTCACATTATTCATATGAATGATAATAGCGGTTTCCTTAGTTTACATATTATAAACAGCATAATTAAGAGTTCATAAAAAAGAGTTACGCGAAGAGAAGAATTTATCTTGTATCGACCACAATGAAACAATAATTTTGTAATGTCAATACAATGTTCTCTCACAGACGCTTTATACTTTATTTGTATGAAATATTTTTTCTATTCCAAGAGCGCATTGAGCAACCGCAACAATATAATAAGTATTATGAGAATCTGTTCTGAATGATGTAAAAAAATATCTCGACATTTTGTATGGAGAGAGATTAAATTAAAATTCTGCGATGAGTTTAAAATATTGCAAAAATATGAAAAAACACTCTTGATTACAAATGAGACTAACCTTCATTATATTATTATGCATCCAGATGTTTTCAACATGCAAAAAGTATTATAATAACCACAGTGTATGCACTGTCGTTTATGTATATTTTTACTGATAGTCAAAAACTGCATTATAAAGTTTAAAATTTACTAAGACCATTTGTATGATTAGTTAGTTTAGTTGAGTCCGTAAAAGTTTTTTATAATAGTTAATGTTGTATCATAAAATGACAAAAAAGAAGAAATAATAGGTGATAACGGATATTTCATATTATGGTATAATTTTATGAAATCGGAAATTGCGAGAGCTGCATTATTTTTCTTGTTTTATAGCTGATACTTATAGCTTATAGCTGATAGATTCGACTTGAATCGAACAAATTTAAATTTTGTAAAGATATAGTCGTCATATTTCTGTTTCTACCGCGTGTAGAACCAAACTAAACTGTGTGGCTTTTTTTTAAATCGTCATAGAAACATAATAAATAATTCAGGTTAGTTCAGAATGTAATATAATGTAGTATCTGTAATATGATAAAAATTGTGTATTTTTCGATATCAAATATATATTCGCGATCCGATTGTGCTCAGGAAAGATATAGGACAAATAATTTAATAAACCCATCCATGCAATTGGAAACTACCAACATTTTGAAAATGCTCTTAGTGGAAGCTAGAAACTCACTTGAGCCTGTCGTACTCATTTTGATTACCGTGGAATAAAAAGAAGAATGATCTTAAGATTTTTTAAGAGTCTTTTAATTTTTTTTTTGATAGGTCTTGATAAAAAAAAATGTATTTTCTCGTATGATGAGTTTTTTGTGCAGTAGAAAATGAGAGTTTTAATATGTTTATTTTTTAGCGGCTTTACGGCTCATGCGTTGAGATGGTGAGTCAAACGGTCTCATCGTTTGAAGAGACTAGAAAATATGTCAATGACATCAGACACAGGAGGAATGTCGCGGATTCAATAGAAACTTTTTATATAATGCAATCTTAATTTTTTTTGCATCACGTTCAATTAAACATTTGTCGTATCGTGGTCTTTGACCAGAAAATAACAAAAAAATATACAAGTTAATGATTTAGGTATGTACGTATCGTAGAAAAAGAATACGAAGCACAGTGTACTGCAATACATCACTGTATGACATAGGCGGATCCACGGGGGGGGCCATGGGGGCCATGGCCCCCCCCTGAGGAGAATTTATTCCATACAAAATTTAATAACATTAATTTTCAAATGATTTTTATTTAAATAAATATGTTGTATTTCATTTTTTTTCACGACCCTTTAGTTTAACAACTACAATTACGGCAAAAAAAATCCGCGCACCTTTCACGATTCCATTAATTTGCAAATATTTCCTCGAAATCTTTACCGATTTCCATTTTTGTTTCTACCGATTGTAAAGAAAACTAATAGCCATATTTTGAAGAACAATTGGTTGACACCTTTCACCAACCTTAAGATGGCCTGGCTGCTTACCGCGTCTTGTTCTTATGAATTAGACTTGAAATCATCAGTGTATACAATCGTCCAAAGTCCAATTTTTATGCACCTTCGTCCATTCTTACCTCCATTTTTACATTTTTACATTGGGAACTGTTTTTTTTTGGCGCCGAGCGAAAATCCATGTGCTACGATTCTATTGCGGCTATTACGGACATTTCGCATCAATCATGTGATTTCACTAGTCGAATAAACCTCAGCATGGAAAACTGTAGCAGTTTTGAAGCGTTTTCGAAAAACCATACTCCTTATATGAAGGTCGTCCCGGTCGGTTGTTAAGCATTCTCTGCCGGTTCAAACATACCCATCCAGAGCGCCAGTTTCACGAAATATTTCAAAAATATCCACACTACTTTCTACACAGTCTATCATAAGCGAATTTTTTCTACTTGGTAAGTTTTCCCAGAAAACTGATTCAATTTGGGCTTTTATCGCAATTACTTTTTCTTGCAGCTATCCATAATTTCGTCAGATGCTTACGTGACTAGATCTGGCTCATTACTGTTGAAGCTTTCAAATCTTGATTGGTTTTTAAAATATGGTTATAGGTTTTTTTACAATTGAATGAAAAAAAATGGAAATCGGTTAAGATTTCGAGGAAATATTCGCAAAGGAATGAAATTATGAAGAGTGCGCGGATTTATTTTGCCACAACTGTATAGATACGGAATGTGATAAGTTAATAATTATGTCGTAATTGTGAGGTTTTGTTACGAATTTTACTGTTTGACAATCAGCGTTGCATTCGCTGAAAGGAGGTTTACCACATTACGACACATGAAAACCTGGCTAAGGAATCGTTTGTTTTTAAAAAGACATATGGTCTAGCTTTGTAACATATCCTCTGGGAAATGAATATTTAACCTGAATATTTTTGGGCCTATTTGCAACGTCAAAAAAACGAAAATTCGACTTAATTTTTTTATAATGTTTGCGATTTTTCTCTGGTATAAAACAATATTTTTTTAATATTATGTTTTTTAATGTTTGCTTTTTTGAATTGAAATAGAAGAACCGATGATAATAGTCAAAGTCATCAATTATACACATGATTTTGCTCGGCACCATCACTTCTTTAAGCGCAGGGTCATCATTCCGTAAAAAAAATCGTGTAAAAAAAGTAGCGGTGCCGTTCAAAAAATCACGTAAATAAGGGGACTGGGTGTATATATTTTTTCAAAATGGCCACCCCCTGGGACAATTCCTGGATCCGCCAGTGCTGTATGATTGGTTCATCGATATGTAAATTATTTTCTTTCTCAATAAAAAAAACAAAATTCGCTTCGAACAAATGACAATATTGCTAATAACACCTGACGTCAACTAAAGTTGTTTTATTCATTAGTATTATGTATAATATTTCTTTTGTGAAACTGGAATTTGACAAACCAGTTGAAGAGTTATTAGTGTTAAAATGAGATAAAAAGTGACACCCAGACCTTGAAAGACGAACATGCAATGGTGGACACGTTTATAAAAAAACTAACTAAAATTTTACATTTTTATGAAGAACAGAACTGATTAAGCACATCGCAAGCAACGCAACTGTATCAATTTATTTTATGAAATTGTTATAACCAGATAGTGGTTTCACATTTCCCAGTCGTTCCTGTACCAATCGACCATAAATGACTATTTGTTTTCAGTTAATTGATTTTATTAAACCTCTAATTATAATAATATTTTATTCATAAAAATAGATCCCGTGGGCTCGTTTAACATATAAAAACTAGACATTTGTGACATTTCCATAAATATTTTTTTTCCTTATTTGGTAACTAGCGAGAAATATTTTTTAATATGCACGCGATGACCCAAAGTATGATGAAATTTTATATAACGACGAAAATGAGAGTAAAAATGACCTTACTACATAAAATATTATAAATAGAGTTTTGGGTAGTGAATTAAAAATATTGATAAAGTAATTTTTGTATTATATACGGTTTTGTTTCTATTAACAAAGAATATCACAAAAACTAAAGTTGCTCATCTGGTGAATCGGACACAGATAGAAATTTGACGTATTATAATATAATAATCTTTTGATAAAATAAATAATTTATATGAAAATATAAAGATGAAAAGCAATCATCTCAAAAAAATAAATAGTTTTGTCCATCAAGTACTACTGTAAGCTTGGTTTAAATTACATAATCAATTAAAATATTTTGGCGTGTTCAAATAGTTTTTAATAGCACACATTTTCTTGTCGATAATTGGCCACGAGATTATTTATATTTGTAATACATGTCATGAAGATCACGACCACTAAATATTTTGCAATTACAGCTCATTCATTTTTTTTTGTAACATTATAATGATGTGTTCATTTTGAGGTCGCTAACAGCTCAAACGTTCATTAAAAGCGCTCTTGAGGTACGTTGATTTATTTGCTTTGTGGACAAGATTGGTAATACTCATAATTTTCACATATGTCATTAAATGCATAATCGTCAACTTATCTTTAAGTGAAGACCAAACAAATTTGTTGCCACAGCATCACTTATTAAATTTAACAATTTATTTGAAACAGGCTATAAATAAATAAATAAATAAATAATAAAGATAGTGCAGATAATATAACTGGAACAAATTTTTGAAATTAGTGTTGTCTTAAATAAGCTAGATACAAAAATTACTCAAAACTTAAATAAAAAATACCAACGCTACTATTATTTGTTATATTAAAGTAGTACAATTTTTGACGGTAAGATTTTACAAATTTACCAACTACTTTTTTACGAAAGTGAGAAATAATAAATGTCGGGCCAGTGGGGCAGTGGTCAATCAATCAAAGTGGCAGAACTCAGACAGAGCAGTTTTTTTCGGTCGATTTATCGTTTCTGTTCGAAAACTGGGTTTCAGCATTGTCTAAAATTCCTTCAAACCCATTCAATCCTGGAGTGTAGTGACAGCGATAAGCTTAACTACTTGTCCTGTCCTCCAGCTTTTATCCTCTCTATCCCTACTCTTCGAACTAAAGAGCAGTTTAGTGACGAGCAGTTCTCGTAGGAGGCTATATGCTCCACATTCCGAGCGGTCATGGACACAAAAAATATCGATTTCTGACTAATAAGGAACAAAAATCTTTGACGAAACACATTTGTACTGCTTAAATACTTTTCAAATCACTCAAAATAAATCCAATTTCGCTCGAGATCAACTCATTCATTATCCCGAAATAGTTTTGCTTTGCCAACTTTAATTTCACACATTATAACTTTTTTGTTAATCGCCCTAGATAAGTGAGTAAGAAATTGTATCTAAACATTCTAAAATAATCTTAAGGCATCTCCAAGAAGATCAATTCATTTCACAGTCTAAGTGATCGAAAAATAAATATTATCTCAAACTAGAAAGTGATATTTCAATAAATATTATCGTTTATATTTTCTATCCGTATTATTTTAGCAAATTTGTTTTTATGCTGCAACTAACTGCGTTTGCACTATGAATTGAATTGAGCAACAGATGAAATAATTGGTTGAGCAAGTGCCAAACCACACACGATAACTTTGACAAAATAATATTGAATTAAACGTTTCAGCGCCAACATCCGTGTGAAATATAGAATGAACGGATGTCCAGAAATATTTTGACGCTATCTAAATATTGGTAACGTCAAACTCTTTGGATGTGACTGTCCTTCTTAGATGAAATCATTTTCAATCACGATTATATTTTCATGGCTTGTACTAAAACGGGGTAATAAGAAGATTGTTTAATATTCAAAGACAATCTCCGGTGATTCTTGCTTGGTCGCATTTCTTTTAAGTTTGATGCATGAGTATTACCGTACGTAACCTTTCTCCCAAGCATCAACTATCTGTCTGCGAAATGACAACGGACCATGCGATAATCTGATTAAAATCGCAAATCTTGTAATGGTATGCCCAAGTTGACAAATATGTCGGGGAAATAGTTAACATTAAAATATTGCATGTGAAAAGTTATCATTCAATTTATATCCTTATTAAGTCAATGGGTTGATATACTTATTTAGCTCTGTTTAAAAGTGAAATAATCAAATATAACAGATATTCGTTTAACACGTTGAAACGTTGATTCGTTGAAAGGAAGAATTTGTGGAGTTAATAGTGCTCAATTTTCAGGATCGGATAGATGGCGAATAATGGGCAAATGGGATAATGGGCAAAAATAACGTTCTATCGACCAATTTTGACTGCAATATAATATGCAAAAATAATTATTGGGAATTATTACTAATTTTTATTCAAATTAGACGTTTCATCCAGGAAGGAAGTTATGACACATTTGTTATACGCTTTGTCCATATCTGATATAAAGAGTAGGTGGGTAACTATGGGATAATTATTGTTTTTGATACATATCGATAGATCGATTGTTAATCAATAAATGAAAGTCTTAATCCTGGGATTCAAGCCCACCCTGCGACGGAGTAATTTTAATCAATAACGCATTACACTAGGCTACAGGACTTTATAATTTTAGCAAAAAAAATATAAATATTATCGATTTCTTATTATGATTGTATTCTTAATATGATATGCGGTTTGTCAAGATATTTAACCATATAGACGAAGCTTTATGAACAAGAACACTTTCACGATCGTACTATTTTCTTTGTTCTAGCCATCTGCAGTTAATAAACAACTTTTATTATCTGGTTGTTGCCTAGGGAACAGCCTTCTTGCGTAGATATCAAACAATGCATTTCATATTTTCCATTCCCAATTTGTTCGCACACTAAAACAACACTATACCATATTAATATACATTGATGTTAGGTGTCTATTGTAAAAGATAGAATGCTTTAGTACAAAAATATTGAAGAATAATATAATTAGTAATTAGAATTATTAATGAATGTTCTATAAAAATAAAACGCACTGTTTTCAATGAATTTCACAGATGTTGGACCCAAACCGGTTTCGCTCACCGCGAGCATTTTTGATTGATGAAAAATATGTAAGAACAACCATATAATTTTACATCTGACTAATGATAGGGTCTATAAAACAGTTGGTTGACGGAATATGAAGAGTGTTTACGAATTATCATTAGGATAATATAAAGTTATCTACAATTTCAATTTCAAAATCAAAAATAAATACCAATACCACCATTAGAAATTTCATTAAAATACAATAACTATGAGTGAGGTATAAAATTTTGGTTTTGTAATTAAGTAAGGCTTTAGCTTTTATAAAAAAAAACAATTATTGGCATTGTTTTGATATGGAGAAGCATTAAATTGAATATATTAAGAAAAAAACTCGTAAGGCGGTGCTAAAAAAATTGAACATTTCTAGATAGAGTATATGTAATTTGAACTGACTCTGAACTGATTTTTCATATGATAAATAACGTGCCGAAAAATCTCTTTCAGAGTATTGTTATATTGCACATTGTCTTTATTTGAATTCAAGGGAATATCACCGAAACTTCTCATCGATGTATTGTAGAGGTCTGCACGGGCCGAAATTTTGAAATTTCACCCGGCCCGAACCCGAAGACCTCCGACCCGGCCCGGCCCGGCCCGAGGCTCATTTGCAAAAATCTTACCCGATCCCGACCCGAGCCGGATATTTTTCGACCTTGCCCGAAAAAAACCCGATTATTTTTTCAAATAAAAATTAAAAATAAAAAAACAAGACGTCGAAAAGATGACTAATACGAGTACGTGAAGTTAATTATATTATTAAATTTAGATTTACGATAATGGTGACCTCATTCGGAAATGGCACCGATTTTTGTTATATTTTGTTGTATGCTTGCTTCCGAGCCCGGCCCGGGCCCGAATCCAAGCCTTCGTTACCCGGCCCGACCTGGCCCGCGGGCTAAACCCGAGCCCGTGCAGACCTCTAAATTATTGATTCCAATTTCATAATAATCAATAATGATTAAACGTAAAGAATTTAATGAACGCACAAAATACTCTCCAACCAGTTGAGAAACCAGGTACAAGAAATGGAAGAAAACTTCAATGAGAAATGCGTTTAAAATAAAAATAAATAGTTAATATCTATTACAGTTCTAATATTGCCTGTAAATAATGTTTTCAATAGAATTTTTTTCTTTTATTTAAACATAATATATTTGAATATGATTCAAAAGATTCGTTTTCTTTTATCTGCGCAGAGATGTTGTGCCGAAGTTTTTTTATTCAATTTGTAAGAGGATATCGATTAAAATAATAATCGCAACACCTTTCACGCATATGTGTGTACATTAAACATGTGATAGGTAAACATTCATCTACTGGAATTTTATACGTCTTTTTTAACATCTTTTTAAAGCTGTGGATGATTGCATATTATTTACACTACCTACAGTCGTTTATTATTTCATACAAAAAATTAGGAATGAGTATTTTTTTGTTGTTTGATTTAAAACGGATATTTTTTTACGGATGTAAAACGTTTTGCAAGTCGAACTACCGATTAAAAAAAATATAACTGGAAAAAGATTTGTCGTTACTAATTTTTAAAAGAGATTCGACCACCCGTTTTCAAAATCGCACGAAAAAATGTATTTTGATACAAATTCATAAAATGACTGAAAAATCCAAATATGAAAGTAGCCATTTTTGAATTCGTATCCGCAATAAACCATTCAGCTACTGGACCTAAGTATATTATTAATTTTTATTTTAATATTAATAAAATGGTACATATTTTTTTTTTGTTTTTTTATTCCTCGATACTACCAAACGTTAAAATAATCTTAACTATTGATTGTATCATGTGTGTGTTTTGAGAAAACTGGCCGGCCACGAGTCAATTTGAATTCTTAATTATTTAATGTTATCTATTTAAACAGTTACAGATGATGATTATAATTGAACTGAGTTTACATATTTCATCAATATTATTAATGCTAAGAATTTTCTCATTTGAAATCTAGTAGACCGCATCTTGCCCGTCACTTGTCACTTGTAAACATATCCAATGTACGTACATAAATTGTTACGATTGCATTCATTAATGATGCGTTGTGGTTGCAACATCGTGATACTATATCGCAATGTCCATCATGTAAACGTAAACCATCCAAGCCCGAGACTATCTCTAAAGATTTAGTTTATTTTACACTTTTATATCTCGAATGTCAGAAAAATACTGTCGAATAGTATTACTAAGTAAACGCTTAATTTATTAGTATAATTAGAATGGTAAAAAAACAAGTCCAACTTCAGTATTTATAGAAACAAAGTTATACATATAAAATACGACATGAGAAATACTAGGTTTTAGTTAATCTATCTTGACTGTTTGTGTATCAATCATAATATGCTTAATACACGAATATAAAAAATATGTACAATTAAGTGAAGTCTTGTTAAAATATCGTGTACAATCTTATATATAATGCGTGAATAAGGAATTATTAAACCATGAATGTATTATTTTTAGATTTGAATCTCTCAACATATGTTGTAATAGAATTTAAAAAAAATGTATATGCAATACAACTCGAAACACGGCTTATTTTTTTTGCCATAACAAAGACGATATTTTTTAATTGTGTATATATTACCGCTTTAGATAATGTCCTAGAACGATTCTGATTCTGAACATAATATAAAATAAAAGGAATGGTATTTATGTGGATTGTTTATTGGTTAGTTTCGCATAGTAAAATTAAAAATCGGTAGTAATCAATCAAAGCAATAATTCTTAATTACATAGATAAAATAATTGTTTTGCATGAATGCAACTAATACACTATTTGCTATCAGTAACAAACACAAAAGAACAAATACTTTAAATGGATACGGGGGTAGCTTTGTTGAAGCTCAACTTGTTTATTTCACGTGTCGAGCAAAAAATACTGACATCCGTTTTGCTTCTTTAAGAATCATCATCAGACTTACCTAAGGCTATTTAAGTAATGATCTAGTAGTGACAAATGAATTCCTAAATCTTTGCAATAATAAGTGTGAAGATACTTCTTAAATAGGTGAAACACGTGTCAACATTTGTAACACAATACGTGGAATAAAACATGCTATCAATTAAATTTTATATTATAGTATATATACTGTTTTATTATAACAATTACCATACACTTAATTTGCTGGCACTTACGCTGTTGAAAGTATAATCAAGTTCCATTTATTCTGCATATTTATTCTCTTTCCAAGAAAACCATTGTTTCAAATCGTTATACCGTTTCGCTCTCTCAGGTTATTTTCCGCGATAGCACTTACGTTAAAATCCGACTCCATACCACCTTCAAAATTTATTCACTTCGGCGAAATTTATTGCCTGCAACAATGTGGGTCGGCTCTTAAATATACACTCGAACACAATTACCTTTTGCTTTTTGAGTAGACAGAAGCCATATAATAGCATTTTTGTTACAAGCTTAAGAATGTTTTAAGTCACCTTCTCAGATACATCAGATTAATTTGTCAACAAAATATTTAAGAAAAATTAAACAAAATTGTTTGAGTAATATGCAGATTATTATACTAATACGTGTTGGAGGGTAACTTGTGATCTAATAATGGAATTCAATTTAATAGCTGATTTAAGCACCGTTAACATTGGCCTGAATTGTATTTGCATTATTACTGTTTTTCGGCTGAAAATTTTAAATGTAAATAAATACTTTGCATAAACCAAAGGCTAAAATTTTTAAGAATTTGTTATTTTCATATACATAAATACGCATAACATCAACAACATATTGTATTTTTATTGAATATCAATATCTGTGTTTTTTATTAAAAAATATCATGCTAATCAGATACAAAAAAGCATTGTGAAATATTTTTTTTATTTTGGAAGGACACGATAGATTAAAAAAAGAAATGAAAATCCACTAAGCACATTGCTAAAACGACTTGTGTTTCTTTGTACGTGTTGCTAAATAGTATCTGACTGTTAAACAAACTGTGAAATAAAATAACTGAACATAATTAAATAATAAACAATATAAACTATTAAATATCAAGGATCGAGAAGCTTGATTGAAAAACTGTCATCATATTTGATGCAAAGAAAACCTTGTGAAGTATATTGATTGAATTGGCATTTACTTGGTAGAATTCTATTATAACACGGTGAAAAAATAGCAATGTAATTTAGTCCTACATAAAATATATTATACATGGTTGATAGCTATTTTGGCTTACGCCATCGTCAGAGCCACTTCTGACGATGGCGTAAGCCAAAATAGCTATCGACCATGAATAGAATAATTTCTGTAGGACTCAAAAACATTGATATTTTTACACCATGTCTTATGAAATATGTTTCATTGATTGAATTGACATTTATTTAGTTGAGCTCCGAAGAGGTTAAATATCAAGTAATTTTTTTATTTTTAGTAAATATTAGTAAATAATACGCTGAATTTTTACATAACATATAATTTTTTATCGATCGTGGAAAATGGTTAGTTTATTAATAACTCGAACATATCGTCGGCTTAATTCTAATATCATTTAAGTCAATTTACCCTAAGTGTTCAGGAGACAATTAAAACTGAATACTTACAGAAAAAAATCTTTGAAATTCAAAAAAATTGTGGGTATTTACTTAAAAATTGTGGATACTTTAGCTATTATGAATAAAATATACTTATGTCTACATAATCTTGGCGCGCTAGAATCGAAGCTAACTCGCGCACAGATCTCAGACAAACTGTTGAGTTACATACACGATATTCGAATGGCGTTCAGGGCGCTACTGAGATACGTGAAATTGTCACTTCGGCACCTTACTTTGAAAAGTTTCTAACTGCTCTTGACACTATTTTGAGATATGAGCGTTTAGAGTTTCGATTGATTAAAATTCTCTTGTAACAATGATCAAGTAAAAATATTTAAAATTACTTATTTTGCTGATAAATAATGATCTTATAGATTTAATGAAATATTGATGACAATCTCTGTCAAATAAATTTAGTAAAAAAAGAGTGCAACTCCAGAATTCCGGAGTTAAACTAGTAACGACTTGTCACTTGGATTTTGACCACTTAAATGAATGAAATAAATGCGTCGCTATACTTGCAAACCGAAATCATCAAAACATGAAATTTCAAAAAAAAGATTTACACGATGTTAGTAAGAATTAACCGGCGATATATATATTTGTGAAATGCATGGAGTACAACAAATTTAAATAGTATCTGATCAAAGGATTGCCAATCCATCTTTCGTGAGTATCTATGAATAATTTACCAATTACCGTTAAGCTGTATTGGTGTTGTTGATGAGATGTCTTTACAAGAAATTTTACTGACATAAATTTAAATAAGCACTTATTTATGTTCTTCGGTTACGTCTAATTATGATTCTGTGGTCGTGCTTGATGCGAAATGACATGATATGAACAACGCTCTGTGTGAATTTTTATGTTGCAATTACGCTTTCGATACGATAAATATCTAAAGCAGGCATCAAGTTTAGTGTGCTCTATCAGTCTATCGCATCAAATCTATACTGTACATAATGGCTTTATTGTGTTTAAATTGTACGATTTGCAGTTTGAAGTGTGATAGACTATTGTGAGAATATTTAGAAATCAAATAAAGAACTTAAATTTATGAATTTACGATTGACAAAAGAGAATGTTACGAGTGTGTATTACATACGGTGACCATCGATTTTGGGAAAAATAAAGGAGCAATAGTTAAATGTTTCATAATTAGATAAAAAAAGTATTTGCTTGTTTATAGATATAATAAAATTTCAGCGTATCACACAGTAAGGTCATATTTATTTTTCTTTATGTTCACAAATGAAAATACTTATCCAGTTTTATTACGTCTAGGCAGAGACAGGAACTTCAAAAAAAATTGAGATTTAATTTCAGATTTGATATCAGATTGTGGATTAGTCAATAAAAGCAATCTCTTTTAATTAAAAATCGATCGATTTAAAAAACATAATAATCGAGCCTGCAAAGCTGACTCTCAGTTTCATAGTTTTTTTTAAAAATATTCCTGGGATTGGCACTGACGTCATCTTGATATAATTTTTCAACGAGTATTATTAAAGCTGATATTTTAATTTATTAAAAAATATTTATTTGTACTTATTCAACAAGCTATTTATTAAGATCAGGACCGGTTACGCTCATCGCAAGCATTTTCGACTAAGCGGGTCCTGATCCTGATAAATTAATTACGGAGTAAGTACATTAAATTGTTTGACATTTTTTTATGTAATGGCTTTGTACCAAGTATTGACAGTGAACAACTTAAGAGTGATTTTAATTTTGATGGAAAAACAGGTAGGTGAGGTAAATTGTTGTAATCATTAGTGGTCTGAAACAATAATTGAAATTTATGTATGTTTATATTTTTTGCGGGCCCGGGTTGCGTTAACTCTGAGTTTATTCTCTATCCTGTGTGGAAGTACGGGCATTAAAATCGACGACGATACCGTGTGATTATGTAAATGCTGAATGCGGAAACGGTGGAGAACGTTGGAGAGCTTATTTGGTGGACAGCTCACCAATGAGATGTTCCACTGCACTCGGGGTCTAATGAGCGGCGGACTTCACTTTCACTGTTTGATAGGATCATGTAATAGCAATATAACAATGCGACGAAGAGATGACTCGCCGCCTGTTCGACCGCACTATGGCGAGAACTGACTGTCCCTATACGCAAAGTATGCCATAACAATTCGTCACGAAATTATAAATATAATTCATATTTTACAATACACGCCCGCTTTCAAAGTGTAACTAATGGAGCTTATCACTACATACGTTTTTAAACGACAATTCCTCGTTACTCAATTGAGAGCATGGATGTAGTTATAGGGCTAGAACAGGACTAATTTTAGATATACATCCATAAATATATTTTGAAGACTGTCCGTTCCAGGATTCAAGCTTGTAACTACAGTAACTGGAACCGATGACGTTGACCACTCAGTTAAAGGCTAGACATTATTTATTCCATGTGACCTATAAATAAGATAAGATCTGCAATAAAATAAGAAAATGGAAATTGTATTGACTACTAACTTAAAAATTGCATTCATTAAAAAGGTTTATTACTGGGATAACAGTTTATTGGCCATTTCAATATCCCTCTAGATCAGTGATGCACAACCTGCGGCCCTCAATTACATTTTATGTGGCTTGTAATGACAAATATCGATCACCTTTTTTCTTCAGAGCTTTTTACGGACGATATAATAACAATACAAAACAATTAAATTTTCAATTTTATATAGACTAAAAAAATCAATAATTCAATCAGTTTTACAATGCGGCCCTCGAACTATCTGAAAATTGATTATCTGTCCCTTTTCCCAAAACGGTTGTGCATCACTGCTCTAGATAAACACAAGGAACAAATGAAACCCTAACACCTCTTCCATTGATTTCTAATACAGTTATTTCGTCATCGATAAATGTAGCTCTTTTCCATCGAATACGTAAACGAGTTCTAGCGACCTTAGAAATATCATATACGATTACGAACAGCGGAAAACACAAATATGTTTAATATATTTCTTCTACTTACCTAAAATGTAGATAGTGCAACTGTGCTTTGAATTTTTTAGAGTTTTCTTATGGCAATGGATGACGTGTACAAATTGTTAGAGGTCCATTCACAATCGTCGATCATGTTGCGGAAGACGAAACTTCAATATTCATCTATATCATTTTGTATCACTATAATAATTGAGCAATATGTTGATATTAATGAAGGTTCGTAAAACGATTGACGTGACATCAGATACAAGATGGCTACGTGACTGGGTGAAATATCTTAATGTTCTGTATAACCGAAGAAAATGTCAATCATTCGTACAAATGAAATCAGCGCACGACGTTCTAATGATCATGATAATAATCGTTTTAATCAATTCAATTTAATCTAATTTCTTTTGCGACGGCACTAATTCAATCATAAAATATATGAAAGATATCTCAATATTCGGACCAATCTCAAAGCAACGTAATGTACATATATATTATATTTCTCATCATAACATAAACATAGAAAAAGAGTGGACAAGAGATTCCAATTCGAGTATCGAATACCCGATACACGACAATACACCATTATTTTTCAAGCACAATATGTATACTCGAGTACATATTTAGAAAAATGCTCGAGTAATACTCGTAATTTATATTTGAAGATCTATTTCAAAATGCTATTAACTTACATATAAAAAATAAAAATAAATGTTTAACCGTTGCGTTAACCCTGAGTCTAACGCGTGGATTTTAAAACAAAACTTCGAACTAATTTAAAATTCGACACATTAAATTCTCTATTATTTTTGAAATATATGTTTTATAAATTGACATAAATGTATAATGAAATAAAATAAGCCTATTTATTTATCTATCATCTATTTATACACACAAATTTGAATTAATAATTTTATATTTTGATACATCTGAAACTACTCGAGTATAATCGAGTATTTAAAAAAATGTTTTTTTTATCTTAAAGAGTCTTTAGAGTGGACCCATGATGCCTTATTATTTACTGCTTCTTAAAATTCCTTACGGGACTTTTTATACTAAATGCAATTAATGCAGATAAATTTATTTAAAATCACTGAACAAATTTATACCAAAAATACATCCATCTCTCACTTATATGTATTTGCTTCATTGAATGTATAAACATGATTTAACAGGTAGATAGACTGTGGATAAAACGAATAACCCTTAACGTATATAATTTCAAGTTTATTTCTCGAACGTTCTAAGTACGTTCTCCGCGTTGGTCACAATTAATATGTAAGATAAAATGTGATAAATCAGTAATGATTTAACATTAAAAAAAAAGATTTGTAGCCTGTATTTAACTGACAGATGTAAATTTACAGCGGGACTAAATGGTATAATGCGCTGTGTACTTATTTGAAGTTGAGTTGTTGATTGTGAATGTATTTATTTCTGAATGTAGAAATGATATTCACACTGAATTAATGTTGAATTTAAATGATAAAACAAAGACATCATATAAGTTTTTATTTGATGTTGGTAGGATACGATTATTAGGCCATACTTTACGAACAATTTTTCCAAACGTTTTTATTTGTAAAATTAAAGAAAAATGAGTTTTATTTAATACGTTCTCTTTTGTCATCACTGATTTTTTAACATTTATATGGCAATATGAGTTCATTATATATTATGTGCATCACAAAAATCGCGTTGTTTAACACAATGTAAATTGATGACATAATATTGATTAGCATACCAATGCAGACTGGTGCAGCATAACTATTTATTTTATGTCATCGGTTCGTGATAATTGTTGCACTTTTGTGAAAATTAGCAGGATGTTGTTAATGTATGCATAATAGCTTTTCAGTATGAAAGTTTTCACCGTAAGAAAGCATTCAACATTTCATGTGATGTATTTCCAATAAATTGCAATGCGAACCCAACACATTCATGCAAAATTTCTTCAGTTTCATAGCGTAACCACATCGTAACGGTATAAAGCTCTCACTGCCACCATGAGGTCATTCTAGAAATGCTCACCTCCACAGTTGATCAAACTTGCTTGAATAAATTCATACAATACTAAATAACTCAACATATTTCTGCAAATGATATTGGTTACAATTTTCACTATCAATTGGATAGTAAAAACAGCGTATATATTTCTTTATCTAGATACTGAGATATTGATGGTGTTAATACTGTTAATAATTTCAGTTAATATGTAAAATTATCCAATAGTTTTTAATGTGGGATCTATGTGATAACAAATCTACAGCGAGATCTGGCTAAAAAGACACCAAATAACACATTCGTGTAGAAAACTATTCAAATACGATGTATGTATCTTCATATTTGCTCAATAATACATAAAATACAGTGTAAAGCCATATATGTGAATACAGAACTAGTAATTTTTTTTCATCTAAAGTTTGTGAAATAATATGTTAGAAAGATTATGATACACAAATTGAGAGCCAGAGAGTTAAAAGAGAGGCTATCTCACATTTGATGTGCTTCTGCATTTAGTACAAGAGGATCACGATGTTTCAAAAGAAAAAACAAATAATTTCAATTTACGGTAGAGAGTTATGTACCGCAGTTGGGTCGTGTCTTGTCGCACTGACCAGTAAAGTTACCTTGTCACGAAGGAGAAAAACATTCTCTTATTTCAGTTGTCATTTTAAAATATTAATGCACGTAAACGATTGTGTTAAGAAAACAATTGATGGGTAGTTTCTTAATTTATTTTATTAGTAAATACGAGATGTGCGTATTTATTTACATGGTGGCATATTTAAAAGTATATGTGTGGAACTGTAGGTATACTAGCGGCTACTTTCACCTGGCAGCTATTCCCCTTTTATACAAATATTATTATGCAATGACTAAGACGGCGTTCCAAATCTTGGAAAAACAGAGTGCTTGTGATCAATGTTACCTCTAAGCCGAGAGGCTAACTGCGCAGAAAATTCAAAGACAGGCCAATTAAACAAATGCGCGACATAATTTTTAATAACGAGCAATTTATATTGAGATGCCATTATAAAGCCACATGCTCCACAAAAGAGCGGATATGGATTACTTAAATAATACTTTATTAAGATATGATGCTCTATTTGTGTATCTTTTAATATTTCATTAATCAACTATTATAGTGTGCACCAGTGAGCGGGAGTTTTAAAACTGCTGCGCAGCCGCGCGATTGCTTGTGATATGAGCGTCCCTTATTGTTGCTCTGGACTGTGGACTGTTCACTTCTGATTCATCCGAGAATCAACGCGCTTGAATTTTTCAAAGTATCTTCAAAATATGAGACTTTCGATGGTTCTATCGATTCAACAGCGTTCAACATCTGCTCTACAATTCGACCTCCCATTTGCACGCCAAAGTGCTCACGCAAATATCTATTATCATCCCAATAGCATTAAATTTATGCACGGATACGTGATTTTGATACAATGACATAACGCGCCAAACTTCACGACTGTTCCGGGAATAACGTTTTCACACCTCGCAATACAAAACTAATGAAGCATTAACTTAAAAGGAGATGATAAATGGTAGAAACTGGACGTAATATCACACTTTCTTCAATAGCGAATATTTCGTAATGCGTCCTACACAATACGCGTTAAAAACTTAAAGCATTAACTCAATATAAAGTTTTTTGTAACACATTGTTTATTATTACCAAAGCAGATAGCCATCGCCTACGATTTTATGATAAATCAACCGAAAACGATCAATGGCGTCATACGACACGCTTCAATTGGTTATCGATTAGGGAAATGTTGACCAACATCCAAAGGCGCTAAGTGAAGATGTACACACTGGCGTTAGGAAGGCACATTCTAATCCGATTTTTTCGGTGAAATTTTCCATTATCTACTATAGTACTTTAGTACAATCATAATTTTTCTTCTATAGTTTCACGGCTCATTATATTTACAATGTTTAGAGATGTGTCTGTTAGATTACAGCCGGAAACATTTCATTAAAAGCGTCAGTCATTTTGATAATGCCGTATCTGATTTTTAGGTGTTGTAATCAGTTTTGAATATTTAAATATTACAGAATTAGCTTAAACCATATAGTATATGTCCATAGTATACAACTCATGAGTTAAGGAATACAAAAAAATCATAAACCGCAATAAGCAAGATTTTTTTTTATACTATAATTTAAATACTAAACAAAAATCAAAATAATGATTTAAAAACAGTTTTAGCTGAAATTTTATTTTCAGTAATCAACAAAGAGAATTTGAATTCATAGTTGTTAATATAATTATTTTAACGTGAATAATGTCAGAATAACCTAACTTGTTGGGTTCGCAACGGAACAACATTCAATGTAAAACATGTAGTGAACTAACAAAAATTACCTTTGCAAAAGTACATACGTATTTTATCAGGTTATAATATTCGTAGTGTAAGGATAAATTTATAAAAATATATACTATTTTAAGCTACTTTTTAATGACTTAAAAGATAAGATAGAAAACACTCGAAATAATGTCGTGTTATATTTACCATTGCAAGGTTTAAAATCAAACCTCATGCACGAAAGCTTTTTGTCTCAATTAAAACCTTCGCCACCAATTAATTTCTTGGTTACACAATGGCGCTATATTTTATGATTCTTCCTATTGCCAAAGAAAGCGATAGTTTGTTTGCGTGTTCAATTCTTGGTTCAAGTCAGTTTGAGAGCTTGGGAACTTTATTTTTACTGCCGGGAAAGTTTACATATTTGGATAATATGCAAATCCCTTCAATTAAATGTTCTTTGTTGGAATAATTTTATCAGTACCATCATTTAAGTATGATCGGACATAAGGAGGTCATCGCCGAGGAATAGTTTCAGTCAAAGAATAGCCAGAATACTTAGTACATTGCAGAATGATGTACAGACGATTCAAGACAATGTGTTTAGACAAGAGAGTGTTCGAAGATGACGTCGAATGATTTAAATGAACTATTATATTAGATATACCTATATATCCTACTTATATTTTGTAGTCAAGCAACATGATCGTTTTCGTTCGGTTAGTGAACATTTTCAATTAATCTCAAAAATAATAAGTTTTTATTTTAAATGGTGAGAGGAAGAATTGATGCAATGTGAACATTGCAAACATTTTTTAAATTGGTTCGAAAATATATCTTACTTAACGAAAGGGAAAAATACTTAATATTATGTATGCATCGTAAAAAGAATTGTTTTTATTATTACAAATGAAATTGCTTACATATTATATTAGAGTCACCATTATTACCATACTATCTACATACGTATCTGATATTAATTTGTATGATCATTCAATGTATTCCATTCATTTGTTTATTTTTTTAATGTGGGTAATCTTACTAAATAAGCACTTATATATAATATAACATACATAGTTCGTATTCAATTTGATGTTATAAATTATAATCAATTAAAATTTGTATGAAGGATTTTGATGTAACCTTAATATCAAATTTTAATCATTGAAAAATCGTAAGTCTGAGATCATCCGTGGACAAGCCAGGGTGATACTGACGAAAAACTACTAATTCAACGGAAGCTTGCACAATTTGAGAAATTATTTTTTTATTGTTGATTCTACTTCATCCAGCTAAAGTTTAGATACAATGCTTGTGCTTTTCAACAAAGAAAAGAATATGGGAACTAATCTATTATACTTGTATAGAACCATTATTAAATTAAGCATTTCTTTTTTTCTCGTGTCAGTCTGTATATATTTAAATGGTGTCTTTGAGTTTCGGGTAGCCGACTAAACTTAATGATATCTCGCGTTTCAAAGATCACGACACAGCGTTTTAATAATGATGAGGCCACTTGAATTCAGTTTCGGTAATTCAGTATTTTTCGTATCTACGTGCATTAGAAAAAAGCGTTCATCAAAAGGTTACGAAGCACTGCATGGGCCATTTACAACACAACGCGGGGTATGATGAATCTTTCGAAATTTAGTAAAAAAAAATGGACGATGTTTTCAAATCGATTGAGGCTTTGCGTAATGCCCTTAGAGAAACGCCACAACAGAGATGACGACGCAAATTTTCAAAATGTTTACAGTCGATATTAAAAAAATTATCTCTCGACAAATATTCGTCAATCTAAAAAACGTTTTTACTGTGTAAACGATGCGAAGGCTTACGAAATTGATACTGGATATTTAAAATCGTTAGATAATTAGATTAATACAAATATTTTTATATTATTTATATCTTATTTATGATTTTATGTGGACGAGAAAAATTTAAAGCAAAAAAATGATTATAAACCACCACACAAAATCTGATAGAAAGCTTTAGTAATACTAATAATGATAAATTTAAAACTTTTCAATAAACAAAACAAACATTTTCAAATAAGCACGACATTCAAAAGGGATATTTAAAGTTGTTAGATGATAAGCTTTAAGAGTTTTAACTAATTATTGGTCGTAATTAAGAATACAGCTAACCACTATTATATTAATATTCTTAGCAATGGAACAATATACGAAATGATTTCAAGACCTTTTTATTTATTAATCAAATATTATCCAAATAAAACGGTAAAATTGGCCAGAAGATAATTAATTTCAACTCTAATTTTATTACATTTTGTAAGTTTTGTAAAAGTAAATGATCCACATTGTATGAATGAACACATTTTACAATTATTATAATTTTATATTGAAATATCCGTTACTTCTTTTTTATTAGAATTGTTCGTAATAAACTAAATAAGAAATTTCTAAAATTGAATCGATAAAAAGTTTAACAATGGGAATACATTATGTTTATATGCCATTTTTATTGGGTGGTCAATAATAAGACATATACAGCTGTGAAAACTATTGGCAGTTTATATGTTAATATAAAATAACGATAGTTTTCTCGGACAATCAACAGCCGCTTTCGAAACAGTGATGATTTATACATCATAGTTTTATTATATCTTTATTATAATGTATAATAAATACTCAAAATATCTGCAATAGCTAGTTTTTAATGCTAAGCCACTCAGAATCTTCATAAAGACATTTATGTCAGAAAGAACGATACTCAAGAAAGGTAATTTTTAATTCAAGTAAAAAAAGCGATTCTACATACATATGTACATTTTCGATTTTTATACGACTTAATCATATTCTTGCAAAGCAACGATTACACCAAATAATATTTCTTATTATTTTAAGGTTTTACGTTACGTAACCGAGTGGTCAACGCTCTTGAGAATCGGTTTCCGTATCCACGAGTTCGAATACCCGCACAAAAAAATGTCATAAATTGAATTTTCAATTGATTAATAATGGTGTGTTGTGTCATAGATGTACAAATATGACGCTTTCATTACCTCTCACCAATACGATCATAAAACAGAGCGTAGCAAAAACGCCTGATTACAAATCCATTCCTGACCGTATTTTTATATCCTTATGGCATAAGAAAAAAAAGCTTAGCAACTAAATCACAACCAATTTTCTAAAAAAAAAATTCTGTTGAGATTTTTCATAAGGAGTCCATATGCTATCAGTTGGGATCAGATATACTTTGCAGAAGGCTGATGGAAAGTTTTACGTTTTAAATATATTATATAAGTAATTTTATAGGAAAATTTTAATTTACAAAAAAAACAAATATGTTGGTTTTGTGGCATAGTTACATTTTCCCGGAGACAAAATCAAGTAAATTAAAAAAATGTGGCGAATTTGAAATTAACTGCAATATATAATACGATTAACATTTAAATATTTTAAACATATTCTTCAACGCTATTTAGTTTGATCGCTTATGTTAATTTAATAAGAAAGTATTCTTAAGAAATATATTCAGCTAGTGATACTTAAAAAATATTAAAAACATATTAAAAACTCGATAAAACATGACACCATTATAATAAATAATATCTATTTTTCAAATCGTCAATCGTCGTTTTTCAAAAACAAGTGGGCAGTTTTATGATAATAAATGGTCATTGTTATAAATGATCATTGAAACAATTGTTAGGAAACCAATATTATTGACGAATCAAATGATCTAAGCAAAAAATTGGCATAAAACATATTTTTGATATAAAAGTAAAATCTGTTGATAATGCTTGCCATAAGAGATACCGGTCCTGATCCAATAAATTTTATGTAGAATCAGTACTACAGTTAACATTTCAATTATATGCTGTATAGCTTACTATTATCAAATTGGAATTCATCAACAATACAATGTTATTCAGAATTCATTTTGGTAAACATGTCATTTAAAAATTTCAAAAATATTGAAAGGTGGTTACAAAACGATGTAAAAAAAAAGATATTCAAAAAAAAAACAATCACGTAATTATTTTGTGTTTACTCAGTTAAGTCTTGAATAAAAATGAAGAGTTCTAATTAGGATGCGACCAGTAATGCAGTGATGTAACTGCAGTGACAGGTCTTGCATCTTGCATAGCAAATCTGCTCTTATACGTATGTATTTGTATACGCAGCAATATTATTGGAGCGATTCTCGAATATCAGATCAGATATTCCGTTAGCTGACTTAGATCAGCACAATTTTCATTCATTTGTACGTCAAATAAGGACTTTAGCTTCGAAGGAAACTTTATATTAAAACTACTTCTAAATATCATCTTCAGTTATTTTGTATTTATCTTTTTTTAAATCAATTCTTTTTCAATTTGTTATTTTGAAAATCTGTCAACCTTTGCAACAATCGAATGCTTTCGTCTGGGAGTGAATCGAAAAAATTGTCTTTCGATTATTTTCAAACTTATAAACATGTTGTTTTTATATTTTATTCACTCAACGTAATATTTAATATTATTATATTCACTAAAATCACGGTTATTTTCTAAAACAATATTTGAACATTTTGCTATATAAAAAAACAATTTAATAACGTTTGTCGTTTTTTATCTGGAAAATAATTCCGATATTTTATTTCTTTATTTCTTTAGACAATTGATGTTGTCAACACGATCATTAAATAATAACAATTTATTTTATAAGCGATAAAAAAATTTGTCTTAGATTGATGACGGTAAATATATCCATTACATTATAGAAGCAAAGCTACATATAGGGATCGAATCATGATATACTCTTTTTTTATAAATGTAGACATCGGAGTTGTTTTAGATACCTGTTTTTAAGATGAACTAGTTTTTGATATCACATTCCAAATACGTAATATTATATGATTATGTGGTCTCCTTGAAGTAATTTTATTTAAAATGTAAAAGGTTTGACACGGTATCAAGAATAATACTTCACACCATAATACGTCGTAATTCTCTCGTCACTTAACGAAAACATAATTAAACTGAACAGTTTTATGGAAAATGCAACCAATTAATCAAAATTGATTGATTACAATTTAAAAAGTAAATTGGATAGTTATGAACTTAGTATATATTCACTATCGACTATCAGTTTCTTTGTATGTTTATTCATTGGAGTGTTAATTTGAGTTTTGGAATCTCTAAACTTTTGAAATTACTATTGTATGAAAGATGCATGCCGTATCGATTTTTTTAAAAGTAATGATTAAGATTTTATTCATTCCATAGATATGAAGCAAAACTTATAAAAGAGTCAAAGATATTCTGTGACATAGTGCAATCGTTTTTGTCCGATATATTATATATGTTAATATATACATACATATATATTCTTTTATAAGATAATGAATCCTGATAAATTATCTTTAAGTGCATTATTTCAAACTAAAATAAATATAAGCTTTCACGTCAGAATAACGAAATTTGATTTATTGTATGCATGTGCCAACACTGCCAACAATCTCTTTACACTTGTTTTATTTATATTAAAACTGTTCAGACAGTTGTTAAAAATTCGTGTTCATGTATAGCAATTTGCAATAATATTCAAGCCACTTATTTAAACGGAATTGTATAATATATAACTGTATGATTAAATACTTGAGATATATTTCAAGCAAAAAAGATCCAATGTAAATTTGAAATTGTAATTAGGATAAAAAAAACGCTAGATAATCTGATCAAATTGTTTCAATTCGTACATGAAAAATAATGAAATGAATTAAGCATATATCTAGTTAGTGCAGCTGGCGTGTCGCAATAAGGCAAATGAGGGCGATTTGGCGCATCATTGAAAGCCAATGATGATACTCAGTTGCGCAATTGATGTTGCTTGACCGTTCACTTCTTGGGACAAAAAAGTAATATACGAAGGGCAAACCGGAATCAATAAGATCATTCCAATTATACAAAGACCATCTGTTTTTAATGTGAAACTGTTCCTCGGTAACAAGATTCTCGATTTCTCTGTTACATTAAGGATAAATTAAATTTAATCAGAATGAATGAAACTTCTATAATTATTGTTTGTATACAACAATAAAAAAGCATCAATTAGTTTCAAAAAAGATTTTTAATTTGTATATAAAAAATACATATACTATTTGTATTAATGAATGTATTTAGTTTACCTTCTAATTGGTTGTGTGAAAATATGTATGCCGTTGATTGACATCTTGTACCTACATAATAAAATTTAAGTAAATATTTTATGTTCAATAATTTTACGGTTATTGCTAGTAAATCTTAAAATTAAAAACGCTTAAAGCTCTGAAAATTTTCTTTGTACCGTTTATTATTTTATATGAATAAAGGTTCTTTTCACAAACACTGTGTACCTATGCCAAACCATAGATTACTGGTACGAATGTACGTACGTATATGGTCGAAATATAATTTTTATCAAATATCTTTGCTAAACTTTCTAAAGACGAGTAGTCATCATGGATTTTTCTTTTATACATATTAAAAGTGACCCGTTGATAATATTATTTTTTTTTTCACTATGGTTCGTGTTTCATTCACCTACAATAACGAATTTATTAAAAAAAATTCTTAAATATTATTTATTTATATAGCTAGACATTCCAGCTAGCTTTCTTGTGGTGGTCATCCCGAGAGTTAAAATACGGAGTATAAAAAAAGCCGGAGAGTCACACACTCTCAGTACTAAAAGGTATCTCCTTGATTGTAGTTAAAATAAAACTGTAGGTACATACTAATATATGTTTCTAAAAAAATTTGGTTTTTCGGTAAAAAAAAATAGTATATCAATACTTTTGATCACATTTCCCACAAAAATACTCGTATTCGAATTTGTAATATAGTCTTTCTTCGATAGTATCGAATGATTTATAGCAGCTGAATTTCAACATACATTACATTGTCACTCAAGCATAAAAACTTCTTGGTGAAATTTCTAACGCAATGTAACCTTGATAAAGTTCTTGATGAAGAATTTTAGTGGCGTTACGGTGCATCTTTTGACTCATGATTTCTGATTTCATACCGGAAAAACACCAATGACAATTAGCACCAATAAAACTCGTTAGAGCCTTGTTGTTGGAATTTGCGAGTATATTTTTTCCCACTCAATTATTCAAGAGTAGATACGTAATATTCAAGCATCAATTTAATAATAAAGTACATAATTTTGATAAATTTTTTTATTTTCCATGAGAAGGAAATGGATTTATTTAGTATTAAAAAAATAGCACTGGAAAAATAATGGCACTGAGGTTACTTTTTTATGGAAAAAACATCGCGAATAAAATATAATTTTTAACTTTTTTGACAAAGAATTCAATAAATTATATTATAATGAGACATCTCTTATCAGTTATATTACATTAATTATAAATAATAAGCGTCTCAAATTATCTATTTTATATTACATTTAAGTAGTGTTTCATAATTATTTCAATAGTGGGAAATTAATTTCCTGTTCTGTATTCACTCGGAAGCTTACGAATCCTTTCGAAATATTATTCACCTGTTTTTTCACTTTCTTTTACCTGACAACAACATATTATATTTCACTTTATATGGCTGTGTTGTACCTTTCTCATTTTTATTCAAGTATGGTTAAATCCGTTGGCTTGTTGATAAAGAATTATCTGACATTATATCGAAATCGTTATTCATACTCATCGCTCAACAATATTTATGTATATTTAGTAGCCGTGGCGCAGTTTTTTTGATAGTATTTTTTACAGCTTAATTTTACCTATATTTTAAGTTAAAACTCATTTTAATTTATTGCAATTGTCACAAGAAAACATTCAAAACTTCAATCTTGATCTGTTTATATATTTTTTTTAATTTGGTTGTAACAAATTTGGCGAAGTTATGCTTTTTAGTTCATATTGTCAGTGAATAAATACATTAAGATGGCAGTTAAATGAAAGGGTCTATATGGGTTAATTTTAGACAGATCGATTATCAGTGTTAACTTAAGTTATAATGACAATTATAATATGTACCTCAATCCGTTATCTGGCAAAACATGTTTTCGTGGGAGTCTGAAGAATAAAAAATAAAATACATATAGTGTGTAAGGGTTAACATGAATTAAGCTTGAAACTAATCAAATGGTCTAGATCAGTGGTTCTCACGGAAAAATTCACGGTGGCCGCATCGTAAACAAAAGCGGTCCTACGGAAATGTCTGGTGGCCGCAATAAATATATAGTTTTTCATTTTCGGAATATTTGTTAGCAAATTGACTTCAACAATTACATTTTAGCTATATCAACATTTACTATGAAGCTGCTGGTGGCCGCACATGAGAACCACTGGTCTAGATCGAGATCTTAAAATGTATGCTATATGAATAATTGAAATCCATGCCGTGATCACGCTGCTAAGGAATAAAAAGGGGAGGGACATGAGTAATGAAATACACCTGAGAGTGATATTTGAATTCGGTAATGAGTTTGGATGATTAACAATACCAGTTAAAATATAATAACTCAACTATTAGCACTGTGTCAATAGTCTGCTGTACTCATAACGTCCCGTGATATACTGAAATGAGCTTTGTGAAATTCATTCAATAATAATTATTATATAAAAAAGCATTATCAACTGATTACCATGAGCGCATCCGGTCCTGATCAAATAAATTTAATGTGGAATAAGTACTAAAAATGGGCTATTATTTTTATTATAATGCCATTCCACCAAGGAATGACAGTCAATACCTTAAAAGTGAATAATTATTATCTTAGAGCAATAGTATGAGAATTATTACGCGCAAAATTTTCTCCTTTCTTTTACGCAACAATAATTATTTTATTTCAAAATCATTGATAATCTTTTAAATGCCTTGCAATATGTTTTGGGTGTTCCAGCATTAACCTCTGATTAAAATGTTTACATCTTAACGCTTGCATTGCTTTTTATAAAAAAACAACCACTTTGTATTTTAAGCTTTATCTTCTCTTTGGAAAAACACTATAAAGTCCAAGGTAAGCATACTAATTAATTATTGCGAAGGTGAAAGAGATTTGTTTCCTTAGGAAACAGGTGTCATCGAATTTCAATAATACTTGTAATATTTCCATGTATCTGTGGCATTGAAAATGCGCTTGTATTTAAATGGAAACATTTACACAAATTAGCGACACATTTTCGCTTAGGTGTTTTTGTAAGATTTTGTGTGGTCTCCATCAATAATATCAGATGATTTTGGTTTTTTTTTTCACAATGAAAAGTTTCATCATAATATCTTGCCCTTATTATGTATTGTTACAAACCGACATACAATATTCGATATCAATAAATATTCTTCAAATAATATTATTTGAGATACTTAAATATCATATTAATGTGATGCAAGACAATTTTTTTTTATTGATTTTCAGTCGAACGAAATAGTTTGTTCCATAAATACTGTTGAAAAAAGTAAAAAACTTACAATTTTATTTGAAATCGGCACTGTAATTTTGAACCAAAAATATCAAGGTTTCTCAACTTTTATCGATAAATACAAATTAAGGGTTTGTTTTTTTCATTTATTCAATCATTATTATGAAATCCAGTCCGATTAAGCTAAACATTTTATTAAGACCGAGATAACCCACAACTAATATAATTAACCCCTCTCCATCCATGCAAATAATCTGTCGTATTCCACCATGGGGCGCTTTCACGAGCGCCGGCAAGCAATCGTCATAAAAGGTCCCTATTTTAAGCAAAAAGTATTTTTTTAAATGTGTATTTGCTCATAAATATATCCTTGCTATCATTTAAACCTTTAATTTATTTTAAAATGACGGATTAAGCGCAGAAAATCATCTGGAATGAATTGCGATCATTATGTGCTTGATATTTGAATCCAGCATCGCAATTGCAATGTCTCAGACTGTCTGCATTGACGACGTCCGCCGTTGACGCCCTACCGCATATGGCAACCTAGGCCATCATAATTATTTGTTGACCGACGGGGATGCGCCGAGACGTAATATTACCAGAACTATACAGCTGTTTGGATAGTCCATAATAATATATTTGTATTATTCCGGCTGTCGCTATATTTATTGCGATTCATAAAAAGGAAACATTTTCTTACCAATAGTGTTTTTGGTTGATAATATAATATATATGGCAAGAGAATATTGTTTTCGAATGGATACAATCTCGCATTTACTAATTATTTTGTTAAAATTTCAACGGCTGTGATGAAATCGTATTTTTAATACAATTACAAATAACAATAAGTGGAAAATAGGAAAATATTTTTAATCATTGTTTGCCAGTATTGGATATTTCATTTTATTTAAATTCATCAGAGGTAGAAACATAATATATTATCATTTTTACACAAAATACAATTTAATTGAGAAATTCAATTGAGGAGCTATCTCTTTTCCAATCTTACAAAATTAGTTTATTGATTACGATTTTAAATATAATTTTAGAAAAAGTAATTTGAAATATTACAATACTTAGTATCGAATAAAACAAAAGTTATTGTGTTTTAGTGCTCAAGTTTGCAAAAATGATTTTTGAAAGAATAATGAAATTTGTTTAAGATTGTGACGAAATCATCATAGTAAACAATTTTGCATTTACAGATTAAATTTGCTACCCGTAAAAGATTAAAGAAATAGTTAAAAAGTATGTACTCATAATAAATGTCATTTCTTTATGATAAATATAATTTTTAGCGGCTTCTTTTTTCACAAAGCTTTTAAATTTTATTGCCATTCTTTGATAATTCTCTGAAAGGTTATCCACTATTTTATTATCCTATGCTTTGAGTTGATTTTACAATCTGGGAAAAGATAATATAGTACACGTGCGTACGAAGTATACGTGCAATCTCAAAACATGCAAATTTGAACGAAAAATCTATTTATTACATTTCTGGCATAAAAAGATTAAATAATGACTTGAACATATTACACAAACAAACTCAAAACAGTAAAGGCTCAACTTTCGGCACTGTTGTATTTCTGCCAAGGCAAATGCCACATTATAAAAAATAACAAAAGAATGAAGACAGCCTCCTTTGGTACCTTTTAAATTTACTGTAAAGTTATAAATATTTGCGCTCTCTATTCAACTTAGGATGATTTTCGGTATGTCTCTCTCTAAGGTATTTCAAATGTGTATCTTTCTAACACATTTATTTGTGCATATATCTATCGCATCCTTAGATTTAAAGTCTGCAAAATCAATTGGCATTAGAGAAAATTAACGATTTTGCGTAAAAATCATTATATTTTTTGAATTTTTGATTTTGTTTTGAATGAAGAACTATTTTTTCTGTGAATACCTTAAGTTATAAATACTTACTGACTATATTGAGTGAAATATTTAACTTTTTAGTTGCTTAAAATCTTACGAGAGCCGCATGGATAAGCAGGTGTTAAAGAATAATTATTACTATAAATGATGTTACATAAATTTCATTTCCTTAAGAATAACTGCCAGTAGACTTACTATGCGTTATTGTCCAACAATATTAATATACTTTCAAAGATTAGGTATTTATTTTTATTGCTATATGAAAAAGTTTCCTCAGTCGAAATTGTCGCTTTTGGTAATAAAATAATATAATCACCGGCCTTGGTTGTGTAACGCAAGGTGATCGGTTGTGTAACACATTGTTTTTGTGTTTTATTGTTGAGTCTGGTCCGTCTTGTTATTTTCTGGTTGCCACATTTCACCGCGCTATCTATTACGCCTGTGTATGTTGAGAACCAGTTGAAGGTAGAAATTCTTTTTTTTTGAAATAAGTTTGGTGTCGGTATTGCGTAACAACATAATTCTATATTTTTTTCTACTGTTGTAATGCATCTCTGTATCAATTTGATATCCGAACTAATAGAGTAACATGGTATCTTACCTATAACTGACGTGATATTGAATCAGTATTTCTGAAACCACGTCCGCTACGAACGTGACGTATATGGACTTCAAAGTGGAGATTCTATTTACAAAAACGAATTGTATGCTACTTGTATAAAACTTTTTGGGAAGAATAAGTAAAAAAATATTGAGCTATTGAATCAATAGTAATTACAAACTGTTTACAGGAAGTGATAGTTGGGTAGTAAAGAAGTATACTTATCTGAAACTATTGAAAAATACATGAAAACTACGATTATGGGATTCAAATCCAAGACCCCACAACCAAGCAGGCGTAAAGCAACAGTAACGAGCGATTATGAAGATGCCAATGCGCCAAATATTTTTTAATTGTGAAAGTCATATGAGATTGACTCGATGACAAATAATGAATCACTCGTGAACAACTCAACGATAAATTACATACACCCAGCCCAAGATCTCTTATACAATTGAAAATATCTGACCTTGCCAGGAATTGAACCCGGGCCCACCTGATCGCTAGGACAAAGCTCTTGCCAATAGACCACAGGGACCGACAGTTGACTTCTTAATTATCGAAGATAGCGTCGATAACTTAATATTTATTTTTCCTTACCAATTATATATAGATTTAAAAAAAAATATACATGAAAATGAGAGAAGAGTATGAAATGAAGAATTTTTGTTAAATTGTTTTTTTAAAAAAACATGAGTGACTACGCGATAAACAAATGTAGTAATTAATTTATAATGATATTATAATTACACTCTATATTCACTAAGCAAATAAATATTTCCGGTTAAAATTTTTATATTTATTGATTGAGTAGGCATTTACTTGGTAGAACTCCATTATAATACGGAAAGAAAAATAACAATGTACTATAGTTCTGACGAAGGCGTAAGCCGAAATAGCTATCAACAAATATATAAAATAATGTAGAACTAAAATACATTGTTATTTTTCTTTCCGTATTAAAATTTTTATAGTTAAAGCTCAAACATGTACATTCACAATAGTTAGCGGAATATCATTATATTACTACATGAATTCATCAATAAGAAAACAAGCCTTGCCGGAAATCATAAATACCACACTGAAAGGTGACTTAAAATCTTTTTTATTCATTTTACGGGTAAATTGAAAAACTAACGATAAATAATTTTCAATGAGAAATTAAAATTATCAATTCGTATATTAATAGAGTTGTACAGAATAATATTATAATTGTGATGCTAATTGAATTTTCAATCGAATAATAATGATGTTTATAATCTTCAGATTAGTGTGTACGTAAAAACCGAAAATTAAGTTAAATGACACTAAAAATTTTCTGTAAACGAAAAAAAGTTTTATCCTAAAAAAGTCTCAAAGGTTCGATCTCATAATAGTAGAGCTGTGGAATTGGAGTCGGAGACGTGGAGTCGCGGTTTTTTGCCGGAGTCGGAGTAGTCGCGGCGTTTTGGTCGGAGTCTTTATATTCGTACATATATGTATGTAGCATGTAAAATTTGGCTTTTGGCGGGGTTGGTTGGTTAATATGTAATTTTATACACATATATAGGAAAGACAGGGAAAAAGGTCAACGATGGATTCGGAGTCGGAGTCGTATTTTTAACGTTTCCACAGCGCTGCAAAAAGGGTACGAAATTTATTTTTTCGACGTCTATCATAAAATTACACTTCGCAATATTTACGATAGGTAAAATATAATGTTACAACTTACAACCTTTAAAAACATCGTCTCAAGGCTCTCATGTTGAGTTATCTTAGTTGCCACGTAATAATTCCAGGACATCGTTGTATGAGTTTAAAAAAAAAATAATTCATTTCAAGTGAAAACTTTCACGTGTCATATTTTTTGTTTTATGTCCGTAATATAAACTTTTATTGATCAATTATTTAATTACACAAATCAGAAATCGTATATTTGGCTACGCAACATAATTACCGACTATAAATAATAAAAGTGTGACGAACGTCTGTATCGGGTACACAGGTGCATGCAGAACATATGATTATTGAGATGTCCGTTCGAGAAAAATGGGAATTAAAAAAGATGGTTACAGAAATACAAGGTGAAAATTTTGCAATATTAGTTTTATGTACCTTCTCGTAATTCTTTGCCCTTTTATTTAATTGCAAGTCTGCGAATATCAGTACAATCAGAGGTCATCTTGGAACTCTGAGCACATAATTCATGTAGCGCAATAAATGATCAACAATTTATTTACAAGACAGGGTATTTTTCAGAGCTTTAGAGTCGTTAATAAAATACCACTCCGACTCCAACATTGAGCAAAAACACGACTCCGAGTCCGACTAAAAAAAGTTTAATTTTGTCACGCTTTTTTCCTAGCTTTCATATTTATGTGTATTCAAATATTTATCAACAAACCAATCCGTCCAATAGCCAAATATGACATTATATGCAAAAAATAAAAGTTCAAATTTTTGTTTATCCAGAAAAATATTTCTCACCCCATCATTTAAGTATCGACTACGTCTCAATATATCTTGATAGGAGTATTCAAATGTAATTCTATAAAACTCTTATGTCATCATAATTAAAGTCCAGTAAAACATCGGTCATAAAAAGTTTTTTATGATATACAATAAATGGATACTTTTAAATATGGTATTATAATAAAAGTAAGGTGAAGAAATTTGAATAAACTGTTGTAATTTTTTTCGTGATGATGGTAACATTGTTGAAATATGAAAACATTGTGAATTTATTTTCTAAATTGACAAATATTAATTATTATTGATATCCACTTGACTGGATACTATTTTTGAGTTCTATGTAGAATTCAGCCATTTGTAGCAACATCACAAAATTTTGATTGTTGGATTGATTCTAAGATGCAAATTTAATGCTTGTGAACATTTTCCTTGGCCATTTTCCCTTTTGTTAAACCAGGATTCTAAAGTGATACATATGAATACGTAATTTTATTTTTCATAACAGGTTGATTTAAGAAATGATACGAAAAACAAAAACAAATTCTGTATATTTAGTCTGAAACTCTTCACTACTTTTAATGTTTCATATAAAATCACACGTATACGCTTTAGGTTAATTCTATTTGATTGTGTACCTTTTTTCCGGTTGCAAAGGTCACCAGAAGTGACAGTATTATTAAAAACAGGTTCGATACAAAAGAAAACAGCTTACCGAGATTGATAATAGCTTTTATAAACAAAAGAATCTATTACGAAAGGTAAAAACATGTATATTTTGTCATGATTTTGCGTCATTAGATATCGGTTATTCCGATGAAAACAAAATTCCCAACAAAAAAAATTGTGTAATAGATCAAAGACTTATTTATTTATAAAATAAAGCCCGCAAATAAAATGATGTTTATTTTTATAAAGGAACGAATCCATATTCTATTGTTTTTCATAAAAAATAAATACTTTATAATCAATGAAGTATTAAGAAGTTTTTTTAAAACCATTACCTTTCTAAATCCGTATTATATGAACTTATAATGAAGGATTACAGCAAACGATATCTTACAAAAACCGGCTGTGAGTCAATCGCAAAATTTATTTGATAAGAGGAGCTTGGATTTAGGGAAGTACAAGCTGTTTGTTTGTTAAAGTTAAAGCACAGAAAAGGGGGTGATTTCTACATTAATGTATGAAACTTTTTTAACGATTTATTTTTTAACACATATCCTATCAAGTATATTTTAAAGTGGAGGAATATATTTAATATCAATTAGGTATTTCAAATATCTTCGGTATTCACTTTATAATTTGATTCCATAAAACACTCGGCACGGAGCCCACCTCGTCATATTGTTTACCAGTCAACGCTAAAAATAAAAACAGGAACAAAAACTTTTTGGAACAGGCTTTGATTATCATTCATAATGACATTGGTAACAAGTAACGTCACTGACCGCTCAACAACGGGCTTGCGTGAGTGCAATTGCGTTGCACACGCATAGTTTTTAGAGTGTAAGTACTTAACAATAAGATTCTAAGCATAGCGTGTTGATAAAAGTTTTGTCAGCTTAAAAGATCTGCTAAGAAATTTTTATATTACCCCAAATTAATTCTTTAATCCGTAGAATCTTGCTTATGGAGAAAGAAATACACAGTTCGATAAATGTAATAATTTATTTAGGATAATAAGTTATCTATATGGTGTCTTTTATTAATTCAGAAATGATTAGATCTTTTAAATTTATTCTTCAGTCGAGAAGATGTTTTATATGATGCGGTTCTTACAAAAATGTTATTGGTTTTGTTTTGATCACAATTATGTCAAAAATACTTAAGTATCTCTCAACACGCACGTAAACGAATATTAAATTAATATAAAATTTAAAATAACTTTGATTATACCACGTATTGTGCTACTAACTGTGACACGTGTTTCATTACTTAAGCAAACTTTGCGATAGTAAGTCTGAAGATGCCTCTGAAAGAGGCGAAACAAGTGTCACAGTTAGTAACACAATACGTGGAATAATCAAAGTTATTTTAAATTTTATCTTAAAATGAACTTCCACAAAGTTACCGCCGAAACCATCGTGAATATTAAATTTATAGCCGAAAAAGAGATTTCCAATACATGTGTCTAATATTGATTGAGTAGGCATTTACTTGGTAGAACTCCATTATAATACGGAAAGAAAAATAAAAATGTATTTTAATTCTACATAAATTATTTTATATATTTGTTGATAGCTATTTCGGCTTACGCCTTCGTCAGAACTAGCGAACTGACGAAGGCGTAAGCCGAAAAAGCTATCAACAAATATATAAAATAATTTATGTAGAATTAAAATACATTGTTATTTTTCTTTCCGTATTAATAACATGTGTCTAATATTATCGAGTAGCAAAATAAAGAGTCTCAATTACTCAATAACTCAATTGGTTTAAGATGTACCAAAATATATATTAGCAATTCAAATTTTTGTATATGTTACAGTGATACTGTATTCTCAGTGAAAATGTATCAAGTAATAGATTTGTATGACAACATGATTTCAATGGTCACGATCATTGAAATTATTAGCCCAAGTCGATGATTTGCCGGCCTAAAATTTTGGTCTGCTTCAATGAAACAAAATCAGCAAGTAGTCCCCTTTCATAAAAAGAGACCTATAGAATAAATAACACAGATAAACATAGGGCTGAAGATAGGGCGGTCAAATTTAATTTCAATGACAGCTTGGAGAAGAATATATTTTCACTGAGAATACAGTTTCACTGTAACATATATATATTTATTTAAGATTTCGACGGTATGATCACAACCACATATTACCGTTTCGCACAGTCAAATTGGAAACTGTAGTTTTTGGAACATGTTTTAAGTGTGATATCGACCAAAAATTTATTAAAATTTAAGAAGCGTGTTTTGTAACAACCATTTTACCGCTTCACAACTTTTTCTCTGTTCACTTTCAGTTTTCTGATGTATTTACAATCAATTTCAGCTATACCATCATAGCAACGCAAACTATTTATGAACGTTAGATGAAATATTACAAAATCTCAATTACTATGGTAAAACTGTCAATTTTTTAAGAAATTTCTGTTACCAAAAATGCACTGAACTTTGTGTTGCAGCTAAAAAAAAAACACTATTTATTTGTTATAAGCCAGATGTTTAATTTCAGAAACCGAAGAGTAATATAACAAATAAAATAATCCTTACAATGAATAAAGATTTTTTTTTAATTGTTTTATTGTCCAGCATAACTATAAAAACATCTATTACAACTCTTAAATGGAATGCGTTAGTGAATGTCCGTACTTTTACGTGCATAACAAATAATACGTTTTTAGGTACTGCTACATAATAATATGTACATCATGTGGCTATGGCAGAAGATGTGACCGGTAACATTTTTAATGTACGTGAAATAAACGACTGTCTCTTCATTCATCGCGTTGACGATCGCTGTACGAGAACAATCTTGCACTTTCGATACGCACTATATGAGATGTTATTGAAGGAAACATTTGAGAAGCACTTTCGCTTTCTCGCGTCCAGATGCTAATAATAATATTTTGGAATCTCTGTGTCTTTATTGTGAGAGAAACAATTATGTTTCTTCACATTTAGGCATTAAGGATTGACGTTTATACTTGCTACTGGAGTTTCCTATCCCGGGACAAAATTTTAATCCCGGGATTTCGGTCGATAATAAGTCGATCCCGGGAATGGTCCCAGGATATGGAACTATTTTTGGTAAATTATGGATATATGGTCACGAGACAGAATTTTTATGAAAAATAAGCACATTAAATTAAATGAATGTAAGGCTTACGATTTTTTTTGAAATGTTTCGTCTTTAATTTTTAAATTTATTATAATAGAAGATCATAAAGAATACTTCGCAATAAGTATAAAATCGAGTTGTTTTAATTTACAGGAGCAAAAATGCAACCACAACCTATACAAATACTAATATTAAAAAAACTAATTCTTCTTCCAGAAATCATACAATAAACAGTAATATTCTTCAGATTTAGTCATTTTGATTCCACATTTTATAATAATCCACAAGAACTCAAAGAGTAAAGTCAAAACACAAAATTATAAGCCAGTATGCATAAATTTTTTGAGCTTAGCTCGAGAGGATTGGGATTCTATCCTGTGACCATATATCTATTATTTACCCTATTTTTTACCGTCGATATTTTTCGTATTTATTAAATTTAAGCCATATTAATCACAATTTTTTTTTTAAGGATATTAGATTTCGGTTATATATCCATTATTAAAGAGCTAGTACTTAATTTTGTAGGCGAATTATATTAAATGACCAGTATTAATGTATTTTAAAATCAGTCAAATACACTACTACAAAAATATAATAAAAATAATAAGAAATGCCGCATTCACTTGATTTTTTTGATAATAAATCAGTAGTATTTTTGTTTTTTTAAGCAATTGAGACTTATTGTTTCTTTTTGAATATGGAGAATTGAACTGCACAAAGATGTAGAAAAAGTGATTTAATCTGTGACCAATCCTGGCTACCCAAGAAAATTGATATATTTATATTTCAAGACGTGCTTTATTTTTATAAATATTTACCATTGCAAAATAAAATATCGTTTTTACAGTATATATTTGTAAGTCTCTCAATAACAATGCCCTGTGCGCTATTAGAATGTTTTCAAATAATCTAATTTTTTTTTAATTTTCATTTATTCCAATTGTTTGATGTTAACTTTTGATTGAGGAGCATTTTAATAATATCGTCAATCAAAATTCGCATGTGCTTGCTGCATGGTGAATAAATACGATAATTATAAAAAAATAAAAAAGTAAATGTGATATAGAAAGTCGTCAAAATTGTTGTTTTAAAATTTCGCTCAAACCATATTATATAAAATTGATAAATTTGTACTCTGAGAATGAAATTAAGAGAGTGCTTTAAAAAACATGTTTAATTAAGTATCATAGCTATTTTTATTTAATCGATTACTCTCCATTTTATTATCATACAACGATCTGGGCGCTTAATACGGTTAAAAAATACTCCATAAATTTCATTTGTTAATAAAATTGATAAAGGATTGTATGGCGATGTTTTTGTTCAAACAGTTGTTCATCTCGAGATTTGAGCAAGTCATTTAAAAATAATTATATTCTCTTACACTAAAAAGTTACCTTAATATCTATAGCAACTTATAAATACTTTTGCTTGTGATGACATTCTAAAATGTTTCATTGTTAAATATGCATTTCAATTTTAAAATTTAAATATTTATACGAAGAATATATTTTTTTAACTGTCTCCGTTTCCAATGTGGAACATATTTACTCCTAATTGAGCTTATCTTAACAGAAGTTTTCTCTGAGTACTGCTTATTATCTCTTTCGAAGATAGCTAGGATAGAAAGGCTTAGGATAATCGTTAGCTAATAGTCTTCACTAAGTCTCATTTCAAGAATCAGATGGGTGAGGGGGGATTTCCGTCAACATAGAAATTCGTGTCTCCGAAAAACAATCATTTATTCTTTATTCGATTAAAAAATGAGACTGCCAGGACTGGGACTCGATACCAAGCGCTCCGCAACCGCTGCCAAAAACATTGACTATGGGCTAAAATCATTCGCCAGCTTCAAAATCTTTTATTTTTATTTAAAGTCACATATGGATTAAAGTCAATTTACACAATGCACTTATTTTATTGTTTACCTCAGCATTTGACAGTCGTTAAAACTCTATTTAAAATAAATGTTCATAGCCCTTTCAACTTGCTAACTATTCTGCATTCTGCCTATTCGTACAATCTTGTTATTGAGTCATTCTTTCGGCTAAAAAAGGAGAAATATTCATTCAAATAAATATAGAGTTTGTATCATGCAATTTTGTTTCTTTTCTTGATGGACTTCAAAAGTTTATAATTGAAATTATCATTTAAGGCTCGTCACGTTATTGATTAATTAACATAAATAATCTATGGCCCAATTTTTATTGATCGCGTTCTTTAAGAACTCCTACGTCATATTGATTTTTGAACGCGTTTAAATCATCCATGTTATTACTAAATCGCTACAAAATCAATTATGACAGGCTTTATAAATGGCACACATTGATTCCATGTTATCCTTGATGAAATAAATCAATGAAACTTTTAAATGTTTCACAATGATGTTATATTTGTAAACATTTATAATGTTCGACTACTTTTCTATCTCCTAATTGGAAAATCTGTTTCGTAAACCTCTCAGTGGAGTAATGTTTAACAACCAATTGGTGCCCATTTGTATTATATCAATGTCGATCGTTCAGATTTTTGATTAACAACTATTTTTGTCATAACCAGATTCTAGCAATTTATTAATTGATTTCATCGATTCTAAATCCAGTGGTACTTTTGATCCAATCAGTGGCGCTGTGAAGGAATCGGTAAAAAAAACAATCGATTTATCTCACTTTCCTTTTTAAATAGCCCATCTTGTTCAAAATTCAGTGGCGCGGATAACGTTAAACGTATTACTTTTATTGTTGATAAAGTTCCCCCCATTTTTTGACGTCCGCAGTTATTTATGATTAAGTTCACTTGAAGCTACACATTGAAAGAGATTGACTATACTAACGTTTAATGGATGTATTATAAATGTAAACTATTGAAAAATAATTTATTTACTTGAAACAAAAAATGTAATGTAACTTCCACAAAGTTACCGCCGAATAAATCGAAAGTATAAAAAATGTAATAATTAAAACGAGAAAAAGCATTTTTAAATAAACATCGTAAATACAAATTCGCTCAATTCACTCTGATCATATAAGTTTTTGCTATAATGAATATTTTGACATTTGATACGAAACACAGATATAACGATCTTTGTTTTGTGAAACTGTGCTTGTAATACTTTAAGAATTTGATTGATTCATAACTTAAGTATTTATTTAATTGGCAAATATCAAAATTAGCATGACACGTTTTTTCGGCTGAACAACTTGACCCCACAAATGCATTTTAAAATGCATAAATCTGTGAAGTAAGAAAATATTGCATAATAAATTTCCAATACGAGCATCTTTTTATTATAATGTGTAAGTCTTTATTGTTTCAATCATTTATTTTTCAAATTAACAAATCATTTTACATAATCTTATTAATATATGCACACTATCGATAATCGAATCGCGGCATACTAAATTTACTTAACTGCATTTTCTATACGGAAGCCAATGCTTGAAATAAATTTAAATAAATATAAATAATTAAGTATTATAGACACATAATAAAACTTCTTCGCATTTAAATCTCGAGAAATGTGTTACGCCTTACACATATAAAAACTACAATATCGACGGCATTCACTCAAAACCGGTTAACTACGTTTTTGAGGTTAGCTTTGAATTATTGTTAAAATAATCTTTGCATTATGTTCTTATTATTATATTTAAATCTTTCATCACGATTATTTTCAGATAAATTTTTAATCTAGATCAAGCAAACTGGTATGCCGTAAATAAAAGAGAGACATGCGTAAATAAAAACACCAAATTTGTTTTGTATAACATTCCCTCTTTATTTAAATAAATAGAAAAAAATGGCAAGGTATTTTAGATTATGGTTATCTTTTTCAGCATCACGTTATCGTCATCATGATATGATTTTACAAGATACTTAATGATGCTAATTTAATAAAGCAAAATATTACATGTATAGAAACATAATCAAGTCGACGGAACATATTGTGCAATGGATATGTGTGATATTAGTTTTAATGTTCATTGTTAGCACCAATCGATGATCAAATGAATGATATATGTATATTAAATAAAATTAATTGCATTAAAAACAACTCGTATAATATCTCTACAAAAAACTAAAAATGGAAGTGAGTTTCGCATAAAATTTTAATATATTATTTAAAAACTTCACATTGAGAAATATCGGATTAAAACATATTTAAATATCACTGAAATTAATCTTAATGTGGAGGATATGATGGAAAATGCAAAAAATATTAATTAGTCAAATTAAAATGATATTTAATAGTGATTTAATTACGATACAAGACACTTTCTACGATGTATTTTTTTCTCTATTTGCTCATGAGAATGTTAATATGCTGTAAGGCCATTAACGCAAACAATCCAAGATAATATGATCTTGATAAAGACGTATGCAGATATCATTGTTAAGCCTCGGCGAGTTTAACATAACGAAATTCCTATTTATTGTATTAAATTTTGTCGGCCAAAATGTGTTATTTAGCATGTTATTTTTTTATCTTCTCTTTCAAACTATTTCATATTACAGGATATATCATAATCATAACTCCAGTATAAGGCTTTTTTTTAAATAAAATTACTTATCAGTTATCATTTGCGATTTTCTCCATAGCTCTTATCCCGTACGTGAATATCGATGGGAAAGAAAAAAAACTGTGACAATCAACACCCATAAATAAATGGAGCTGGATTGAGAATTAAAATTGATATAAGCCATTAAGATTAGGTTTCTGCGAATTATGAAAAAATGTTTTAACCGTCACAATTAACACATTAAAAGTGATATATCTTAGTATGAATTAAGTAGCTTGATGGTGGAAAGGCATCACTTTACATATATAAAATACATTTTATGAACGACTACCATATTTAATTTGATAAATATTAATACTAGTTTCGCTGATCGCGAGCATTATCAACTGATTAAACACGGTGGAAAGGCATTATCAGTTGATAACTAAAGAAGAGGTTTTTTTATATAAAAAAAAAGGGAAATATGTATGTATTTCAGTAGAAAAAAAAATACTAGTTGTCAAAAATATTCAAGACAAAAATGATAAATTTACAAAAAAACACAAATTTCATCGATAAGAGAAACATTTTTTTTTAAAATAAAGTGCCAGTGTGCCGAAGGACAAGTCCAGTTTTTCCAGTGTGTTACACCAGTTGTGCAAAATGTCAGGGATGTCGTGAATTTTTGCGGTACAAACGAGCATGGTCCACGAATATAACGGCTCACGGCTAAGACTCGATAGGGAAAGTGGTTCTTGAACAAAAGAGCGCATCTCCTCATCCGGCCGGTTTAACCGGTCGCAGTCGGCGTTCGATACACCGACTTGTGCACCGAATTGAAACAACCCACGTCAAATAAGAGCAAGTCTGTGTGTCTGTCACGGTACGAAATTATGATGGATTTAGATGAACCACTCAAATTAGGAGATTTCTTTGGATCAAGCTCGCGGGATAAGAATTTTCGTACATTCTTAACGGTCTTGAGAGTTTCTTTCTTGCGCAATTTGGCACATAAATTATAATCATCTGACGAGGAAAATGTGTTAAAACTTTTTTTTCCACCTGTTCGTCTGCTTCAATTAGGGATTTGCTTTTAATGATAACACTTCTTTACTACGCATATCAACACTATATTTTTTTCACCAATGGATCTCTGAATAAACTTCAGATTATTTTTTTCTCAATATTCTTGCCAACGAATGCATTTCTTATCTAAAACAATTGCTTATATGTGGAATAGGCTCAACTTCTGCATTAAACCATATATTTAAATCTACGTCAGATAAAAGTCGATCCGATTGAAAATCCATCTAAGAATTGTACATATTGATAATATCACCATTTAACCCAGTTTGCTTTCTTTTTAAAAATATTAACCCTGTTCTCAATATCGGTAATTATTGTCCTTTCATGACGACCATATGTAGATCATTATTTCTGATCATACAATTTCTTTTACAGTTTACTGTTCAGTACATCAGTAAGTAAAGCTCTAATTTTAAAAGTCTTAAAATTCTCTTGCAATGCTTGAGAAGGAATATATTATAACCATATTTAATAGATTCACATAAGAATTTTTAATGGATATTGGCTAGTTAGTCTTCGTGATATGTAGCAGTAAAATAATTTGTCTAAACGCTTGATAATTAAGTAATTTATTGAATACAAGACTCATAAATCAATATGATTTAGAAATCTACATCTTTCGGGTTTTGATTTTTAAAACATCTTTACAATTCAATGAGCCTTTAATATAAATATCACATGCCGTTAACGATCTTTGAATGATTACAAATTATACAATACTTAGTTATTAGTAACGTTACTTACAATAAGTATGCGTACGCTTTATATTTCTTTTTTTATCTTACCAGTTACTTCATGATACGATGAGATAATCTCTTTATAATAAGACTCGCACAAAATCATTGTTTCAAAATCAAATTGTATTTTTGAATGCAAAACAATGATGGAGGTTTTATCAAGTAGTTTGGAGTCTTCAAATTTCTCAAGCAGATTCAAATTATACAATAATAACCTGTTTGATACAGTTTATACAAATTAAATATTTCGCTACTGTGCAAATATATAAAGACATTATTACTTACTTTTAAATACTCTCACGGGTCGGACGTGTCGGTTATTTTTCGTAATAAGTCTGTGAAAATGTTTACGAATGTAGTAATTATTATAAAATCATGAATATATAATATGATTTATGGAAAACATATTTTATACTCACTGGAGATTTTATAAAATTTCATAGTAACGTAGAAATTATGCCGGTTGGATTAAAAAAAGAAATCTTCTAATACTTATCATTTCAATGAAATATTTTTTCAATATTTTCAGTTATTTGTCTTTCAATCTAAAATATGACAGAGCACAACACAGTGCATACACGGGCATTCTGTTGGCGTACTATCGAATGTTGACTGGTGGCACTGTAAACTGGTATATTTATAGTACTAGTGAAATCGAAATTCTTTTGAAAGACAATCTCAAATTTATTTATTATAATTATATCAAAAACTATTTATAACGCACTATTTTTTGCACAATAATGAAAACAATAAATATTAGGTATAACATACTCATGACAGTTGAAAATATTTGAAAAAGGCTAAATGATGTTACGTCGTAACCTAGTCGGTTGAAATTGATAAGTTGGTGGATCAGTTCCACTCTTAGATGCGTTGTGGTCATATGGCAGATATGGCTGAGGAAGAAGTCCAAGAACTATCTATAGTTAAAAATGTCACCATTTTATAGGTGAAAATATTTATCACTATTTTTACCGGAATCTATTTTACACCTTTCATAAAAAGTTCTTTGACTTGTTGTTGCAAATTATATGTCTTCGTATATAAATTATTAATGCATTTCATAATAACATAATAAGTACAATTATTACAGAATAGCTAAAAAGTACTTGTCGTAACGGATGTTTTGTTGCGGATGCATACACTTGTACGGAAGCGTTGTTGAATTTTGACCCATTAAATGAACACGGTTTCTTCATTTATTGGAGATTCAGAAAACCTCATGAAGTAAATAAAGGCAAAGTCTTCAGATCTTTTTCTTAATCAACCACATTCATGATAAAACAAAGCTCAATGATTGTTTTAATTTTAAAAAAAAATCATCAAATCTAGCAAGCAATAATTTCGAAAATTCTGAATTAAAATATCTTTAATTGTATTAGTTCACTATTTGACGAACTGTGCACCTACTTACAAGTTCAGATAGGTTCTTAAAAAACAAAATCACGTGACACATTATAATTGAAGAGTAAAGCAATGAATGCAATAGAGAAGACTAAATCCTACAATTTTATCCTATCTGAGATAACAACAGATTCATTTTTAAATAAATACGTATAAATAATAAGTTACTGACAATCTTAAGAGGCTATTTCTGCAGTATGAAATGAATCTTTATATTTGCACGAGTGTGTTATTCGTTTATTGATTAAAGATACATTTGAAACTGTGAAACATAGTATTATATTTCACGCCAATAATTAAGTTATTTATATTTTTTATATGTCTGACTTCTGTGCAAGTTTTTTTTATTTAATAATAAGCAATAAGTTTGCCACGATACGAGGTACAATATAATGTTCATCGTGTATAAAAATGAGTCATAAAAAGTCTATTTCACGAATCTTCATTCTTTAGTTCTGACATTGGAGGTGCTTTACTGTTTACATAAAAAAAATGATTGGTATGGAAACTTAAAAACAAAACTCCGTTTTTCTATCAAGAATAAGTGCTATATTTATATAAAGAATGAACCAATTTAGCACTGAAGCATTAATGTATTTTTATACACCAGAATTATTTTAAATGATACATTCACCGATGGAATGTATAAATATATATTCATTTGTCATTGCTAAATATAAGTACGTTTATATCTTGGTAGCTTAATAAATTATATAATATATAATTACAGTAAAAAAATCGATTGAAAATCTGATTAAAATCTCCAATTTACTGTTCAGTTTATTATTTTTGAATTTATTTGCAAATTCAAATAAGCAGTTCTGATTAGGTTAAAAATATAGCGCCTATGGCACAGGAAGTATTAGAGGAAAAAGTATTTTGTCGTATTGCAACATTACGTAAAATATTATAGCATTTTAACACTAAAAATATTCACCTGTTACTGATTCGCACTTATCTTGAAAAATTGTTATAATCACGTAATATTCATTTGCAGAATTTTTCACAACTTGTCTATGAAGCGATTTTGTCATCTTTAATGAATGGCAATTAGAAATAATTGCGAATTGAAATAAAATTTCAACAGTTAAACAATGTCTGTATCGAAGGAACTTATTCTATTTTGATTGGTTGATTTTTGATTCGCACTGCAAGCTGGAAAAGATACCTTAGCTGAACTTAACACTATGGTGTAATAATAATGCATACAAAGTTTTACATTCCTTATTTGTTTTCTGCGCCTTCAGCCGATTGGATAACTACGGGTCCTTGAGCTGTGGTCTTCACAGGTTCGAATTCCGGTACGGAGAATTTTATAAATTTATTTTTCAAGTTTGTCAAATATAAGATTTTCAAAAATGCAGTGTTGATTTCTAGTCCTATCATGGCTACTCAACGTGGTTCAAAAACTGTGTTACAAGCAATCTGAGCAATTGAATAATGTCCGTAAGTTCATTGATAAAAAAAAAAATTGTACCAATAATAATATTCTTAGCATTCTTAACTTCTTAACGATGTGTGATATGAAATAGATGTTTTTTTTTGAAACTTCTAATTGAAAAGTGAAGAACCACAATATACGAAAAAAATTGGCAGGTAAAACCTGCATTATTAATAATAATCAATCGAAATCAAATTGATATTATTAACGGGTTCAGTGATTGATAAAAAAAACCTTGTTTGACTTTCTTTATGCGATGTATAAAAAATGATGCTAACGTCGATTGATTTATTTGCTTTAAATGTTTACTTGTACGCGCTACTGAAACCAATAAAATAAACACCATCGTTAGTTATAATAATTATTTTAATAAAGGTGTATGATAGGCGATGTGGATCTAGCGCACAGAATGAGTTATTATTCAATCATGGTAAAAGTATTTTGGAGAGCAACAAAAAAACAAGAATCTATAACAAGTAGATCTATCTATAAAGGAAGTGATGTGGTTTCCTCGTGCATCAGCAATTTATTTGCTTTATACAGGGCTGTGCTACCGTTATCGTATCGTAGAGAGACGGATTCAAATGTATAGTTCTGTCAATTCATCAATATATATTTTTATAAACGACCAAATAATAAGTCACTGAGCAATGGACAAAATCAGTAAAAAAAAATTGCTTAATCGTTTAAAATTCAAGAAGTTCAAACAATATTCTTCATCTGCATCCTTCAAAGCCGTGTGCTTTCAATTGACAAAAGAATTTTAAAGAAATACATTCATAAAAAGCCCTTTTAAATAATTCTCGTGTCTTAGTGAGGCTTACGTTCGTCTACTGCTGTAAATTGTCATCAAAACCTTTTTGAAAAGTATTAAATATAACATCGTATCATTTTCACCTTTATTTTATTCATTTATTTGGTTCAATTGACTATTTTTACTCCATAGTTAAACAAGATATTTATCACTTGGATAATTTATACACACTACAATTATTATTTGAAGTTAGAGTTTTAAATTTAAAATTATGATTTTTTCTGCTCAGGTTTTCGAGTAGAGAACCACTTGCCTTTGAAATAAAATTACAGTAGACTTTTAGTCGACCCTGCAGCCACAGTAATTAAAACACGTGTATTCAATTATGAATATTGATTGAAGGTATCTTGTAATTTGAATACATACAAAATGGCATTTTTACGTTTTTCTTGCAGTTGTTAAATGATTATCACTTTTCGCTGGAAAGGTATTATTTAAAACAAATAAAGATCTAGACTGGTTTTGCTATCGTGAAAATGATCAACTGAGCAACTGAGCATGGTCATATAGGTGTTTCGTGTTATATAATTAATATATATAGTATCATTTATGCGAAATTTATATTTGGCTATTTTAATGGAACTCCGTAAAATAAATGCCAATTCAACTAGTAAATGATCTTGTTTCGAAGCGAGTAAAGTGTTTTTTAATTTCCATCGAATTATAAGACTATATACAAATGGCCCACTATGCTTTAATTTCCAACAAAGTAATCGCTCACAATATGAATTGATTTTTTTTTTCACTAATTTTGTTAATTGGAGCATGCTCAATACGATTGTATTCGCTTCACATATAAAAACGAATAAAAAAATGAATGCGGTGTGAACGTTAAAATATACCATATTCCGGATTCACGCATCAATTTTAATGAATCATTCATTCTTTTAATATAACGATAAAAATGAGTGATGAATCTGATATAATTTCTTTCCACATTATTTTAAATGCGTATTTAACGAAACGTTTTAAAAATAAACGCTTTTAGTGTCACTTAATAAACAATGACACTGTGACAAGCAGGGTCGCACTTAAAATTCAAGACGAGAAAAATGGTGATTTTCTGATTTCTCATTATTTCATAGGTCAATTCACTCAGTGGTAAACAATGCAATTTGGGATTTTAGTTGCAAGTATAAGAATCAATGTAATTAAATAAAATAAAATAAATTCTCTACTAAAATAAAAAATAACATTAACCTATCAAATACAATACAATTGATTGATCATCTAGCACTTATTACACAACTTGTTGTTCACTTGCGCAAAGGTTATAGACATACAGAGTACAATTATCTTTCAATAGGTGGCACGTGTGTCGTAGCATATACAATCGGCAAAAGACAAACAGCAAACGTAAAACGGGAAATATCATCGATACCGATCAATGTTAGTGAAATTAAATCGAAATTATTTATCTAAAATATTGTGCATTCAAAATCACTTCAATAAAAACAAACACTCTATCCTTGAGTGGCATTGCAACGCTTACGGGTACCGGCTAGTATTTTATATATTCTAAAGTTTAGGTTTATTTAATATGCACAATTTCCACAATTCATGAAATAATGTTACTGATATGCGATAAAGTATAATAATTACATTTGTCCTGTAGTTGAAAGCTTCACTTTTAATATCGAGTGGGCCATAAAATACCCGAATGTAGTCCAGATTGAAATACTTGGCGTACAGGTGCGCATTTTTTCGCCGACAGTGACATTCGACGAGTGCACTTCTGTGGGCGGTCACACATACATAACCTCCGGCCTTTAACATTTACATTTAGGGCCACCGTACAACTATTATGTATACAAATTAAATGTTAATTCACAAATACCGAAATGGTTCCATTTGTTTCATTAGATAATGAATGACGCATTATATTAATAAAATTTTAATTTAATATGATTTTCTTCATACTCATTTTATTAGTAGGTTTGCTTTAGACGCCATGTAATCTTCGCAGTGGCTCTATTTAAGAAATAATGAATACTTATAAAAATTGTAATTCGATCATGACCAGTTTCACTAGGCGATGAAATGTTAACGATAATTTATGAAAATCAGCTGTAAATGATCCCTTGGCAAGCTTTTCAATAATCATTTTCCGAAATCAATTTTAGATAATACAATTTAGTGGTTTTATGATGATTTTAGAATGGTAGATTTTTTTATTGGGCCAAATTATTTGTCAGTAAAATTCTTTAATGCGTGTTTACTCATTTGTTTTCCAATTATTATCTTTTCTAGAGCCGATATATTTGTAAAGAAATCAGTTAAAACTGTTTAAAATTCTTTGTTGGCATGGTGAACATTTAAACCTGATCGGCGAAATCCAAACCTGAATACAAATTTGTAAATTCCTTTTGCGGTGAATATTAACAAAAAAGTGTTTTTTTTTACATTACTTTAAGCTAAAAGTGACACAGATTTCAATTGAAAATAGCTTTCTTTTTCGTCTTTCTAAATAATTGATGGTATCCGTTAAAAGATTTATCTTTTTTGTACGAAGTTCCATTGATAATATTTCAACATGAGATTAATATAAGTAATGACCAACCGTGCACATGTTTAAATCGATGTACAACATGAAATCTTTTGATACAAATGTAAATCGTTCGTTAGCATACTAACTGTTTCTCTATATTATCAGTGTACAAATAATAACAATTTAATTTTCAGTTTATGCCTTTCAATAAACAGATAAATTTTTGAATTATGTTATTGTCTGAAGTTTTTCAATTCGTATTCATCCTATTGTTACCCAATCCTGGAAATGTGGGCGATCAGCTTACTATTTATCCATTCTTAGTTCGATTTTTCTATCCACTAAATTACAGCTTGACAATATTTCAAATAAAAATAATTTGACACCAATGTAAAGCTCTTAGATTTGAAATTATGTTTTGTGTGTATTCGGTATTATTTATATTCATTTTCAAGTTATGTTATTTCCTATCGAGCTGTGACTTTTTTTTTGTCTGAACAAAAAAGTTTATTGGGTGTTAGTTTAATACTTCTGTTGAACGATGTGTATTTTTTTATCCCTATAAAGAATCTTTAATTAAGTAAGATAAAGAAAAAACATATTCGGATGATTTTTTTCAGTGCCATTAATTAAAATATTTTCTTTTCTCTATCGTGATATCAAAGAATTATAAAAAAAAAAATGATAGTGATAATCAAAAGTTATTTGTTAATATAATTTAAGCCTCACTTAACATTTATAACAGTCAAATAATTAGCAATTATTCTTTAGTGGTCAGATTTGTTTATGATTGTATCTTATTAAATATAAATGATAAATTAATATGTGTTATTTAATTTGGCATACAGATTAAAACCGCAAGATGTGCAGTTGTTTCAACATCATTCATTAATAAAAATAAACTTTTTTCAATACGAAAGTGTATAATTATTTAAACCTGTTGTTTTAATGACACAATACAGGGTAACCATAAACGACATATAACCTAATAAAAAAATGCAATATGTAAGAAGAGTAATTTTATATTCTCATGTTTATATAAAGAAAGTAGTCAAATAAATAATTAAAGATGCTTAACGGCAGTAGGCTATAAATATTAAGATACAATTCTGAAATAAAGAACAAAAACCGAAAGTAAAAGTAATTAAATATTTCGTAATTATTAAATATTATGTTGATTGCTCCTTTTGGAAGATTTCACTACTTCACCACTATTTTTTATCTTAATATTGAACAAAAAACGGAATGATTTATAGAAATATAAATTTCATGAAAACCCCTAAAGCTTGAATGCTGGCAAACTGGTTGAAGTAACTTTCTATATTTAACCATCGTTATTTTTTTTCTTTTTACGACCATACAAATATTTTTGACATTTAATGTTAATATTACTTCTGTCATATTAAATAATATACGCGCAGCTTATTATAACATCGGTGATATAGGAATATTTGTCAAGTATTTGTACATTTAAAAAAGATACAAACTTTTTTTTTTGAAACATGACATCAAATTAAATATGGTTGAGGGAAGAATTTTTACTTTATAAACAAAAACTAAAACTTATTAAACGAAGCATTTCATTAATTTTTTATTGCATTCATTTTTTTTTCAAATATATAACTGTAATAGACACTTTTACTAAAGATGTGAAGACTGCCAATCTTCTAAGTAAAAAAGTGTTATTTCATTAGATGAAACGGTATTTATTTAATGATATGATGTTTAATTATTAATTACTATATGATCTTTAGCAAAAAGATAAATAAGCTGTATTCATCTTTTTCATTATAGAACTGGTCCGAAGACTTATGTGATTTTTAATACAGACAGAGCTTCGCTATCTACCAATTACTATTACAATTCGTTTATAGTTAGTTACCCTATATTCTGGTAATTGTGGAAGCATAAGCTTGAAAAAAATATGTCAGTACAAGTGGTGACATATTGCTGATTATCGGAGATGCACCTTTTATGGAATTTGTGCTGGCAATAGACAGTCTTGCATCCATTTCTTCATTATATAACGTAATTGATAAATGAAAGTGCGGATGAGTACTGTTTTCCCGCTCACCTTAGCCATAACTTAAATGATCCCACAATAATATCGTGACCTGCACTTTTGTGTAAATATTTATTACAATGTATTACTCCGCGCGCCCTGGTGGCTAAGTGGAAATCATCACTAACATTTTAACTAAAAGCAATTAAATCCTTTAAAACCATTCATCACTTACGCAATTCCCTTTAAATCGTAGAATATTAATTGAAATATGGAAAAGTATAACTTTTAATTCCTCATTTGTTATGCAGTCGTTATTGATATCCACCAGAACCATGATGGTTTATAATACGAAATTTTACTGGAAAGCACTATTAATTCACTCACATGATTTATTGGGCACGATAATGTAGGCATTATATACATCTTTTGTGGTCGGTTTTTGATAGTTTTTGTGCGCATTTTTACCTATATTTGGTTCATCTTTATTGTCCTTTTTAAATCTGACGTTCCATTTACACCTATTTTTATTTCTCAACTGTATATTCTAGCTAATTACTGTATTATTAAAGATCATTTAAGATCGAGACTTAGAATGAAGACAACAATTATGTAGGTCAAAATCCTTACGAATACTGACTGTGGGTGCTCAGTCAACAAAAGTCTTCATTTGATTAATTTCAGTAATTAATATTCATAATGAGATATTAAACTTAAATAGTTTGCTTTTACTGATTTTCTAGTAGCTCGGAAATGACGCGTAGAAATTCTGCGGGAAGGTTGCGAGTACAATCTATACTTTACTTTCCTTAAAGATATTGCAAGTATTGGTTCGCTTGATGATATTTTCGTCGACCATACGGTGATACAACTAACAAACTTTTAATATGTGCTACTAAAAATATGGAATCTCAGTTGAATATCACTGCAAGTATGGGCAGTTGCCAGTTGCATTCAGAGTCTCAACCGATGCAATAAAGTAAAGTGAAGGGATAGGTCAACTGAACGAGATTAATTATTATGCCGCAACCAACAACATAATCGTGTGATAAAGCTTGCATCGCAGTGATATCTTATTTTTTTGCTAAATTTAACATCATATTGGAAAGTATTTGTTCGTTGAAAATAAAAAAGCGCTGAATATTTATGCGGTTATTGGTTTCAACATCAAGAATATTTGAACTATTCATCGTCCATTCATGAAAAAATATATTTCACTGAAATCTTAAAAGAGCTTTAGTTGGTTTATATTTAAATGTATTACTAATATTTTCCCATTCCAATGATTATAGAATGGATTTCAATATAGTGCGAGCGGTGTAATTTATTTGGGATCTTAAATAGTTAACCGTATTTTGCTTTGTAAATCAAGAATAGAAACGACTTTGAACTAGGTAACTTATATCCCTTTTTAATTAACAAAGTTTCAACAGTTATTTTGGCTATCATTTAAAATAAAATAGAACAATACTTTAATAAGATGAATCGTGATGTTAATTGGTTTTAACTAGAAATTATCAAATATTGCAAGAAAGTATGTAAGTAGGTATGGCCGGTACTCAAAAGATAATATGTCTTCAAATAATATGGTAGAATTGATGTGTGTTTTATGTCTACATTGCTTTGATATATTTTAAATATAATGTCATCTTTTTCTGACATTGGTGGATCGTTTTGGTTTTATCAAAAGTTATTGTGAGATTATCTTAATTTATATTAACAATTATTATCTCTACCCGCTTATATTTTAATTTGAGCTATATTAACTAGTTTTTATGATAATTTTCAATCCTTTTTCGTAGATATTGTCAAGTCAAAAGTCAAGCTGCGGATTAAAATGCTCATTTTAATGACGTTAGTAGAATCTTTGAAGTGGAATTCACACTATTACGCCATATGAATATTTCTTATTGAGTCATAATAATTTAAATTATCATAAATGTGTTTTTATTATTGTGTTACATATATATACACGCAGATATTCAGATTCAAACCTTGACGATGTGTTTAAAAATTCACAAATCTGTTAAAGATTTAATTTTGCCTCATTTAAATTTGTTTACGGTAATTATATATTTAACGGCTAGAAGATATTCTGCTTATGATTTTTTTATTTTCACTCAACTAGTTTGATAAAAAACGATGGGCTATTAAAATATTTTAGCTTTAAAGAGGAACTATTGTCATATTAAAAGTTAAATAACCCCTGTGTGACGTGGAACTGGGTGGATGAATTAATTCCTATCATATATTTTTGTATTCTTTTTATCAAATATTTTTTTTTGTGATGAAGACTCTTGGTGTACTTTGAAATCTAAGCAGCATACTTATGAGAATTCTTCTTTATAGTGGGATCCAAATAAATGGTGTACTTTATTACAAGAAAGATTGTGGAGCTCAAAGCCTAAAGAAGGTGGTTATAATAAAGCGAATGATGCTTATCTTAATTCTTAACTTTAGTTGCAGAGACATAGTGATGCACGTTTCAATGCGTCTACGTCTTGCTACCTCTATTGATTCGTCGAATCACAGATCCAGGCTGGCAAATCGACTGTCAATCAAACTTATCAAATATCGTACAACCTTATATAACACATATCGCAGTTTTAATTTAAATCAATTTTGAATTATTCACTTCTGTTTAATATAATGTGAGTTAATAATAGCTTACAAAGTAGTGTAAATAAGTACAATATGAGTAAATGTAAAACACTAAAAATCTTTAAATAAAGTTCCAATTATGATTTTTTTTTCAATAGAAATCGTTTATCTCTCTATACGCATGTTTTTTTTTTAATATTTCACATGAAAATTTCTTCCTAATTAAATTTAAAAAAAAAACACTGTTGGTATTCATTAGACAGTATGTCGACGGCACGCATAAACCATTCAATCGATCTCATGATACGTTTAAGCCAAAAAACTTTCTTGGCGATCTTTTTACCTCAGGGCACTGACAAAAACATAATTATATTTATTATATCTCTCGTACCACGTGCTTTTAACATTAATTTAATCACACATTATCGTAAATTATTATGGCTTTGTAGCCGTTGGGCAAGTGATATTGTAGCGACGATTATCGTCCGTGGACGATTCTCTGCGCAAAGTGGTTTATTAGTATTACAATAGTTTAAAGAATAAGCAAATATAAAAATAAAGCGACATATGTAGTACTCGTTCTGCTTAAAATATGGTAATACTTTAAATCGAACAGATCTCATTTGATCTTAATTCACTCATAAAAAAGTGTAGAATAATTACCACACATTCTTTATAATTTTATGGAATAATTCTGATCCTCTATAGTTTCACACTGAATAGAACGTGTAGGATCTTAAACATTTCTTTTTTATTGGCTGCCATTCCAACGTTTAACATGTCCTTCTCAGTATTATAAGCCTCGCAATGGAAACCAGTTCTGATCCCAACGTAGTATTTGAACAAGTACCATACGCTATATTTATATGATATTATAATGTAACTCCAATAAAAAATGGCAGATAGCAACATTCAATCATTTGTAGTGAAATTGACAGGCGAGAATTTTAAATTTACGTAAATATTAAATTCCATGTCTGTGGTCGAGTGTCAACGCCAATGAACTCGATTTCGGAACTCACGGAGACGAATCCTAGAATGAGCAGTTTCATTATTCTAACGGTTTCTTTTCGAAGGCATATATGCTGTGTTGTCAAAAATTCCCTCACACACCCATCCAATCCTTAAAACGGGGTAGCGAGGGCGATTTGATAGCCACTAGTCCTGGTATAACCCTATCTGTACAACTTACAGCCCCCCTCTATTTGAAAAGTAGAGGTTATAGGTGTGAGTAATAGGCAGGTCTCGTAGAATCACTTGTGTCGAGATAAATTTCATATGCATTGGGAGCGGACATGGTAAAAAATATACATTTAATGTCACTGTTTTGTCGCAGATTAATTTTTATTTTTTTAAATGTCAAATACTCAATGTTGATCTGGTAGTAAATTAAGTTTTAAAATGTCACTTAGATGAAATATTAATATCAAATACCAAAATAATGTATATTTTGACAAAATGAGATGGATTAAGGCGAGAAAAATCAATGGTTCTTGTAATCGAAGATTAATATGTTAATATAATTCAAGTTGAAATATAAAAATATATTTACATATTTAATGTATTTTCGTGAGCTTACATGACAGTTTAAGTTTATTTATATAGTGTCGTCAGTGTAACACATTTATGTCAAATCAATCAGTCAATAATGTCTATATTATTTTGATATTAAATATTTTATGTTATTAAAATGACTCACTGTTTCGTTGATAGATGTGCTTAAAAAACGTTTTTATTGATTATTTATAGCCAAATCTGTTAGTTTTAATTCACATCACCAATAAATCACGACGCACTATTTGGATAGATAAAGTAAATTATGCAAAACAGTAATCTAAACGATGAAATAACCAAATTCAAAACCATCATTAATCTAGTGATTGAGGTGATTTGCTTGGTTAGAATTTCATTATAATTAGTCATTCATAAAATTATTATGTCACGAAAAGTTAACATGACATTTTTAAGCACGCTTTTAAATAAATGGTTATATTGAACTGAATGAATATATACATTACTTAAACATTATCATAAATACTTTTACTTGTCAAATTGTAGAAAATATAATATTCATTACATTTATTTAATATTTTATGGATAAAATACAATTAAATAGTTTTTTTTGTTTATACAGTGTGAAAAGCGATTAATAATAGATTTTATTTACTTGATGTTCATCGCTTAGCACGTGTAAAATTAAATTGTTAAAACAAAGGGCTATTCGAATAGCTATCCGTTTCTTTGCGTCGATTTACTAATGTTAGTTGAAAGTTATAGCAATAAATTTCGAAAATAACAAGACCCATTCCTTACATTAATATTTCTTAAATTGAGGCACTTTACTAATATACATACAATGTAAGCTATAGTGCTGATTGGAAATTTTGAATTTTTAGTTACGCACATACTCGATATAATTTTGGTGGTACAGTGGAACCCCGATCTAACGTTCTCGCATTAATCGTTTTCCCGCGTGATTCCTTCAATTTATATAGTCCCTATGTAAAAAAGCCCCGCATTAATCGTTGCCTGATTTATCGTCTAAATTTGATGGTTCCGTCACAAATATTTTTCTAGAATTAAATGGCCTTTATTATAAATGTATATTAGAATCATTCTTAATAAACAAATCTTTTGGATTACATATATCTAGATTAAATTAAATATTTTATTCAATTAACAATACTATCAAGTCAATTGTGATTGTGTATTTTATGTCATTCCACCAAGTCCAAAAATATTATTATAGTTTTTTATAAATAACTATATTTTATTAATATTTCTTTTCATTGGATATTTTTTCTCAAATTCTGACTAAAATCTACCATAAATATCCTTTAATCATATGTAAATATAACTTTGACCTAATAAGAAAGTAAAACATAGCAATGCTCAGTAAAGAAAATTACCATGCACAAATTATTATTTCACAATATTAGCAAAGGCTCCCACTAATGATCATACGACACTTATTTCTCAAATAAGTCTTTCGCAAACAAGATATTATAAGATATAGTCTTTAAGAATGTGATGTATTACTTCAGTCAGTTAAATTAAATTACTATTTAAAAAACGATGGGTAAAAAATATCATTAATTATTCAACACAATAATTACACACTACTTAAATGGCAGATATTAATGGTTTCCGCTATGACTAATATTGATGCACTATTAATGAATCTTTCTTTTGTTAGTTTGCCTATTTTGCATAGTGTCTATTGTTCAGTACTAAAATATTGACTTAATTCTTTGAAGAATTCTTTTTTTCTATAGAACTTATTCTGAAAGCAGTTTATAGACTTAAGTCTTTTGAATGAATGAATACGTTTTTTCCAACCGCGAATGTTGAAATATGAATAAAAAATAAAAAGCAAAGGCTTATAAATATTTTTTATCGTGATTCCAAGCTTGCAATTAGTTACATCAAATAAAAGAAGAACAAATATATATTTTCGGCTTAAAATGTATAAAGAAAAATATTTCATAACGATTAAACTAAAATCTTGAACACTATTTTAAAAGTATGTACATTGTGTTATAAATAGTAGTTCCTAGATTGGTCCTGTTCGTTAATAGTGAAAATAGATTTTTTTCATTGAAATTTTGAATATACCTATAAATTATAGTTATTGTATTAAAGGTATTATGTTTCACGTAAACGAGTGGTTACGCACCTAGAATTCTTATGTTATAAAAATAATTAAGACTTTTAATGTTAAATATCATTCACTGATTTAACAATAGATTTGTGTCTAAATGAATTTAATATCTATGTTTGATCTGTTTCCACTCAATCTACCCGATCCTGACAACGCGACGAGAGTTAATTAAGTTTACACGTGTAGATTGAAAGATGCTAACTTATCACAATAATATTATAAAAAGCAAATGAACATATGAATGTATTTAGCCGTACGTTCTTAATTCAGTCGCTCATTATCCATTTTCAGTGAGCGAAAGGCAAAAGCAATCGAGGTTGAAAATGACAGGACGCTGGCGAATCGCTCTCTCTATATCCTATTTTCAGACTTCAATAAGAAAAGATAAAAGTCTCAAAGACAATCGATACCTTCGGAACCAACGTCATATATTGTTTGAAAAATATGGTGTATAGAGATATTCATTCAAAGATTCAAACTTTTCATTGCGCTACTGAATATAGTGGATGATCACTCGGCTACGGCAGCTGACACACTTATATAGAAGGCTGAATACACACTTGAAATGAAACAAATTTACTATTTTATTTTATAAGACACAAATATTCTTTAATTAAGGGTACCTACTGCATATTTTATGAATGAAATTTTCTGCTACTCGCCGAAAAGAAAACAAGCAAAACATGTGTATTGAAAAAAATGCTATTCACGTGGGAATTTTACATCTGTGGGATATTTCGATGTAACAGTAGATTTTTTTTTATATAATTGATTACTCGTGCAGATTTTGATGACCCAGATGCTAAATTTTTACATCTGTTATAATTTAGTCAGTAGTTTATTTGTGAAACATTTCCAGACTGATAAAAATTTTCAAAACGTCATACACGACTAAAAATTAGAAAATTGGTTATTTTGATTTTCATTCAGTGAACTTCAAAGAAAATTAAAATTTTCGCATTATTAAACGTAAAAAGATATCATTGTGGGAAAATACTCTATTCAAAGTGTTAATAACAAGCGATTGTAGTCATTATACACCACGTATATTTTAATTGTATTTGTTTTTTTGAATTATTAGAAATAAGCAGAAAAGTGAAGATGAAATGTATACCTGTAATATAATGAGATTTTTATTCAAATTTTATCGCGGTGATAAGGCAAAGCTTTTTATGGGTATTATTTATTGACAGCTAATAAATACATCATAAGTGTGTGTTGTATTTTTGTGAATTGCGCCATGTTATATATAATTGATTATTATTATTACACGGAGGTTTCTTTGGTGAATAAATATTCCGGTATTACACCGGCCGTGATGTCGATTGAACTTATTGGACGCCGTACAGCAATGAAAACTGGCAGAGTCTTCCGATACTAAATATGACATTAGATCGATGGTACACAATTGTCCGCGGAGAAGCACAAATCTCCGATCTTTCACGTAGTCATCAAAATAACCAGTCCCTCGTTGGGAAGTCACGCGTGGCAGCGTTGTGTTGTGACTGCCCGCTGTAACCGAAAAGCCCGGTCGACTTTCACCTCGCATGCGCCCCCGGCCCGCGATCGCTCGACTTGTACCACCGTAAGTCTGTGTGTGTGACGACGGCGAACTTTCACTCGACCGCTTGAACCCGCCAAAAGCAGAAGATACCGAACGGAAGAGGTGGAGGCTCGAGGCCGTACCCGCAAAGGCTCAAGCGACAGACGAGATGTTCTCACGGTAAGCCCGTCTGCATACTGCGGGCTGCTTCTCTGGAAGGGATGGACTGTGAACTACTTAAACCATGGGCGAACCGATCAACAGCATCAGTCGAACAGCTCTCGTCGCAGAGTAACCGGCCAGTGTTGCTCCGACAGAAACCATATCAGAGACCATGAGGATTTTTGTGGTAAGCTTCGCTGGCATTGGTGCCTCGAGCTCTTTGCAAACGGTCTCCTTACGGTCAATTCTGTTTCACCGCTTCGGGTGCTAAAGTTCAAAACCTACAGTGGGTTTCTGGCCACATTTTGTGAAGTGTCAAACAACTGTGTTTTATTTTGCGGATTTATTGATTCGAAGATTACTATTAATTAAAAAAAAATTAAAAGTTATTTTACTGAAATAAAATATAAGTTCATTCAGTAGTTGCTCATATTTCCTTGCAATCTGGAATCATTGCAACTATTTGAGTGCAAATTCGCTTAGTCCCAGATAAAATTTCAATATCTAGCCGAATACTGATACTATTATGTGCAAGTGTTGTCTATTAAAAGTATAAAATGTTCAAATCTTTGAAAACAATGCTTGTTCAACTCATAAATAAATCAACAGAATTGATTGTATAAAGATTTCAAATAGTTGCTTTAATTAAATTTACATGTTATCTCTTTAGTTATTTGTTTTCTACAGCGGAACAACTCGATGAATTTATCTGTTAACAGGTGTTAGCAGCCGTGATGATGGCGCAGGCGAGGCCTGAAGCCGGGTATAGTTACAATGCCCCGCGTCCCTCTGGAAGCTATGGCGCTCCCGGTGGTGGATTCGGCGGAGGTAGCGGCGGCGGCGGCGGCGGCGGTGGACTATCTCACGGAGGAGGTGGCGGCGGAGGAGGATTCGGCGGTGGACTCGGAGGCCTCGGAGGAGGATTAGGCGGAGGATTGAGCGGAGGAGGATTCAGCGGTGGACACGGAGGAAGCGGTGGGTTCAGCAGCGGAGGAGGAGGTGGCGGATTCAGCAGCGGCGGCGGTGGAGGATTTGGAGTAAGCGGAGGAGGAGGCGGCGGCGGTGGATTCGGAGGAGGATTCGGAGGTGGATTTGGAGGCGGATTCCAAACCCCAATCGTGCAAAAGCACATCTACGTCCATGTTCCCCCACCAGAGCCAGAAGAGCACAACATCCGCCCAATCCACACCCCTGGACCACCCCAAAAGCACTACAAAATCATCTTCATCAAGGCACCAGCACCCCCTGCACCAACCGCACCAATCATCCCTCTCCAAGCTCAAAATGAAGAAAAGACCCTTGTCTACGTTTTGGTCAAGAAACCCGAAGAACAACCAGAAATCACCATTCCCACAGCTGCCCCGACTCAACCCTCAAAACCAGAAGTATACTTCATCCGTTACAAGACCCAAAAAGAAAGCGGCGGTGGAATCGGAGGAGGAATCGGAGGTGGTCTCGGAGGTGGACTTGGAGGTGGACTCGGAGGTGGACTCGGAGGTGGACTCGGCGGTGGACTCGGAGGTGGACTCGGAGGTGGACTTGGAGGTGGTCTCGGAGGTGGGCTCGGAGGTGGGCATGGAGGCGGTCTCGGAGGTGGTCTCGGCGGTGGACTCGGCGGTGGACTCGGCGGTGGACTCGGCGGTGGACTCGGTGGAGGACATGGCGGTGGCATCGGAGGAGGAATCGGCGGTGGACTCGGTGACAGCTCTCACGGAGGTGGAATCGGAGGAGGACTCGGTGGAATCGGCGGAGGCAGTCATGGAGGAAGCATCGGAGGATCCGGCCCAAGTGGACCATCCTCGAACTACGGCCCACCCGGTCAGTCCGGCCCCTACTAGGAGCCTTCCTGGGAAGCGACCGTTACGGGTAACGCTCCCGACGATTCTCGTCGGAATCGTTTCATTTTTGACCATCGGGACTTTCGGATATTTCAAAGTCCCAACAAAATTTAAAGCATCGCCTTCGTCTTTTCACTCTTGTACATATTTTTCACTATTCAGTGTGCATATATTATTATTATTATTATTAATTAGTGTTAATATTATTTTTACGTATTTTGCAAGAAAACGGTGGCAATAAAATGCATTTCATAAAAAATGTACTTGCGTTATTAATTTTTATCACTGTTTATTTATTGCTAGCATTTGCGCCGGGCGAGTAGGTGACTTACTTTTTATATATTTTATTGCAAATTATTTGTTGCGCTTGCGATGATTTGTATTGCGATTGATTAATATTTCTTTTCCGATTGATATTATGTACAGCTTTTGCATAAAAAAAAAATATTATATTTGCGATAATCATTTGAGATAATCAGCTGCAATGGCTATAAATTGTCATTATAAATTCGTGAAAAGAAATATTAGTTCACTCAAACGAATTAAATACATCGCTAGCGTAAATTTGCAATATTAATTGACCCAAACCAAAAAGTCGCTGCCTACTTCTCCGATTCAAAGCTAAATTCTTCAATTGTTACATTCACACATATACATCCTCTAATCACAGACAACAGCTGCATTTTGTCTTCCAAAAAAGTAACTCATGGCTCATGAATAATTGAGATGAATGTTTTTTTTACTCAGCAACTTACGTGTAGAGAGCATTATAGAAAGTATTCTTAGAATTCGCAAAAAAATGCTCTTTGCGTGACTCATACTCGATTAGAATCACTAAGACGGATTTCGGCACTCTAGTATTGTCTTCTATACGTGTTCAATTATTTTAATTGCCAACTCGAAGTGATAAGCGGCAGTGAAAGTAAAAATAAATTAAATCTCATGACATGTCTTGATTAACATCTATTCCTGTAGCATAATTGCATTAAATTGAATAGGATTTTACTCGTGGATAGACAAATAAAACATGCGGATATTATTAAAACGCACAGCTAACATTTTATAATTGTAACATAGATTGCATTACTTCTTCTTCGTTCAATTAAGAAGTTCAATTTTAAAGATCAGCGTTCCTAAGAAAAGTGTTTATATTAATTACACAGTTTCACTCACCACAAAGTTTTGAAAAATCGCGCAATTAAATTATACAATGCATAACACTGTATTCAATTAATAATCGTGTTTTTCAATCAATAATCAGTTTTGAACAAAAATTCAAGCTCAACAAAAAAAAACAATATCAAAGGGGAAAAAATACATTAGTTTGATTACAAATTCAAAGTAGAAATATATTGAATACGAGTAATTTTATTATTTAGTTGAAAGTTTAGCTAAGTTTTTTTTGAAAAATATTGTCATATTAATAAAGAGATTTGAGATTTTAATAAAATATTACATTTTTTGTAGAACGAATACATAAAAATACGTAAAAATAGTTTAGTCATATAAAAACTCTAGTCATAGTGATAGTATTTATCATTTGATATAATCAAATAATGTATTCAATAGTATATAAGAAATATAAAATAATAAACATTTTTATAAAAAGGTAAGGTTTTCAGATCAGTTCATTTACGTGAAGCAGTAGGTATAACACTTACTGTGAGAATAAAATTCATGCCGCAAGATTTCACCAAAATTTGTATACCAACTTATTAAACGCCTTCCCATCCTCAATACAATAGAGACATTCTCATCGCTATTATGAGTTGTATAAAAATAATTGCAGTATAATTTCATTTTGAATGTGTAATATTCATTAGTTTGGAATAATCATATTTATATTTTCATCTGCCATAAATATTACGGTGACATATGAACAGAATAAAAGCGTGGGAAAACGAGTTGAAAAAAGAGTTAATTTTACAACTGTGTGTTTCTATCTTTAAATTATCTATTGTGAATCTCATACATTATAAATTTTATTCTGGCAAGAACGTTATATGTTGTAAAACTATTAGAAAGGTAGATATCTTTTTTAATAGAAAAAAACCGCTCAGAAATAAATTATAAATATAGTTTATACAAAAATTACGTAAATTAAAAAAAAAGTGGTTTTTACAATTTAAAATAAATCATCTCATATAAGATTTAATTCAAAATCTTGCGAAGTAAGTAACATTTCGTTGCCAAATCACTGGTGATTTTTTATTCCAAGCATTTACTCGAATGCTTGTGAAACATAAGTGAGTAAATATTTAACACAATCCATGTTGACATACTAACATAATTATAAAAATACGAAGTAACTTAAAAGTACTCGAAGATTGAAACTACGCATTACGAATCGATTTGGTAAAACATAAATCAGCGGTAAAAATTTAGTTTTCGTTGCATTGGTAATTTTTAGTTTTTAGTCATAATTTATGCTAAATCTTCTTATTCCCGGAACCAATTTTATTTAAAATCACGACGTAATAATAATTGGTATGTTAGTCAATCGACACATTGAAAAGGAAATCTGGGTTTTGAATTATTTACAACCTTTTTTCTCATACAATGTTTTAATAATACAATTAAGTTAATTTTAACATAGTAAAATAAATTCATTCGGCAAATGTTTACCCGCTTATCGAAACTAAATGAATATTTAACTCAAATCTTAAGTATTATTTGGAAAAGATAGAGATTAAAATTTTTCTAAAAAATATTTAAAAGATTTTCTTTACTCAATTATTTAATCACTTGCTATTTATCAATTCAATTGCAGCAAGAAAGAAAAAGATCTAGTATTTTTTATGTTTATTTGAATAGTTTTGAAAGTTGCATACAGCCAATTCTTTCATATTCAAGTACATACATATATGAAGAAGTTTGACATTTACAAATATAGACACCTATTCTACATACAAAAATGTGAGATTAAACTGCGATAAACATAATAGTCCGATAAATTCTATGGACTTCCTTTATTTTACGTGTTTTTTTATTGGCTAGCAATAATTGCATACCCTTTAACTTAGCAGCAATTGTAAATGCATAATTTATTATTTACAGAAAAATCTGTTTAACTGGTAAAATAATTTAAAAAAATACAATCAATTTCTCCAACACAGTAGTCTTAATGAAATATACATAATTTCATTTAAAGGCCACGTGTCATATGTCTAAAAGTACAGCGAATTAATTTTTGTTTCCAGTTGGTCCAACACTGAAAAGTTGCTCAAATGAGTATGTACATATGCACATATTATTATTTGGTGATGGAATGATTGTGCTTCCAACACGGGTATACAAAAATAAATCACTATTGGAAGGAATCAGTTAAATGTATTTTTTAGGTTTTCAGAAAAGGAATATATTAAGTATTAGTTTACATCTCAGCGTATGTGGAATAAAAGTACAAGTGAACTTCTAATTTTGTGAAAATATGGACATTGGTGACAAAAACAATAATATAAAAAGAAGAAAATACAGTTCGGTGAAAAAATTAGTTTTGGACTTCATTAAGCTATTTACACCGTGCTGATGTTTAGAACAAGTGTAACGTCAAAGTGCCTAAGATAGTGACATTATAAGTTATTCGAAGTTTACACAAATATTAGTGGAACTGCTAAAATTATCTAAATAGGACTTTGGTAAGATCTCAGTTCATTAAAGTATTTCAAACTATACTATTCATCTGATACAGTGACATCCTATGAGAGAAAATAATAAAAAAAATTTAACGGATAATTTAACGTCTTTATTGAATAGAGACAGTTTGTAAAAAAATACTTCCATAAAGTGCCACTCAGTAGTGAGGGTTACAGATTTAGTGTTGTAATTAAAATCAAAACCAACTGAGGCTTAAAAGCAATCTTTTTCTGACGTGAATTCTTCTATTAGAAATCTTTCAAAATAATAAGCTACGATCACAGACGATTTTGACGTTATGCTTACCATCAGGTGCATCATTGATCATCAAGTATTTAACAACGTTAAATGGATGAAAAATCAAGTCCTCTTTACCTATATCCCAAAAACTTTTATTGATCGCATTCGTCCGATGGCTGAATTTTCAAGAAATATAAAATATCCAAAACTTTAAAATGTTTTTTATTTGTATTAAGCGTTAATTAACCCTAACAAACATATACTTATTTCATCTTTGACATATTTGTCAGTGTTCAAGAGCAAAATTCGTTAATTTTTATGAAACAAATGAATAGTGATTAACCAAATACTGAAAAAAATATAATCAAATATTTGATAGACACTAGAAACATGTTTTGACACTTACAACCTTTTGTACTTGGCCTTGTTGTTTTTTAGTATACATACCCATTTACTCACATTATCTTCTGTAATTTATTGTAATTTGTGTGGATATTATAAATACACCAATACGATTATTTTAATTAAATAATACAACTTTTTTCTAACGCCAAGAAGATTTAAAAGTAAAATATCGCCCATGGGCGTAAAATTTTCGGGATTTTGCGTTATGAGTTGTTGATAAATTAAAAAAATCAACCTCCATCTTCTGGCTAAACATTCAAAAACTTGAAATTAGAATCCTCATAAAAATCACATTTCCACAAAAACATGCATTTAAAATTATTAAATCAGAATCTTTTTAATTTATCTAATAACTACTTTCACATGCACTCATTGTTTGTAAACTATATTTGTAACTATATTCAAACAATACGCAGTTAAATGGTTATTAAATTGACACATTTTCATAACTAGAATGATAACCTGACTTTGTGCTAGAAAAACGATGATAAATGAGTTAGAGCATTATAAAAATGGATACCTACATATGTACATAAATATATTTATGAAGTCCTGAGTAAACCAATAAATGCCACATAATATTATTGTGTGTTGATAAATTTCTACTATAAATTACACCAAAATTCAATGAATAATATTTACAAAAAAATGCGTTACAACACAGGCTTTTACGCAATGTAAAGTTTTTTAAGGTATTCTATTTGGTATATTGAATTTCGGTTTTTGAAAATGTTGTACATCTTGTTAATTGGTAATGATGCAGGAATACGCGTGTGTTATACTAAAGTGTATGCCGAACCAACATCATTTGCACTTTTTTGTTATTTTCATACAATGAGTCATGATTTGGCATAATAATCAATGCAACTTTCATTCCCCGTAAGCCCCTTCTCTTTTATCTTGTCCAAGCTATCTCTTTCCACTTTTGCCATCCCAACACATTGGATACGAATAAATAATGTGTGGTTATCACTCAAGAATATATTTACAGGGATACATTTATTTGTAAATGAAAGTAGCCAGAATTTCTTTATACAATATTTGCATAAAAGCAAGCTATATTTTAACCTATTTATTAAAATTAAATTAACTAATTAAAATAAACATGTATCTAGTTTTAGTAAAAATCAAATTTATCTCACCTCTAATGTTGAATAATTAAGTATTTACTAAATATTTATCTATTTTTAGGTAGTTAAAAAGACACACAGAGCTGTAATTGATGAGAAAAATGATATTTTAAATTGAAAATGGAATGCAGTGATTATTATATAATATTTTATTTTAAGATTGTATTTTTCGATGATTTATTTCGATATAATATACTACAAGATTAAATTTGTCAACGAATATTCTAGAATGTGAAAAGATTTAATTGTATTCTATTAACACAGAATATTGATCTTTTGAATATTTCACATAATTCATTTGTAAGAAATATCATACATCAATGAATAATAAAAAAGGTATGTAGGACTAATTATAAAATGAAAATTTTTAACACAGTCATCCATTATTTGACAAGCTACAGTTTAAAAGGTTTAACTGTAAATCTCAAAATTCTTAAGACCGGTAATGATTCTCAAAAGAACGAAATACTTCATTAAGATTCACTCAAAAGTTTTGTCTTGATGTGAGTAGTATTTAAAAAAAAAACAAAAAAAAAGTTTTTTATTCAACACATCAAAAATATTGTCAAGAGGAATAAACTTTTACAATAACTCTGCAAATTAAAATAAATATACACATAATCAATTTAAGCGATTAGAAAAAAAACTACGGCAAAACAATGGCTTTTTTTATTTGTATTTGATTCTATTCGATATTTGAATCGACTATACAAACTTTGTAGAACGGCCAATTTCGTTTCGATTCAATATCATATTTGCTTATTGCAATTTTTTCGCGCGTCAAAAAAATGTTTGTATTTAGAACCGAAATCGATTAAGTCTTAAGTAGAGTGTTTTGAAAACAGCTGTTCTTCCGGGTGCATATTACGTCATTTGCAAAAATACACTGAAATATTTTAAAATGCTTCTCCGCAAGCCGCAAGCTCGAGCCGCGAATGTCTGTTTACTTTCTCCAAAGAAAATTCACAGAGAATTTACTTACATGAGTATTGCAACTTTAAATCAGCCTATAAATGAATGTCCTAGCAGTGACATGCTTCATTCTTAAATACATTTTTTTGTATGCTAACTTTAATTCTTAGCGGAAAGGTATTAGGTATATTTAAATAAATAAATATAGCTCACTGTTTGATTCCACTTCCACATATATTCCATAATGGTCAAGAACGGATCCACTCATCAACACGTTTGTTGAAACGGATCGCGATGAGCGAAACCGGTCCTGGTCATTATAATCTTTTTTTTTTGAAATACGTACCTATTATTTAACATTTTACATGTCCCGTGTAATTAAAATATAAAAAAGATAACTTTTAGTTTAAATAATTAAAATTGTTAGAAGAAACTATGGAGGAGACGATGAATTAGATTTTGATTCTCAATTTGATTTTTATTATATTTACGATTACTTATTAATATTTCTTTTAAGTTCACCTAAGAATGTCTATAACAGATAATACAAAAATATGAAGACATTTTGTAAAATTCAATTTTCTGTTTTCTTAAAAGTAAACAAAGTTATTTTGCTTAGTGTCGGACATTCATTTCGCTTAGTATTTACCGAGCCCATAGTTATTATTTATTTATTATTTAATTTTTTGTTCAATTTTTTTATAAATATTATAAAATATCTCATGATACCTTATATGGCTACTTTAATACCAAAATTCTTTAGAAACCAAAAAATAGGCATGATCAATCAGTACATATTGCAAATTAAATACTATAAATAAAGTAGCTATTTCAGATTCCATTTCATATTCTATTGTGATCAAAATCAAAAGTCAAAAGAGATGGTTTGATTGATAATAGAAAATATTCATGGGCTGTTTAGCTGCTAATAGTCATTTTTTATTGTGTTACTCGCACCTTATAGGCTGTACACGGATATATGGCAAAGACGTATCATTAAAAAAAGAATGAGAACAATCTAATCGTCATCCGGCTAAAATATTGAGACATCGACGGAGATAATTTGAATCCTGGACAGTTTATCAATCAATTTGAATGGCGATTGCTTTTCAAAACTCGTTATTTATCTACCTACGGATCGGAGGAACTTTATCAGTTGTATTGTAAATCAATTACACCACGTACAGTTTTTTTCAAAAATTATTCCTGCAATGAAATAATACATTACTTGCATAACATGAATATACGAGTCGGAAAATTGTTGAGGGAGCAAATGATAGTTACACACAGTAAATTTAAATATTTTATTATTTATTTCCATCAAAAATATTAGCATCTGATTAAACAACTGTTGCAATAACGATCCGTTTTAAAAATATTCATTTTCATAGTATAGGTTTTTTTCTGATACGTACATATGTATATAGACTATATAGTATATGTATATTTTAAAATTTTCAACGGTAAAAATGAAAACAAAAAATATTCTTTTGGCGGTTCTTATTTCTTTAGATACTCTTCGTCCCAAAGATATCAGCACGGTGGATGGTATGAAGACTTTTAAGTAATCTTAGGAAAACGTATTTTTTACTACAAAGCTCTCAACAAAGATACATTTTAATTACAAAAAAAAAATGCTCGATCAACGCGATTATTTTCATCAGTAGGAAATGGTCGCGTTGAGCGAAACTGGCCCTGATCTTAAAATGGTTTTTTTAGCATTGACAGTAGAGACTCCAATTACTCGACATCTCAACTACTCGAGTATCGAGTAGTTAATTTTTAAAATACTCGAGAACTCGATATACTCGAGTAGTTTCATATCTACCAAAATATATATTATTAATTCGAAATCGTTGTATATTAATAGATGATTAATAAATAAAGAAGCTTTTTTAATTTCATAAATACATATATTTCAACAATAATAGAGAATTACACGACTCAAATTTTTGATTGGTTCGAAGTTTTGTTTTTGTAATTCCCGCAGTAGAAAAAACTCTCGACGATTATTCATAAAACAAGTATTACTCGAGTATTTTTAAAAATACTCGACTATCAAGTTCTTGAAAAACGGACGAGTATACTCGATACTCGAATTGGAGTCTCTAATTGACAGTGAACACCCGAAAAGTTATACAGCTTAATTATATTGCTTGCAAATATACATACACGACATAGATTTATTGACCAGATGATGCACTCGGTGGAGTTTTTTTCTTATTCTTATTGTTACAAGCCAGATAAGTGCAACCACCCTGTGTTACACGCACATCAATTTTCACCGATCAGGGAGACGAAAGTATTTTTTATCACAGTAAATAAATAACAAAAATTATGACGGCGAGCCATATTACTAGATTGCGCTTAGTCACAAAGCGTTGAAAAGAAGGATTGATTGTTTCACGGCACGTTGACAAGCATTCGAATATCCAAATTACATCGATGTTTTGAAATGCTAAAAGGTATTTTATTATTTTTATTTACCCAAAACGACCATTTTGTTAGTGAATAAAAAAATATTTGATAATTATAATAACATATATATTTATGGTATCACAAATTCATATTATAAATCTAAGTTCAGAATAAATTGATTTCGCGGGAAAATAAAATGCCTGAACGTCTATTAAGCATTTACGATTGATTTCAATCAGTAAATGAGAGAAAAGCGTTTCGATAATGTAAAGCCTTATTTTAAACTATATAAAGATTTGACGATTATCAATGTTATCTATATATTCATAATATATAAAAGCTTTTAGAGTTGTATTACATTCATTTAAGCAGGTCCAATTTAAGTGAAATATAAGGCCTGGCTAACAGGTCCAATCATGGCAGTATTTTTTTTTTATCTTAGACGGAAACAAAATACATACAAAAAAAATGTGAAAGCACATTTAAGAGGACTTTGTAAGAAAACATGAAAAAAATATGACAGTAGCGCATTCCTTCCTTTCTAAAATGTCATATTTAACCCTCTTAGCCCAGAAGCACCGATAAATCAACACTATTAAACTGTGGGAAAAGACCCATAGTATAAATACAAAACACGCTAGTATGCACGTATTTCTTTAATTTGTTGATGAAAAAGTTCTACAATCACTACTTGCCCAATAACGAATGATTTTCCGAAGATACGTTGACTTAAACCTTTCAAAGTCAATATTTCAGTCGCTTTTCATTTTTTTATATATATATTTTCAAAGATTAACCAAAAACTTATTCTGATACAATTTATCTAATTTATCTTAAAATGGAAATTAAAAGTAGAAACACAAAAATAAATTAGTTGCGTCTATTTTTTATTCCAATAAAACTTTCAAAAAAATATGTTATACCGGCGTTTTTTTATCAAGTTAAAAAGATAATTTTAGTGATTTTGTTTACAGCATTGTTTGTAAATTAATGCAAACATATTTTAAAACTGTTTTTATTATTGCAACATCATAAAATAACTTAACTTGACTATATTTACGCACTTATAATAAGTGAGCATTAAATAAAATATATATATTTTTTTTTATTGATTATGTCAGGACATTGAAGTAATTTTGACCTCACTATTATAGCGCATTAAAAAAATATTAATTTGTTAATTGAGTGGCATGCCATCATATTTGTAATATAATCAAATATAATTATTTATTAATCAGATTTCATAGTGCAAGATTATGGTCGAATTTTTTTCGAAGCGGGTTAATAAGGTCGGAAATAATTTTCTCACAACCTATGACCGCGATAGATAATTTCATGTGCAGCGATGATATTATAAAATTAGTGTTATGATCTCATACTTACACGATTCTTACTACTTATGGACAGTTTTTATACATAAGTATCACAATACTTATATCGAGTCTTAAATATATCAGGCCGACAATTTAATTTCATGATCTGTTGGAGTCGTTCATTAAAGTATGGATCGATTAAAATCAATCTTACACGTCTGCAAATAAAGAGTTGTTAGAATTTTAAGTGCTCTTTGTCATAGCAAATATAATTTTGAAAGCAAACTTAAATCAAATACAAATTTATCAATTTTACTAAGCTAAACAAAATACAGTTTAAAATTGCCAAAATCTCATGTATTTTGATGCGACTTAAAGTCAAATTTTTCGAATAATAAAATCAGTCATATATTGTTTGAATTGGCATTTACTTGGTAGAACTCCATTATAACACGGAGAAAAAAATACCAATGTATTTTAGTTCTACAGAAATTATTTTATATATTATTGATTACTGTATATATTTGGACATTGTTATTTTTTTCACCGTCTTAAATCAGTAATATTTTGATAAAATTACTTTCATGAAGCGTTCGTTGGTAATACTTGCAGCTGAATAGCTGAAATTGTATTTATTTAAAGATTCTTTAATTGATACACTATTCTCTCGAGACAGTTCCATTAAATATGCAAAGATTTGAGTTTGATTCGAGCAATTCGTATTTATTTTATCCGTAAATAAGAATTCGCAGTCACTCAAAGATTGCGATTTCGCTACTTACTGATAATTGTCACAAGGTAGACATGTTGCACTTCGAAACGGCGCTTCTCAATAGTATATGAATTTATTAGGGTCGCAAGTGGCAAATTACAACAGTATGTTCTACGCATAGTCGTGACCAAACTACTTTATTGAAATTCTGTTATAAACGGTGATAGTGTCTTCTATAATGCTGTACCGTACAAAACGGTGTAACTTTTGATATTAGTATACTTTCATTTCCTATAAACATGCAGTAAGAGTGAGGTCAGATAATCATTGTACAGGTCACGCTATAAGCGTATTTATATTAAAATATATGAAATCCCAGTAAATACATGTATACCGACACTATAAAATTCTAATACAAATACAGCTTCAATAGAATATTGTTACTAGTAATATCTATGGATAGTGACATTACAAAAATTTTATAAAGCTAAATGAAAATGATTATTTTTCTTTTCAACAGTTTTTATTATTACAAAAAACTTACTCAAACAATATTATTTACCCCATTGTTAATTAACAAAAAGATGAATATTTAGGTATATTGCTTAACCCTTATACGACCGCGTCGAAAAAAATAAACTCAGCTTCGTCTGATAACGCTTCATGTAACTAGCCCCAGGTTTTCAGCTTATTCTCGTTTTTTAAAAAAGAAAAAAAATTCTGTCATGTGTAAACATAATGCAACAAATTTTGGAGGTAAAATTTACTAATAAAATATGTAAGATTTCTCGTCTGTATTCGATTTAATAAACCATAAAAACTGCTTGGTTATTTTGGCTTATACCATCTTAAAAATTCTGTTCGTAAGGGTTAAGAATATAAGCCTCGTACAACAATTAGGATTTTTATTGGAAAATATTAAATTGCTCAAAGCATTTAAAATTCTTCCCAATTTGCTTATTCACAACTAAATTGAACTATTTTGCTTAATCTCGATTCAATAAAAGGAATTTTTTGATTATTAAAGTAAATGAAAAGCATTATTTGTAGGTTTTCAAAACCATATTTAGTCCCTAGCTTAAAATATAAGTTTCGTTCAAGAGTCAAAGAATTTTTCGCTTTATGTATGTCAACACTGCACTTTTTAAATCAAACAATCATTGACCGAAAGAAGATGGGCATCAAAATATTTTCATCGTGATAAAGTTAATTGGAAAGTTTTCATGAGAACTAGCGCTTGGTTCGATTCATCTCAATGGAAACAATTGCCTTAAACTCTTGGATTTATTTTTCTGTTATATAGTATCCGTTATTATTGGTGTGTTTCGTAGATTGTATCGTGAGACATTCAAATAATAGCAATTCGTGGCTCAACCGAAGATATTCTCGAGAGCACACTTAATTCGGTGCATAATAAATAACAATAATTTCCAAATAAAAAATTGAATTTAGATTGAGGTGAAAAGAAAAACTTCAAAAAATATAATAAATATCTCTAAAATTCATTTTGCAATAAATAATTAATAGTTAAGTTAAAAATAAAAAGACATTTCTTTTACTTATTCCATATATATTTTTTTTAGACCAGAACCGGTTTCGCTTAACGCGAGCATTTTCAGTTTATAGAAATGCTCGCGTTGATCGAGCATGGTCAGTTTTTATTATTTTTTAACTTCGTGTGATTCGTGTGATTCGTGTGACTTCGTCATTTTATTATTTTTTAAAAGTGCTTCTTTGTCGAGAACTTTGCAGAAAAAATAGCTTTTCCTTAGATCATAGCAGTAAATGATACTACTCACATATTACCTTTAAGGTGTTCACTGTCAATACTTGACGGAATGGCAATATAATAAAACATGTTTAGTTCTTATTCCACATTAAATTTATTAGATCAGGACCGGTATCGCTCATGGCGAGCATTTTCAACTGATTTGTGACTCACAAATTACTTTGCACTACGCATTGCATTTTTTTACGGATCCTTAAAGTAATGTTATGTTTGCCTTTGGGAATCTATCGTAGGCACGAAATATTTTCTCATAAAGTGCAACGACTGCATTGCCGATCGCTGATTTAATGCGTTACTCAACAATCGAATTATGGCACTGAGTACATTATTAAAATAGAGATGCGATGAAAGTGCAGTGAGCTTGGTAAGAGGTCGACGGGTCGTCTGCTATTCCATGTATAACCTCGTCCAGAAAAGCACGGAAGAAGATTTTAATTTCATTACATATAATAGGTTCCTGATTGGATATACAATTCTTATAAACATCGCAATGTATATAATATAAGCAGATTCGATTATTTTATCTATGATCCTCTGGGAGGAGTACAAGCTTATGATAAACAATCAGGGCTGTTGAGACGTTAAAAAAATAGGACTCCGACTACAGCATTTACCAAAACACGACTCCGACTCCAACATTGACCATAAACACGACTCCGACTCCGAATAAAAAAAGTTTAATATCGTCACTTTTTTTACCTGATTTTCCTATTTATGTGTATTCAATTAATTATCAACTAACCAATCTATCCAGTAGCCAATTTTGACAATTTTAATTACATGCAAAAAAAAAAGTTCAAACTTTTCAAAATTTCCGACTTTGGCTAAAACGCCGCGACGACTCCGACTCCGGCCAAAAAATCCCGACTCCACAGCCCTGTAAACAATGAAATAATTAGGTTAAAAAATAAAAAAAACCTTTTTTGTACTTATTCCATGTAATTTATTTAGATCAAGACCGGTTTCACTCATCGCGATTAGAAAGTGAAGTGATCGCGAAGTTAAATAATTACGATTTACCCTCTGGTTCCTGTAAGTTTTTAAATACGCCTATCTAATCTTATATCTTACTATGTGAATTATTTTTACATTGCAATATAATATAAGAAGAACTGAAAAGTGCTAAGATTGCTTTCGTATCCCTCTCGACTCCATCCCGTATTGTGATTATATGCATCATCTAATAACGCTGATCGTTATATGAATATAATAAATCGAGGCGGAGAAGTTATGTCCTTTACTTGAAGCATATTATCACGAAATAAATATGTTAGTCAACCTTAAATGTTAGTGAAAACGTCGTGCTAGATACGTTTTTTAAATATCATCTGACACCAAATTCATACATACAAAGAATATGAAAGAACAGAGTACATACTCACTTTAGTATATTTTAACGCCTGTGTTCTACTGAACATTTTAGAATCCAATTTAAATCTGTATTACTCTACTAAAACAGAAAAAAAAACTAGTAAAAAAGACAAAAGACATAAATAATTCCACACCACATCGAAGGCATTAGTATGTGTACGGGGACTTTACCAAAATACTCCATGTAAGGAAATGTGGCAAGCGGGTGTGAAACCTCGGCTTAAAAGTAAACCACCAATAGTGCAGCCTTGTGGTTTACTTTTACTTGCTATTTCTATTCTAATAATGTAGAATCCCGTTTACTTCTTATCTGATAAATCGATGATTTATCAGTAAATAACTGTATTTGTGGTAAACCTCTTTTAACATTTTTTAGAAATCTCGATTGCAGAAAATAAATGTCGTCATTTTTTGAGCCACTGGAGGAAAATACCATCAAATGTTCCTTTAAAGATGGTAGATAGTCAAATGTTTTATTCAATAAATTCTAGCAGCAATTCAATCGTGAAGATAGGATTTTAAAAAGATTTTTTCTATCTTTATTTTCATTCTTTTAAATACATGGAAATAATAAAAAACTCTAAAGCACGAAAAAAATATATTTGAAAGTCGTAGAATATAAGTAATGATGTCAAACTTAGATGAGTTTATCGAAAGTAACAAAATAAATAAGGATGTTATAAAGATATAAAGAATAAATTATAAGCTTAAAAAAAGTTATGTTTCTTTGTGACTAATAAATACTTTGCATAATGATTTCTACATAATAAACGTTTAGGAAAACTAAATAAACTAAGCCAAGATTAAAATTTCTTTATAACGGATATTCGACTAAACAATCACACAGTGTCGTTAAATTGATCCATGCACACAAATTGTTGTTAGTTAAAACTTGTAGATACAACCTTGTACATATATAATTTAATTGTCAGTCATCCTCGGTTACGCCACAGCTTCTCAGCTAAAAAATGGATCTCAGGAAATACCTCTAAGTATATTTTAACAGTCGATATTAAACGTTTCGCACTCATAATATAAATTGTCAGTGATGTTTTTGCTTGAGATTACTAGTTGCAATCATTTTAATCGCAGGTGCTAGTAATAATGATGGCACATTGAATGGCAGATTAGAAATAAATGTTATATGAAATGTCGCACCCATAACTAAACCACTACAATCCAAAATACGTCAAATAGAAAGTATATAATATTTAGACATTGATTTTTTTTGCGAAATGATTGCGATAAATATTGTTATTTTACATTTACAATTTTAGTGGTGGTAGTTTCAAAAAATTAAGTTTAATAATAATTATCATGCCATTCTTTATAGTATATGACTACTTTAAGATGTCGCATTTTAGCTATTGTGTTAAACACGGGTCATCAACCTGGTCCGGACCACCCACTAGTGGGCGATAAAGGTTTCCGTGGTGGGCGGTGGGAGATTTTTGCTTTTACCCCAAAATTTTTCAAAATCATGATAAAAAAATAAGTTGTCTTAAAATCACTGAAAGAAGAGACCTTCGTTGGTTTTTAATAAAAATTGAACCAGATATAAAATATTTAGTCTCACAGCATTAGAATGAAAGATCTCATGAGTGATTAAATTTGTTTTTTTTTCAATGTAGGTACACGCACTTTTTTGTTGAAATAAAATGTTGGTTATAAAAAACTTTTTTTTTCAAATCTCCTTAATTCCTTCCAGAATTTTTTTCAACCATATACTGGATTGAAATATACCGATGTTGGGGGGCGCTAAGGAAATTTTACCATGAAAAATATGCAAAAGTGGTCGGTAGGCATAAAAAGGTTGACGACTCCTGGTGTAAAATATCGAATGAAAGTACATTGTTCAAATATTCGGTATTTTAGTTTTAGGTGTGCGATATTATCGATATTTGTTTTATCAATCCCAAGATAAACATGACAAATATTACAACTGCTCAAAACAGGACAAAGCTGATTTGCAACAGCTGAAGATCGTTTTTGTTGAACACTTTTTACTTTCAGACTTGATATTAATTACAGATTTATTTCATTGTTTTATGCATATCGAAAGGCGGAACAAAGTAATTTGCTTATATAACATTTGTTATCAAACATTGAAGAACAACATTTGTATTTGTAATGATATTTTGACTATGTACTCTTTGATAATATATTTCAAATGCAATAGATCTTTTTCATTCAAAAGCCGTTCAAACTTATAAATAATTCACATTCAACTGACAAGATACATACGTAAGAAGAAAAAATCCAATTGAAAAGAGAAAATCTGTCAAAATTGTTTAGATAAGAAAAAAAATGGCCGTTAAGATACACTGAGTATAATTTAATCAGGTAAAGATTCTTTATTTCGATGATATTGTTTGTGATAGGGGTCACTTTCAATAGTAAAGTATCTGTTAACATCACTTTCCCTTGGTCCGTAGGCCATACTACGACGAATTTAAGTAAGGACAGATTATACAACAATATTCTCAAAAGCGATTTTAAAAATTTCCCAACGTTCAATATTTTTGGCTGCATATTATACTTTCATATTCGTTCATGATGAAAAGGCATTTTTCAAGATATTTTTATTTGAGTTGACCACTCATAAAATCCAACTGATATATTTTTATATGTGAGAAGATATAAAATTATTATTTACGTGGTCCTAATCCCCTGAAAAATCTCTTCGTGTTATTGCTGTTAGTATTTTCAGATAAGTGTTCGACCTGTATAAGATGGTAAAAATGGGGTAAGAAATACCATATAAATAGAATCTTGATAATTGGTCAGTGTAAAAAGCATGAGTGCGAAATTACTGTTTTATTTTAAATTAAGATAATTAACATTAATTCCAAATAATTTTGTCATGATGTAAACTATATTCGTTTGTTTTTTTATTCAATTTATTTTCATAGAACCAAAAAACAATAAATAAGCAAATCAGCCTATTTGGTGAATTAAGATGTGGTCTATTAAGCAACGTCACTTAATCCTTGTGTTGTGTCTCGTGTTTTAACTGTTTATCAATCTGATTAACCTTTTTCTTTCACTTTCAGGAGGATGGGCCGTGCTCAGTTATGAGTGGTCTCCAGATAGTTGGGATTTTGCCAAAACAATAACAAAATTGCACACAGAGTACGGAGTGGAGCCCTTCTTTAAAATATCAGTGGTTGCCAACCCCCAACAGCCATCCAACAACATCATCCAGATTGATGCTAGCGATCCAGGATTTCTACAAAACAGCTACCAATATACCAGCGTATAAATTTCTTACATACTTTAAATATTGCTTCTAGTTTCTATGTTTCTTTATTTTCTATGATTTACTAACACCAGACGTATTATTATTTTAACTTTTTAAGCTATATTTGGTATTACCACTATTTTTTTATGGCGCATTTTATTGAAATTTTATTTGTTTAAAATGTTATCATATATAGCTACTTCATTGTGGCTACGTTTAAATAATGATTTAATTTTTTTACTGCTTGGGCACGCCACACAATCGAGAAATAATATTTGAGGATATTTGGCACACGGGCCTTAAAAGGTTTGCCATCCCTGATCTACAACATCACTTTAATTTAAAATGTGTCATGAAAACAATAACACAAAAAAGACTTAATTCCGTTTTTTTAAACCTTTTTTGTCAAATAAAATATCAAACATTTAATGATAATTATTTTAAAAAGTTACATTTTAGCATTACTGAAATCAACTGAGGCGCTTTCAAGTAGGCTGGACTTAATCAATAACACAACAGTTTTTGATAAAAAGTTTTTCTTACTTATACCTAGATGTCAGTGTCAAAAAAGCACATTTCATTTCTCCTTCAAAACAATGGTAAACAATTATAATACCAGTCAAATGGCATCTGCGCTGTATTTTTTTATATTATCACTAAACCATTTGCTGCGTAATAATTATACTTGCATAAAGTTCATATTTATTAATGTGTAAAAAAAATTATCAAATAACATTGTGTATTTGTGTTAAATGGCGCAGCGTTGATGTGTTTTTTATTATTTTAAGTTTTCATATGGAACATGACTCTACCAATAGCAAGTTAATATTGTTTTCATCCAAGCGAATGTAAAATATATGTGCGTAGTCTTTCTATACTGCCTTTCTAAGCAAGAGGGCAGCAAGTGATTTGGACAAACTTTTGAGAAAAATGACTTAATATGTTATTTGAAGTTTTACTATTAAGAATAATTTATAAAAAGTGGTTGATGCGAAAATAAACTAATTTCTATGTAAACAAGTTGTAAGTTGTTCCATTAACAACCTCATTGCTAAGTATTTTAGCTATTATACTTGAGCACGATACATATCTTTTCAAAATATTTAACAATATTCATGGCACAATTTTAGAATTTTCGCAAGATACTGCCCTTTTCCTTGGTAGGGCAGTATAGACAGCATAATGTTTATGGATATTGTTAGTTCCCTGCTACTGCTCCCTCATTACAACAAAATCTTTTAACGATCTTTCTGAATGAACACTTTAGAGGTCTACGTGAAAATATATTTTTACTTTTGTATACAGTAATATGGACTTATTGATTTCCAGTTGGTGGAAGAATATAAAGCGTTACTCCGCGATGTTGCTATTATGATGGGTGCTGTTAGAGAAGATGCACGTATATTTTCTGATGACATGTTCGGTTACGAACAACGCATTGCATCTCGCATTCAATTAAATGAATCATACGAAATTGTTCCACTTCAAGAACTGTGGCTTTTTAAGGTAACTGTAACATGTATTTCTCATAATGCCTCTAATGCCCATAGGCGACAACTCCCCCTACAGTGTAATTTAAATATATATAGATAGATGACACCCTGAGAAGACAGAACTGCAATCATCATAATGACAAATATGATGAAGCAAGAATCTTAGACATTAACTATTAAAATAGTTCAGGTATCAATCAACCAATTACTAAGAAGATTGAAAGTCAATTCGTTCAATCGAAAAAATAGACAAAGGAGTAGAGGAAGGGTTATTATACTTAGGATCTTTATACATTGATTTTTACTATCAAAAAATATAAGAATAAAGAAGAATAGTTTTTCCAACGTAATTATGGTGAGTCCGAAAAAGTACTGGTAGCTGACTGTAATAAAACATTAAATTTAATCAACAAATGAAATTTAACAATTCAAAAAATACACTACGTTATCTTTCACCCACCAATAAAAGTAACAGAGTATTTTGGAATTGGTTAATTCCATGTAATTGTTAAATAATTTTCAACGCGCTGAAAAATTTGTCAAAGTGGAGTAAGCTAGTGTGCAGACTAAGCAGATAATATTCCATTTTAAGAATCCTTCCATCAAGCTAGAAAACAAATAAACATAAAAAAAATTGATGTACATCACTCTTTCTTCATTAATCATTCTTTTTCAACTTTATTTCATTGTTTCATGAATCTTGTTTTTATATTTGATTCACTTAAATTTTACTTCTATGGTTCTAAACTACATACCATTTTATTTACAAATTAATAATAACCAAACTGTAAATTTAAAAAAAAAAGCTCTGATATTATAGAGACATCTAGCTTTTTGTTGTAATATAAAGATTACAAATAGCAAGGAAATAAACATATGTTAGTATTCTAGTATTTATTTTTCTTATGTCTCATAGATGATATAAAAAATATTTTTATTCCATATTCATTCATGCATTATTATTATAATGAAGTCCAAAAACAATGTCATAGAGTAAAACTCATTTTTTAAAAGGTCCCAATATTGGAAATTCTAAAAGGAATCTTCAAGGATGAAAGCATTGGAGTCACCACAAAGGTCTTATTAAAGTCCCCAAAATATATTAAAAAACTGCCTGAGATGATTTCTGCAACTGAAACTGGGTAAATATGCAATCAAAAAACATTTATTATTTATTAATTAAAATAATAAGCATCCTACCAGTCCAATGCTTCTTTTGGTTATTGAAAATAAATCTTTATTCTTATAATATATGGAGCAGATGTTTTAATCATAATATGCTCTGCTTTCAGAATACTAAATAAATTTTTAATCTGGACTCTTGTCAGAGAATACCTTCCGTTTCTGGATGCAAAGTACAAAAACTTGATGGATCGCTATAATTCAGTATTACTAGGTAATATTTTATTTTAGTAATTATAAATTTGAAGACGATTCAAGATGGTAAAATGTTGCCAATTTTGATAGGAAGGTTTGTAAAGATACCTAGAAATATCTTCTTCTGTGATACATGCTAACTCGCAATATGGAAGGATTTTTAAGCTAACATGTGAAATATCGCAATGCAGTGTGTATGCATCAATAAACGAGTGTGATACTCTTTTACTTCTTTGAAAACCACAAATCATTTGACTGTCGACAATTCTGACAGAAATTCTATTATTGCAAAAATTGGAGGGATGTTTTATGCACCCTATATTTTCCATTGAGAAAGGCAGTATTCACAGTGTTAATCCCCTGGAGTGTTTATCAACCCCATTGTTCACCTGGTTTTTAGGATAAAACCCCCATCTCACCAACTGTAAATGAGATTATACAGAAAACACTAAGTACTTATAATGTTTGTTTATTTCTCCAGTATTTTATAAGTGATGTGATGGAAATTTAAAGGTAGTTGATGACCCATACTATCTGTAAATGTCCTTTTTGTGATCAAATGTTTTAACGAGAATAAAATTTCGTATTTTGTACGGTATATGTTGGAATAATTTCAGGTTCGGACCGGGATCGGGTAAGATGTTTGGAAATAAGCCTTGGGCTCGGACCGGGCCAGATCAGAAATTTTCAAGCCCAGGCCGGGTAGAGTTTTGAAATTTCAGCCCATGCAGACCTCTAATTTGTACTGATAGTGAAAATAACGCAACTTCCGCTGTAACGATTTTACTAGTTTTTCCGCCACGCGGAAAACTCCTTCACAGTTTTCTTGAAAGAAAAACCCCCATCTGTAAATGCAGGTTGAGTTAGGTGCTAAACAGCCTAAATTATCTATGAATCCACATCGCTAGAAGTTACGTCTCTACGATCTTAAGATAAAAAGTCCATTTGTTCTTTTGTTTGCTGCCGAAACATTTCGACAGCCGTAAATTTATTTACAAAAAAAGAAAACATGAAAAACCAATAATTATACAATGAAGCGCAACAATGCAAATTTAGCCTAACTTTCACGATGTCCGGCGCGATAGACCGTGTGCCATACGGAGGGAGGTTCTGACACGATTTTACAAATAAAAACAACAAGATTCTAGGCGAGGTGAGGTTATCCCGAGAAAACTCATAAAAGATCCTCTCTCCAACCTGCGATCGGATCCTGGACATCCGTCACCCCACTCGTGACCCCACTCTGACATCCAATCAAGCTTTCGAATTTATACCAGGAAACAATCACCAGGGCAAGAGTCCAATCTCCAACTTGGATTCCCGGAGTGACCCGCCAATTATAAGGAAATTAATACGACTCTAATTTGAACTACCCCTCCCAACAGATAGAGCTCGCAGCTACCGACGCGCAGTCTAGCGTACCGATATCGTAACACGTCACTAGTTAGCACTTAACCTAAACGATGATTCTATTACAACCACCAGAAATCATCGGAATAACACACAAACAGATTTAATAATGAAATTCACAGAAAACAGATATTAATAAGCAAACCAATATAAGTCAAGAGGTAGGTACTCACGTGTCCGGGACGAGTCCAGCTTGTAGGCGGCCCTACCCACTCTATTCAGTACTAACTAAGGATTTAGCCTTGCTGAGGATCCACCAAGTTTGATGGATAAAGCCTTAAGCTGATGCCGGCAGATATCTTCACCGCGTGGTAGGTAGGGCGCTTTTCTGGTTCTCGTCCAGGACACGAAACTCACGCACGACTTACTAGGTTTAAGGATTTTAGGAAAGAGGCCATGTTAGAATTTTCAAGTCTTCAAGCGGGTAGCTTTACCCCCTCTCTACTCGCCCGAATTCCTCCCCCCTCTGCAAGCATTTAAATGCACACCGCCATCTACCTCCAGAATGGGGGTGGTGAAGTTTGCCTGCGAATTTTGAATTTTTATTTTTCCTTCCGGACTTCAGGTGCTTGAATATCCGTGGCGATTTGTTGTCGTTACAATAGTAGTATTTTTAGCGTTCACCTGTTTTTTCCTGTTTTTGTTTATAGGACACCAACATGTGGGCAAATCTCGCTGGGAGTTCTGCACATCATTACTATATAGAAAAACTCCTCTGGCAGTATACAGTTTACTAGAGAGTAAAAAACCAAGAGCTTTAGATCCTCAAATAGATTCAAGAAAACAAGCAATCAATAATATGCTTTGGACAATAAAAGCTGTGTCAAAAAACAGGATAAAAAACATCAAATGGATGTCGAGAGCATTTAAGGCAATTTTAATTGATAAGGTATGTTTTCCATAATATTAGCAAAAATATATGCAATAAATTTATTGCAAGAAAAATAGAATTTAGATTTACTTGATTAGCATCATTTAGGGTTGAGTTATTGTAAAATTATTAGTAACAATATGAGCATTTAGTTTGAACTAGTAATATTATACCACATTTGGCAGTGCCGCCGGTCAAAATTAGCTCAATACTCGCACTGTCTCAATCTGTGCATTATGCACATATGCACTATACGCCTGTAACGCTTTACAATGCAAAAAAACATTTATATTCTGATAGGAGTGAGGATGCTTTGTGTAAGTAGTTTTAATTTTAATTGTCTATCATATTTTTGTAGATTGATAAAATAACAACGCAAGCTGGAGTATCAAAAGATTTTGTTTCTTTAGAGTACACAAAAAGATATTACTCTGACTTGAATGTTTTGAAATACAATTTTATTGAGAATGTTCAAAATGTTTATCATTTTTCAAATAAAGAGAAACAAAAAAGCTATAATTCAAAGCAGTTAGAAGAGAGGTGAGAATCAATTTGAAGTGTTTACTAAACCTTAAAAAAGATATTAACAATATATATATCTATATAATATTAAGGTGATCATCCTTCCTCCTTTTTTGAGCTATGTCCTCCTACATATCCGCCTTTTCGATATTTGAAGACTTATCTGTAAATATCCCTATTCGGTCGTTTCCGAGGCTAGCTGATTTTTTGCATGCAGAGAAGTAGTTTTTGCTCTCGTGGATCCCGTACTCACACGGTGGCTTCATTGGGCATACGCAACTAAAAAAAAAAAACAATATCCAATATTTACGCTTCGAAATTTCTAGACTAGTTGGTAAGGAAAACATGCAAAATATAGATTCATGATTAAAAAAAAATCTATGTTATTCGACATATTATGTCAGTCATTTTAAAAATTATATAAATTTTTTGAGAACTTTATCTCTATCTAAAAGTGGGTTGGAGAAGAAAAGGTTGGCAGCCCCTGTCCATAAAAATTCCAAATTTCGAGGTTTACAATTATACACAATCTTGTGATGATGGAAATATCGCTACCTTTATTGCTTTTCGGATGTAAAAAAGTTGGCAACCCATGTCCAAAAACACTGATTTAATTATTTATAAGGTTTTTATAAACGAAAAGAACCTCAATTCTAATATTTTTTGAAATCGGTGTAGAAGTTTTAAAGTTGGTGTTAAAGTGAATTGATGGTATTCAAAATAATTGTGCAATACAATCCTATTAGTAGACTCAAGCAGTGATTATTTATACACTACATTGTTCACTTATTTCTATACATACTGTGATTAAAAACGCAATTGTAATAATATATATTCAAAATTCGAATACTATTTAATTCAAATGATTTCTTTGACATATTAATGTTTCAGGTTACTTCCACTTGTTCTCAATACCAGAAAAGTTTTATATATTGATTCTCATAACGTTATTATCATACCACGAGTTTTCATAAGTCACCGATACTTCCATCCAGAATATCCGAGGTGAGATGATTAATTCATTTTATGTCAAAGAGATTATGACAACAATTCAAAATGAATACCTAGCTCATCCGCACTCTGTTACTTGATGATTTATGCCCCATTCATTGATCACTCAATATTACTACCACACCAAATGCATTTTTCGTTGTGACATCATGATATACTAAACCAAATACATGTGTCAAAAATATTTTTTTGTTTACTATTGAGAGCCCCAACATTTGGAGACACCAAGAGCCCTTTTGGGTAATCCACCACTGAGTGCAGAAAATGTTAATTTAATTTTTATTCATTTTTATAGGGCAATCAACTTCGGCAGACTCGGTGTTAAAATAAGTAATGCCATCTCAAAAGTTTTGATTAAACAAGGCTCCTTTTATTACATAGAGAATGTTATTGAATCAGACATCAAAAACTTATCTCAACGTGGACTCAAAACAGAATATTATGCACGTTCCTTCTACAACTTCTTGAATTGTTTACAAGGGTAAGTATTGTTGAGTATTGTTAAGTATTGTCTTAAATTATTTCGGCTCATTTTAAGTTGTACCTACCTCATTCAATAATTATTATTGTTGTAAATTTTATCTGTCTACGAATTATCAATCTACGTGCAATCCATACAAAAGGTTAAACTAAAAATGATATGGATGATTGAAATCATTTTCAACACAGAATCTATGATTTAATATTTGAACTTGATGAGTCCAGCGGTTTTATCTATACATTGTCTATAGAAAAAATGGTTCTTCTGTCATTAGTCAATCTTGTTGTATAAAGGATTTCTTAGAAGTCGGGCGGTAGATGTGATCAATGTGACCATTTTGCTCGGTACTGAAGCGTATAATATAATCTGTAACATAACCAATTTTAATTTTCTAGCGGTATAGTAAGAAACGAAAGCAAAACAACTAGCTATTTGTTTCTTGAAGAATTTTTAGGTGTTTCAATAGCACTGGATGCAATGGAATGGCAGTTGTATGTGAATGACTCTCATCAGCATATCCCAGGACTTGACGCTTTTGAAGAAGTAACCTTGTTTCTTCTTAGCTTTGCTCAGGTAAACATTATAGACCATTTAAAACCATATTCTACACTTTTGCACGCAACTTTTGAAGTGATGAAAATTTACGAACAAGGAATAATACGATTACAATGGAATCATTTTAAGCAATTTGACTGACACTGTACTAAATGCGACATAGAAGGGGCATAGCGAGAGCGACTAGGTAACCACTTGTTGTGTCCTAGCTATATCCTACTGCTCTTTCTATACCTAATGTCATTGAATTAAAGTGAGGTGGAGCGATTGAGTGACTAGCAGTTCTAGTAGAAAAATGTTGGGATTCCTCCATTAGGAAACCATATGCTCTCCGTGTTGGGAGCGGGCATGAATAAAAAAAAAAAGGAATTAAAATGATGTCGAAGAAAGACAAAATGTCAACAAATACAAACAAATATTTTTCTTTGATTTTCTTTTAAAATACCTTCCTTAAATAATAAAAAAACATCTACTTACTTACAATCTGTTCAATATTTGTTTTATTTTTGCAGGATCAATGCTCGTTGTCATATGCTACAACTGAAACTCAGAATTTTCAGTTCAGTAGAAAATACTTGTAAGTACACTTTTCGTTTCAAAAATAAATTATTATAACTCAATGAAACTGTCATGTCAACTCTTTTTAAATGATATATTTCGCGCCTGCAAAAGTCCCAAGTACCAAGTCATTGTTTCACGTAATTACTTACAGTAATTAAAATTTTAATAGTGGGTTTGATCAATGAGGTATTTTTCTGAACAAATTATATTATTATTTTTAATTAATGTACATTATAATAATTTTTAAACGTACAATAACAAGTGTATTTTTTATTTCAAACAGATTCCAAACAATTTGGCTACATGAAAGACGTTTCTCAGAAAATTTGAAATGTCCCCAAATCTATAAAAAGCAGTGCAGTAATCCCATTTGAGCCAAAAAAACACCAAAAAGATCAGCAGGAATTTTATTTATATCTTTTTCTAATTACACTTTTTATCACCGAATATTATAAAACTGTCAATTAGTAAATTATAACAATAAAGAAATGTTACGAGAGCTTATCTCATAATACTAGGGATTGTTAAGTGAGAGTATTTATGGATTTCTAAAAATAAATAGCTATGAATACTCATTTACTGTATTGAATTTGAATGCATTTAATTAATATATTGATCATAAAGATTGTAAACAATAATAGTCTTACTGATTTGTTAATATAAAAAGGTCACAAAACTAATGTCTAATAACAGATAACCTAAATAAGTCACTCACTCATTATTTCCTTTGTATGTTTTTTCTTAAATTCTTGTCATAGATATTTAGGTATACATTTAAGACACACTTTTTTACTGTATTATTTATTATAAGTTTAGAAGCATTCTGTTTATTTGATGAAATAGTGCACTGTCAAATGGTTGTTTAGTTTGGGTTTTTTGTGGTGTGTTGCTAATTTCTTTTTTTTTTGTATACTTAACTACTGTTATGCGATTTTTATAACTATATACACTTAATTACCGCTTTATATACTTTTTAATATCATTGATTCACATTGTACTTAATATGTTGATTTCACTGATAAGAAACGAAAAATTAAAGTAAGTTACTACTACTGTTAGCATAATACTCATAAAATGCCTTGCAAACATATTAAATACCATAAACCCTCTACTTTCAAGTGAAATTATAGTTTACCAAATAATCCCAAAAAAATTAGCAATAATTCTATCAGCAATATCCCTTGTTGACTTTTCAATATGTGGAAATGATCGTCAAAGCTAAGAATGGTCATAAAAATATTAAAACAATATGTACTCTGCAAGCTGAGAATATTTGTCGATTGTCTTTTGTTGCTTTTTTTTATCTAGTTCTAGTAAATTATTATTTAGTTAATTAATCTCTATGAAAATATATAATTAATTGTAATGAAAAAATAAAAAATAAAATTTTAGTGTAAGTAATACAATAATTTATACCAATAGTTTATAAAAACTTTTTAAGTATAATGTAATTAAATTTTATCGATATTAATTACTTATGAAATACTTTTTTCAGTTTCTTCCTTTTCCCTTTTACCTTTGTCATTCCCTTTTCATGTAAATTCCTCGAAAGTAACACAAATTTGTCAGTCAGCGTTGTCATTTGTTAACTAAACATAAATTTAAAAAAATCTTGAATGTAGCCTTACCGTTACAGTAGAATAAATGCATTCTTCTAATATGAAAAGGTCCCCTGCTCTTAGATAAAAAAAAACCTATTATCATCTTAAATACTTGATAATATCTAAAGGTGTTTTATAACTAGGTATTCAAAATTGAAAAAAAAAGTTCCTAAACGTGTCTTAGAATAATCTTTTGAAGTATAATATATTGATAACCCACAACGCTATCTGTAGTCCATAAACTCTATGTTAAGAGTATACGTTTAAAAAATATATATAATTCTACGTTATTCCTCCAAATCGTCATGATTTATGGAGAGTTACGGGTGTGATAGTTTTGTGAGGTGGAACAAATATTGCTCATTCAAAAGAGTTGTTTATTACTTGACATTCTCTTATTTTTTGTAAAGTGGTAAAATAGTTGAATTATTTTATGCTGAATTTAAATGAAATAATGTTTAATAAAGTAGGACACATCACTCAAATAATATTTCTTCTGTGATGAATGCCTATATTTGAGACTGGAAGCAATAGCATCTCAAACTGCAGTCTTAACTGGTAATGGGTAATGCCAATCACTTTTAATCAGGTTTTTTTTTGTATCTTTCACTCACTGGTATCAGTAATATTATGTATCAATATTAATAGGGATTCGTCTGTAAATGATTTCACAAGACTAAAGTTATTTTAAATACCCATTTCTCCATTGTCAGATCGAGTCATGAAATTTTTTAAGCCAGTGATAGAGATCTGCACGGGCTCGTGTAAGCCCACGGGCCGTGTAACAAAGGTTTAATCTCGGACCCGGGCCGGGCTCGGCCCTGGGTACACAAAAAATAAAACATAAATCTGATTATTCCGGATGTATACGCCGTTATTGTATATCTAAATTACATACATATTATAATTTGATGAGTTGATATTAACTTATTTTAATTTTTGTTGTAAAGTTGAAAAGTTGATAAAACTGTTGGGCTCGGGTCGGGTTCGGGTAAGATGTTCGGGAATGAGCCTCGGGCTCGAGCTCGAAGACGCAATATTTCAATGTCTTTTTCTACTTAACTAATTCTCAAAAAACTAGCTGTTTTTGTGGCATTAGAGTTTTACAACCCCCCTCCCCATCTTCTTTCTCACAAATCACCATCTTTTAAGCGCCTCAATCATGTTGTGATATCAAATTTGGTCAAATCCATTTGTTGACATACAGAGAAAGTGAGATATTTTCATTACTTTTTCCTCATAAGTTTGTGTTTACTAGCAATATTCTTAAAATTTGTTTTAAATTAAAGAATTACAGATAATGTGTAAAAATGGAAAATTTTTCATGTGATGAATAAAGGTCTCAAAGGTTTAATCAAAACTGCCAGTTAAAAAAATCAATTTTGGAATGGACAATTTAAAAAATTACCTCCTGATTATATGCACAAGCAGCATTAATCTATCTATGAAAAAAGAAGAAGAATAATCTTTTCACCTTTTTCTTATGTACTGCAATAGTTTTTATATCATTATGATTTGTCACTTTGTCAATTGATTATTAGTATATTTTAAAGTTGCTAGATGCTCGTAGATATAATTATTTTTTATTATTTCGTTCAGTGTGTGTGTCTCATTATTCATTGATCCCATTGTGTGGGGGATTGTTATAATATCATAGAAATCAAAATAAGAGCTTTGTATTTAGGTTTTCTTTTGTTTGAATAAAATTCAATATTTTAATTGTCATAGTTGTTTTAATGTCTTTTAATATAATCCATTCAACTTTTTAACAACATTCTTGTCAGGTGTAAAACATTCATGGTGTTATATTTACATGATATCTTTATTTTTTTATAGATATAGTATGTTACACAGTGAGGAATTCCTTTCTTTTGTGAATATAGGTGTTTTTATTGAACCTGGAAATATTTATATTGACGATCAAACCATGTGATGTTTCAACAAACGAGACTTATCTAGATATTTAGTATTTTTCGTTTTGCGATCTATTCATGTTTCACTAGTCACACTGTTGTAAAGAAAGACATTTATCAATTACTTTAGACTGACGCATTTTTTCAACTAATATTGCAGTCGCGCCATTTCACAACCTCATTTTTTTCAAGATCAATCATTATTAAATAAAAAAAGTATTAGGAATCGGACATAATATCTAAATATAAAGCCCTGCTTTATATTTATGCGTATAGTATTAGTTAAAAAAGAAATTTCAGGAGCAAAGAAAGATAGATGTTTAAGCTCATTTTTCATTTATTCTACACAGAATTACAATAATAACAAAATTTGCAATATTCAAGTAATAGCAATGATACACAGGTGTATGTATTATTTTTTTCTATGTCTCCAATACTATTTAGTACAGTCTTGTGATAAGTGTCGTCTGCAAAATTCATCAGCATTATCAATATGTAAGAAGTGAAAGATTTTTACATGTTCATAGCTAAGAAAACAAGATAGTTTTAATATTTTATGTACATTATAAATATGTCTCGAAATAAAAACATTTAATAATTCAAATACGCGCAACTTGTTTTAATGGTACACATAGTGGATTTATAACACCAATTTAATTGGTAATCAGAGAGGGACGGTTCGCATGGAGACAGTTTATGAAGAATGAAGCGGCAAACCTAATTCTATGAGTACCATTTGTAAGCATTATCCTACACTCAGATTGTGAAATACAAGTGAAAACAATAAACACAAAACTGTATCTACTGTGGATATAAATTGACCTTTTTGTTAATAATCGTTTCCGACTAAAATGTCTTTCAAATATCACCCAAGTGAATGTCGTCTGCTGTTATCGAGTAAGTTTGAATCGGGGTAATATTTAATATCTTTTAATCGGATCATCAATAACTGTGTACAATTATTGAACACTTACTATTCTTCATAAATTCAACAGCAAATATATTTGATTGAATTATTCATCAAGAATGTAAGCATATAATATATTATGAAGTACTATTGATTGAAATTGATGATTGAAAACATGAACTTTGCACAATTTATTTTCTATATGTAAAAGAATTATTGTTAATTATTATTTTACTCCTTGGTAAAATTCTAAAGTCGTTTTTTATATACTTTAGCTATATCTGAAGGCATAATTATTGTAGAAAATTTCTTCATAATATGCAGATACTTAGATGAAAATACTACAAATAAATTTTCGATAGAAATTTCGATAAAATATGCTGCCATAAAGCATAGCAACTTGAATTGTGATGAGAAAGCATTTACAAATTCTCAGTATGCGTCAACATGTCTGAGATATAAGAAGAAAGCTTTTAGACTATGGCTCTGCAAAGAAGTGGCGATCCCAAAATTCATGCATTACGTTGTGAATAATAAATGTTGAAGTAATAAGAGTATTTCTTACTGAAAATAAATTTCGACTGACACTTTAGGTTTGTTTTCTAAAGGAATCTAACAAAAAATGAAAAAACCTCTCAGAATATATGAATTTTCACATTCAGATAGCCAGTACGTATTGGTTATTCAGTACATACAATCATAAATCATTCATAGTATTTTTAAACGTCAAACATATATTATTATGACATGTATCTATATAAAAGATACAAACATCAATTATCATAATTTATAAATTAGACAGGGGGAAGTTAGTACTATTCCAGAAAGTTAGTGAAACAAAGTAACAACAAAAACTGAGATAGGAATGTCTTATATTATATTCAACATTTATAAAATATATTTTAAATATTAACAAACATGACTAGACACAAATTTAAATATGTATTATGATTTCATTTTGTCAATCATAGATTGCTGTTACACATCTCGCATCGGAGAGTCTGATAAATATTTTAAAGCCTCTAATTTCAGAAAACATTTTTATAGACAATTTATTATTTTCACAGAAACAATGTTACGGACAAATACAAATTTAAACATTATTTACTTTACAGAGATCTCATGATACATATGAAAGAACAGATATTATTAAAAAAATAAAAACTTGCTGAAAATAATTAATATTAAAAAAAAATCTAAATCAAACATAATATTCCATTATTACTGGTCAATACGCTATTAATCCTATGGTTTGAGGAAAGGTCTCAACATTAAACTTCTTCATAAATTTTAATATATTGAATAATATTCAAGGAATAGTTCCCCTTCAATCAACAATCATTTAAATTTATTATAGTGCATACATACCTACACTTTGGAGATAGTAATAAATATGTGATAAAAATTGAAACAATTGTGCTATCAGACATGTAATTTACAGTCGCTGTGACATGCTGACAAAAATATATTTTTAAAGAAGTTCCTATATCATTGTAGCATGTGTATATATTAAATATATATATTTATGGTTTAATATAATTTTATAAGTAGGTAAAAAACAATAAGAAAATGTATTTATCATAATGTACTTTAACAATAGCATAAATTAATGTTTATTTCATAAAAATATAAAATGCATTTTGAAATATTTGGTGGTGATTAACGCAACGCTTTGAAAGAGCAGTGGTATAATGAAAAAAGTATTAAATTAAACTTTTCACATGGGAATGGACGAAGATTATTTCAAAACCAAATCATATGCCATTCCAACCAGATTCTATTGGCTTTTGCAAACTTTATCAATATATTGTTATGTACGTACAGTCTATGACTTTGATGAAATGTCGGTTGTTCGTGTCAGTTGATGCCGTCCTGCTCTCTGAAATTTTCTTCTTTAAAATTTTTAAGGGGCTTAAAAATTGAAACCAGCAAATACAAACCGAATCGCTTAATTTCTCTTTATTTCCGATCATGTCCTTAATAATAATTAATTTTATTTTATAATTATCTGAATCTTATTGCGAATGGGCGTTTGTTTTACTTTGTTTAGTGTTTATCATAATGTCAAAGCTTAAAGCTTCCTTCCTTATTTGTAGCTTGCATGCATTAAATGTTTGATTTGGAATTATCTATGGCAACAACTTGGCTAACTTGAAGAGGTCTAACGTAGGTAGATAGAAATATTACTATAATTTCCTATACAGGTATTTAAGAACTATTTGCTCCATAACTAAGACTACACGGTCTGGGTGACTGACATGATGAATAAAATATATCAAGAGAACGAAATAATATTGTACAAAGAATGAAAGATTATTATGGGATCGTGTTAAATTTTATTTCTTGAGTATTTATCGTAAAGATTGCGGGAATCTGCTCAAGCGTAGGTGCTGCTTTATGAAAATATAGAATAGTAATACTTAGTGGTGGCACTTCATACGGATAAAGTTAAGTAAATGGGTAACAATCGAATGAGGAATGAATTACAATCTACATACTTATCAATTTATATAATTACACGATTCAACGTTTCGTAAATAACTGGTAAATCTCCGAGCTAGGCAAAAGCTATGTCCAATACTAAAAAAATGTTATTTTAAGCTTCACACAGCCCAAAAATTCAAGCACTTAAAACAGTGCTTAAAACTAAAGAATTAAATGACACCGGGCACTGGAGGCTCACAATGTCATTGCCGGCGAGATTGGCGAGAAATCTCCCAAATCACGCCCGCCACTATCTTACACCACATATTTATTCTTCATGTAATCTAAATTCTATTAATATTAAAATAGTTAAAATTATAGACGGTATATGTGGTCAGCACACATTTTTCTAACACATTACTGTGCTTATTTCTAATTTTTGCGTTTAATGGAGAGTAAACAATTCAGTGGCGTATAATAAGTAAGTAAGGTCATTGGCTGAAGGAGCTAGCGGAACCAGTGGCGCATCGCCCGTCCATCGAACTCCAGGATTGTCACCTCGGGAGATAGATACGTGTGTAAAATTTTATTAACTGTATCTAAAGTTACGTACTTGGCTTTAGGATTCAATGAGAATCGTATCTGCGTTCAATGATTGTCATAAAGTTGAGACATTAAGTTGCTGACATTACAGTAAGAATAAAAAAAATCAATTGTATAACAGAGAGAACATGGACGGGAGATGTGTTGTAGCTGCGATACTACATGCCGAATGGACTTTTTTGATTAAAGGACATAAGAAAAACTGACAGATTTTTTAAATATATCTACTACCTTTAATATACAGCCGATTACTAAAAAAAAAATCCTTCTGCTTGGCTTGTAGCCCTAAATGGGCAATTTGACTAAGGGTAATAATTCATAATATATTATTTATTTTATCTAATGGTTCAGTTTAAGATTTTTAAGAATGTAATTAATAATTTATTATATAGTATGGGATTAAGGTATCTATGTCTTTCGTCTATCTATCTCAACTTGAAGTTTAAATGGCGGACCCTTCAACTATAAATATATGTATATTATATTAACTAGCAGCAATACAAGAAAGTCTCTCATAATAAAAATTTTAAGCCATTATTTTTTTTTAATATTACTTGTATCTTTGGGGACAATTCTTCGATTCGCAATATTTTATAAATGAAGTATAAAACTTTTTAATATTAAACTAAACGCAAGTGCTCGAGTTTACATAAGAGTTCACTTAGAGATAACATTTGTCAACTGAAAAGTTTTTGTAAAAAGGTTCTTGAAATAGGTACACATTTACTATTAGGTAGCCGAGATATGCTTATTCGAAATATCTTCGTACGGATGATAAATATTAGCAAATTAAACATGTAATGGTTTAAATTAAAGAAAATACGCTATCATAAGATAGTTGAAAAGTCATTTAGCATTGTATTGCAAACTTTTTATAAAATATCAATTTATCAGTAATACATTTCACAGCAATTAAATACTTTTACAACGATTAAAAGTAAAATTGATTAAGGGTGAATGTTTACACTTATCTTAAATATTGTATTCTATTAAAATAATTTAATGAACTTTCAGGCATTTAACTATACTATTTATTTTACTTGCGAAGCTGTCTGTGTATGAGATGAAATTTATCATAGTTGTTGAAATACATAGATAAACGATAAGTATTCTATAAACAGATACTTCCAAAAGAAGGCGCATTCTGAAATTTCAACAGCCAAATTACCAAGGAAAAAGCTTTAATTCAATAAGAATCACCGTGGTATACTTAATATTAATTTAGTATATTATGTATTAGGACAATATTCTCAGCCTTCAGTTTAGCTCGAGTCTCTTGTCAATCAGATGAGTTTGGTAACTTACTAGTGAACAAATAATTACGTCCAACTACATTACACGGTTCCTAGTATAATATGTGCACATAGGTAACATTCACAATATCACTAATTGAAAAAGGATTGAGGAATTTGACTAATATCTGATAAATACAGCAGCAGAAATGCAGAACCGTATGATGAGGAGAGGAAAAAGAGTCTCCTCAATGGAACGGAGTGACTAAAAGCTCTTCAAAATGTCTTATAAGAATCAATCATACTGCAAAAAGTTCTTACTACGTACAATAATTGTAAAGTAACACTCAATTATTACGTTCACAATTTCATTGGATTCTCGAAAAAGGTTTATTAGCCCTGATTTGTAAGATAAATATGGCAATGGTAGAATCCTTAAAATCGAATGAACACTATGTAGTAACACGAATGTATCGAAGCCGATCAATTCATATGTATGTGTATGATATTTATCGAGTTTTACCTACTTAAGTGTGCCAAGGTTCTTACATGATGTGAGTTTAACAGAGTACTGGAAGAGAGCGAGTAAGCATCGATCACACCGATCCATCAACTATTTGGCCAAAGTTTCATAATTTCTTTCCGCTTGAAATTTTATTTCTTTCAAACCTATTTTAGTACACAGCCAACCGATCACTTTCACAGAACATTCATAATCACGCCTTAACAAACGATATGCATCTAGACGCAACCGCCTTTAAATCGATTTAAATTATAGTCGTAGTAATTTATAATAGTATTTTATCATAATTATACTAAAAACTTTTGATAAAAAAGTCTGATGGTAAAGTACAAATTGATCAATATATATATATATAATATGTATAATAATGTTTTTTCCTGTATAAATTGTCTATTTTTTCAATTTTGAGTTTTTATATCACTTTTATTTAATTTTGTAGTGTTCAGTTGATATAGAGGATGAGCTTCCGGAGAAGGGCAGCAGAGTACGGCGGCGGCAGCGAGGGGGAGAGGCGGGGATGGGGGCAGACTAGAAGAATGGCCCCTTCAGAAACCTCTCTCCTTACAGACACCTCGACGCCCACACACCCAACACTCCCATCCACTGCAGGGACGCCGTCTCTTTTACTGCTCACCACAAACACATAACAAACACAGCATATTAGAACACCATGATAATATTAGCGAAAACATCAATTAACTCTAAACAATATTCATTCACTGACTTAATACATGAACTATATTATAAACATAGCTAACAAATACATAACCTCAATAATCAATGAAAAATTTAGCAATTTTGAATATATCGCCACCGTACCAGCACAAGTTTGTTGGCAAAAAAAATAGTAAATATGAGCTAAGTAATTCCACAGTGAGACTTAAAAATTATTATTTTTCTGGAATAATTTTAAAAGTGCATTTATTATATCAGTTTAATAAGTACATTAATGAAGACTCCTGTCTATACCTTGTTTGATTTATGTCAGATTAGCATAAACCCTTCTATATTTTGACATTATAGTTATCTATGTTATCCTAAAAGCCCAAATTACCATTTGTTGTTTATTGAAAACCATTAACTTGTTAGCAACCAACTTCTGTCAGTAAAGTGACAATATGCATTATGTTTGTAGGCAAATAAATTGATAACGCTAGCACAATTTTTTGCAACTTTAGATTTTATTATAATTATTGCAAAAAGCAGAAGCACAATTTACTTAAAGCTCTGCAATATTCTCCGACGGCATCATCATATTATAAATTTTAAAAAAGGTCCAGATTAATAATATTTAGGGTTCATTCTATTGGGCTTAATATTTGAGTGGTAGTTGTTTGTAATTCTAATGATATAACAATGCTGACTATTTTTTAATTCAGCAGAGAAAGATATTGTTTTAAAATTTGGATTCTTGTAATGGCAGTTACATATAATTATATTACTCTAATAATTAAAGTGCTATAAGTGGTACTGATTAGATTAAATGAATGCAGCAGTGAGCAAGACATAATTTGTTGTTCTAATATTCAAAAATAAAATTAGCGACGCGCAAATTGAGTATGGCCAAAATAATATAACTACCTACATAATTGAAATTACTTTTAAATATATTTTCAATATCTTTCATGTATTTTACATTTTATATTCAGTTTACTGACTTAAAAATATATTAAAATACAAACAGCAATGTTACTAGTCGCTATATTTAAAGATATATCATTATTACATTGATACATCGTTGACAAACCAGGTTGCATAAAAATAATAATTACAACACACATGAATGATGGTGCAATGGTTATTCTTAATGGAACCATCCGGAAGCTTAAGCTTAACAAATAGGGAGTAATATATTATCACCTCGCAAGCAATCGTTTAGCTAAAAAATTCAAACAAAATTGAGTTATGTATGAAGTATTATTAAAACTAAAATCATGATTAGTAAAATATTACATAATTTATTAAAAACAAAAAAAAACAGTAGTGTTTGATCAGATAGATGATGCAAGAATAAACGCTGTATTAATAATAATAAATAATATAAGCAATATATCATATTTTAAAGGTGTAAATACTTAAAAACACTAGGTGAAAATACAATGTATAAAGAAATAAATTTCACTCTTCTAGTTATAACAGCTGTATTTCAAAACAATTGAAATATACCTATAATAATCTTTACTTTTATATTTTGGTCAGAAAACAAGTGAAATCTTTTTTTAAATTTATAAACAATGTACATGCTGAATAAGTTACTTTGTTAAAATATTTTATAATAATAAACAAACATTGATAGCTTGAAACTTTTAAGCATATTAAATATGACCATAACAGAATAATACAGCATTTAAATAAAGATTGTTAAAACACACTGTTTTTCTGAATTCTTAAAGTGACAATGAAAACTTAGTAAAATAGTAATCATACATTTGGAATCCCAATATCAGTGCATGTGTGCCACGATAGAACTTGACTTGGGGGATCCATATCGACAAATATTGATAGCCGCTTCTTTAGGGTGTTTCGTTGGACCGGTTTGTAGCTCTGTCCGTCTATACCCTCCACTGCCCACTTCTCCATCACTCCGTTACTTGTTTCAGAATCTGATCACACATATTCATAAAACAAATGATTAAACAAACGCAAAGCAAAGACTTTAAATCAATTAAACATAAATACTATCTATAACCTGATTTATCTGTGTATCTGTAACACAACACACCTTTTGCCTTCCTGTTCGTGTACAGAGAGTGAGTGTATGAGTTGATGTTGACAGGTGGCACTTTCATCTGCTGTATAATATGACTAGTTATTGGTTAAATATGATTCTAATGAGATATTTCTATGTATGAGAAATCTCAGTAATACAGAAAAGACATTAATTGTTTAATTTAATTGCCTAACGTTTTTTATTTACATTGAAATTTACGACTAAAAATATCAATGAAATATGTTTATGTAAGCTAACAAAATATTGATGGTTTATATATTTGTAATTTCTTTTTGGCGTTGGTGGGAGTTTAAATGAAAATAAACCAACTGTGCAGCAATGATTGCTAATTATCAAATTGTTGGCATATACTTAGTTTATGACACATGCTTGACTTAGTTCTTTTTTAATAGAATTCATTCACAGAAAAAATAATTATCTATGGTAAAGGTTTAATGTTATTTAAATTAATTGTTCAGTTTACTGGATATAGCATATAGCTTAGAGCAGTGATGCACAACCTTTTTGGGAGAAGCGCCAAATAATCAATTCTCAGATAGCTCGAGGGCTGCATGGGTAAAAGTGATAAAATTTTCGATATTCTACTGTTTTATATTTCTCCACCATCCGTAAAAAATTCTGAAGGAAAAAAGGTGATTGATATTTTTCATATTGGGCCGCATGAAATGTCATTGCGGGCCACAGGTTGTGCAACACTGGTGTAGAGATTGGGACTGCGCAATAGGAATACTTCATTATAGAGAATTAGGCACCCGTAAAAAAAATTTGATAGAGATCTTTCAATTATATTTCGTGAATTGCCTGAAATCAGCAAATAATTTTTTTTACCATATTTATATTTTTAACGAACTTGTATTAGGTTTGTTAGAAAGCGCGCAAACAACCGCTGACAAATATTTTTTCAATGTACGTTTATAAAATATGTATTTATAGTATTATTATAGTGAAAAATCTAATATGGCTTTTGCAAAATTATGTTTTTTGTAAAAAACAGCACTATGGGAGGACCGCTATACGGTGGAATGTCGCATACGCTGTAAGAAACATCTCTATAAGAGGAAATGCTATAGGAGAGTATACTATACTGAATACAGAATTCTTAAAATTACTCATGTGTGGGCTCATCAATGTCTCAAATATTGTAATATAATTCACATATTATAAATATATCGGGCGCAGAGTGGGTGTTTTATTATCTGCTGCTTTGTCTTTGATAGTACTACTAATTGTATTTCTTATATACTTACATATATTTATAAGTGTATATTTATGTCCCTATTCCAATAATACATATCTCAATATGGTAAAATCATATTTTCTCTTTATGAATTCTGTTCATGTCTAAAGTAAATTTACAATTAAGGAATGCTCCTATTGCAAGAAGGAAGATATCTATCTTTGATTTATCAAAGAAGAAAACACGAGAGATTGGATTAATCTTCTTTCTCAATTACTTTCTCACCACAGCTTGCTAGAAAAACTTTAAGACATATTTCAACAGGACTGTACGGGTAACAGATACAAGCAAAGTAATATAATTGCATAGATGTACACGCTCATATCTGCCCAATAGCCGGGTTGCGTACTTATTTGAGGAATGGGAAAACATCTATAGCAATGGTAAACATAAAATAGATTTAAAAAAATATCATTGAAAAACTTCCGTTGAGATAAGCTCCATTCGGAGGTCATACAGTCCTCATTGCTAGTAGACAAGGTTAAAAAAAAACACTGATGATGGTGATGAAATCTTCAATTAAATTGATTTAATAGTAGAAAATTTAAAAATTATAAAAGCAACGTTATACTGTATAAGAACTATTTGTATTCATTGTTGCTAAACTTATGGAAGTTGTCAATACATCTAGATTTTATAAGGTAAAATATTTTACACTTTTGTCATATTCAACAGATCAAACACACATATGTAGAGGAAATATTAGATTGATTGTACTTTTGTTTTTGCTACTCGCACTGAGTAATTAAGAAGGATGGATGGTTGAACAGCTCTGCAGTTCCCAATGGCTAGCCACTGCCAGACATGTACATATGTAGTTGTTTTTAATGGGAAACCAATCCTTCTACATGTATGGAAAAGGCAAGTTTCCAGAGATAACCAATTTTATAAGTGAACAAAAGTGGCCTGCTGAGATTAATTAGAGATTATTGTCCCAAAGGGTAGCATTCAATTTATTGGCTAAGCACTCACCTACAATCTAACACTGTAAATAGTAGGATAGAGTACTTCATAAGTTTGTATTATGGGCATGCTAGAATAAAGCATTGTTTACTTACGCTACAATCATCTAGATCACCATAGTGAATATATCGCGCAAATAAGCTTATAATATCCTTTAAGCAACATTTAAAATGCTCATATTTGTACCTTTTTTCTATAATGTCTATAATTATGAAACAAGAAAAACAATGTGGATGTGGAGACTGTCAAGACTAAATTTCTTTTTCATTATTTCCATTATTTATATAACTGTCAATATTATTTAATTAAGAATTTTTATTGAGGGTGTTTGATGGAATTTCAATATAAAATTCAAACGATTCAAAAAACTGTCAATATTGTTTGATGCATTCTCTTTGTTTCAAAAAATGGGCAACAATTACGTATTGTTAATGATATGATTATGTTACCTTGAACTGATGAAATATGGTTATAACTTTAATTAAAGTTGTATGACACATACTTAAAGTCATGTGATATTCAAAAAATTTAAATTTTTATGAATTACTTAATTATAGATAGGAATCAATTTTTTTGTTTTGAAATGTGTAAATGTGACTTAACAGTTTGAAAAAACTTTGATTGTGTTTGTAATGATATTATTTTGAATAAAGCACAAAATGTTTCAATAAAGCACAAAATGTTTCAATAAAAAACAAAATGTTTCATCATTCATTTTGTACAGTGTTGATGGCTTATGTTATGGCATGTTTGACAGACAGTTAGTTTAGGTAACAGAAATATTATCAAAAAGAGATTGGAAGTGATAATGTAACATATATAACCATTCCTTTCATATCAAGCGTAGAGCTTAGATCAATTTTACTTTCATAAGTGGCCTTTTTAACAGAAAAAATTTAAGTTATGTTTTTTAATTTGAAATTATAGTGTTCACAAGGAATAATCAAATATTCTTTTTCTTAACAAAATGCATTTATGACACCACATTCAAATATAAAATGAAGATATCTGACAAAGAGATAAAGGTGAGTTTTAGAAAATGTGTCAGTAAACTAAAAAAAATACTGTATATAATATTGCTTTGCTAGATAATTCATCACATCATCAAATTTTCTAAAAGATTGGGGTGGGGTATTCAAAAATATGAAGTAAAAGATTTCGCAGCGCTGTATAATAGTGTGAGAGGTTAAAAAATAGCCAAATTGATGTGATCACATTTTTCATTTGGTTATTTATTTAACATATAGGTACCTATCCAATAATATAAAGCTATGAATAATTGATTGTAAATATTATAATATGATGGAATACAAGAAATGAATAATAAATTGATTTAGAAAACAGTCTATTTAAATTTAGGAAATTAAAGATTAAATAAATAGAAATGCCATCGCGCCAAATATTTTAATGTACGAAAGTCTAACGAGATAAACTCAATAAGAAATTTTATGAATCAGTCGAGAACAACTCAACAAAAAATGACATACACCCATGTGCATGGTCTCTTTTCAGATTGAAATCTGGACCTTGCCGGGACTTGAATCCAGACCCACCTGATTGATAGGGCAAAGCTCTTGCCACTAGACCACAGAGAGCGACAATAATATATGCACCAAATACATTATTGCACAATGAAAAGCGTATAATTAAATATATTTTCATCATATAATTCCAATAAAAACTTAAGAATTACTAAGACTAAGACGATATAATTAATGGCTAGGACAACAATTTTTTAAATTCTTTTTAGTGATAGTGAAATAATAAAGGTTTATTCAAAAAAGTTTGACCCTAAAAATATTCCAATCGCCTGTTCATTATACACAATGAGGCTGAGTTATGAAAATATTCAAATGAATTTTAAGACTTTTCTACAACAAAAGTGAACGCTTTCAGAATGACCTACTTTGAGATTTTGCATTATTGTGTGCAAAGCATCTAATCACAAAACTTTCTGGTGCATTTTTTTTTGAATTCATGAATACATTATCAACTGATAACATGAAACCAAAGAGCTAACATATAAATGGTTAATAATATGCAAAAAAAAACAGCTTAGCCCGACACCAAAAAATCTTTGCTCATTCTAAAAAAGTTTCCGTCACCAATTGAATAAAATTTTACATATGTGTGTTATACGTAGATGAATCAAAAACAGAATTTTTAATATTCGTTGTTCATTAGAACTAATAACGAGAAGGATATGGTGAGTATTAATATAAAATGTTATAAAATTTTGATGGTCTATATTAAAGTGGTTATTTTTCGATATATGTATAAAGAAATATATTGCATAGCGTTATTGTTTTATGATTTATTTTAAGTATTTGACATTTCGCCAATGGCTGTAATTTTTATGGCATTCTATTTTAGCTATTATGAGGAGTCGGATGAAGAAAGGTAAGAAGTGTGTTTATAAAAGCCATATTATTTATCTATCATTGTTTCACTGGGTAATATTAAATGCAATAAGAATTGAAATTTTCATCAGAGTTAGGTATTCTCCTGATAATAAAAATATAAACAAACAATAAAAATATATAATATCAATGTCGCGCGAAAATACATTTTGCATGTCAGCAAAAATATTATAAGTACTTGTATAAATTTTATTGTAAAGATTTTCTTTCCAAAATTATTGCTGCAGTTTGTTTATATGAGAATGATGTTGGTCTTGAAAAATTGTGAATTGATTTTTTTTTTAGTTATTAAATTATTAGTAATCTAAACACACCATTGTTTTTAATGATTTTGTTGTGTTTTAAGTATATATTTTACACGCCATATAATATAAAACTATTGTTTTTATTAATGGGCAGTTTTAATTAACAATTGGGACCTCCCTGCAATATTTCCCGTGAAATCCCAGTAATTAATTTTTCTCATACCTAACGTTAAACACATATTTTTTTTTTGACCATGTCCGCTCCCATCTTGGAGCATCTCCTCACGGAGTTTATATCAACATATGTTTTTCTACGAGAACTGCCTGTTACTCTTTTTTTTCGAATAGAGTAGGGATGGAAAGGATACGAGGACTAGTGGTAAGTCATAGTTACAACGAAGGAAGCATATTAATGAAGTAATAAATATAGATTTTAATGCTTTTGCAATTATTATATAAATTATGAATATTATACTGGGATAACACTGTGTTTTGATTGGTAGTAATCGACTGACGTTTCTAAACTATTGTATGTGTCAGCTATAGATTGATTTGGGTCTTCTCAAATCAGCAATGGACTTAAAATGTCAGGTGAATTCTATTAACCATAACACTTTCCATATTCTTCCGAATATAATATTTATTAAATTAATAAATAAACAAATGATTTGTTTTTAAAATTTTTGGAAGCTCTTAAGAACTCAACCGCAATTGAGACACGCAATTAATGTTCTACAAACAAACAATGACAAGAATTTTATAAGGCGTTTGTCAAAAATTAACATCTAGTATAGTATGACATTCATAATACATAGTTTAGGTTACCTAGTAGTCAAACGTCAGTCTCAATGCTGACGATGTTGATGTTGTTCTGACGCAGGGAATTGTTCATTTTCCTGCAGTGGTCTCCGGTGCCAGTCAACAGAATACCCTCCTCCAGCTCCATTATATCCGACGCCGAATCGCTCAAGGACGTCTTCTTGATGTTTTGGCCTGAAACATGTTACACAGCACTCATAAAATACACAATATTGTAACAATTGTCGATTTTTGGCGTGCTTTTGTGATTAGTGTAGCTTCAGTGCTTTTAAAATTTTATTGTGGGTGGCAAATTACTTAAATGCATCATAGTAATAATATTATATAACTAAATAAAAAAATTACTTTTTCAGTAAGAAGAAAGTGTAAATAAGTGATATTGAATTATAACATTACATTTTAAGCTTAGTTGATGTATTAACAATTAAATAATAACTGACAACTGTAAATGTTTAAAAAAAGTAAATCAAGTCCACTTACACAAAAATATTTTTCATTACTGAGATGTATTATATTATTCAAAGGAAACCAAACAAACAGTATTGAATAATATTGGTTTTGCTTATCATTGAGTGTGCCAAGTTTTCACTATGCCACAGCAGATAATCTTTTGAAAACTTAAGCTGTTTTTGTAAATAAAGGTTTGTTATTCAGACATAAACATTTGTACCATGCAAGACTAAAAGTTTATACAAATAAATAATTGAATGTGAGTATATTGATAAATATTGCGATTAATAGTTTTTGTCATTTTTTTTAAAATTATGATGTGACATCACTATTGCTATTTTCAATGGGAATTTAAGACTTATTATTAAGACAATATTATTAAAAATATATTTCATAAAACCACTACTTGTATTTTGCGATCCAAAGTTATTATAGAGCTTTTTTATTCACATTTGGATTTTTGTCTGAAGCCATTGATACTTGCAAAGTTTTCAATTCTTGCTCTACTACCTTATACAAAGAGTATATAGAGAAATCTTATATCTTTCCATAATTATTCTGTATATGGTTGAAAATAATAGCTCTTGAAATACTCAAATAGAATCCAAATGATATTTATTGGGATGTGACATGAACACATTTAAATGATAATTATTTATCTTATATTATATAAATTTAAAGAAACAGTCTGTTAATTATATTATATATGTTTCAAACCTTTGAATTGCCAAAAGATAATAATTGGGTATCATGATTGCAAATAAGTATATTATGTATATAAAGGGTTTTTAGTGTTGTCAACTTCAATTTGAGCCGCCTGAAAACATTTCTAGAAGAGATAAACTAAAATATAATTCTTGAATTAATTAATTGAAATAAAAAAACAGGCGTATTGACGTCATTATTGAATCTATACTGTCTTCAGACCCACCTTGTTACGCCACTGACTATTTAATTACTTTTTTCGAAATGTTTTTCTTTTCTACATTCTTATATTATATTGATTTCAGTAAAATCAAAATAAGTTGTGAGACATGCCCAGCGAAACTTGTCAAAATTTGAAATATTATCTTTCGAGTTGATCAGTATATTTTCTATAGGTACTCTGTATGAATATATTTAGAGTTGTTAAGCAATAATAATACACAAATATTTATATATGTCATTTCATTGATGATGAAACAATGTAAAACTGATGTGTACGGAACAATAGTTATGATAAGGTTAAAGTATAATCGGGATATCGATTTAATTACGTGTCAATAAGTTTAAACAAAACTGGACGCTTTTTTGAAAAAAAAATATAAACAGAACGTTGGTGACCTTTTGAAGTAAGCTTATGTAAAAAAAATCACTGTTTCTATCATAACATGACCAGCCTGGTATATGTACAATGTCTAAATACTTGGTAAATATTGTCTCCTTATATTACAGACCTGGCAAGATATACATATGTTTATTTTCTAATCAAGTAATTGAAATACGTACAAAAACTGACTACGAATAAAATTATATATCTAATTAGAGGTTGTCTATATGTACATGAGAATTTTTAAGTTCAATGCCAATTGATAAACTATAAATATATTACGTTTATTATTTGCATTGACAACAAAATTTTTACAGTTCTTTTTGAAAAATTTGCAACTACTACGTGACATTTGACTATTGCGTAACTACCAAATAGAATAGAGCACCAGTTCTGGTGGTTTCACTCGTGATGAGTGAAATCAGTACCAAACATTGAGTTTTATTTATAATAAATAAATTTTAAAAATCGTTGAGATATTTTTCAAATATGTAAAATTGGCTGCCTTACGAGACTCTTATATTTGCTCAAATGCATACCTAACTGTTTGTAATTAAGAATTTCGACAGAGGGTATTTGATGGAATTTCAATATCAAATTTGAATCGTTTGAATTTTGTACTTTTCCATGAGTTTTTTCGCTAACGAACCCGGGTTTAGCCTTTCAACTTGCCATTGTTATACCCCTTTCAATAATTATCATTTATTAATTATTCAAACACTAGTTATCATTAATTATTAATTCAAACACTTGAAATCAATCAATTCAATAATAATAGGTCGGATAAAACAATATATTTATAGATATTCCTATGTTATTATCTGTTAATTAGTATTTGCGATACTACATTCAAAAATCCCGATAATTATTAACAAACACACTTAATTCATTGAAACTCAAATTTTCGCTGATTCATATTTTAATAGCAATTTAACTAAGTAATCTACTTTTATTTTTGTATATATAAGATACAAACTACGCGTCAGTTCAAGTACATCCGTGCACTTGAAATGCCTGAAGATGCCGAACGGCAAAACCCAGGTCGTTAGCGACAAAACTCATGCAAAAGTACAAAATTTAAACGATTCAAATCTAACTACCTATTTGTATTGTAATAATGTTTTTTAACACTCAATAAAACAGTTTCAATGACAACGTTTTGTGTTGTATGAACTTCATAGGGTTCTTAACAGAACAATAGCAGCATGAATAAATTATATGAAATAAAACTTACGAAGTGTCATATTAGATCGGGAAAATAATTTTAAGGGAGTCGTGAGTCTGACCATGAGCTTTTTCGAAGGAAAAACGACGAAGGTGCTAACATATAAGGTCAAAATCTTTTACATTTAAATCTTGATTTTTTTTTGTAGAATATGGTTATTTTTTACAGATACTTATAAATTTGTGATAAATTTCACAACCTCAATGTGATAATCTTTAATAATTATGTACTCGGTAGTACTGTACATTTTTTCGGGAACCATATTGAGCCGTGCTGGATGCAGGAGTTGAACAACATTAATAATTCCTACTCCAAGAGAAAGGTATACAAATATGACATTGAAGCCCATACTATTATCTTATGAAAGAGGAATTCGAAAAATGATTGACAGTAGAAGAATCGTTGTGAAATAAGAGGGCGAATATAAATTCGCTTTAAAATGTTACATGTTTTATTTTTTCAATTTTTGACCCACAAAAAATATAGAACTCACGAGATACTTCCCGCCCAATACATTTTTATATATTAAATCTTAAGTATGATAATTTCTATTTTTACAAATCTAAGATTTAAAATCTAATTCTAGGTATAATTAAATACTATTAATAATCACATAATAAACTACATGCAGTCATAATAAAAGATTAAAATAATTAAATCTGATTTATATCTATAATATTTTTTATGGTAATGTTCTACTATTGTTATAAAAAATATTCACCAGACTAATTTGCTTGAGTGTAGCAATAATTGTTTTCAATTGAAAATAGATCTAGAAAGTAATAATTTGTTTCTCGTAAATTTAAGCCAGAAAGTAAGATATTTAATTATCAGCAAAATGAATAATGTATCAATATTATTATTGAGTAGAAAATATGCTAATATCTACCACATTTAATGAATTTCATATAATGCTGAAAATTAAAGTCTTTTTAAGCGATTTCAACTACAATTGGTTATCTCATGAATGGAATTGGTTCGCATTTATTTAAGTTGTTAACCAATGCGCTGTGAAATTACTAATGAGAAGAAGTCGATTACTTAGTACAGAGTAAATTCTTCGAAAATCTTGGCGCGGTTTCAAGGCTTTTACAAAATTCTATTGAGTGCACAAAAGCTTCTGGAATGAAAAACGAGTGGGTTTATTTGCCACTCAATAACACCTCCGATAATGAAACTTACATACGATTGTAATATAGCGTAACACAACGCATCTTTAAAATTTGATTTATGTATCGGGCTTTGAATGCTGTTCTAAATATCGTCGCTCATTTCTCTCCGGTTCACAATAAATATAACACAAAATTTTTATTCTCGCAAGAATAATTTATTTCTATTTATGCGTAGTGAAATATTTTGAGATACACTTTTTAAATGTATATAGAAAGAAAATGAGAAAAATCAGTCAGAAAATGAAAATAAAGCACTTTGGATCGTTTCAAATGGCTACTATTTTTCACATTTAATGACGTCACGATGATGGGACTTAAAAATAAACTCAACACGTTTGCTCACCGTAAAGCTTTTTATCCAGGCCCAAAACCAAGATCGACTTTTTGCTATTTATGCTAGATAATTTTACTTTGAGCTTAGTGGAAAAGAAAAACAAATACTTCTCAAATGAAATTTTATAATAAATCGCGATGTTGACGTATCTGGTCGAGTAAGCGGTAGGTATGCTTAAATAAATGTATAAATACTTGGCTTCTTTTTTTAAAACAAGAACTATTTTTGGTATAAACATGTTCTAAAATGGAAGAAGGTATTTTTATAGTAAAAACCTACTATTTACAATGCAAAATCAAACTTAAAAATATTTATTTAAATCTATATAAATACTAGGTTCTACAAACTACATATAATAATTATGTACTATTAACAAGTTTAATGTATTTTCTATAGCTTTGAGCTAATTTGGTTACCTTCCATATAAGGTATCAATAAATTACAGAATTTTGAAATCTTAAAGTATTTTTTTTACAATTCATTACAAGCATTTACTTTGTGTTCTATATTGAACGCTACTGAAATAATTAAATCACAATTAAGTGGAATATAAATGATTTGTCAAGTTGAAGGTACTGATTATTACATAATATATATCAATATACGAGTACGTGTATTTTCGAATAAGCGTTAAAGCTTTTATATTATTTAAGAAAAATAAATATATAGGTATATAAGACAAATTTTAAAAATGTAAGAATAAATGAGGCCTATAAAAACAAATGCAGAAAACTTCAGCATATTTGGAAATTTAAGCATTGTGTATGATTTGATTCATTGTGTAACAATAATTCCGACTATTTAATGGTTTTTTGTGATTTCCGTAAAACACACTAGTATGGAGTAGATAAGTTTTATTTGTTTCTATAGGCTTCAGATCGGGCAAAGGTGGTTTGGAAAAACAGGTGTATTTTTGCCAAGAAATGTCATATATTTGTGTATTTTTTTTTTAAATTTGGCATATGATAATCAAATAATGCAAAGTATCCTTATAAGAAAATAGTGCTATAATAAATCAAAACTTAATCTAACACATTTAATTGCATGCCGTTAACTGTTTCTTCGTGAAAAAACGATGTAACGAAAAATACTGCAAGTTTTTATATTTTTATTTAAAACTTATTTTATGTCACTCAGACAATGAGCATGTTTGTGTAATTTCAATAAATTATTGTGGATGAAAATTTTTCACTATGCTTAATATTTAAAAACTTAATAAATGTTAAAAAATATACAAATATATGAAAATTTTAGGATAGATAGGTTTCGTAAATAAGCATGAGCGGAATGTGTTGAGTGGTATTCATAATATAGTGTGCCGCCACAAGACGAGTGGCAGTACATTTACATTATTTTGCTGGTCAAAATGCATGAAGTTTGCTAAAAAAAAAATGATAAAATTACTAACAGAGATAACATCAATAAATTGCTGTTTGAGCAAGCAGTCCGAAAACGTGGCGAAGTGGATACGTACATTTGGCGGACTCACCTAATGTCCCAGGTAGGTAAGGACAGCTGGTCACATGGTTGAAGTTCTGCGACTGCATCTCCTCTTGGTCAGTTTCTCGATGGTAGAAGTAATTGAAGTTGCTGACGATGACAGGAACAGGCAGGGCGATAGTTAGCACACCAGCGATTGCACATAGAGACCCGACGATCTTGCCCCATACTCCAACGGGCCTGTACATAACATCAATAGATATATGTTAATTTATATACGCCTCAATAAACATGACAGTCACCCTAGCTGTAAATACAGCCAAAACCACACGTATTTGTTGAAGTATTCAAGATAAAAAGACTTTAAAGTTTCTAGTCATGTAGTTAGAATTTAAATTAATTTGAATGCAAAATTTAGCATACCACTGTAAATTGAAAGTTTTTTTTATGGTAGCTCGTTTCAATGAGTTCATGTTTGCTTTAAAATCAAAAAATAGTACTAAATTTACATTTAAATGTATTTACTTTTATATAAATTGAAACCATTTTCAAGGTAGTGGATATGATATCTTATATCTAAAGGTTAATTTAAATTGCCAATAGAATATTAAATATGTATATTGTTTACATAAAAGAAACAATACGGAAAAAAATGGATAGTTGGAAGGGAATGGAATTAATTTAAAATCTTTATGACCTCACCATAAGTTATTGTTAAACCTTATTATAAACAATACAAGATCTTAGATATGCTTAATGAATCAATCATACGTACATTAAAACTTTGTGAACGTATTCTGTTGGAATTCATTCAATTATATAGATATTTAATTATTGATCAAATTGGCAAACTCAAAACTTGAACAGATTGGCATATTATTAAAATAATATTAAAATTATATAAATTCAGTGGCGTCGCTAGCGAATTTGGTAAACGAACATTTTAATAAATTATCAACATGTAAATAATACGCAAAAATGCAAGATCAAATCGAATTAGACAATATTTTAGCACATGCCTAAAAATTCGACGAAATGTCATAATGCTGTAAAACGCGCACTTAAATAATTAAAGTAAATAAAGCATAATACAAAATAATATTAAAAAAAATGTGTTTCAATTATAAAAAATAGAATTGGAAAGGTTTTGTGTATATTGCATCTTTGTATAAGATAGCACACTTTTTCGCGCAATACAAAATCATTCATCAATCTTTCATACTTGGGTGTGAATATAAAAATATAATAACAAATTAAAATTATAAAAAAATAATACTGTTTAAAAATTCAGATTGCAAATTATTATTTTCAATGTGCCATTTAAAAACAGGGACTGAAATAATAAAGCAAAACTTAAAATAAAAATGGTGTCAATTTTCCGCATCATTATTACAATACATGTACACCATGAATACCATTTGAAGGTACAGATTAAAATCAATATTAAGAATATCGAAGCGTTTACTTTGGTACCGTTTTAGTAAAAAATATACGCTTGTGAGATGAAAAGCCAAGAGTGCACAGTGAATAATTGTGAATTTGAATGATAGGAAAGTGGACACCGTTTTTAATACGTTGACAGTTACTAATATTTTTATTATCGTCCGTGAATATCATGAAAAATAAATTCTCTAACGACGCCCCTGATATAAACCAAAAAAAATAAATGTTTACAAAAAAAAAACCAAACATCCAATGAATAAAATCTCAGCAAAAATACTTCAGTAAGTTTCTGTGCCATAATTTTTAAAAATATTGCACTGGCAAAAGATTAACTTTGATAAATAATTAATATAATTATCTCTAAAGTGACAGAGAACATGTTATCGGATGTTGAAAGGGAAAGGGTAGACAATGGAAAAAAGGTAGAAATAAAAGTTTTAAAATATCAATTCAATAAAAATATATCCTAATCAAGTGCTGTAAAATGCACCCATAAATAAATATTCTTTTCATGATAAAATATTTTTAATTGACACAATATAGTTTTGTTTTACCCGTATTTTGATACTTAAATTATTCTCTGGTTTAATGGGTTGTGTACAATTTTAATATTTTTTACATTTAGAAAAGTATTTTAAAACCAAGAGAAAGTTCATAAGTGCATCATTTCAATTAAATGCTTCGAAACAATGGTGGTGTCTTTAACTTTACACTTTTGCAAATTTATATATATTTTAATACACATGTACATTTATATGATTATATATTACACATATATGTAGACCAATAATGTGTGAAATAAACATGAAACTGATTACCTTAAATGTAATTTTAAATTGATTTCATGTCGATAAATGCATTAAGTAAACGAAAGGTGCATTTTAAAAAGTGCTTTGAAATAAAAAAAAAATGATATTAAAAGTGTCACTACTACCTTTTGTATGCAATATCATTTTACCGCTCACACATTGATTAAAATGATCACTAATGACAGCCAAAACTAAAACATTGATTACCAAACCAATTAAGTTGATTGCTATGGGCCAAGTATAAAACAAAATTTGATTTAATGAAGAGGGGTTTGATTCTATAGGATAAGGTAATAAACGATTAAAGTTTTGGGACATGCAAAAATGAATGTGTTCCACGTGCAAACATACAATGATAGTGTGGCTGTTGTGGAAATAACGATTTTATTTCAGCTGTTTACTGAATTCATATGAGGTTGGACAGTGATTTTTTGGTGAGTTTGATAATATATATTATTCCCTTCTAGCGACGCATAATCCAGAAATAAAATTTCCTTTTTAGGTATTCATTTTGTATGCTTATTCATTGGGTTTATTGGCCAATTCAAAATTGTTTGCTGACCAAAGTGTGTAAACTTAAAATAAGTACTCGCACTGCAAGTATGCGTGGATTTGTGAGATCTGTTCATGCATTTTTAACTTTTCATGTCAGTGAAGTCGATTGAGGATCCTTGTAGTTAGTTCACTTAAAGTGGTAAATGTGATAAAATACTTATTCTATTATACTATATCTATTTCACAAAAACGTAATAAAACGACGACATAAACAACAACAAATTAGCTTTTACGGGTGCAAAAAACATAAATATATATAATATACCATAATTACATCCAATGTAAATTGAAAAGAAGATTTCTTGAAAAATCTTAAAAGTTTTGAAGAAAGAATTTTTCTTACTTTGAATTCCTTGTTGGGAAAATTTCGATCATACGAGAATTCCGTCCTTATCACTTTTTAAAATCATTAACGATATATTATTTTTAATTGTTTTTTTTAAGAATACTATTGTTTTATTATTACAAAAAAAAGAAAAATCAAGCGGTTTATTTAAATGTGATATTTTACGCGTATTTACATCACGTGTATTTATTTGGTGTTCTTGTTATTAGGAAAACAGACATCGATAGTTAGAAAGAAGACACTAAGATAGTCACAAAGAAGCGATGGCCGGCGCACTTCTCTGTCTACAAGTCATTCCACTAGGGCCGTGGGACTACGGAGCATATGCTACAATTATTTTCATCGTCAATCAGAAGAATCATTAAGCCGATTACAACAAACGATAAAAAATGAGGTAACAATACTAAAAGATCAACAAACTTCAATAAGGCCTCAACACAGGTTGCTCGGCTATTTATGAATTGTGAATAAATGTGAAAAACAGAACAGTAAAAAATAAACAAAAATAGCACAAAAGTAGTAAATGCATTTACCTCGTTTTAAATTAATTTGACGATAAAAAAAGCAAACTTTTCCTGAAAAACTTTTTCTCTAGTTTTTCTCTTACGACATTGCCGGTGACATGAAAATGTATAAGGCAAAAGAAAAATGCACTCTGATTGTAAGTGTGAGAATTTAGTTAATGTGTATGTTAGTATGAGATTGTTCATGAGTATATTAACAAAATATAAAGCGGTAGACTATAATAGTGTATAAAGTAAAACTCGAAGCTGAGAACTACAAAATTTGTCGCATTTATTAGAGGTAAAAGGTTTCATTGTGAGTTTAAAATAAAGGCGTGAGCTTTTGATTCCAAGCAGTTTATGATAATATGCATAGTAAGGATATGAAAGTGCCATTTTCATGCATCTTAGGCCTTACTGCTTATGAGTTTAGACCCAATGCAACAAATATGAGGATTATTTTTTTTATTAAATGCAAAGGATATTAGAATGAAAAACATACATGAAGAACTGCATAAAGAGAGATATATCAAACGATGCATGTTCTATCAAAGTAATTCATTTGGCCAATTTTAATTTTTAAAACTACTCGAACTCACGTTTTGGTACAAAATAAAACTGTTAAATAATATGCACTATTTTTTGAAATCTAATAGTAAAGGTGAAACAATTTAGTGACTAAAACCTGGATCGCTTAATTCTTCTCTCCTTATTAAAATATAACGGAGTTCTACTAAATAAACGACACTCCACGAACACTATGAATGAGAATATTTACGAAATGTTAAAGAAAAAAAGTAGAGAAAATTCAAATAAACAAGATAAGGAGAATGTGAAATTATCATAAAAAATGTTTCATTGTTTTCTTGATTTGTGTCGGAAAAAGTAAGTGCATCATACGTCATGTCCCCGTAGCCCACGGTGGTCATTGTGACGACAGCCCACCAAAACGCGTCGGGAATCGACTTGAAGAAGGAATTTTCGCTGCCGGCCTCCGCGAAGTAGACGGCCGATGAAAAGAGCACCACACCTACAAGAAGAAAGCAGACAGAAGCCACATTTAGAAGAGCCTGCATGGGCGCGAGGCATTACCTCATGTCGCCGTATCCGACCGTCGTCATCGTGACAACGGCCCACCAGAAAGCTGCGGGAATCGATTTGAAGAAGCTCTGCTCCGACCCTGCCTCTGCGAAGTAAACTGCGCTCGAGAACAGCACCACTCCTGCAACATATCCATGTTAAGAGGCCGCATCACAGACCCAACCAAACTGCGAACCTTCAATTCCCCTACAGCTACTTCTTTTAATTCAACAGCTAATAAGAAATAACTAATTTAATTTCTCGTATTATTCTGACTTCTAATATTAACAAATATACTGCATATTTGAACAGTATTTTTGTGATTTTATTTTAATGGTAAAAAAATATAATAATGTCTATAATAATGAAGCATTCACAGCAAAAGTCCAAGTGTCTTTTAGAAAGTTTATGCCACCAGCAATAATTTTACGTCTATTTACATCCTGCATCGATTTTGTATTTCTTTTTTATGTAGGTCTGTACTCTGTATGCTACACCACTTGCATTATATGGACCGGCCACAAGTCATAATAAACAAAATATTTTGGCCGTGTTCGTGACCTGTGAACACGTGGCAGTTGCGTGACAACACCACTTTAACTTGACTATTCGCCCAACATAACAGGGTTAGGAAAACTTTCTCACCTGTGTCAGTCAGCCATTTTTTTTAATTTTGCTGAACTTAGACATTAACAAAATTGTTATTTGGCCACATGCGCCATCGCAATACATGTAACCCTAATTGGCACGGCTTTAAGAATTGTTTACTGACCTAGTTGGACTTAGTCAAAATGTAAAGTTCTGAGATAATCAAAAGATATTTACAAGGATTTTCCTAAAAAACATTCCAACAAAGTCTCCGTGGAAACGATATGTATGACTTATTCTTACTGAATTATAATGAAGGATTAAAAATAATTCTTCAATGCAGAACGATATAAAGACTTAAGAACTTGTAAGTAGTCGATACTGTTTTACGTTACACCTCCTGCTTAAAATCATAGCAGATAGCCATTATTTTGAATACTGTTTTAAAAAAATCTATACATATATTCGATTATCCAATTTGGAACTTATTTGAAACTCATATTATTACTTATCTCCTCTTATTACTTCCCTGTAGTTTTGTTACTTGTTACATATAATATATAAAAACCTATAAAACAATACAGAAGATCATTAATTTTCAATGGTAATAAAAATTGAATAGTTTTGAAAACGATTAAAGGGGTTTAAATTTTTTTTGGACTTATTAAATTCAAATCTTAATATAAATAAAAGCTTTTCCAAGAAGTAAAAGTGAAATTATTTATGTTTAAAAAGTTTTTTTTTTAGAAACTTATACGACATACAAAAAGATATATACTTAATGGCAATGTTAAACCTATTGAAAAAGTAAAACATTTGTTTCATTGAATTCCGGGTAACAGGAGAGAGTTTCTATAAATGAGTAAAAATCGAAAATAAATTCCATAGAGTTATACTTTAACACATTTTAAGCCTCTCGACGATAGTAAGTATTTACTGTACCAAATTGAAAAAGAGCAAAGATATTATTCTTTTCCGATGGTTTCAAAAGTTTGTAATAGATAAATAAATGTATTTGCAGTAAAATCAAGTGTTATACAAATCACCACACACAATATAGACAAATTATTCCAAACTAAATCTATTAAACAAGCCTTTCTAAAGTTTCAAGAATGTCACATATGTAAGAAATATTTAAGTTTTCAGACACGCTGTATACAAACAAGATTGATGTGTTCTATTTTAAGATGATGTGAAGTGCTACTGACTTGAGAAATATAGTTTACCGAACTAAAAACATGTTGACTTAGGCCTTGAATTAAACGTGGGTAGATGTATTTACATCACCTTCAACTCCAATAAAAAATGACGTACAAATTTGTCCGATTGAGAATACTAAGCCAAATGCTGAAAACATAGTTTTTTCCAATCATTGAATCTGAAATTGTAAGACTTATAATACAGATGTTTAGTAAGAAAAACATAACGATTTTGTTTTCATATATGTACAATCGAAATCGAATCAATCACATGCGAGACTATTTATATTACTATATATATTATTTCCATCCTAGTTCAAAGCTCAAAACTATCAAAATACAGAGCGTATTTAATAAAATCATAAAAGTTTATATTTTCCACTTGAAATAATAATTGACAATTATTATTCAAAAAGGACATATTACTATTATAGGAACAAAAATGATGATAATATTGTTTTTGTGATAAAAAATATTGTACGTGGAATTACGAGCTTTGCACGCTAGGATGACGATAATCATTTGTCGGATAAAGTTTTAGGAATCATGGAAATAATAGTTTTTTTAAAAACAATTACGATAAAGAAGAATAATAAATAACCTTTATGCCACCTTGTAAGGATATATTGAAATCAAGTGCAAATGATTAAATTTATGTTAGTATTTTTTCTGTTGTATTAGTAAGCTTTTTAGTATATTTTAAAGATGAATAATATTGAAATGATGACTGGAGCATGGCTCTGTAGGATATAAACTCTGAAAGAAATGTTTATAGAATTTTGTTATATAAGTTTATAAACCATAAACAGCGAAAAGTCGTTGGAGAACTCACCAATGAATAAGAAGAAGATGAGAAGGCCAAGTTCCCTCATTGATGCTTTGAGTGTACGTCCAAGGATCTGCAGACCTTTCGAGTGCCGCGACAACTTAAAGATCCTGAAAACTCTGACGAGACGGATCACCCGCAGGATGGCCAAACTCATGGCCTGGTTGGTGGACTTATCCTGCGGGCTGACCGGGGCTTTGGGCAAGTTCATGGTGTCCTCTTCTTCCGCCACTACAGTAGCCAGGGTAATAAAATATGGAATGATGGCAATGATGTCGATGATATTCATCACATCGCGAAAGAAGTTCAGCTTGTTGGGGCAAGCGAGGAAACGAACTGTCAGTTCAAAGGTGAACCAAATAATGCAAATTGTTTCGATGAGGAAGAACGGGTCCGTGATGTCCGGGACCTCGTCCTCCTCAATTTTGGTGCCATTGGTTGTGGTGTTGAAGACTTTGTAGTGCTTGAATTCAGGGAGGGTCTCCAGACAGAAGATGACAATAGAGAGAAGAATCACGAATACAGAGATGATCGCGACGACACGGGCGGCTTGTGAGCTCTCAGGGTACTCGAAAAGCAGCCACACTTTGCGCTGGTTTTCGTTAGATGGTAACGGCTTCTCTTCCTCTTTGATGAAGCCTTCGTCCTCACTAGAAAGAAATAAAAGAAACATTAGTTGAATTAAAAGATATCCGAACCAAGTTTTTACGTAGAACTTATTAGCAGCAAAAAGCTTTCCACTCAAACATATTCAATTATTATGCTGTCCACTGACTTTCTTAATTATCCGTTATTATACGGAAAGAAAAATAGCAATGTATTTTAATTCTACATAAATTATTTTATATATTTGTTGATAGCTATTTCGGCTTACGCCTTCGTCAGAACTATAGAAGATAGTTCTGACGAAGGCGTAAGCCGAAATAGCTATCAACAAATATATAAAATAATTTATGTAGAATTAAAATACATTGCTATTTTTCTTTCCGTATTATAATGGAGTTCTACCAAGTAAATGCCTACTCAATCAATATCCGTTATTACTTTGCTGATAGTCAGAATATATTTTGATCTGTCTGAGATTTTTTTTAAATCGCGATACCATAATAATAACCGAGTTTATAACAATTATAAGATACACGTAGAAAATCTTCTTATAAATGAATCCGTTAAATTACTTAGTAAGCACTTTAATATTGTATGAACATATTTCACGTGTGATAAAATGAGTAGGTATGTAAGATAAGTTTAAGTCGATAACGATGTCTAAGTAAGTTTCCAAAGTTGACTCCATTTAAGTTTAACAATAAATCGCAAGCGTTCCATAAATCTAGTATATGTGACGTCGATGCATTATCGGTTGAAATAGTGCGTAGAGTATGCGATACATCAGCTATAAATTATATTCAATTTAATGTTGTCAGGTAATTACCCAAATAAGACAAACTATATGAACTAAATAATATTATTTAGGCATTATGTGTATACCATGCTGGGTTGCCAGATCTCCAAAATTATATATTGGGACGGTGACTAAATAGTATAAAAAGAGCGAAAGAAAAAAGTGAATGTATTTGAATTAAATTATAAATAAGTTCACCTACCAGGATTATTAAAAGAGTTTTGATAGTATAAAAAAAAAAAATTTGCATGTGAGTTGTAATTTTGCACAAAATATTTACTAGACGATGTAATTTTTTTAAAGAAATTACCCATTTATGTTATATGGTATTTCAAGGAGAGGCAATGCATAGTCCGGGATTTGACTGTTGAACTAGAGACGGTACCGCTTAAGTCGGGACGTCTGGTAGCCCTGATATCATGGCAAGATAATGCGGGATAGAATATTTAGCCGAAATGTGTGTTCATAAGTTAATAGCGAATAGATTTGTTGCTAATGGAAATGAGCAATCGCGGAAACTTTCGCAATTTGAAATGTGTTGATAATTGGTATTTAGTTTAAATAAACATAATTATCATTGCCAAATACTGATAAATTGTATAATTTAGATAGATACAATATAATGTATGGGTCATAGGCATCTTTTTGGAAATCATTGTTAGAAATCGAATGACGTTCATAAGCTCCAACATATTTTGAGCAACGAACCCTTCTTATATAAATTGTCAATAGTCATACAAAGTGCAACCTTATTTTCATAAAGAAAAAGATTTTTATATGATAGCGGAAAAGCATTATAAATACATGGATTTTTTCAGATAAAACATAACCTATTCATGTTTGCTGAAGATTACTTTTCTTTGTCTTAAAATTATGGAAAACGCAATTATTGCAGTCAAAAATAAAAGTTAACGTAATGTTTGTAAAGCAAACATGAAAAAATAAACATATTGGAAACATAACAAAGAAATATCAGTATTTTTAAACATACAATTATTATAAGCTGTGGACCGTCGACTATTTCCGTTACTATAAAAAATGCTGGCATTTTAAGAATGTTGAGTATGGTCATATTACTTCCATTATATTAAACCAATATCTTTACGTATTAATCATAATTTTCACTATTAAGTTAAATTATATTTCATAAACTGTCAATTTTAACATACTTCTCCAAGCCCAAAAAATATATGTATTGAAATAGATCTCTTACTAACAAAATAAATAAACTCTTAGTTTTCAATAAATTTATACGGCTTTTTATATTCCGTTGAAAGCATCCGTAGTATATAAGGGTGTAGAAATGGTGAGTTTATGATGATAACAAATTCCGTTTCGGACCAAGGCATAATATTTTCTGTTAATAAATCTAATTTCCGCCGTAGGGAAATAAATTCTGCGGCTAAAACAAACGTCGTCCACTCTTAAATTCACCTCGCAGTTTACCAATGCCAAATGCACTGACAGTAAATATAAAGTACGTACTTGCTCTAGGTTTATTTAGATATTTGCAGTATGAAAATAGTTCAAGCATTGTTTAAATCGGCTGTATGTTGAAGACACAAAAATAGAATACTAATTTGTTTAATTAATCAAGACGGCAAATGGAACTTCGACTTTTTTCATAAAAAAATTTCACAGCTTGCTTAACGAAATAATAATAAGGGAATTATAAGAAAAATTTAAAATTTTATCATAATATTTTGTCATGTCGAAATTGTGTACAATTCGTATGATTTTTCCGTACTAAATTGATTATCCTATGGGAACAGCAAATAAAGTTATACAAAATGAATGTTTTACATAAGTTTAAAGATATTTTCGACATGTTTTTTTGATAACCGATTGATTTTTGGAGACCGATCTTGTAATAATATCAGTTATTCCGATCATATACATTTATGACATCGCATTTATGAATTTATATTGATTTTTCTGTTAGTTATAATCGAAACTGTTTGTGAATGATTTTTGTTTTATTTTTTATTGAATTTGTAGAACACGTACCAAAATTATGCTATGTTCCATTTCCTAAACTAAATTCATACAATTTTAAGATCAGACGCTGGAAGGATATTGCCTCGTTTGATCTCGAGTGTTACTTGCATTATGAGGAATTCAATGGATATTGAAATATTTAATTATTATTCGATCCACGATTTTTTTGATAATTCACGATAATTGATTATATTCAAAGTGATAAACAATGTGAAGTAAAATTTGTAAGTGTTAGTATGATTATTAATTGACTAATTTTAAACAAATATTGAATTTTTTCATCGTTTAAAATTTTATTCATTTCTATAGGAATGTTATTATAAAAATAATTTATTTTTCCTTATTATATTTTATTGATATATATAAAAAATAAGTTTGATCACACCATAAAGCTATATAATTAGATGCATATAAAGTATTGTGAATGTTACATAATTGTAGATTATCACTGAGAGTTATGTACAATTTTGAGCACTAATTTAGAAAAGTGATCTAAAATAAAACTGTTCTAATTTTAATTTGATTTCACACCATGGTAATTATATGGATATTTTGTTCAAATATCTTATGGATATTTAAGAATATATTCAACATAACAATGTCTTTTGGTTCTACATAAATTATTTTAGATATTTGTTGATAGCTATTTCGGCTTACGCCTTCGTCAGAACTAACATAGTTCTGACGAAGGCGTAAGCCGAAATAGCTATCAACAAATATATAAAATAATTTATGTAGAACAAAAAGACATTGTTATTTTTCTTTCCGTATTATAATGGAGTTCTACCAAGTAAATGCCTACTCAATCAATAATATATTCAACCGCAATAGAGTTGGTAGGGCTTAAAGTAACTAAGACTTTTTCAGAAAAAAGCTGGGTAAATAATTAAATATCGTGATGGAATTTTATTGCCCACTCAGGAAATCGAAACTTTGCGGCAAAAAATGATTGATGCTTTATCGGTACCACTTCCATATACTTCGCTTTATATAAACGGAACAATTTTAAGTAGTGAAGGCTTGCTAAAACAGAATTTCTTGGTGGTTTGGTTACTAAAATTGTCCAATTGAGCTTTTGAAGGATAGCGTCTATGTAATTTATTTTGAGCCATTATTAAACATGTTTTCGATTGATGTGTTTTATTTCACAAGCAATAAAAAATAATGTCTTGTAATTTTTAATGTAAGGTATAAAAGAGGGTTCAATTTTTACTTTTGAACTTTTACTGAACCCCTTTAATTCGAGCACCTTTAAGCTAGATTTATTTGGTCTAAAAGATTCTTCCCATTTTGAAATTGATATAACTTTTATAACCGTTTAAACAAAAACTGATTTCATAAAGTAGCTGTTGGAAATTTTTCATACAAAACTCTATGATTTGGTAACGAGAAAAAATTCTTCGTTGTGCTAAATCATAAAGATTTTGGACGAATCTAAACACGCGACAACATAAGTTATAGAACTATCAGTTGTTTGTTATCTCAATGAATTAATATTTATTTAAAATATTCAGAAGCGAAACAGCCTCATAATAAAAACCTGAAAACTCTTGAAGCCACAATGTTTTAAGAACCCAGGTGTATTTATTATATCCAATGAATACAACGAATCATATAATCAAAAACAAGTGAAATTGGGAGATTGATATTTTAGCAATGTGCATCAAAGATACTTATAATGATTATTATAATAAATAAAAAGTCATGTTGACATTTTAATTAAAACATTTTTTTCGTAGTACTTCTAAATATACTTTGATAAAGATCTGGGCCAGTTTGGCTTATTGCAAGAATTTTTTACTATAATTGGTTGTACTAAAAAATGTGTTATATTTAATTAAAATAATGCATTTCCATCAAGAAATGACAGTTAACACCTTAAAAGTGATTTGAATATTATAGTAATACACGTCGGAAACATTTTTCTATTAAAGTGTATGCTGTGAAATAATTTTACGAGGAACGGGGATGAATGCTGCCACTTGGTAGAACCAATAAAAGTTCTTTATAGATTGAATAAGCTTCGGAAACAGACGCTTGCGGTGCGTACTACGGGTGCGATGCTTTGATGAAACCAATAATTTAAAGAAATAAAAAAATATTTGGAAGAACCTTATGTCTAAATTAACAAAAAATGATAATGATTTGAATTAGACACGCGTTGCAAAGAGCCATGAGAACTTGAATATTTTTTTTAATAAAATTTGATAAGCCCAAATGTTTACACTGATGGTTAAATAAAGTAACCTATAGATTTGTCATACGAGTTACTTAATTGAAAGCAAAACATAATATATAATCCCGGAGGCTGTTTTATTAAGCGATTTATTTTTATATAATTTGTCAATATACATCAATATTTTGATTCTATCAAGGATTTATATTTTTTTGGGTAGTAAATTCAAAGCTGAATAAATATGGTAAGCAAATGCAGTTTTGTATTTCAAACGGATAAAATAACAAACGGAAATAGATGCATGCGAACACGGTAAAAAATGCTCAAGTTCGAACAATACAAACTGGATAAAGCTTGTAAAAAATACCAAATTTAATTCTGTGAGCTTAGCATGATTGATGAGACCAATTCAATCGTTGGCACTAGCTAGTTTACAAAAACTGAGAGAATGTAATATTTTGCATAATAATTTCCCTGTTATATTACATTGGATTTCGATACTATGAATAATTTACATAAATATATACAGCAATTTATGGCTGATTGGCATTTATTATATTTGGATTACTAATGAGCTTAAAACAAACACATTAGTATTTATAAAACAGAACATAATACTAAGTACCAGGCAAATACTTCAAGTTTAATGAGCTTAAATATATTTATAGTGAGCCTTTCCGGTATTAAAGATTAATTATGATACATGACGCATTTATAAAATATCTGTCTTGTTTTCCATATGACAATACTAAGCAAAACATGTAAGAAGGCTGTCGGTTTTTTTGGAATTCATTGGTGAAATTATAATAAATATGACTGTTATCGATCTATTTGTGTTATTTTATAACCATTTAAATATTTATTCATATCAGGTAAAACAACACGCTCAGTTAATGAAAATAAAAAATGATATATTTCGCTGTAGTACTATTATTTATACAACACGAACAAAAAGCGTGTTTAATTTTTCAACACACTAACTTGCCAAACAAAATCGGTCACTGAAATCCTTAGATGCTTTAAGTGTGTTCATACCATACATTATAATATTGTCATTTCACTAGGAATTATGAACACTTAGTACTTGACAACTGTTGAAGTTAAAATATCTATTTGGACCACACCGTGTCTACGAAATTAAAAACATGTATGTTGTTTATTATATTGTAAACGTGTGTTTTGCGACCATTAGTTTTTCAATCATTATTTCTCCGATTAATGAAAAAGAATATATATTTTTTTAATATAATATACGTACTGTGGTTATCCTTAGGTGATCATCTTTTGTCAATCATTCAATATGATTTTATCCGACATGCTTCCTTTATCATCATTCATCGTTGGAGCATGCTTAATCAGATATCGTAAACAATCTTTGTTTTATATATGTTTTGATCGAAAGAAGACGTTCAGCATACACGTGCCACCATATTCTATTATATTTGGAGGCACTTGTATCCACGCATATATTATATGTATTCAAACATTTGTTGTTGATCAAGTAAGCGAATAACATACTTTATAAAGTAATTTTAAACCATCAACTAGGGATATTTAATTAAAACAATAATAGATTGCGTAATCAGAGAAGCTGTAGACGAGAAGTTTTACTTATTAGTAAAATATTTTGACTTTACATACTGTATGTTATTTGATGATATTTAAATGATTGATACTCTTTTTGTAGCTACGGAAGACAGTTTGATTATTTTTATGATTAAGTTTTTGCATCGTTTAAATAGGGTGTTGTGACTCATAATGTGGCTTTAAATTCCTATTATTGTTTCGGATATTTAAATGTGTTATAAATTAAGGCCTACTTGGAACGCTTAAATGAAACATATATGCATGTGTATAAAATATGTATATTAAAATAGAGAAAAATTGTGTTCGTTAAGAAAGAGTTTTATCACAAAGACAGTGTGAAGAACGAATAACTTGCGATCGATATACGTTTCGTCAGTGTGGAGTGCAAAGCTCTCAGTTCCCAAAATACAAAATATCAGATTTAAATTCAACTTAAGAGTGGATATCCCTTTTTATTAAAATTTATATTTAAATACTCAAAATATGTTGATTCTAAAATCGTAGATCATCTTTCGATGATTCTGACGATATTATTCAACGACTCCTAATAAATAAATCTAATTGAAAATTGTCGATCAGGTATGAAACGAAGGCATATCTTACAAGTTTATATTGAACTCAATAGATTTATTTTTGCGATGTTCACTCGAGAAGTGAAGGTTTTGTATGCGAGCTTATTGAGATACCGAAAATAGAATGGGCTATTTCAAAGCCCCAATTCAAGTTAGCAGTAGTAAAAATTATTGCTGTTTTTGAGATGTTGATCTTTCAAATTAACTTACGACCGATATTTGGTTGGTGAAATCTATCGTAGTCAACGCTTTAGTTTATCGTTTGCCGTAAATCTGTCATTCTCAATAAGCAAGGCGGTAACAGTCCGATTATATTGGCGGCGTTTCGTTAATACTTGAATCGGCGTATAATCGTATTGCCGCTTGGCTACCTTCCGTGTGCTGCTGTATCCCCCACCCAATTTTCATAAACTAAATTAGATAAATCAGACCATTGTGGTTCTGCTACCGACGAATTTTATGGATTCTTGAGATAAAATATTTTTGAAATGGGTTTTAGTGACAATTATAAAAATGATAGGTTACTACTTATCTTTTCTAATCCTCTCAGTAGAGTCGGAATACAAGTTGAATATGCCGTAGGTGTTATGTAATATATACAAATTTAAATCAAAAATACCTTCAATAATAGCTGAGAAAATTAATGTATTGATGAATCAAAAAAATACGTGAAAAAACTGACTGTGAAAAATGGTTTGTAACGTTTGGTAATGAATGAATCTGCGGTTGAATTAGTTGACTTTTACCTTGTATTGAATCTGCCATACCTACTAAGGGATCACAACACCGCACAAAAAATCAAACCAACTGAATAAATTTTCTAAATCACAAGCATCAAAACTAATTCTTTGATTGGTTTTCAATAAAAATGACACATTAATAGAGGCTAGTTCATCAATGCTAGAATGCAAAAAGCCTTTTCATTTAACAAATTTGAAATAAGAAAATTTTTAAAATTGTACCCTTACATACCAAAATAATTACGTTTTTCTTAGTAAAAATGAGTACTTTGGTCTCGTTAAAAAAACCTCGTTGATACTAAATGATTTTGAAATATTGGATCAATGGTTTAAATAAGACCAATGGCGTACTTACCTGTATTGACAGATCACAAAAATAATGTTTATGGTAAAATAAAAGTACTGTGAGGAATTTCACTAAAACACATGATGTAAATGTCACTTTGTCTCTCAGATTAGACACGTTTTTGTTCGACGTCGACACAAACTTTTCCAAAAATACCACAAACACTGCATGACTCCAAATCCGACACCGACCCCACATCCCTGGAAAAACCGTTATAATACCGAGATCCCGGAATCAGTTATGCTGGTATTGAAATCCCTAGTCCCTACCGACCGGTAGCAGATTTGGCGTCGGTGGCGATTTGTAAAATAAGCAGGCGCCTGCGGACGTCCGAGTGACGCGCTACACTCGATAAATCAAAAGTCAACAGCCCGAAAGCTCTTCTATATACAACGAGCTATGTATGCCAGTAGCTTTGACTTCAATTATTATCGCAAGTAAAGCGTCGGCAGAAATAACCATACACACTTCTGTATCGGCTCACTGATTACACGAGCCAGTTATACTACAAATCGAACAATCTTTATTACGTTTCACACGGACAATCCCGCACAAAACAACACGTTTTTCACTATTAAATTGTTTATAAAACAATATTTTACTTAATATCGCACGTATTAATGTATATGACATCCTAAGCTATACTATTCTTTTAATAAATATGACATTATACTTAACTGTGACAGTACAATATTTTTATATATTGACATATAAATTACACCTTCAAAATGATTTGGTTTTACTTAAATAATACAATTACTACGTTACAACTTTTTTTAGCTGGTCTGTTAGTCGAGTGAAAGAATCTTTCGGGCATTCATTATATCGTTTATATTTCTATTCAGAAAAAAACTAACAAATAAAATAATTATTTTCAAAATCTTTAATAATGATTCTACATTGAAAAAGAAAATGGTTCGAGAAATTTTATATTATTTGAACTGATAGAATTGCAAGATTGTAAGCATTAAAAAATGTGTGCTATTCGTAATAAGTGTTAATGATACTTTAAAAATAGTGATATTTTATGTACGGTGTTATGTAAAAATAACATATTATATTCCATAAAAATATTTATTAATAATAGAAAAAAGCATCATAAATTATTGTCGATTACGTTAACGTTTGAATAATAACTCGTTCATTATTAATTTGTAAGTGAAAAATGAATCCCCCTCAGTTTAGTATTATTTTTGTCACCCCTATAATAGGTTCATACGTTCAGGATAACATAAAAACTGTAATGATGAACTGCTTCATTGACCTAAAGTATATCCTCATCAATCAACGTTGCCCAGACTCAATCAATAATCTATGTATATCTAGGACTCCCTAGCTATACATAGAGGCAACATACTCGAGCTATTTGTACTTTTTTCCCATTCCGGGCATCACGCATGAATAATAATCACACAACAATGAAAAAAATACGTAATGAAATATTGTATAGAATATTAAGCATATGTAATTATCATGAGAGATGAAAATTGAAAAGGTTGATTTTGATAATATTGGAAAACGTGATATGTTTACTGAAAATCAATGGTATTTAGATGTTATATATGAATCGAAGATAGCTATTGACATATAATCAGTTAAAGGGAACAGATTAATTAGAATTTTAAAAACGATGTTTTTAAAATTTATTTATTTATTCTCGCCACTCTTTAGAGAAAGTTGGCATATTATTAGTTTATTTAAGAGTGGTAACTGTAAAATCTCGTAAAGGCATTTTACGTTTCGTACCTGCGATAGTTTTGTCGAAGTTCAATTGAATATAAAATTTAATTGATAATTTGTTATAAGGAATATTATTAATACATATTTTGTCTCCTTGAGAGCAAGATTGAAAATGTTTCTCAGATAGGCAAAATACGTGTCTCTATTCGTTACACAATGCGTGGAAAAATAGAATTAAATTTTATATTACAGGTATCGCTTATTGCACTGAAACTGAGCGTCCTGACAATTTTATCATTTTTGTGTATTTATTACAAAGATAAATATTGTTTTATTTTTATAAATTAGAACTTGATGTAAAAATGAGCAAACGAAGCACAGATGACATAAAAGGAATCTAATGAATATTACTGTAAAGCTTTTTCATATTGTTTTGAATCAGCTATCTTGACAGTGTATGCAGTGTGGACGCAGCACGTATTGCGTGTATAATATATATATATATAGAATAAGTGGAGCTATAAAAAGCCTAAAAACACATACCAGCAATACTGTCAGGTGTAATCTGTCTGGTGAAATGTCGAAGCTCTCCACAAGTAATCTGAACAAAGCTTAGTCTAAATTTGTTCTGCATATCATTCGAGAGTGAGAGTGTTTTTGTAGGGCTCCTTTCACTGACTGCTAAATATAACTCGACAACATGACCTGAATTGCGGGTATCATTATAAGCAGACCATGACGTATGAGAAGGTACGTGCATTCTACGTGTGCATTCATTTTTACGACTCAATGAAGAGATAAATTTAGATATCGGTTTATCATTCGAATACCTTATTGACCCGAGCACGCCTTAACATATTCCAAAACTCCACGCTCACTAAAACACATAATTAATATGATATAAGCAACGTTAATTTCTCTACAGTGAATTTGACGTAGGCTTGTTCATATATAATAATATGTTTCATAATTTTGTATCGTAAAAACGATCTGTTACTGCCGTTGGCACTTACATGATAATCAAATGCTTATTTTTAGAATACTTAAAATTGCAGTTGACGTGGTATGGTTATACTTTTTATACATTTTTAAGCGAAATATGAAGAAAATACGACACCAGCTACATATATATAAATAACAAAACACTGCTATTTGATGGTTTTGTACAGTAAATTTTAAGTTCCAATAGCGCAGTGATGTACAATTCATGCGGACCAATGTGACAAATATTAATCAGCAATTATTTTTTTATTCTAAATTTTCACAGAAAATGGAAGTACAATATACAATTTTCATTGTAATATGCACTAATAAAACGATAATTTTATCACTTTTACCCATGTAGCCGTCGAACGATCTGAAAATTTATAAGCTGGCCCTTCTGCCAAAAAGATTGTGCACCACTGCAATAGCGCTAAGCGATCGATATATTTATTACCACTTAAAATGTGTAACATTAAGAGCTTAACAACTAACTATTTACTCGGAAAGAGCGTTGCAGTTTGTTTTCAAAACAAGTTTGCGTATTTTTAGAATTGATTTAATGTTTGGTAATTTAAAAAAAAACAAGTTAGGTTTGTAAATAGATTATCAAAGCTTATTTATAAAACAGCGTGTACAAAATATTAGCTGCGAAATAACGAAATAATAATTATTTTGTGACTTAGCGTTGGTGGCCATACACAAATAAACCACACGTTTACTACGTCCGTTGACAATTTTCTTACAATATGCTTGCATTTTGTTATTTTTGGTCGTTGCCGACGTAACGTTAAATAACAAACATCACTTTATTTCGGAAGCCACAGTGTGAAGAATGATGTACAACTGTGCTTTGGAAAACAGCTACTGTCACCAAAAGTATATCAACGTGCCATTAGCGAACGCTCGTATTCATGAAATTTAATTAAAAAATAATTAATATGTTTCAGCTGACCAACCTGTGTAAACAACGCTTCGTTATTATGATATTTGCTATCTTTATATTATCCTCTAAAGTTGTTGTCGCAATAGACATACATATGTACGTGTGCCGAATTTTATTTGACAATACAATAAAATAGAATATGTTATAAACAAATTTTTAAAAAAGTATTCACTCAACCACCAGTACTGCTGAATCATGTTTTAGAAATATGTAAGAGATAAAGCATTGTACAATCAATTTTACAAACTGATTCTAAAAATTTTACTCTTAAGATTTTAAGAATTTGCAAAAATACCACAGTGGTTTTTAGATTATTATTTTGCCATTTATATTAAAATAAAAATAATGAAACATTTTTAGTACTTATTCCACATAAAATTTATTGGATCAGGACCGGTTTCGCTCATTGCGAGCATTGTCAACTGAAGCTAATAAAAATGTTTTATTACTTTTATTATAATGCCATTCCACCAAATATTGACAGTGAACACATTAAAAGTGATTTAAGATTGAGTTGAATACGAAGAAATAAATTTAATATTGGGGTATGCAATACTGCGTCTATTTACTCATTCACCATAGGGTGTAAAATACGATTGTGTTTTATATAAAAATATATTGTCACGATTTAATTTAATTCAACTATTCATTTTCAAAAAAATAAAATTGATTGATAATATGAGCGTTTCAATTCGATAGTCACGTAATTGTTATTTTAAGCTGTGTATTTATTTATACGTAACTATCTGTATATGACATAAAAATCCCAATGCCAGAAAATATACATTTTTAAGGTGAACTAACTTATACGCTCAGTTGAAGCCCCCAACCCAGAAACGAGTGACATTTGTATAACGAAAAAAAATATACGTATACGTGTTAAAATTATACGGTGTTGATAATTACGACTTACGAATCTTTTACGTTTTCGTGGTAATGTCTTAATTTTTCTTTTAAATGACTGAATTTCCAACTGGCATAATCAATCAAAATAAAATGTGCTTTAGAAGCCAAAAAAATATTATCTTTGTCAGAAAAGTGGTGACGTATCATGCTAAGCGAATAGGTGGGCACATGTGAAATGACAACACATTTGCTTCATACATCTAAGGCCTATGAATGGGGATGGATACTTGAATATGCAAGTACATTGTACATTGAAACACTTTTATAGGCCATTATACTGGTTTATTGTCTATTACCGTCTCAAGACATCAACTGTTTTATTGTATCATTAAATGTATAAGTTTATTCATAGGAAAAATGCACTAAAAATCAATGCCACCAAAAAACGTGATATAGATACAAGAAAAATTAGTATAAAAATTGTAATGTCTACAGTTCTATAATATTATTGATATCTATTTTGGTATCACGATGAAGTTTTGCAAATTAAATTCAATCAATATTATATGAATTTTATTTGGGCTAGCACATTTATGATATTTGTTTCATTGATTTGCCCTTTTCAATAAACTGTCTTAGATAATTGATACATATTTATGCGAATTTTAATAAAAATAATTTGAATATTTTGTGGTAAATTATTATCAATATCAACACGTTTCAGTTGATAGTTTTCGTTTTGAATAAATTTTGAATAATATTTCGCAAATAAACGTTCTGCATATACGCAATTTAAAATTTTAAATGAATCCACAATACAAAAATATTCTTTTTACATGTTTTATATCTGATGATATTAGGGATATTTATTTGCAAGATTTTCAAAATATGTCTTTTAGTAAATCTTCTATAACTAACTAAAAAATAAATTGAAATTTCTATTGCGCTTAAACTTATCGAACCAACTATCCTCTTATATACAAACAATACTATATTGTGTCAAGGTATTTTAAATATCCATCTGTTTTTAAAGGTGTTAATATTCTTTTTAATGTTTGCTGACATTAATGAATCATTTTATTAAAACAATGTTTAAGAATATACAAAAAAATACGTAATGAAACATCGATTCTAATTAAGGTTTCAAGTGAAAAAAACAGTTTGATTTAGTGAGTTATTTTATTGTGGTCAATCAACAGAAGCAACTGGTATGTGGAGTTAGGTTTCGGGTAATGATTAATGGTCTAAAATTTCTTTCGACGTAATTTTTCCACAGACACGTCATAATTGTTGACTTTTTATTATGCTATGCGATTTGTATACTATTTTAATTTATATGTCATCACCGTACTGCCACAAATTGATGAACGACAAAATCAAAAAATAGTTTGTATAGAAATGTTAAACTTACTATGAAATAGTTGAAATTGTATTTAATGGAACAAATCTACACTATAAACACAGAAATAAATGTTTGCTTCATATCTTAAAAGCATCAGTTATTTGTGAAAACTTTGAAGAAAAGAAAAGAAAAATATGTAAATTTCGGAATATTATAATGAACCACCTTTTTTCTTTGCAGCTTTTATAAAGCTTTTTAAATATGCAAACTTTGGATAAAACAACTGTTTGTTATACTAATAGCATCCTTATATTTGCATTGGAGGCATTGCGTGGTGGAGTTTACAAAAAATGCGCAGCATGGCATGCTGGGTTGCAATAAAATAGTTATTTTGCCCAACACAACCCCCCAAAAATATAAAACCGGGCGTATCGTACGCGCTCTTCTGACAAGTGGTTAACTTAAATGATTGTAATAGATTATGAAACTTGGGCCATTTCAGTTGGCGTGCTTTAGACATATTTATTTATACTGATATGGAATTGCTCGTAGTATCATACACAGTAAACTGCGGCGAAACCATGGTCTTAAACAAGGAAAATAAACCTTTTTACTATACCTCATTTCATTTGTTTGACCTTAAAATTTTACAATGTACTTTATTACTTTTATTAAACCATATAATATCACAAATATAAGCATATAGTACGCTGCTGAGTATATCAACTGAAATTGTTAAATATGAACGGGTTATTAGTCAGTCGCTAAACATCTTATTTTAAAAAGGATAAATAATGTACAACTTAGTGCAATGAGAAAGGAAGAGTTGTTCAATATTGGCAGTTTCTATGACTAGTTTGGTCAGGATCAAATTGGTGAATAAATGAAACGAAAATCACAAATATTCATTAAGATATATGCAAGTACATACACGAATCGAAAAATCAATATATTAATAAAGTGCTCATTTTGGGATTCTAACAGTTTTCTACGAGACTGGAAAATGTTTTTGTACAATTAATATATTTGTATGTTGTTTTTATTTGAATGGTATTTTTTTTTTGTCAGAAAGAAGTTTTGTTGCCTGTTCAACAAATCCCGTTATTCAAAATTAAAATTCAATTACGGTAGTATCATCAGATGTGTTCTTTTGCTTGACATATTTATTATTACATCCTAATGAGTGAAAATAATCGGTATTATGGTTATTGGATTGTATAAAGTAAATATTTGATCTTTCATTAGTAATTTGATTAAAAAATAAATTATTATTTCAATTCAAGTGTAATGTAATTTTTGTAATACAGTTATATCAAGCATACATTTCATATGATCAATACACTGCAAGGAAATTGTAATCCATGTAAGGAATAAATATATTATCTTACTGGAAATATATAGATGGGAAGATTAAATTGGAAATGTACGAAGATGGAGTTTCGCTGATCCTTGCATCCAATTAAAAAACGAGTTCTATTTCGAGTCAAGTTGTCATACAATGGAATCCAAACGACTCATGTGAGAAGTGCACGGACGAAAATAGTTTAATAGGGCGTCATACAAATAATTTTTGATGATTCTACTTTATATTGTTAAGTAACATATAACATATTTACTTACTATTACTATTTTTGGTTGGTAAAATGCCTATTGATAAATAAAAAATGTGGAGATGTTTAGTATAATGCGGATAATGTTTAGTTTTATGCGTTTGAGTGCAGATGTTTCTCGATCGTGGCCATAAAACAACTGTCCAAGATGGTAAGGAACAATTTTTTCATACGTTTGTGGACACATTATTGTCACACTGTCGGTATTGCAGGGTGCGATGTAATTCCGCAAGCTGTTTGTACTCCGATTGTTTGTAATGGATTTGAATGATTTTGATTTGTACTTGTAAAGGCAAGTACCTATGGGAATATAAAAAAATACATTGAATCAGCCACATTAAATAGAAATTCGATATTTAAATGTTATTGAATATTTAAAATGTTATGCAACATTTTCCAATATTTAAGTTGAAATAAAAAAATAATTGTCACAGCTTAATACAAAAGAAATTGAATGTTTTACAATAGTTGTGAACGAAATTGAATGTTATAAATAATATTTTTTTTATTTGATGTTTATAAGTTGTTAATAAATAGGTACACTGTATCCATTATAGATACAGTGGCTTTGAATTGTCTGAATACAAAAAATATATAACATAAAAGTCCAACGATAATCGTTCGATTTAAAGGAAAAAAAGCTCCATGTAAAATCTTTCCGGAGTTCGGAAAAATAGCTGCGCTATTCCGGGAAAATGTAATTACAAGGGAATTTAAGGTTGTATACAACAAAAAAGCGGGAACACTGAAAAGTCGCGCTCATTTTGGGCGGGAAACCGGAGTGTCGCGAAAGGGGAGTCCCTCGCGGCTGACAGAGAGAGATAGCGACACATCTATTAGCAAGAAGCAAGACTGCCGCATCGCTCTGTACGCCTCTGTCGATCAATAGCGGGGGCGAGAGAGATGGTGGATGCCTCGCGAGATGCCGTCTCCTTCACTCACAGTTTCAGATAGGTATGCTCGCTACAGGACCGCATTGACCCAGAGCTCTCGGGTCAAAGGCAAGTATGTCTACGCTAAACGCTACGTATGGATTTGTGAGTCGTGACGTCACAACTGTAAACTTTTGCGAACATTTATGTTTTGCATTATTTTCTCGAGAGGAGAATCAAAAGACTTATGGAATTTTCATTATTCGTATATAATTTATAATGAAGTGAAATTGGATACATGATTTGTAATCTGTATTTAATTAATTATACGCAATGAAGTATGTTCTTATGTATGTACCTACACCATTGACCTAACATTCAAATAAATTTAAAGAATTAAGACACATTTATTTTTATTTATTACACATATTTTATAAAAACCTCGACCGATCAAAAAAATGGCTCTAAAAATAGGTGACAAGTAATCAAAAAAAAAATCACAACCCAATTATAATATCACTCAGTTATTAAACTGATATATGGCATCAATTGAACATATGGCAAAACACATACCGGTGTTTGTTTGCTTATGACATGCTACTTTTTTCATACGTTACAAAATGAATTACCATTTAATTAGCCACAGTACTATAATTATAATTTTGTTAGTTTGGTAGTGACGTGTAGATCTACGTCTCTCCTGTCATGTATTATTCCTGGCATGGTGCGTTGAATTCATTTTATTAATGTGAAGACAGCCTTTAGCATTTTTCTTTTCGTTTCGATAAATGATTTACATACGGGGTCGTAACCAAAGCCAAGCCTTTTTTTATTAGAACTTGTTTGTCGCATTGGTCATTTGAGTCACCAGTCACAAGGGCTGTTCGGATAATCATGTACTGCCTACAGAGGTGGACATTTTCAGCAGTGAACTTGTGTTTTATTTTTACTCTTATAATTTTTATTTAAATAATATATTTTTTATACCATTCTCTGTATACTATTTTTTACAATGAACAATAATATCGATTCTTAAGCACTCTTTATTGGTTCAAGAAATTGTTATTGTAACCGAGAGTGGTACATATATGTAATTACGTACCTAATAAGAATGTACGTCGTTACTTATATCGGGATACTTTTATTTTATTAAACTTTTAAGAATTTCAATTATTTAAATTTATACGAGTAACTTTTATGGCTACAATTTATAGCACGGGAAGCTATTGCTACTTCTTAAGGGATACGTTAAATAAGCTAGCAATAAAGTCGTTCCCGGCCCTGTGGGTGCTTTACTAGTACGTTCATTCGGCTAAGGAAAAGTTCTATGCCAAAATTTTAGCGGAAGCGAGTGACTGCCATGTCGTGGCCGGGTACATGTGTTGGGAGTGCGGATCTTGCCGCATTTTCACCAAAAGGGACCTCCCCAATAACTACGCACAGTTGAGTTCCGGGCACAGCGGGCTTTATTGACGACAATGAACAATTATTATTTATATTGAAAGAAAGTTGACACATTATTTATAAATATATTTATTCAACTGAATCCAATAAGCAATAAACGATCACAGGAGTATCCGTGAGGTCAATATCAAATGTAGAATTTTTCAATTTTAAGCCATAGCGTGCTCGCTCGCGTTGTCGTCTTTCGGAAAAATCCGACTTCAGCTTATCTCAAGTAATTTAAAGTTTTCCAGCGCAATAACAATAATGCCAAACATTTTTAATATAAAAATACATTTATAATAATGCCGCTTCCTTTTTATATTTTTATTCGTGGCAAATAAGATTAAAGTAAATAACTTATAATATATAATTTGCTGTTAGTTTTCCGTATATTTGAAATTGGTAAATGGATGGATAAATCTCAAAATTTGAATCAGTAACGTGTAATTGTCAGTAACAATTCAGTTTTTTTCGCTTATCCTTTCATAATACTCACATGACCTTTTACCAGAATTATATGATGAAAACATACGTACATCAATTAAAAATTCTGATTTGTTTCAATCACGTGTTTTCCATAAATTTCAAATTATTTAAAAAACATTTTATGCCTAGCCATTTAAAAGTCTTAAGAAATCCACTCGAACGATGAAAGATTGAACAAAAAAATGGAATGGATGACTCAGTTCTACGGATAAACCAATAAAAGCAAAATTCTCGATAAATCACACGTACAATTTTTTTCTTAGCAATATTGTAAGTCATATATCAATCAATTTGGATCCTTATCTGTATTAGAAGGTATTCCAAGATGATCTTATATTGGCAGAACGTGGATTTTGAAGTTATAATAACATACCATATGCAATATAAATAAATTCTTGCCTTGCAATTTAAATAACTTACTTTCGAGATGATAAGCCGTGAAGAATAATTATGAAAACGACTATCATACACATTGTACACAATTAAAATTATTTAAGTGAATATTTCAGTCATTTTTATATGAAAGTTATATGAATTAATGAAAGTAAACGATGATTAAAAGCATTGGTGCAACAGGAAAGACGGTCCAAATAATTTAAATGTGTTTACAGCTAATCTGCGTATTATTTTCAATGCGAACAAATATTTTCCACTGCACATTATTAGCATAGAAGTAAAAAAAATATTATACTTCTCGTATAATATGTGATTGATCAAATAAAATTATGTTAATAGTTTGGTGTAATATTTAACGAATAAATTATCTAATGTTAGTGACAAATTTTGATAATCATGGTGGCATCAAAAATTTTGATTAATTCAAATTCATGTCTCACCAAACATCAACCATACCATACTCCAACTTCAATCAAATGGTTTCCGGGTGAAGTAAACATGAATATTTGTTAGTAAGTCAGTCGACCTTTCTCTAATATATTTATATGTAATATAATGATGCGTTTAAGCATCTGTATCCACGCCCTAGGTCAATATGGGAGTAAAGAATAATAATGATGACGGGTTCGTGGTGCAGTGGTCAATGTCGTTGTCTTCCGTGACGGACCTCTCTGGCTCGAATCCCAGTAAGAGCAGTTTTTTTCCAGTCGATTTATCGATTCTGGTCGAAAGCATGGGTGTTTGTGTTGCCTTAAAATCCCTCGCAACCCATCCGGTTCAAAGAGCGGGGCAAAGCGAGAGTACTTAATCGCTAGTCATGCCAGATTGAGCGATCGAGTTGAAAAAAAATGATTAAATACTTGATTGATGAATTGAAAAGTTGACTTGAGATGAGTTGAAATAAAAGATTAAATATGAATACCATTCATTCAAAAAATTAAAGACGAAACTTTTGATACATTTTAATAATTCATTTGTCATGAAACGGATCGGTATAAAAGCCGTATTACGATATACACAATCCGACCATGGCCATTCGGGTTGATTATTTTTTTTATAAGAAGAGCTGAATTCACCTGTTTGCGTTAAATGTGACAATTCATAGCACATTGTTATTTTATTTTCGTCAATTTATGTAATTTTTACCCATCTTAAACCACCATACAAAAATATATGGAACGTAGTTAGCGGCAACTGAAACACACGTGATGGCATTGGAGGGATTTTTGATTATCAATATGTGAAGAAGAGTTGGTTGAATATTTCAATACACACTATTCAGATATTTCGTTCGTAGTGGTAACTGTAAATTCGATGGAAAAGAGTTCTTTTTTTTAAATAAAGCATAATTTACCAAAGTGTCAGGCTTGGTTTTGCTCATTGCAAGTATTTCTAATCTTGCTAGATCGATAATACATGGTCATCTAAAATAATACCACTGTGTTAATATTTAATGTAAATAGAAAGCACACGATGGTGAGAATTGAGTATGTTTCATTAGTTTCAACAAAATACAGTACCAAAATAAACGAAGTAAGCTAGTATGTAATTATTACTACTGCTCCACAAAACGGGATAATATATCAATTGACCTAGCTCAAAACATTTGAACCCCTCTTGCGGAACGGTGAGATCGTACCCAAAGAAATAAAATGACATTTCTGTACATATTCCAAATGCATACATACCGCAGGGAATGTGGAAAATCCTATCCTCGACCGCATCAATAGCTAAGTGGAATGCGGACCCTTTTAAGTAGAAAGGAGATTCTCATATATCCAAGAAAAACGTCTGACACGGATCTCTTTCCATTTCAACGTAAAGAATATACATTTTAACTTTTATACAAAAGAAAATCTAAATTCTGCGAGTATAGCAACATGTTTTAATTTGAAAGACATACGAGAATCCGTTGTAACAATTGTATCGATGTCAATATTAATAAAGTTATGTTAATTTACATATTTGTAATGGTGAAAATTGATATTTTAAATAAGTTGGGTGTTATGCACGTTCATATTAAATAATCGCTTCAAAACTTATTAACATGACACTCAATGCCTTTGTTGTTTCAACAATTAATTATTGTTAGCTGATATACACCTATGATATAAGTTTAAGTTTCAATAGTCATTATTTCAGCCCATTTAGAATATCGTTACCTTACTTTGAAAAGGTTCTAATTAACATTTTTGCTTACAACGACCTTTTGGTCGGAAAAGCTTGTATTTACCGCATTCTATCATACATATGTATTTATATATGAATTTCCGAATTATCTATGGTTGAGTAACGGAGTTAACAGAATTCAAGATGTACACTGCATCTGCACATTTTTTTACTAAATTTATTTGACAAAGTTCTAAGATTGTCATCATTATTTCCATCATTAGATCTTTAAGATTATTATTTCTCAGGAAGAGTTGTGAAAAGATTTGCTTAAAATAAGTAATTTGAAACATTTTTACTTGCTCATTGCTAAGTAACTATAACATCCTAAATTATTATTAAATATACGTTGAAGTGTATTAAATTAGATTCTAATATAGACTAACATTTAAACGAAAACGTCACAATATTGTATGTTCAAATTTAATCATTTGCATACTCGTCAATGTCAAATAATGACTACATATACATATGTATAACCAAGAATATATATTTTATTTTGAAACTGTTTGAATATAAATGTCATATATGGAGTTTTTATTTTTTTTGCAGTAAATATACTAAACCAAGATGGTACTGTCCAATTACTTCAATTCAAAATGTAACTATGTTGAAACAAAAATAAGCATACGATATCTGGAACTCAACTACCTGTCCCTACAATCGACCACTTTTGAATTATAAAAAAAACCGCATAGTGCATATCGAATAAACTTATTGTATATATGAATGAAAGTTGTAAAATAATATCATATTTCTGCACTGTTCGATTCATATAAGATTTTTTACCTACCTTCATTTTTAAAAGAGTTTTCGAGTAAAGTTCGGTATCATGGTGCTAGTAGATGTATAAGTGCATAATACATATGTACATATCTTTTATTCTATCTAATTTTTTGGTATAGTTGCATTGCCAGGTGCTGACTAGTAGAACAGCTTCCAATATGTGCATTGTACGTTTGCATTAAGATAATATATCGCCTTGTATCATGAGCAAGCTGTTCTGTATTATATATTCTGTTCTGTATCTTAGTAAAATGGTCACCATGCCTTCAAATTCCAACAAAATACCACAATAATACCAGAACGACTAGTATTATAAGGTAATACCTATTTATCAGAGCTGTGGAGTCGGTAAAAAAAGTTAGGTTACCGACTCCGACTCCAGCATTTACCAAAACCACAACACCGACTCCGACTCCAACATTGACCAAAAACACGACTCTGACTAAAAAAGTTTAATATCATCACTTTTTTTTGCCTAATTTTCCTATTTATGCGTATTCAATTAAATATCAATCCTACTAATCTGGCCAATAGCCAAATTTGGCATATTAAATACAAAAATAAAAAGTTCAAACTTTTCACAATTTCCGACTCCGAGTACGACTCCGGCCAAATTGCCGTGACGACTCCGACTCCGGCCAAAAAGCCCCGACTCCACGACTCCAACTCCGATTCCGACTCCACAGCCCTGATATTTATCCATGTTACTCTGTTGCTTGGCCACTCAATAGTTCGATGAGAGAAGGGGTGGAAAGGCTAAGACAGGTGAACTAGTTAGCTGGTCGCACTCGCTACGCTCTGTCTCTATGATCGAATGGGTGGGAAAATTTTTTTAGACAATACAAACAACCATGCCTTCGAACAGAATCGATGAAAAAATTCTGCTTAAGCTGGGACTTGAGCCCAAGACGATACCCACTACTTAAATTGGACCGTATGGATTCATATATTTTTATTCAACTTTAAAAATAAAATGAAGATTGAGCTACTGATTAAAGACCAGTTTCTTTCTGATAAAGCGCTCAAATTGAGAGTATATTAAATGTTAAATTTTAAGTGATGGAACATTTAACGTGAAATAAAATAATGTTTAAGTACATATATTTTACATGTTAGTGGTTAAAACTGCTAGATATTGCTTTTGATATTGTATAAAATATACCGTACACACGTCCGTTTTTGTGACGCACTGTTCATCGAGGGTTAGGAATTTTTAACATGCTTATGGTGCTCGGTATTATCACAAGTTAAAGAGGCGTGCGTCAATAAGTGAAACAAATCAACGTAAATTCACTGATACGGCTGGAATAATATGGATAGTACAACGGAGGCAGCTGATCTAGAATTCCTTGAATGTGAGCTTTTAAACGAAACAATTTTTATCTTTTCTATGTTTTGAATTGTTTGTTTCATTACAAAACAATACATTGTTCTTTACCGTTAAGCAGTGAATATGGTTCTGAAGATTTTACTGTTGTAAAAAGGGTTTTATTTAACGGAATATCTTTTATGAATTATTCATTAATAACATCTAGCAATTTTGTACTGGTATTGACGATATTGATATTGTGATTCAGTACATTCCAAAGCCTTGAATTTTATTTGGAAAATGTAACGCTGTATTTTTTGTGATATCTAATACAACAATAGTTTGGCGGATTTGAATAGAAATTGTTAAAAGTAATTTAAAAAAATCAATCGTAGTTCCTAACTTTTATGCCTGCAATTTATACGCCTGAAATGTCCTATTAACACTGGCCGATTTTTTTTTGCTCAGATAAAATATAACAATAAAATTCATTCAGTTGAATTTTGCAGAACTGCCAGGTCAGGTGCATTGTATAAAAAAATGAAAATAAAGCAAAATGTCAATTCAAATCGAATTTAACATCGTGGGGCATGATTTTCAGAAATTCAATTTATCTAATTGTGAGTCTTTCATACAGTGTTTAAACATAATCTACTATTGTAAAATATAGCTCACAACAAACCAATAGTAACCGTTTGAAGTACATGTGGGATAAGTGATTCCGGATATATAATAAATACATTGCAAGAAATGTGTGAACTGTTAATTCTTGTTATAAGATTTATTGAGTACAAAAAAAATTGTAGTTCCAGAATTTTCAAACAAAACTATGGTTAACTTCAACATTTTTGAACAATATAATGTAAAAACTGTCTGCTGAATATTATAAAAATTATATCTAAGAAATAATCATCCAAATTCGTTAAGGGTTCGCGGTAATCAAGACTCCAATAGAGAAAATCAAAATTATTTCATGTTCAATACTAACATATTTATTGCAAGTGACAGATAAAGATTAAGATCTTAAAAATGATCGATAATCCATTTGATACATATTTTTTTTATATGTAATCATCTTGATATATATATCTTGATGCGTGTAACATATTTAAAAACGCTTAGTAAATAAAACAGTATTAAGTAAAAGTACATGCAAATTCAGTATATGAATTTGCTTATTGCTATGTAAAAAAAGCATTACGTATTTCTCTGAGATGAAATCAAACACTGTAAATAAAGTTTCCACCTTGAGATATAGGCCAAAGTTTCCGGTCAGGTCAAAGTCGTATCCTGTTTCATATATTTTTTTTAATAAAAAGATTAATGACTTATCCAAGTTTAATATTACGCTCGAAATGCGCAAGTCAATTTATCGGTCGGTTCATTTTCAAGGCTTACTAGGACCTTTGTGAAGCTGGTGGGAGAAGAGAAACGGCAGGAACAGGAGTCGGAAGGGACACCAGGGTGCAGGGTGTGAAGTACTGTCGCCGTCGATGCGCTGCCATGACAACCGTCAAATATTCCATCATGTAGGAGTAGTGTGCTTATTGCAATGGGTGCAACTGAAAACGGTATATATTTTGTTCAAGGTCGATGGAGTCGGAAGGGAAACCAGGGTGCAGGGTGTGGAGTACCCTCGCCAGTGATGCGCTGCCATGACAACCGTCATATATTCCATCATGTAGGAGTAGTGTGCTTATTGCAATGGGTGCAACTGAAAACGGTATATATTTTGTTCAAGGTCGATCCTTGCGTTTTAATTTGAAGGTCAGCTTATGTAATGCTATCGATTTAAATTCATATCAAATAGTGACATTGAATCTCGGCATACCGGGAATAAATGTTTACTTGATGCAAGCCTGGGATTTTTCAGTCTCTATTTGTTTTGTTACATTTGAAACGTATCACTTCTGTGATGTCCATGTATTTTTATTCAGTGTGAATATTTCATTCGGAAACATTTTTTTTTTAAATATGTGTTCTTTGTAAAAAATAGTTACGTCATTGAATTCGGGATTATAGAAAAAATGTTAAAAAAAATATATAAATTTTTAGCGAGCCTTGTTCATTGACAATAAGAATTAAATAACAGCTTTACTGTATGTATATTGACCGTCTGCAACAATTATTTTTAATCTCGGTATTAAAGTGTCAAGCTTTGCCAGTTTACCTCGGAGGCTTTCGAAAGTACATTTAGCAGGCTATGATTCCGGCCTGATCTTTGGGGTAGAGCAAAAGGCACGTTCTGTCTCTGGTTGTCTGGTAAGAAAATTAAAACATTTTGCCCGGATTGCGACAAAGGAATTTCCATGGGTAACTTATACCAATAGTTGAAAATTAATATACTTAATCGTTGTTTGCAGAATTACTGTTAAAGTTTAATAAACCAGATAGAATATTTAAATTTTCTATGGCATTTTTTAAAATCTATTTTTTTTATGAATATTAAACTCTTAGTTTAAGTCTACCGTCATAAAGTATACACTTTCATAATTTAATTTTCGATCCGTGTCTCGTGCAGTGGTCAACGACCGTTGGCTACCGTGTCGGACCGCCCGGGTTCGATTCCCGATAATGAGAGGCAATGGGTGTTTGTGTTGTTATATCCCTTCCCACCTTTCCACTCCCAAAGAGCGACGCCAAGTGACAGCGATTAGCTAATCACTATTCCTCGTATCCTTTCCATCCCTTCTCTCTTAAAAGAGAGGTTGAGCAACTGAGTAACAAGCAGTTCTCGTAGAAAAATCATATGGTAAGAATCTCCGTGAGGAGTCTATATGCTCCAAGTTGGGGGCGGACATGGTAAAAAAAAAGAATCAGCATTTTGCATTGAATATTTGACAATTGTAATACTTAGGTAAAAGGCTTAACTGCAGTTTCTCTAAGATAGTGCTAAATAAAATTTATTCATGAATATGACTTAAGATGATATAGCTTATTTTATTAAAAGTGGCGGTTTCACAAAAAAAAATAACCGGGATGACTAAGAAGCCCGCCTTCATCCAGCACTGCTTTTCAGTCCACTTGCTTTATACAACAGTATCCAGGGTTGTATTTAGTACATAACTACGATTTTAAAATCTGGGAGTGTCTCAGGAGCGGCTGTCCAAGATTTGGTAGCTTGCTCTCAAGTATGTTTACAGTCAATGACTAGCTGGGTGGACTTACCGGAATTTGTTTGTCGCCTGCTCGCCGAGCTCGTAGAACTTAATCTCTTCGGAAAAGACATCGAGCGGTACGTTGACTGGCCGCCGCAATCTTCCGCCGCTCTGGTAGTAGTAAAGGATTGCATCAAAGGATGGCCGGTTCCGATCAAAAAAGTATTCATTCCTGTAATTTTCAACCAATTTTTTTATCAATGTCACATTAACAGTTGACGCAGTCTCAATTAACACACCAGTGCATTGTTCGACTGTAGAAAGGAAAAAGGAAGCAAACCTCAAATTTTTCAATTTTGTATGTTTTCAATAATCGCAATGTACACAACTTGATACACGTTCTATCAAAAGGATGTAAGCTGCAAACGCTAAATTAGTATCTAATTTAGCTACCAAATTTCGAAAAAAGGGGCTCCGAAATTTGCGGCAAGCAGAAAGGACCACATCAATGACATAACTTGTTTCGTGTGAGTTATGTCCTTTTAAATTTCTACAGTCGTTCTTAATTTAAGTTTATTATTGTAAAATAGCTGCAATATTTCGCTTACTGTTATTATAACTATCCAGCCATAGCTTCAATTGTTGTATGTATTTGTTGATTATAACATGTCCTCGTAGGTGACAACCTGATAGAATCTGTTTTATGGCGTATACAATGCGTAATAATTACATAAAAATACAAAAAGAAAAAAAGAGTAATTACCGGAGTGGGTCGAAATATCTAATTCGTCGAGATGGGTCCCCAAGTAAAGTGTCAGGAAATTGATTTAATGTCCGCAGTTGTGTCTCAAACCTTAGGCCGCTCACCTGGAACAACAGACGGAAAACAAAAATCATTTAGAACTGTTTTGCAGTGTTTGATTAAAAAATATACAATAAACAGAGCCAAAACGCACTGTTGGATCTTCAATGTTAAGCCAAAGAAGATGCGCGACAAGACTAGGCTCGTGGCAAAACAAATATATGAAAAGGTGAATGATAAATTTCAATAGAATGGAATTCAAAAGATGATTGAACAAAATAAAATAAAGTAATGGCTGTTCTTCAACGCTCAAAATGGTCCCATTTATATCAAATAATTATTGTCTTTGAATAAATATCATTAAAAAAAATTAAGGCTCCGAGATTTTGTTTAGATCTTAGAAGTGTTTTCTAAGATCTAAACGAAAAATAATTAGAAAATTATGGAAATATCTGAAATGACTTTTAAAATTTAAAATGTTAATAAAATACATATTGTTAGATTGCAATTGAAATATTCGAGATAATATTCAATTAATTAGATTATTTAAGCTTAACAAATCAAAAATCTATTGTGAAAACTATCGACCATCGAAGATTTTATTTTGTATGTTGTCATACAGTTTATATTATTATTGAAACAAATAATTTTAAAATACACGCCACCTGGAGCTAAACTTTTTTTTTTATCATAAGTAAGTCTTTAATTCAAAAATGAATTTCAGAATCAAGAAATTTCCAAAATTTTTGATGTTTGATTAAGGGAGGATATTTTTTTGAATTGAAAAATATTGTCGGTTTTTAATGGAAACCGTTGACATTGAAAACTTCGACGCAATATTGAACTGTAATATTCCAAGACGGGGGAAGTTTTCACTTCACAATTGTATGTTTCCTATCACGTAAATATTGGATGCTACACAAGAAATATTTTTCCGAAAGATTGCATCAATAGATGAAAAATGGAGTTCACAGGAAATTTTCTAGCAGGGTTACACGTGGAAATAAGATGATTGTGATAAAAAAATAAAAATGAAGATGGAGTCTTCGATGTAGACAAATTCATTACTACATTTATATGAATAGTGCACAATGTTCTTATAACATTTGATTATAATAAATAATGTTAATATTATCGTCAATTTTATGAAATTGATTTAACAAAAATTTACTCACAAAGTTCCCAATGGTAAAAAAGGGCTGCTATAATGTCCACAAAAACCACGAATGTGCAAAATGACATTTATGATATCATATGGCATATGGTAATCATTCAAGACTTACTTGATTATATAAATATTAATATTCCATTTATGAAATTTTAACGATTTACGGTTATTATTCAATTGAGTTTTATCGGGTAGCTAATATAGCCACTTCTTTTCTTTTAAAAAAACTCTATGGCATAGCATTTGCTTCAAGGCTTTTTTAACGTCCTTCCGCATGATCTCATTGTTGTGTACTCAATTGGACAAAAGGACAATCTTTATTTAGTGGACCAAATAAAAAATAGTCCCAATGCCCATAGGTAAGATTTCAAAGTAAGGATTTCAGATACTTTTGTGAATTTGTATAAATTTATTCTCAATATGGGTTTGTATTTTATTATGATTTTGCAAAAGCGTTTTTTGCCAACAAAATGGCTTTCTGCGACACAGAAAGCCAGTCTGTTCCTTTATTACATTTATACAATGTTTGTTTAATAGTATCGTTATAAATTTTCCTGATTTTTTGGCTTGCACGTGTATGCTAGAGGTGGATTAAAGATTAAAAAGAACGATGATTTAAAATTATTAAATTCTAATTTATTTCGGCTAACCAAAGCGGTGAATTCCAAAAGATACATATGTCCATTTCAAATATATATTTTATCTTGTAAGAAATATATATGTATACTATCAGCCTGGTACTGTAGCCAAACAGGGTCATGACACTTCATATCGTACCGCTATTTATATGTGGTAGCTCATCAAATTCAAACTAGAAACTGAAATAACTGAATTTGGAAACCAGGGTTTTTTTGGTGACACGAGGTTGATTTGTATATAAGAAATAACAGAAGATATCATTTCTATTACATGTAAGTGAATCCCAGTAAAAAATCCTTGAAGTTACTTTGTGGGGCAACTGTGACTTTGATGGCGAAGGATAGAGCAGAAAATTACTTTTTATCTTCATTTAAAAAAACCAAAAAATATTTACAACCTCAATGAGGCCTCATCATAAATATGCGTGAAATTACATATTTATATAAAATTATGATTCCCGATAAAATTTACTTTTCCAAATACAAAAGAGTCTGGATAAAAAACAAATTTGCAAACCTTGAATGTGACAATAATTTATTATTTTTAAAAATACCGGGTCCGGAAATAAGCATCAGTGGACATTTGATTTTACAGACTATTTATTTTAGGGCAGCTAGCGCATGTGACCCAACTGACAATCAAAGCCATCCTAAAATTGTCATCATGGCCATACAATATAGGTGACATATCAAAAAAAGATAGATGGATTTGAATTAACTGTGACTGATTTGATATTAAGCAAATATTTCTCTGGTTAAATATTCAAGAAACTTGTAATATATTTGAATAATTCACCCAAAAATGGAACAGTGAAAAGAGAGTCTAAGAGATTATATACAATATGATTTATTGATAGATCTGCACTCTTATATTATCTCTTTTTTTATTATGTCAATACAAATCAACTGTAATCACAATTTTAAATCACTGTAAAAACAGTTTTGTATGGAAAAAAAAATTACATAATATAAAAATAAAGATATAAAATACGGTTTAATACATTATAAAAAAATATAAGTATGTCTCAGTTTTCCGTAGCTCAAGCTCAAGTGTCAATGTCACACAGCATTACTTGAAAGCAAATTGCTTTGAAGTTCACCTGCTTTATACTATCAACATGTCATGCAGATATGACACAAAGCAACCTGTCAAAGGTTAACAAGAATCTGCACTGTATTTGTATTTAATAACAGCGTCGGAATATTTAAATAAAGGTGACAAACAATGCATTGCGCTATGCTAAAAGTGAGCTCTAATAAACTAGAAACCTTAAATAAACCGTGAGTGTGAGTATTAGATGTTTGAAAATGGAAAACCACTTAAAGTTAAAAAAAGTTGGAAAACTATAAAGTTAAAAATTAGTGCTGTTTGTTCAATTGAAAAAAATATAATATCATTAGATGTAAAATTAAAGCCTGAACGTGATTCTTGGGCATTTATATTTGATTTAAAAATGCAAATCAAAAGTAGCTACCTCCATTTCTTTTATTGCATTTATGCAATGAATATCTATGAAATAAAAAAATCAAAGAAATTCTCTTAAACGATGATTTGAATTTTCCAATTACTTTGATAATTTCTCTGCCGTTTCTTACAAAGTTACTGTATTTTTATTAAGGGTTTGGTGGGAAATCATCCAAAACTCAACTCAAAACAAAACTTCCTCTTATTCCATAATTTTGATATTACTCGTTTTTGACCTTATATATAAATTAATGTAAAATAAATAATCACCATCACTTGTGAATGGGGACTTGTCTAATTCTTTAGTAAATCTGATATTGTGTATCAATTCAATAAAAAAATCATGAAAAAGTAACTTGGCATATACCGATAAAGTTTTTTCTAGGGCGATATTAGAACTTTTCAGTGCCAATACATGTTTCGATCAGTACTTACATTAATGACCACACGCTCGCAGAAGTCGTGGTCGTGAGGAATAGGTTCAAACTGTGCGACGTTTGTCAGCTGCGGGTGCGGCCCACCTCCATCCTCGTCTTGACTGCTTAGCTTGGGAAGCGACCTGCAAAATAAACAAAAATAATTCAATTAATCAACTGCTCAATCAGCGCTAAATTTCTTTTCATGAAAATTGTGAGGAGTTGCATAAAAGTGTTACAATCGCAACAAATAAATATTCCGGTGTTGAATACACATTTGCGGTATATTACAGTATTCAAATTAATATTTTTGTATTTATTTTATTACATGCACTCCCATGGTTTCAACATATTATTTGCCTGTTTTAATACAAACTTCATAAAAGAGATTTTTTTTATTTTACTACGCATTTTATTTTATGAAGTGAATTTTTTGATGCTATTTATTAAATTGAAAAGAAATTTTGGAAGAGCTCAGATATAATATGATGGCAATATCTGAATAAAAAAATACATTTTATGGAATGATCAGTTATATCACATTTCCAAATGCATTATATTTATTGGCGTATTAGAAAATAAGTAGAATGGATATTTTATTATTTTACACTTATAGTATTTAAGCAATATGTGCAGTAAAATCGTTTGGAAAAAGGGTTGAATGTTCCTTGACTCAATAAATGTAATTCATAAGAGTTTAGGCAAATTATCATAATAGATTTATGGATTTCCGTCATGAGACATCCCACCCTAAAATGGAAGAGAGGTTGAGCAAGTGAGTAACATTTAGTACTCGTAAAAAAAACTTCTCTTAAGACAAATTCCATGACGGTTGGTTTTAAAAGGTTTTAAAGATGAAAGGAAATAAAATTTCAACGGATTTCTATAAGCATACAAATTTTTAAATACTTCAAATATTGTGAATCCTTGGCAGTATATTTGCTTAAATTATAATTAATTTTAAGCTTAACTGGACAAAATATTGTTAATTTCGAAAGGAAATTCTGCAAGGACAAATTAAAAAAATGTTTTTTAGATCATGTGAGAAAATAAAAAAAAATATTATAAATGTTAGACTCTTTTTTTAAGGAAATCTTAAAGAAACAAGAAAATCAACAACCTTTTTTGATTGTGGGAGACAAAATAATTGAGTAAAAATATGTAATCACCGATGATAACGTCAAAAAAAGTAATATAAAAATACTATTATGAAAAAAAAAATTATCAGTGACGCTAATTATTTTATTCGTAACAAATATTATAAAAAGGTCGGAAATTATTATTTTTAATAAATTAATATAATCACGTTTTTTAAAGGAACTGCAAGTATACGTCAGCCAAAACTTTATGTGAGTGGGAGGAAAAAAGAAGTATTCGCGATTGACAGAAAATCGATAAACGTTCAAAGGAATTTTCACAAACACATCAATTAATATTTCAAAGTATCGCGTGGCAAGAACTTTTAATTTAAAACCATAATTATTGACATGGAAGCTTCTCACTTGATTTATTTGAATGCCTTTGCTTTCGAATTCATATAGTGTTGATTAAAAAAAAATTGAAGGTTAGTTAATGACTGTCAGCTGCGAACCATACAGCAATCGTCACACGTGCATACAGAAATGTACACACAAATTGTGAAGTAACTTTTCAAAGTTTATGAAAGTTTTAAAAAAGTAATGTCATGGTAAATGGCAAATTAAAGCGTACTTTATCACACCCATAGAGACTTACTTTCCTGACCAGTCAAAGCACAGATCAAACATATCACACATTTTTAAACATTTGATTTGTATTACATAAACCCAATGAGCGTTTGATGTAAAAAAAATTAGGTACTTTTTAGTATATATTGAAAATAAAAATAGCGCAGAGAAAACATTCAAGCCGATGTAACTCTAAGCAGACTGATGGCATAACTAAGTAAATTTTTCACGCATCCCATATATTAGCTAAATTTTAAATGAATGAATGGCTAATTAAAGTTAGCGGTAGTATGGTTAAAACAAATTGAAACATAGAAAATTGCCGGATGTTTGCTATTGGGTTACGTAGAGCAAATCTATTTTATATTGCAGCGTTGGTAAAAAGAATAATTAATTTTGTATGTCATGTACGAAATTGTGTGCCCTAATTAGAAGAAAATTAAAAACAGTACAGTTCATATTATTTAGGCAAAATAAGGCGTTTATACTAGGGAATAATTGATAACGATTCATAGAGGAATACTGAAAACAAAACTTAAAGAATATCGCATGAAAGAAAACAGCAGCCAAATAATAAATATTTATTGTTATGACAGTTCATAAACAGAATAGACATACTATTTCATCAAACTCCATTGTAGATGTTGTCCATTTTAAACGCAATCTGTAAAAGTTGATGGTGAACATATTACTGATGACCAACAAGCAATCGTCGCCGTCGTTAAATCATTTTATACTGTGAGCTTTAAAACCTTCTTTGAACGAGGGAAATAAATTTAATAAAAAAAAATCAACTTCAAAATGTTTTACTACAATCGCATTAATTAATTAATAGTAACTAGGGACCCAAAGACAAAGAAATGTGTACGTCATTAACACCACGAAAAGTTAATTTTCTTAACACATTTCAATGCAGAAACCAATTTACCAAAAAATTATTTACCGAAAAATGAATACTCAATACATCAACCAAATTACTTATTTTTCAATAATCAAATTCATATTAAATAAACAAAGCAAACTCAAATTAAATCGGAAAAAGAAATTAAAACCATTTTTTTTGCAAGCACCGCTTTCAAACAATTAAATTTATTTTTATAAGGTAAATAAATAATAACAAGTATTTTATTCAAAGTAATTTAAGGTTAATTTTCATAATCATAACAACTATCTTTTGAATATAAAATTCTGAACACCGTATAGTCATACCAATTCTTAGAAAATGATGTGATATTAATATGAAATAAATAATGGGAGCATATTTATTTAGCAATCATTTAACAAAATTAATAAGCACGTAATCGAACAACTCTGCAGTACTACTACTGTTAATAAATAATATATATTTTAATGGCCAAAATAGATTTTAATCTAATTTTGGGAAAAGCACAATATTATTCATGCTTATATTGTTAAAAATATATTTTGGATTTATGTAAAACGTTGAAATAATTCACCAAACATTTTTAGAAAGTCGATAAAAAAGGAGCTTTTCACACAAAATAAGTCCACAATGAACGCTATAAAGAAAACAAAGAAATCCTTTTTATCAATCGAAATTTTAAATTGATTAGAATTTCAACCAATAAACTATCAACAACAGGTTAAGTATCTTTTAGTGAACGCTCAAATAATGTCTTTGTTGGATAAAAATTAACATTATGTATTGCAATATGGTTCATTGAACAATCAAAATATTTACCAAAGCGGAAAATATTTTTAAAAAAGTTATCAAAACGTCATTTTAATTGGTAAGCCTTAACATTAAACAAAAAAAACTTTCATTTATTTTATCGTTGAAATTATTTATTTAGCTCATAATGATTAAAAAATATAAACGCAAGTTTTTTGAGATAATAAATACATTCATTTTAAGATTTTGTTGTTTATAATTTATTAGATTCATTAATCATTTAGTCAGAAATGTAAATAGTTTTATAAATTTGTTTTTAAATGATTTAATATTGATATTAATTGAACACAAATAAACGCTTGGATAAAATAAAATGATTTAAAACTGTCAATTGTTTACAGATGAAAACAAATTTACCGGCAGATAAACAAATGAAAATTTTGAATTATTTTCGTAAAACAATGAATTTCAAACTCGCAATCAAATAAGCTGCCGAAAAATTTCCGAATGACGGATGTCAAAACCGTCACCGTAGAAAATCACAATAATTTCACATTTTTTTAGACAGGAAAATACACTGAACACACATTAATAACAGTAATAAACTATTAGTCACCCGCTCAAATCAATGAGATTAATCTCTTCCATATCCAAAAATTTAAGCAAAACATCAGCGGGAAATGCAGCCCTTCCGAATGCGTTGAAGCAATTGACATTTATGCATGCTCCGCTAAGGGATCTCCTGCTTTATATAGGGGTAGCCGTAATGCAATCGATAGAGGGCTCTATATGCAAGTGCCTAGCGAAACTACCAGACCGGGTCAAGTTCGAAGGTGCAACTAGGAAAGGATATAAATACGCGGAAGCGTCTCCCGGTAGTTGCTAGGGAACGGTAGGTAGCATTGATAGAGAGAAATGCGTTTATAACGAGAACCGGCGACAAGGTGAACGGCGTTTCAAGCGAAGAGCAACTTAATATGACAGCTTTCGATGGAATACGTTTTAGCGTTGCGGGGGAGCGGGAAATCATTATGACATTGAAAATTGAGTCAAAAAAAAAACTTTTTATCAAAATACAAATTCTTCTGGTTTGGCTCAGTTTTTTTGATAAAAATATTGAATAAAGCGTTAAAATAAATATTTTTCGACTCACATTTTATTGCGCACATAACGGATCAATTCACGAAGGCTTTGAGGGAAAATAAATACAGGTAGTCCTCGACATACGACCGAGATACGTTCCTGGACTTTGGTCGTACGTCGAATTGGTCGTAAGTCGAATTTCACACAAAATATGTATGTATGTACTAGTTATTTAATACAAAATACAAACTCTGTCTACCAATATTGTATCGTAGTTCATAAATACATAGAGAGATAGCTACATGTTGCAGATTTCAGTTCAACGATATTCAATTATAAAATAGTATACTAGATAATACTAAAGAAAAAGAACGAACTAAAATACCGGTTTCGGTGTGGGAACTTCTACGAGATTAATAAATATTTTTGAACAAGTTTTATGAACAAGGCAATAAAATAAAAATCGAGTCTTTATCTACAGTTTAAGAAAAACACGTCTCATGAAAATAGCCACGGGTAATTTACAACACGGTTAACAACTGATCGCGTAGAAAATTGGCAATATGGAAAAATTTTCTCTCTTTTACCACTCTCATATTTTTTTAATTATTTTAAGTTTTTTTTCTAAATCTATTGCACTTCTCTTTTTTTGTGACATCTTCTCCGTTTGTCAGTATTATGGGCACGATTTATTGATTATTCACTTCAGAAATTAAATCTTAACCACTTGTACTGAAACCACGAGGTACACTCGTGGTCGTATTACTTGGGCGTATCCGGCAACCACGAGCTATACTCGTTGTCTAATTCGATACGTCATATTTTTATCAATATTTTTTAACATATTTTTTTTTACGGAAAAAAAAGAAGAAACATTATTCTAAGTATTTCAATTATTATAGATTAATGAAATCATAAAAAAACTTATAAAAACCTTATTTTATTGCGACGGGTGCTAGTAGGTATTTGCATGTTTTCCTGCGACGCGAATTTTTTTAAAAGTAAAACGAAAATTTTTCTTTTATATATTCGATATGGCTATTTTTCATTTATATGTATTGTTTTAACGAAAACGAAAAGAATATTCTTCTTTTCGTTTGGAAGTAGCCGAGAAAATATTACCAATAATAAGTATTACCATTCCAAATTATAAAATTAGAGGACAACCATTATTTGTTGATTCAACCATTAGATTGCAGTGCAAAAACTCGGGGACATTTTGCCAGACATACAATCACCAACGGTGAAATAAAATCTCACAAGATTTTGCAAAGTGTGTACCAATAAATCATTAATTTTTTTATTTTTTTCATACTTGCCAAATTTTTAATCTAAGTTTAATCCTGTTTTCCATTAACTCTTTTCCTTTCGTTGCTTAACATATTATGTTCAAAATAAAAATTAATTCATTGAATTATACTAAAGTGATACCGAGAAATATTTATTTTATTGAAACACTATTTTATTCAAAAAATTAAATATGTAGTTACATTTTTATCGCAGTTGAAGGGGATAATTAAAATTATTAAGTCATCTTTTTTTACGCATGAATCAGGGTTGTCAAAGGTGCACCGTAATGCAATCTTTTTTAAAAAATGCTATTTTTTTTTTGGTCATAAGTGCGAATGGTCGTATGTGGAACCGTCGTAAGTCGAGGACTACCTGTATTGCATTATTTTACTTGATACAATGTCTTTGATTATATATTATGTAATAAATAAACTTAATTGAAGAACTGTATTTTCAAATGAAATGTAAATATTTCATTTAATTTATATATGTTTCTACTTTTGATGGAAAGGCGTAAATCAGATAAAATAAACACAAACAAATCTGTACCTTCTCGGGGTACTCAACGTTATTTGGATGATTTGACACAGTGCTATTAATTTAATGGAAAACTGTCTCTGTAGCCGAGTTTCCGAAGTCACGGGTTCGATTCCTTTTTTTTTTCATTCATTCGTTTCATAAAATTTTAACTTTTAGCGTGTAAGATGTAAATTTTTGCTGGAAAAGCAATATTTAAATTTAAGAATAACGTTATTTTATAAATTTCTCTTTTTAAAGTATGTTATATTTCATGAGATATATTTTTTAACAGGTATGTGATTTGGAAAACCTTTTTAAATTTTCGATTGATTTTTCGGCCTCTGAATTTTTTTTTTCATATTAAATTAAAATGATATCTTTCTTATTCCACTAGTGATGTCCACGATACAAAGCAAATTTTACAAATAGTAAAATAAAAAAAGTTTTCATTTTATATTATTAACTCATCATAACATTGGCAGACGAAAATTTTAATTGTTAACAATACACAAGTACACAATAACCCGTTACTTTTAATATATTGATCGAAATAAAAGCACTTTGACTAGTATTGATAGATTTTTTCCAGTCCTAAATTAAATCAATATTGATTGTTAGGGTAAGTTAGTAATTTTTGAAAAATTCGCTTTGGGCTATCTATGACATAAGGTGAAGGTTTCAGTTGTCAGTCATGAGGGGGGGGGGGAGGGGGGGGGGTAAAGTATGACTTTGACCCGTATAACAGATTATGACGAATATTTCATCTGTATTTAAATAAATATTTTTTTGCCTCAAACATATAACTAAAAATATTCTTAGTACTAGGTACAAAAATATATTTAATTTGATAGATTCTTCACAAATAACGGTTTTTTAATTGAGTGAAATCTTTGAAAAATAATGTACATGTTGAAATCTTATTAATATATCATAAGATTGTTTGTTTGAAAATTTTCAGTGTCACGGCCATAACCAGACAAAGCTTTCTTTTTTTAATGAGGAACAAAGCGACATTTAGTAGGTGAAATTTGTTTTTGATTTTATGATATGGAAAACAAAGAACCTACATATATGAAAAATTTTCAGTTCTTATAAATCGACTTTAAAAATTAATATTTATCACTCTAGCAAAAATGGGTTTGCCTGGAGTGCTTTTTTGAATCAAACAGCCATCTTATTTAAAAATTAAGGTTGACACTATATTGTTTTTACGATTTAGTTTAGTTTGACATTCTTATATGTATAAAAATGTCCACGAGTAATTTCTTTCAAAAAACATTACAAATCAGACGATATTGTTTTAAAACACGGATAGTCCAAATGTTAAGTATTTATCGAAAAAGTAATATGTATAAAAGTGATTCTACCCTCTACAAAGTCACAACACCGTTTCAAAACACTTGTGTGCTGACCTTATTAATTTAAATTGTAAAATTACTCAAACACGCACTGCATAGCCAATAAACCCAAAAAAATAAAAGGTAAGTGGGTGGAGGCAAGTTGGTGTCGACAAATAATAAGCGAATTGCTACAGGTAGGCTTTACATGTGAGAGGGTAGGGGTAGCGGTGAAAAAATGATACAAAACAGCTGGGAGACGGCAGGGAAGGGAGAGTTTCTTCAACCACGAAAACTGGCAACAGGCGGGTGGTTCTTACTCTTTTTTGTTTGTGAAATTTAAAAAAAAAGATACATTTATTGCAGTGCAATGAAAACGAAAGGAAAATAATGGAGATTGTTATATGCTGCTGTTGAATTTAAAATATGCATATTGATGGTTTTTTAGTGCAAACTGGTTTCAGGTTGAGCATAAATATTTGTAATGTTAATCAATTTCGGTTATGAAATTTTATACCACAATGATACTTTGAATGATGAATATTTGCACGACATCATTTATTCAAAACCGTATTATGATTGAGACTGCAAAATAGTTTATCGAAATTACGTTTAATTCTTATTCAGAATCGTGGACACAAAGGACAGCGTCCATCCAAGTATTATTATGTTTGATACCGTTTTGATAAAGGTTTTTTCAATTGTATATATCAGTCAATAAAAGTATATTCTTAAAACTATTTATTTGTATGCGATTTTAAGTTATTTAAAAAATTTTGAAACCGTTTACGTAGTGAATTCTTAGGCAAGTAGTTGTTATAGGGGTCAAGTAAAATGAAACACTCAGTGAGATAAAAAATAAATATTGAATACATTGTTTTTCTTTAGGAAGATTAGCTACACCCTTAATTTAATTATAGATTATGGAAATAAAAATGTATTTTTAATTTTTGTCGTAATAACTAAGGATTATCATATGATGCTCACTTGCTTTAAAAATGCTATACGTCGACGTATTATTTCGAGAAATATATACTACTCATTATTTTTTCCTTATTTGAAATACTTTTACTTCGTTCTGTCATGAATTTATGTTAATTATTTGTTCGAATGCTGTAATGAAACAAATGTGTGCATATAATAATGTGTGCCCTAAATAAGTTAATTAACAAATGTCATGTCTATTACAGTGTCGTAAGCTTTTAAAAAAGAAATGCAATGTTTAATTACACGAGAAACTACAAGAAGTAGTCCACCACGTTCTGAGCGCCTAGAGTGGTCTACGGTTGTCTACGACGAGCTACGCTGTATATATTAGTATGCCATAATTTCATCAGTCTAGAATTCCATTGCACAATATTATAATTTAAATGCCTTTCGGTTGGTGTTTTTTTTTACATCTTATGAAATTTAATTTCAAATGGGCATGATTTTTAGTCACATGAACAACTGGCTCTCATGAAAACGTGGATAGGAACGTATAGGATAATTTTAAAGAATTTTAAAATACAATGTGAATGTGTGTATGTAATAATTGATCTAATTAATGTTTTTTGTTCTTGTCATACAACTATTGTTGAATTGCTTCATAAAAGTCCATATTTTCCACACTGTAAGCGAACGTGTTAAAAAACATTTAAATTTTTATAAGAGGAATTGAATTCGTATTTTAACAAAATAAACAGCTCGTTATGTGTGATAAAGATTTCCATTGTGTTTAACAGCAAAAATACTTGTTAAAAATTGGCATGGGAGCCAAATAACTCTGTAAATGATTTTGTCAACAAAATGTGTCATGTGCGTTTATACAAAAATACAATTCCAACTGGTGTTATTGAAAAAAAAATGCTTTTTGATAGGTATCGGTTGATGTGACCACGCCGTTCTGTTTGGAACACAGCCAGAATCGTGACCGTGCCCAAAGAAACAACAAAGAAAATCCACATGTTATGATAGCATGTATGTAAATATATCAACATATGTATTTATAATCGTAGACAGAACAGAGCAATTGAATTTTAAATTGCCGGCTCAAGTGTAAATAAATACTTTTTTTGCAAATTAAAAGCGTAACTATCAAAATGTGATTAAAAAATGTCTGGCTTAGCCCAAATACTTGAACATATAATTCATCCTTCACCGAAATCTTTCATAGTTTTCTACGGCTTTCAAATACATTTTTACGATGCGCTGTGCATGCATTGGTATGCATGTCTGTGACTTGTATCAACTCGATAAAGGGGGATCAGAATCCTATAACTTTACCCATTAATTTATTAAGCTTGGAAGATTAATTGTGGTAGAATTTTTATCATAGAATTTTAAAAAGCGACTGCAGTATTTTTTGTAAGCTCCAAATTTTTTACCATTAATAAATATTATGCTGGAAAAAAATGACACCATAATCTGACTAATCATGTTTTTAAATTTATTTATTGTATTGATATAACTATACTCGGTAGAACTGTTGCGTTCAGATAATATATATCTAAGTATTTAGTTCTTAAAGAACTACATGACATAGTTCATAGCTATGATAAACATGATAAATATTTTAAATGATGCTTTAAAAATTCTGCAATTAATTAAATAAATATTTGGTGTTTGTTTTCGTTCATGTATTATTGAAAATTCTCGACTATTTTTATCGCATTACCTATTTTCAAACTTTGAATCAGTTTAAATAATAGAAAAAATATTTATTTGTAAATTTTTTCACCATACTAAATAAATTATCACCTAAATGTGAAAATTAACTTTACAAAATGAATAATCTTAATACTTTTTAGAGTTGCTTGTATATTAAAGTTACATATACCAATTAAAAAAAACACTCCATTTTTTCAATTACATTCAAAATATTTTTACCTTAATACATATAATATGTACATATGTAGATGTAAAGAGTTGGTTAAAATTGGAAAAAATGGTTTTTTTCTGTGACAGTAAGTGTATCACTAAGCCATAAAGATATATTGCTTAACAGGTGCTATACAAATCAAATAACAGTATCAATGTCAAAACTACAACCACTCATAAGGATGGCACTTGACCTATATGAAAATGTTGCATTTTTATTAAAGGAAACGTGAGTCCGTATTTTTTTTGTTGTTCAATATTTCACGTTGCGTTAAATTTTTGAAATATTAGAATAATTATATTCATGCTTCATCACCAAGTCGTAATGGATATTGACATGACAAATTACACATATTTGGTTGGGCCTCTAGTTCCCGTTTGCGAATATTAAACATGAACAAAATAATAAATGGTCTAAAATTCATCAGGTCTTAAATTATTTTGAGATTTGATTATAAATCTTAATTCATTACTTAAGTTATTTAAATGATAACACATGCATACAAAAGTATTCATTTTTCATCAGGATTGCCAAAACAAAAATAATAATCGCAGCTTAATCCAAAATGTTATCTGCAATATAACTAACTTACTGGTAAATCAAATTTGTCATTTTCTGCTAATAGTCACTGTCTTATTTATTTAGCTGAGAGTTTTATGGCGTGATATTTTTACATAAGAAATGGTAACAATAATTCATATAATTTGTTTTTTTTACAGCGTTATTTAACCATTTTCCCAAACAAAATTATGCTTGTTTATAAAATAATAAAATAATTTTATTTGTATAGCCGAACGCTTTTTGATATTCCAACAAGATATTTGGTTTTGGTAGCAACGGCTAGAGTCCGCGAACAAAAACATTCAGTATAATTTTCCAATAGATTAGGGATTAGTATCATAATACGGGGATTTATGTAATGTTTACATCCCTGTTATTTGACCCTAAAATAGGCCAAAGAGTGAGAAATTATCGGTTCATTCCTAGATTCATAATCCTACCATAAGGTACCTTTTCCGGAAAGGAATCGTTCTTACTTACCATGAGATAGTATTTTATGTTTAACATCGTTAACAGATATGATATCAAATAAATATGAATTGTTTACAAGACAGGTTCTTCTAGTTAAGTACTAAAGTCATGTGTTTTTGCTACATATGTCATATCATTAATATGTAATAATATGAAGTTATAACTGAATTGTTGCAAACGGTTCGAAATAAATTTCCTCAATTTATTTTTCTTGTAATGCACTGACATAATAATATAAGTTGATACGCCGTGTAACGAACAATGATCGCAAGCAATTTGACAAAGTAAAATATATTTTTATTTAATTTTTCTTTTAAATACGATACTTTTATTTTCGTAATGAGTAGTTTTGTTGAGTGATATATTACCAGGGTTGTGCAAAATAAAATAAAAAAAGTAATTATTTGTAATTTCCCCATAAAGTATAGCTGTTTATCATAATAGAGACAAAAAAACACACTTAGTATAAATACTGCCTTTTCATTAAATTAAAATAAAAATTATTGTATGCATTACATGATATGAAAATCAATAAAAGGTATTTATTTTGCTCATCGCAGTCAGATCAAAAGTATCATAAAAAAGTGTTTTATTTTTTAAAAATATAAAAATGATGTTTTGCATTTATATCGATAATCGACAGTTGACACTCTAAATGTACGTAATATGATTAAATTCACGGAGATTTTATGCTGTCCAGTCCTTCACCGACCTTCGAGCCTGACTTCAAAAGAAGTATACAATGCTTATATTAGTATTTCTCACAATTAACGTATTATATTGGGATTGTGATACCTACTATTGAAATATATATATATTGAAACGTTTTACTAAAATATTTACTACACATTTAATTTAATTCAAATCGGATAGGAACTGTAACGGAATTGTTAGCTCTATAGGTTGCGTGTAATGCATTTGAATATTTCATTTTGGATCGTCTATTGGACGTATTTTTCATTTTACAGTTTTTTTCTGACATGTGTAATTAGACGTGGCTTGCCCCGACAAAGATTTTATTTACAATAAACCTACCACCATGTTTACTGTCCATCAACACAAAATTTGCATTGATACTATATGTCAATGCAAAATTTATTTTTAAAAAAAAATGGTAAGTTTTAAGACCAAACTAATTGATATATTGGAAACATATTTTCAGCAATGGGTAAAGAGTGGCTTAAGTAATGATGTATGAATGTTTTACAAATATTACAGGTTCATTAATAATGATTGGTTCATATAACATTTAATAGCATAATTTTTTGAATCGTCCATTAATGCATTTATAAAATCTAAAAAATGTGATCCCTTTTTTTGTCATAATACTAGTAAAAACATATTATCAAAAAGGAGTAGAGTTAAACTTTGATTCTACGTAAGAATATCATTTCAGTTTTTTGTTCAAACAAGATAAAAGTTCACAAACTGACGTAAATTGTTTGCCTTGCAAAGAATTATGCGAACATAGTCGTAATGAAATATTTACAATCGTAGAGAAGTCATTCTTCTAGAATCTTCAAAAAATGGTAAGATATAATTCCGTGAATTTTAATAAAAATAAACAAACCTAGTATAAAGTTTTAATTAAATCCAAAAAACCCGTCTTATCTCAAAATAATATTTTTTTAAATAAGATAAATGATAATTGTATCTAATCTAAAATAGAAAATCTTTGGGTGTTATGTTTATTTGTTAAATATCTACCAACTTGAAATAACAATTTTTGTATATTAAAGTTACCAAAGATATATTTAAACACAGCTTGTTTTGCAAAAATGTCCTTTATATGAACCGACAATTACGTTTGAAAATCGATCAATAATTCATTCACCCAATTTTGATATTGTTATTTTCAACGTGCTTCTTCATTTTTGAAAGAACACATTAGCAACTTAGCAATTTAAAAATACAGCAGTAGCAGAAGAAATCTCGAACAACTTTTAATCCATTCAATTAAAAATATTCCTGCATGCTGTCTTTAAAAATGCAAGCTTAAAAAATGATTGCTTTTTAAGTGCATTAAAAGTAGACATACGTGCTAAGTGTGAATAGACTTCATTTTCACAGGCGTCAGCTAGAAGCCGAAGGGTTGCTCCCTTGTCTCTCTCATTTATATTTTATCATTCTAGAAACAGTACTCGATGAGTCTAATAAACTTTTGAAAGCGTAAAAGATTGTATGTAAGTAAAGTAAAAGTCATCGATGTTTTGTTTTTTTATTATCGATTAAATAATTTCTCTAAATACCTACTACTGTTAAATTATTATTAATTAATTATGCCTTTTTACGATGTTGACGCCTGACCATATTTTTTGTACATTTATTATCAGCCAATTTGGTTAGAAGTTGGTGATTCGTTTGATAAAGAAAAAAAAAGATTTAAAGATCGATTTTTGGCGCGTAAGTTTGAAATATTTTGCATTTTTTTTTTGGTGAAATGCGGTAAATCTTTTATTACTGTTTTTGATACTTGTTCAAATCACAATCAACGGTAATTGAAAGTGCAGTGATGTAGTGAAAACCACAACCGATGCCATTGCAATTATTAATATTTATATAGCAAAACTTCGAATAGTTTTGATCAAGAATCTAGATTTTTTTATTTACAGTTCCGAACTAATTGCTATTGAAGCTATTGAATCCTAGTCTGCCTTGTATGTAAAAATTTCGTAATAAATTATTAAATTTAAAAAGCATCCCTTTGTTTGCAATTGAAGAGACATCTTTTTCAAGGACCAATAATCGAATGACACCGAATAATCTTATGACGTTTAGTGTCAACGTGTTTTATGACAGTGAAATGCGACAAAAAAATCCAGCATGGATACTGAGTGATTTTTATTAAAAGAAATGCAATGGGTTCCGACCACATTGCTGCCAACTTCTGCCATCGTAAAATCTGAAAGAAAACATAACACTCAGAGCGCCAGCTTAATCAATTATTACGCCAGTTTTGTTTTACGATCGACTTGCTTTCGTGATGTAATACTTAGTGAGACAACTGAGAAAGCTATAGTGAAAGTTGAGTGGAGGTGATAGCACTTAAAAGCGAATTGCAAGCACTTTGATTAGCTATCGACTCCCTAGTAAGTAGAACAAAAATGATACTTTTTGTATCAAATTTACTTTTCGAATAAATTTTACATTTACTAGAAACTTTATTTGATGTACACTTAACATATCACTTTTTAAAACAGATTTTTTGCCATACTTTAAATAATAGCATCAAATAAAAAATACTTCCAATACGTCATATATACATTTATTGAAAGATATACTACACAATTTAAATATAAACATTATCTAAGGATGGTTTGTGATTCAAGGTGTGCTGAAAATATTTTGTACGTGAAATATACGAATGTTTTTTTTTAATAAGACAAGCTTCACAATAGTCATTCCACAAATTTTTAACATGATCAGGACAAGTTTTCACTTTACGAGCTTAACTGAGAGCAATACAATTATAAAAGTTTACTAGTTTACCTAAAGGTATAGGTGCTGATACTGCTGATCAAAGTAAACAAAAGGATTTAGAATCATAAACAGAGATTTTAATGTTAAAAAAATATATTTTATCCAACGCATTTGTCACTGATTACTTTTAATGAAAATAAAAATTCCGCCATAAAATACTTCGAAATACGACTAAAATTCTAATTAAATTAAGAATAAAATAACGAAAATTAATAGAAATACAGGTAGTCCTCGACTTACGACGGTTCGACTTTACTTATTCGACTTATTCGCACTTACGACCAAAAAAAAATAGCTTTTTTTTTAATTGCATTACGGTGCCTTTGTCAACCCTGATTCATGCGTATTGGTTTTCGAGATTCAAAAAACGGGCGAATTATTAAAATGTGAAAATAAGTGGAGAGGCAGCTAGTGCCAATTACAAGGCTGCTGAAGATTTTATCGAAATATTTGACACATTGATTAGGAAAAAAGAATACGTCAAGCAACAAATTTTTAATGTTGACGAAACCGTGCTCTATTGGAAGAAAATGCCTCAGCGTACCTACATTAATAAGGAATGAAAAAGTAAGCCAGGCTTCAAGGCATTTAAGTATCGTTTTACACTTATTGGGTGGCAATATTGCTGGATATAAATTGAAACCATTAATGATTTATCACTCTTAAAGACGAGAGCCCTCAGAGGAATGTTACCACTATATTACCGCTCAAACAATTTTTTTTGACACAATTTATTTTTGAAAACTGGTTTTGAATTTATTTATTCCAGAAGTAAAACAAAATTCCATTCAATATATTTTTAATTCAAGACAATGCACCAAGACATCCACCACATATCGGAATTTTACATCCTAACGTTAAAATCGTGTATTTACCCCCTAATACCACCAGTATTTTGCAACGCATGGACCAGGAAGCTATTGCCACATTAAAAGCCTATTATTTAAAAACTACATTTGCCCAAGCAATAGTAGCGCTTGACGAGGGAAAAACTTTTAAAGAGTTTTGGAAGAATTTTAATATTCATCAAACAATAAAAATAATTTCCACCAAGTATTGACAGTGAACACCTTAAAAGTGATTCATCAAACAATTAAAAATATTGGAAAGGGATGGCAAGTGGTCACATCATCGTGTATGTATGGAAAAAGCTTACTAAACGTTTTGAAAACATAACTCAGTCGCAATTTGAAAAAGAAAATGAAATTGAACACACTACTAATCTTATTCATTGTAGAGCTTTGCGAGAAACTTGATATTAAAATTGATCGTGAAGAAATAGACCAACTTATAGAAAATGATTTGGAAGTTCTTATAAATAAAGAATTATTATGCATCAAAAATCAAAGGGTTGAAGAAGAGACTAAAAATAGAAATGGTTTGGAATCTCCAAATAAAATTGTATTGAAAGAAATGGAAGCAGCATTCCTTCAAATTGACCAAGTAAGACAAAAATTTTCAAAAATGTTCTCTGATAACGAAAGATTTTTGATTATAAACCGCCTTATTCGGGAAGATCTTGGTTGTTACAAAGAAATATACAGGGGAAAAAAACAACAAACAACTCAACTAAAATTGGATATGTTTTTAAAATGACTACTATTGCTTCTTCTTCCACTACTGATGATGATCCAATGGATTGTACTTATATAAGTACAGATGACGAAAGATTTGAAATATTAATGAAGTAAATATTTTATTTTGTATTAATAAATAAGTATAAATATAACAATAAAAAAATATATATAAATAAATACACATGTTTTATTTTAATATTATAGTACATACATATTTTGTATGAAATTCGCCTTACGACCAAAGTCCAGGAACGTATCTCGGTCGTAAGTCGAGGACAACCTGTATTCTAAAGCAAAATATAATTATGGAGATATAATGAATGCTAAAAATGTATAATTTTATATTAAAGGAGAGAAACCCTACTTTTTTTACAAATACATCAAAGCAATACATAGCACTGTTAGTTTTGTATTGAAAACTGAAACCTCACACATGTCGTATGGAAAGCATTGTGAACACGGTTATTGTTCAAATAAATATGGAGAAACATATGAATTAAAAGCTCGCGTAAATTTGCTCTGGGTTTGTAAACGTTCGCATTTTTTTTTATTAAAGTAACACTTCAATAGAACGAAAACATGTAGAAATTTTTTAAATTATTTGTTGAATCCAACCTTGAACATTGCTTGTAATATTGTTTGTTTAGATTGTCTAGAACAGTGGTGCACAAGCTTTTTGAGAGAAAGGCCAATTTATCCGTTTAAAGTTCTTCGCGGGCCGCAAAGGGAAGTGAGGAAAAATATTGTATTATTAAAAGTATTTTTCTGTCAAGATAATCGATAAATCAGTACATATACGATTTTTATATATTAATATTATATATTTTCATTATTTGTGGAGATTTTTTAATATCGAATCGCAAACGTCATGCACTCACAAAAATCCTGAAGTACTAACAATAAAATCCGTGTGTTGAAAAAAATAATCTAAAAATAGACTGCACCTCCATCGCAAACGATATGTCTCATTTAAAAAAATGAATTTCGTTCACAAATTATATCCATGTGAACATAATCATATTAAATAATAAAAAATAGCATAGATTTTTTTATATACCGTTGCTACTGCATAATTTGTTCACATATAGAATACTATTTTTTATCATATTTAATGAAAAATTTGTTGATGAAGTATTTGTTATTTTGGGCCGCAAAAAAATCCATTTCGGGCCACGTTTGTGCATCACGGGTCTAAAAGATCTAAGATGGGACTGTATTTGATACATTTTGATTTCTATTGGTATTCTAGAGTTGTTGTGATTTCTCTAGACAATCACTGGATTGATGTAATAATGAGGTACGGAAACACGTATCAAAACAAAGCAGATGATAGATCGACTGGAAGGATTTTCATTTGGAAATAGACGTCGAACGATTTTAATCATTATATTTTCACGTGGCTTTTAAGGTTTTTTTTAAGATATCGAGTTTTTACTAATGATTAAATCAGAGCATTTTGAAACTGCTGATGGATTGAAACTCCGAAATTATTTTAACTCAAAGAAAAAACGATAAAATTATTTATTTGTACACCATATGAATGGGTCGGTCCTTGTGGTCTAGTGGCAAGAGCTTTTTCTTAGCGATCTGGAGACCCGGGTTCAATTCCCGGCAAGGTCAGATTTTTTCAATTGAAAAAAAAGAGATCTTGGGCTGGGTATATGTTATTTATCGTTGATTTTGTGTACAACTGATTCATTACTTATCATCGAGTTAATCTCGTATGAATTTCACGATTAAGAATATTTGACGCATTGGCGTAAGCTGTAATGCCAAATATATTTTTTTTTATTTAAAAAAAAAAAAAAACTGTAGCCTTGTCAAAATGTCAGGTAATTTTATCTCGGTTTACTATGCATACAAATGTATTTGTTATTTTCATGAAGTACATATATATCCGATCTCTTCTGCTATTTCCATTTCAACATTCCTTTTAAAATTTTTGAACATCCCTTTTTGAACATTCTCTAATAAGTCTAATAAGATATCATCCAAAACTAGATTGACATGCATTAACCAAGAAACGAAGTTTAATAAATAATTTATTTTGCATATATATTGCCGTGCCATAGATAGTATCTGTGTCTTTTAAAAATAATTGTAAATCAATAAGCCCGACTTGAATAGCAAACTATTTGGGAAAAAAAATTATTATAATATTTGAACGGAGAAAGTTTTGATGACTAAATAGTATTTTAAAAATAAAGTTTATGGACAACTGTTTTGTGTACCTGATATTTTCTCATGAAACATTCAACCCATTTCTTTAGAAGAGTAAGAGTGGATTTAGCCGTTTTTGTATACGCTGAATGACACTTTTGGCTTGCAACTCGCCACCTTAAAGCCCTCCCTAGTTGAAAGAGAGACTTCACCTATTTAAGACTTTTCATTCTCTCTCGGTCTGCGATGGTACTTGGCCAACTCATTCATGACAAACATGCATAAAGACCCCACTTTTTACACGTAAGTTATAAACTCCTGCTTAAAATTTTACTAATTTACAATAAAACGTGTTATTTCATACTTGTTAATGTATGAGAAAACCTTTTAAAAAAGAATACATCGGGTATTAAAAACAACTTTACCATCTTAAGTTGTATCAAGAAAATAGTTTTTTTTTTTTAACCTATCAATTTTTATAGTTATGAAATCAAGTTGAATTTAAAACTGTTGTTTTAAATTAAAAAAATTACTTATAAGAAACAATCAGACTTTTTTTTCAAACTGCAGCCACAGCTTAAATATAAGTAGTTGGTTATGAAAAATAGAGCATTGACCGTGATTTGAAAAAAAGTTCTGACCTTGTCGATAAAACCTTCGTGGGAATGTCATATCCAACCCTCCCTTATTCTACGTCGTAGAGTTTATGTTATTATATTTCGTAGACAAAGACGTAGCGGGTCGGTGCCACACTGTCTAGCGTAACCAACACAACGTTCTGTCGCATCGCATCTTGCAATAATAGCTCATTGCAAAGGCATCTCACACGATTTAATCATTAACTTCACAAATAGGTGATGTTTTAGCCAATAGTATCAATAAAAATGTGACTTAAATATTACATGTTTTAAAGATATTACTGATTATGAAATTCCAGTTTATTTAAGAATCTATTTTAAAACTCGAATATTTTTTAACGAATTTTTCAATTCCATAGTTGAGTGAATGCTGAGACAAATACGCAAAATGTGTGTATACTTTAAAACAGTAAGAAAAGAATACATCTTATCTTTGTAATACTTTTTCACTCATTTTACATTTAAAAACAAACCGAGATCATGTTGAAGTGTGGGTAAAATCAAAATGTCACTGAATTCAGGAGGACTCTGTAGTTCTCGGGATAGGCGACAAGCAGTCTGCTATTTTGGTATAGGGGTGCAACGCGGACGTTTATAGGGGTGGAATAAATTTCGTCCGACTACGAGGGTGGTATTCTTAGCTGGCTTAAGGTCGAATCAACTGGGAGCTGGGAAATAACGTGACAAATATTACGAGTGATAGATCAAAGTATTATTGTTGTAAAAGTGCAACTAATCTTCTGTACTTCAAAATAACGATTTTTGCACAATCTCAGTTATATGTACACTATACATATACATTTTCCAAATATTAATAATCATTTAAATTCATCGGTGGTGATGCATTTATTAAAATTATCATTCACAAAGGCATAAGCATCATGAAATTATCATATAACTACTTTACGACCAGGGCTGTGGAGTCGGAGTCGGAGTCATCGCGGCGTTTTGGCCGGAGTCGTACTCGTAGTCGGAACTTTTTATGTATGCATATTATATGTTAAATTTGGTTATTGGCCGGTTTGGTTGGTTGATATTTAATTGAATACACATTAATAGGGAAAGAAGAAAAAAACGGGCTTAAATTAACCTTTTTTTAGTCGAAGACGGATTGTTTTTGGTCAATGCTAAAGTCGGAGTCGGAATCACAGCCCTGTTTACGACTATAGTTTAAGTAAAAATATAAATATTATTGAATAAGTAAATTAATTCTTCGATACTGTTTTTATACAAAGACTTTTAATTTTACTTCTATCAATACCAAAAATCATTTAAGTAATATTTCCAGTAAGTATTTGATGCATTTTCATGTAATTTATCCATGTAGCCTTTGTTATTCCGTTGAAATACTTTAAGGGTGATTTCATTACCAAATTGTTAAGATTTATCTTATGGGAAAACTAGAAATCTTTTGTTAAGAGGATTTTCTCGCAAAAAGTATTTCAAACTCAAGATAAAATTAGATCGGTTTGTCATTTAAAATAATACAAATAGAAACTTGTAGTTTATAATAGGAGACCTGCATCGATTCAACGCAGCAGATGCTATTTCCAGCGGAGATAAAGGAACTCAGTCTACAATAATTATTGTTGTGGAAACGAAAGATATTTCCTTGTGTTATAACATACAATATAATAGTGATATCTGCGAGTGGTTAGTGATAAAGGTTTATTTTACGTGTGCTGAAAATGTATCTTGAAAAACTAATAAATATTTATTTTTGTATTATATATATTATAACCTGTATATTATTATAAAACAAGCGGAAAGAAGATTGGAACTGACTTATTGAATCCAAGACATTTATAATATGAACGGTAACGGTCATCGACAGCATTATTAACTGATGTTGTGATAATATTAATGTGGAATAAATACTAAAAATGTTTTATTATTTTTATTATAATGCCATTCTAAGTATTGACAGGGTACACCTTAAAAGTGATCAAGATTAATAGATAGGATTTTTCCTTAATCTCAAAAGAGTATCATAAAAAATGTACAATGCGTATGAATTAAGTAGGTGATATTATTTGATTTGTCGATTACTATGTGAAGATTATTTTGTGAAATTTATTTCATTCAAATGAGATTTAATTTAAAGTAGTATTTACGTGATTTAAAGTCCACCTTAGCTTATTTTAAATTAACTTTAAAATAATGATCTCTAAGCTACTCAATATTCAAATAAAATCGATTAACTTGAGAGAGAAGTCATAAATGTATGAACAACTTGTACGGCTCTTACATTGAAACGTTCATTTTATCTGCTCTGCAAGTAAAGTTGAATAAGTGTTTGAAATAACTAATTTAAAGATAAATTTGAACACAATAAATTAATCCCGTCAATTGAAATAAACTGTGAAATTAATAAATATATAAGAGCATTTATAAGATATACATATTGTAAAAATATTACAGTATGCAAATAGGTGCGGTAGATATATGACTATTTCCAATCATATGTTGAGTGATACTTATTTCTGATAGAGACATTGAAAACAATTCCAGATGAGAGTCTAATTTTAAGCACGCAAGAGAGCAAGTCTCAAATTAGATCAATGAAACATTTCTTTAGGAAGAGAGATGCTCACAAATTCAAAAATAAATATTACGTCACTCTTTTGATCGATCTTTAAAGCTCTGTTTATAAAAGAAGAAGAATAAGGTTGCTTATCAAAGTCAGCGGCGTTTTCATGAACTTTTATGACTGTTATTTTATAATGTATCTATCACGTGTTCGTAATCAATTGTTTTATGAGTATATTATTTCAGCATATCCGAAACTAGAGTGATTTATAACGCCTGCAAGCACGGGATGTAAATTATGCCTTTATCTACTAGCAATATACGTGTTTCGATAACAATTTATGCTTTGTCATTGTATGATAGAGGATACTTTTAATTTCGGACTAAAGTTGTGGATTCTTAAATCTATTAATTATTTGAAGAGATTATTCGATAAAATTCAACGCCATTTCAAGGCCACGCTGATTTGATTTCACCGAGGCTTAATTTGAAGCTTTAATAAATTTCCAGCAGCGTATAAGAAATGCACTTATATTACTATTATTATGGTCTATATCAGTTATGAATCGATGTTTCTTTTAAAAATTGTACCATAGTAAAAATATCTGTGTTACAAAAACTATGAGATAGAATAGAATTTTTCTATTCCATTTTTGAACATACATATTAACGAACGATTTTCAAATTTAGATTTGAAGAACTAATTTCTTGCGTATAGCTTCATCGAATCTTATTATAATGAATTTAATAAAAACTCGATAGTTCATTTCCACTAATAAAGTGTGAATTTCGTATTTTTTTAATGTCAATATTGGTTGTTACCGCCACACAAATTCCACCAAAGTTGTAGAGCAGAAACTTGTTAAATCAAAATTTCTATATTTTAAGTTTTGATACTTTTCATCTATAATTACAAAATATTAATAAGCAATGATACTATTTTTAGATATTTATTCAATAGAAAACACTTCAAATCGATTTACCGATCATTTCTTTCGGAATTCCACGCAGCTAACATAATGTTATGTACATATTTGTTTATGGACGAAAATATTTTTCAAGTTGAAGAGGGGCTTACTAAAAATATATTTTATTGGACCGATCAAATAGGTGCTTAACCTAGATTTAACAGCTTAAAATTTATTATACATATACTTTTATGTTATTTTGTAATCAAAAAATTGCTGTCGATATCGAAAATGTTTTACGTCGGTCTTTTTTTCAATGTTGTTCTCCGACAAATGCTTATTACTCAGTCACGAAATCTATCTTTTTTAAAGAGATTCATTACATTATAACGAGTGGATAGCTTCGCACTATTGCTATATTTTATATCAATAAATTTAGGTTAGATAAAAAAAAATTATCGATGAGTTATTGAACCCTCTTCATTCCTTCATCTTATTATTGATACTAATTTTAATAAATATGTTCCAGCATAATTTTTCATAAATTCAATTAATATTCAGCTAATATTGAAGCTAGTATATATTTTTAAAGTTTTTCATGAGCTTGATCAGTGATAAAAGGGGGAGGGGATCTATCAAGAAGATTCCGAGTTTAAGTATCCGATATTTAACCCGCGAGATCTTGGATATGGTAGGGTAAAACCTCCTATTGTGGGCCAGCTACAATTATTGGCCACTTACGTATGAAATCTAATTTTTTTATAAACCAAAACAATATTTCCAACTTTTGGTTTATATAATATAGTTCCCTTATTATTCCTCTATCGTTTATACATAAAATTGTCATTTTATGAATTTCCAAACAACTATTGGCCACTTACGTATGAAATCTAGTTTTTTTATAAACCAAAACAATATTTCCAACTTTTGGTTTATATAATATAGTTCCCTTATTATTCCTCTATCGTTTATACATAAAATTGTCATTTTATGAATTTCCAAACAACTCCGAAAAGCATTTTTATCAGACAGCCGGAGTGTCACCGTGAAGCATGTGAGATTCTTGTAAATATCATAAGGATTGGATTTCAGTCTAAAACCTTCATACACGTTTGTAAGTTAATTAATTTAAATTTTAATTGAGCAGAATTATTCGTCTTTAGTGAAGTTATAAAATAATTATTTTTATGCATCGAAAATATTTTTGTAAAAGGTTATTATGATAGTGGCCATTAACTGATTCCAAAAAAACATACAATTTCTATTACTGGCCGGCCAAGCTAATCCTATAAATTCTTATAGAAAAATTCTAAAATATAATTTTTTATTGCATGAATAATGTTTTAATAATATTACTAATCACCTATGTATTTATTACATTTCTCCGATATTTCTAGGAAAATTTTGACTTTCTGACCAATAACTGCAGCTTAAAAAATGATGTTGGAGTCCAATAAAGCACTTGATTTTACACTCAATAATGATTTGGGGTCATGTAATTATACATCTAGTTTGTTTAAAAAAAAAAAAATTATAACAACTTTTGGGGTGGCCAATAATTGAATCTTTTGGTGGCCAACAATTGGAGAAAGTGGCCTATAATTGTAGTTTTGTACCATTTTTTTTAAATTATTAATTAATTTTTTTACGTATTTAAAAAATTGATTATTATAAACAAATCATCAATCTAGCACATAGTATTTTTTTTATGTTGCCTCTTCTATGATAAGTGTCCACGAAAAATTACTTAAGTTGAAAAAATCCTTAAGTGGCTGACAATTGTAGGTTTTACCCTATATATCTTAAATGTATTTCAAGGTAAAAATAGCGTAGTGGTAATTAACCGCCATTCCAATCATAAGTATAATACGATCGCCGCGCTTTCAATGAAAAGCGAAACAAAATACCAATGTGAGATTAAAAAAACCTTCAATCGATCAAAGTATACGAGATATTTCGGCTTTACAATCGCTTAACTAGTAGGTATATTCAAAGCTGGAATAGTATTCTAAGTATATTGTGCAATCGGAGCGGTGCTGTGATCAAACTTGGATTGAAAGGCTTCTCACAAATAAGCCGACTTATTAAGCACAGTATAGATGTCTACACTGAATGATAATAATGGGGATATTCAAATCAATTGCAAATAGGCTTAAAAACATTGTTCGTATCACTCCTGTCGGTATTATTCGCTTCTACACCGGAGTTATGTAAGCGCAGCCTGACTGTGGATGATTTCAAACTAGAGATTTCACTTTGAATGGGGTGACTATTCAATAGGCGAATATAGACTGTTTTACTACAAGTGTGGAAATATTATCACGTCGGGTTTTTCTTTTGTATATACAATATAAATCAACAATTATATAAAATTAGATACAAATATTACAATAGCTTCATAATATGATATCGTTTAAAAATATATCCTCATCGCGCTATGTTTTGAATCTCCAGTTGCAAGAACTATTCGGCTGATAAATGCGCTGCCTGTTGATGTGGACATCTTCGGCAGTAAACTTGATGCTTTGCTTAAAAATTATGTTTTCTTATGTAAATAATATGTTTCTGTTCTGTTTCTTATTTTTGTGTAATATTTTATGTAATCTTTATTAATTTCTCAAATGCATGGCGCATTGGCGCTTGCTGTAATGCCATGTATTTTTAATAGTTTTTTGCCAATAAATAAATAAATAAATGTTCTGACCTTGATTTTTGTGAGACGATTTTTTTTTTGGCTTTTATTTTTTTTAGTATGAGTTTCCATGGAGTCAAAAGTCAAAAGAGTCCTATTTATTAGTTTAAATATGTATTAATAATAAGCACGATTTTACTATCTTCTTATATATGTATATTTATAATAAGATAAGATTATTTTTTATTTAAAATTACGGTTTTTATATGTGGATTATCTCAAAGCGAGGTATTTAAACGAGTACTTGTTGTTTGACTATTGATTAACCTCTTTCGTCAGAGAGGGTATGAAAATAAATTTGAGATAAGTAAAAGATTACAACCCGATGAACAGTTTATTGCTCTATATAGGTCCAGATTGAAATGAATAATAAGATTTCAAAGAGCACACTTACATGCATGTGTTTGTTCAAATACGTTCAGTTATTCTCGTTCAAGATGCCCCATTAGGTGAACGCTAATTAGTAGACATTGATTAAAAGGTATGATGACATTGTTTTAACGTAAATAATTGTTTTTCATAGAAAATAAATCATTTTTAAGGCGCTAACCGTCCCTTCTTGGTGGAAAGGCATTATTGAAATTAATTAAACATATTATGAAGTACTACTACTTTCCCATTTATTTTGATAAATCAGGATAGGTTTCGCTCATCGCAAGCATTGTGATTTAGACTACATTAGTGACAAGGAAATAAATGTTTCAGTTTATTCGGAACATTTTCAACACGAATCGCTGTCATAAATAATGTAGAATTTCCAAAAATAATTTATCGTATTTCTTTCAATAAGATATCATTGTATGAAGATTTCTTTAGAAAAGCGTTTCGACATGAAAGCTTTTTATTTATGTTTTTTAATCAGAATGTATTCTCAAACGGTATTATTCCTACAAAAGAGCACGCCGTACCCTTTGTGATATATAGCCCTTTTCATTGATTTGATCTAAGAGTTAAGTGAGCATCTCTCAATGATGCCCGTGTGCCAGTACAAAGAATCAAATAAAAGAAAACTAGCAATGAAACCTTACAAGCAGAAGAGCGAACTCCACACAATCTGTTGCAACATCGCAATCTTGAGGTGATTCTTAACCCAGAGCTCGTTATTCTAACGGTTTCTTTTTATTAAGACTTATCTAACACGATTTTTTTATATTTGTCTGTATAAAAAATCACCAATCTGAAATTAGAATCCTCAAATAGACGGAACCAAATATGAATTTTCAATTAACATAAATTGTATACTTTTATACAACGAATATTTTCCAATGTTCCTTTATAGTTTAAACGCGATCTTAACAATACTGGGGTAAAAAAACTAGCAATCGAATGAAAATTCAATAATACTATTTTAATTAACCTATTTCATTTTAAAAACGTGTAATTTGAAAACCAACTTTTTAGGATAATCAAGATGTTACTAACAAACCAACTGATAATCTATAACTTCGTTTTTTATCTCTTTTACAATCGAAAACTTGGTTTAGGTTTTTTTTTCAGGAACATAGATAAGAATTTGAAAAGATGAAAAAAGGTCAGAAGAAAATGGGAAGCATTTGAATTCATTGTATCAGCGTTAACTGAAGATTTCCGGGCTGACACTATCGCAAGTATTTTTTTAAATAAAGCAAGCAAAAAATATAACTAGATTTGCATACGTCGGCAATATTTCATATATATAAAAGACTGTCTTGAGAGATTTATTTATCGGGAATTTATGGCATAAATAACAATAAAAGGGGAATGATTATCATGCTTAATAATATATACATGCCGGAAAGGGCAAGAATCTGAGTTAACGGTGGGTGTAATTATTGACACGGTGAAGCACGCAATCTTCACATAGAGTGGGTAATGTAAAAATTACTTGAATACAAAATGCGGCTATTGAACTTCACAATCATATTTCCCATTGCAACCATGGGTGATAAAAATAGATTGCCACTTAATAAATAGAACAGACAAATGTATACAAACATTTTCTTGTCATCTATTTTTTATTAAATGTCTGGATAATAAATACTTGGTTCAATAAGAATATCAATGGATTAGTATCACACAAGGCGTCATCGTCGAAGGCGCAACAACCTGTTTTGGTTCATAGTATCCCTATCTATTTGGCAGTTTTCCAAATTGGTACTACGATTGTAAAAAAAGACGCCAACATATCCGCCTAGCAAGCGAAATCTGCCTCCTTTTTACGCCTGCCCTACCGCATTAATTGTCATTTCTTTCTTACGTGTTTCATGTTCAGCGATTATGTCGGCAACTTTCTTGATAAAACTCTTATAAAATTGTCGTACAAGCTGCTTACATCAGTATTTTTTCGCATTTTCTTGGTGCGGTTGAATGTAATATTAACGAATAAGTATATCCCGTGTAGACATAGTTTCTGAGGCGTACGTAAGTCAGTGTGTTTTAATGGTAACGTAAGAATTAATCACTAAGTATTATTTTTTCAGATAGAATAAAAATAGTTGTTTTGAGAGATGAGTAAATAAATATGAATACATCAATGCCGTTGGATACGATTTCACATATCTACATAGAAAAAGATATTTTTTTAAATTTTATCGTAATACTTGTCAAAATTATTCACTCCCAATGACAAGATGTAACTAAGTAACAATAATGCAGTGCAACACATTTTAAGGACTTTTTTACGACGAATAGTTTCGACTTATTTTAGATATGAATACAGAACACAACACAGTTATGATTTTTCATGAACTCCGCCAATTGATTATTCTTATGTGCACTGCCGTTTTTGTTCCTACACTCCTCATGGATACCGATAATTTTACTACCGTTATAAACAATATTTATTACTTTAAATGTATTTAAATCCACTCAATGTAATGGTATAATAAACATTCAATTTTCACGTATGAAAATACGATTGAAAATATTTTTATTTCTATATTTTTAGCCATGTTAAACTTTAGGTTATCATAAATCCAACGGAAAGTGTATCCTTGCACTAGTATACGGGTAGTAAAAAGGAAATTTGGTAGTGAGCCATAATGTAAGTGATTTCATTATAAGTGTATGTTTACAACGCTCGCTTACGTCAGCAGACGTGGTATACCACTTTGTTTTTTTTTTTATTATGATTTAAGCACATTACGAGAAGGTTCATCAGAAGAAAAATATTAGCGGTGATCTCAAATAACTATTAAAATATTTTAGATTATAAAAGTATGCGGCCCATAAACATGTCGTTATTTAAATCAAAGATTAAAAATCCATTATATTGTATCAAGGTCTAGAAAATATCTATCATAAAGCCGTATAAACATAACACGTGGTCATTCATTAACTTCACTAGACAAGCTAATATCATTAAATAAGAAATCTTACACACACAAGACTTCAAATTTTCCGCGATTTTCTTCAAGCAAATCTTTTACGAAAAATATATTAGTAACCACGTTTTTTCTACAGAATAAAATGAAACGTATTGTTTTCTTAAGAAACATCGTAGAGAAAGAAATGATAGATGACAAAATCATTAATGGTTTTTTGTATTCTCAATTACACCCAATAAACCGTAGCAACCTTCTAAAACTAAGTGAATGGTAATGAATTTGTCATATTCTTAAGACAACTAATTATTAAAAAATAATCAAATACTTTTTTTTGTACTTCTTCCAGATGTTTTATAATGGGCTGAGTTCGCTCATCGTGCACATTATCGACTGGTTTTATGATGTTTACTTAAATAAAATGCCCTAAAATGAATGATTTATTTTTCCTAATGAGATTTTTGAATTTAAATAAAACCACAAGTTTTTCTTAGTAATAGTTTTAAGCAAACAATGAATATAATAATTATAACATTTTATGGAATGTGGATGACATAAAATATTTAAATTTCCACAATAACTCTATCAAATAACATCGAAGATTTTACGGTTTTACTGAATATATTGTTCAATTCTTTTTAAGATAATAGTAAATTAATGAAAACAAGTAACATTTGTTAATTATAACGATATTTGTCTTCGTGTAATAAATATAATATGAATCTTTTTACAAAAGCAGAGTGGTAAAATAAAGCTGCTTTAAAATATTTTCGTACATTTTGTATGGATAAAAGGTGTGTTTAATTGCATGTTATATTTATAAGAAGATTTTTACTACTTGGTATGAGACATGTGAAAATTTTACGTTTACCAAGTCAGTAAAACTGAAATATGTTTCAAGGACATTTCAAACGGAAATGGAAAAGCGTCCAAGGTATGCGCAAGATCGAAACATCTGCATTTAGACGCTTCGAATTTATCTATAGAAAAATGTGTTTCACATTTTAAGCAGATATTTATGAATGTGTAACATACCGTTTATTTTTTACTGCTTATATAAAAATAAACATTATATTTCAAATGTTATCAAATTGGTAACCGAAATAACTATTTATTTTAACTGTTTAGTTCAACTCTATATGGAATACTTTTTTTTATTCCATATATATAGAGATGAATGAGTATTTTAGAATACAAGATTTGAAAAGAAAAAGAAATGAACGGTTTAGTAGCTGAAACAAAAAGCCAAAGAATCAAAAACCTTTAGTGGAAAATAATGTGCAGGACAGACGTGACTTTTTGACATTTTGTAGCTACGGACGAAGATTTTTTTTAAGCGAATATAAAAGGATAGTAAAAACACATTATTGATCATAAAATTCAATTTTTTAAATTATTGTTGTGATTTTTTTAAATATCGTCACCTTCTGCCAAGTTTTTTTTAAAGTGTTCATTCATTTAGCCAAAACGTTTTCGTCATCGTTTCCAATATGTTTGATTGATATTTAAGGTTTTATAAAGATTTTTTATTTTACGATGATGGGTACACAATTATTCACTCAAAACAAAGACATAAGTTTTCTTTGCAGAAGAAATTTTATAGTTAGAACAACTTTAGTGATGCGGAATAAAAATGCAGATATTTATTGAACAGAAAATTTAATTACCTTTAGCACGAAATACTTAAATTCACTTTCACTTTACTCAAGATAACTTCAAACTACAATGGGTAAGCATCAAGTATGTCGAGTTTAGCTTAGCAAAAAAACCATTTAACCAAAATAACAATACCACTCAATTCTTGCCAAATGCACAATAAAGAATAACTCACATGACCGCATACTGCAACTGTGAAATCAACACTAATTTCTTTTATATTATTAAGTAAGTAAGTATATAGTTTCCATTGCTGCCGCACAGTAGTGGCTTTCGTTATCGCACTTGTGGACAATTCCTGGATCGACCGTTACATTTGGCAGAAAGCCAGTGCAATACTTGGCTAATAAAAGTAGGCTTCGGTCGACATCGAGGGTCAAATTGAATGAAGACGTTTGCAGAGGCTACATACGCCGACCCCGATTGCTTATATTGTAGTTTTCTTATTTCAAGTATATAAGGCTGCTCACTGCTCAATGGCTTGTGTTGTTTTGATCATTTCGTTTGGCGCAGCTGTCTTTGAAGTGGGAGAGGTAGTTTTTGGAGAGTGGGTTAAAGTAGACAATGATTTTAATATTAAATAGGACATGGTATTTATATTCGGATATGGGAAACGCTCTTTGAAAAACTTACCCAAATAATGATATAAATTGATATTCTCAAGCACGTGCTCATCTAATATTATCAAGGATTTTATAAAAATCATTTTTAATTGTTAACTGTCACTTCTTAGTGATTATATGAGGCGTTATTTTGAATAACTTTTTTACTTTTTTAACATATAATATTATAAATGTCAGGACTGACTTTGCCCATCGCGATCCTGATTTTTTAAATATTATATTCAAAAATAGTAAAAAGATGCGTAATACTGATTTTAATTTTATATGATATTTTTACAAACAATTGCTGAGCACTTTGCTTATAACAGATTAAGTGATTTTTTCTACACCATGGAATTTTTTTTATATTTTTTAAGCTAAAATAATGATACCAAAAAGCATCTTTTGTAAGTTAGTCATTGAATCATTATTTTAACGTATTTCGTGACACAGTTTGCATCCTCGAAAATAAAATAAGAAATGATTTCAACAAATTTTTTTACTGAAGATATTCATAGTCAAATTTGATATCACCCAAAATCTGTTAATTTGAATTATATTTGATAAATACGTTTTATTTATAGATTTTTTTTCTTATTCAATGTTATGACGGATTTCAATTAATAACAAGCAGTAAAGATATCATTATTAATATGTAAAATTACCAAATTAGACATCTTTATCATTGAAAACAATTTTTCTATTCAAACCATATTCCAGGCAATATTCTTTTTGATATTTTTACGATGAAAATCATATTTATAATAAACAACTCATATCCAAATTTCAAGCGCGATATATCATTTGATACTAAGCGCCGAAAATACCAATTACACATTACGAAATATGTTGTAGCAAATCAATTTTAAACGTCTAATAAATACCATGATTCATGTTGATTGGTTTCGAGTGGGTTGCTTTAAATCTGAATATTCTTAAACAAAATCTTTTTGAATATATTTTTTTGCTCTAGACACATTGGAACTAAGAAATGCAATACCGCCCGAATCTATCAATATCGATATGGCCATTAATATACTCTACTACACAATTTATAATTCACATAATTCATTTTAAAGTCAGTTCGTTGTTAAATTTGTAATACATAATTAGTAAAAAAAATCGCAATAAATTGTAAAAAGTAAAAAGAAAAAAACACACATAAAAAAAGACTGATAATTTTGATTAAGCCATTCTTATTTAAATATTACGAATTGTGTTTTGTAAATCGTTTTTTTTTTAATTCATTTAAATCTGATAATGAAAAGATAAAGCAATGTCATATTTCATGAAAAATATTGACACGGTTAAATAATGACATGCCGCAGCTTATTTAAAAACATTCAATCGTCTAAACGAAAATAAACTGAATTATCTATATTCTATATGAATAAAGACACGCAATATTTAATCAATCCTAAATATAAGCAATATTCTCCTTCAGCAAACAAATTAATTCTATCACGTTGCCGAAGTTTTTTCATGCCAGTAAGCAGTTGCCGTTAGTATAGATCCGCGCCGTGTCGTGTCACATGGCATAATCATTGTTCAGACTATATTCTTTCGAATGGGAGAGTGGGGTAACTAAAATCGTTGGAAAATCCTGAACCAATACATATTACTTGGACTCGCCTTAAAAGCCCCATTCATACTGTGTGATGCAACATTGAACCATGCATTTGAATGCTGCAAGATCACGTCATCAAAAGCTCAAGAGGATTAGTACTTTTTTTATTCATTAAATAAAACGATTCTTTTTTATTACATTAAAGACACTAGTAACTATTGTGGTATTAAATACTGGCCGAATATGCTTTCAAGTTTAAATGATAATGTTAATGTTCATATTAGGTCTTTTCAGAAGCCGAATAACGGTCTCATATCTTGGAATGGAAACTTTTATTCATTGATTTTTTAAATCTTAGCTCTACCCGATCCTTAGATTTCTAATGTAAGTGATAACCCAATTACTTACTAGTTATTTCCATACATATTTTTCTCCCCTTCTGAAAAGTTTTGTTGGAAAGCTCAATCAGGAGTCCGGATGCTTCCAATTGAGAGTAAAAATAGGTAAAATCATATTTTCCACATCAGTGATATTTTAGTTTACAACGCAAAGATTTATTTAATTATTTTAATATTTTAATTTTATTTATAAAGTAACCTTTTTCCATTATTAATGGTTGAAACGAAAGGATAACTGTTTGAAATTTCGACGTTTAATATTACATTGTGACTAAACGCTTAAAAAATATTTTGTGGGTATCTGTTGCTTTACTGGATACAAATATACATCGATACATGTATAAAGTCTATCTAAGTACAAGAATTTCGCTGGAGTTGGAGATTGGTGATTGAGGCTTCCAGCTCCCACCCTTACGAGGAAACAATTTGTCTGCTATCAATCGCTCGTCGGGGGCGTGGTGGGGCGTTTAGCGTGCCAGTTATCTTCTGCACAAACGAACGGATTTTTCATACTATACCAATTTTGCAGTATAGAAAAATGACTGTAAAAACTTTACTGTTATAACGTTTTATAAGTATTTACGGTAACTAAGCAACTGTTAATCATTTTCGAAACCAAAGTGAAGAGATTGAACTCTCAAATGAGAATATATTTTTATAACGTGTTTTAATTGGAAACGTAACTCATCCATTTGAAAATGTTACGGATCAGTGGGTAATTGATTTTTAAATTGATTCATGATTGAGTAATTTTCTCTGGTAGAAAAAAAAGAAAATTTTACGATATGGTTTGAAATATAGGTATATTTGCCAATCTACGTCCTCACTTGTCCATTTTTGACTGAAAATTAAGCGATTACACAAATTTTGTAACATTCTAAAAAAATGAATGAGCTTACTTATTAAAGCTCAGTTTCGCAAATATTAGCAAAAAAGAAAAAAAACAGTGGGAAAATACGGCACGACCTTACAAAATATATTCAGGATAATCTATTTTTTGTCTTATGCTTTTAAATTTCTACTTCGGTAAACTTATAATGTTATAACTGTCAATTATTGGTGGACTGGTGGACACATATAATGTTTACATAGATAAAACAATTAATCAAAGTCAGCATAATGAACTGATGATAATGCTCGCGATGAGCTAAACCGATCCTTATATTTATAAAATATGATCGGTAAATACTGCTTTTTTTAAATTAATTTAACATTGTTACAGTAAATAGGAATTTTTACTCATTTTATTTTACAGACCTTTATGAGTCTATTACACAATGTTTTATTGACTTGTTCATATTTATTTCCATTAAAACAGTGGTAACAAGCCTTGTGCCGTGGGTCTCACAAGAGAAATAAGACATTAAGATTTTTTGAACAAAATGCCAATTAATGTGTCAAATGATTTGTATTCTAAATGATCCGCTGTTGTGTGGTGAGTAAATCTTTCAAGAAAAAGTCGCATATGTACTGTAGCTGGCCATTGTCGCAGCATAGGGCGGGGGTCGTTACGCTTTCAAGAGTATCGGTAATCACAATCGATATTCGCCGATACGAGTATCGGAAGACGACAATCGCGTCGTACGAGTCGAGCACTACTTACCTATGCTCGTGAGAGATGGCAGGAAGGAGCCTTCTCAAGCACTTATAACGCGAAAACGAGTAGTGAAGACGTTTTTTAATGGCTGCGCTTAAAATTTTTCCACACGGGCAGATTTTACAATTATGTAGTCAGCCGTTCCATTCTGAACTGAATATACTGAACAGTACTATATATACAATAAACATTTTTTATTTTTTAAGGCGTCCTTTATTTTTTCTGCGTAGATCAATTTATGATTGCTATTATTATCACCGTTTAGATTCGGTAAAAACAAAGCGTTTTTTTATCATTATAAGAATTATTTGAATTGTTTAAATGATCAATTGAAATATGATGGAGATACTATCCCGGTGAGTGGTATTGGTTCTTATTGTGTTTTACACTAAGCACTTGAATAAGTTTGAATAACTTGAATAAGTTGTCTTTTCACCAATTATTAGACTTGAGATTCCCAAAACTACCACTTCGTTTATAGAAAAACGTGATTAACTAAATACCAATCTTTTCAAAGATAGCTTTATCTATTCTTACACAGTCTTTATATAAAGAGTTAAAAGACTGGGCTTCAATCAGCTCGATCTGTTGAAATGTTTGAAAATTGTAAAATTCGTTCCACACTCGGGCATACAATTGTTCCAAAAACAGAATTGAAAAACATAGCTTGGATTGATTATTGATATGATTATAAACTGTAACTCAATTTTACACCAATTATTATTGTATCTACAATTAACAAGCAAGTCACTTGAAATTTTAATTGTTTATAATAGCATAAGCGTTTGTCACCATGTAAACAATGAACGCATTAAAACAACTAAGCGAAAGTTTTGACGACTTATACACAATTTCTTGAAAACACGTCCAAGAATAAGAAGAACAAAAAGCCAGTGCAATTATTCCGGAAATACTCCAATTGTTATGCAAATCTTCTAGAAACACACTGACCCAGTTATCAGTTATCATTCTTTAAGAGACTTTATGTTACAACAAATTGCCTCTAAAAGTGTGAAACAACTTTTCATATAAAGTATCGAGGTTTTAAAGCATTGAAAACGTTGAATAAAACAGCATTTGTCGTGTAGTGGTAAATGTTATTTTCAAACTTTTGGCAGACATTGCAGTCGATGTTATCAAACGTGAACATATGATCATATTTATTATTCCATTCTGTGAAATATTTTCCACACGAACTATGTTCAGAACATGAATTATATTACAATTCTTGTTAAATATGTGAAATTCTTGGAATCCTAAAATAAATACTTTTCTTGTGGGTCATACCAAATTTGTAATGATCGTATTTTTTGGAATGGCGAACATTTTTTGTCATAAAATTTTGTAGAAATATGAGTAATATACTGAAAAATTACGTACTCACCAGTTTATGGAAAATAAATCATTGAAATTCTTTAATCAATATATGTATACACATATGTATTTTACAATTTTCATAAAAAAACCTTTATCAATGGATCATTTCATAGCTTAATTTACTGGCGTAAAAGATTAAAAGTTTAACAAAACCTTTATTAAAAATACGTCAATGCAGATCAAGCTGATAATTTAAAAAAAGTCTATATTTAATAAAATGTTTTTATATACGACTATATCAATATTTTTAAATAGTAAAAACATTTAAGTTTAATTATAGATTGGTAAAAAGATTTGATAATTTTTTTTATATACATACATTAAGGAGTGAATCAAAATATGCATTTTGACTCGCCCTTTTCTATGGAAAAGTTACGTCATCAAAGTTTACCAATTTTGCCTCTAATCAATTGATCATATCCAGGAATATAAGCCGGCCTTGACGTTTTGCTCTTCAGAGCTATAAAGCCTTGTAATATTTACGTCTTGGGTTTGTGAACATCGGAGACTCCATTAGATACAAAATCAAGTAAATCATTAGGCCCTGATTTAGGTTTATGAAATTAGGGTGTTAATTAGGTTAATTAAATAAATTGTGTATCACAGGAAGTTTTATGTTGATGAACTGTGATAACTTACTTCAGCTGACTTTACATACATGATATTTTAGCATCTAATATAGAACTAATAATTCCATAAGTGGTCAGTGATCTATGTTGAACGCGAGTTAAATGTCAAGGTCATAGATATAAATATACATATGTAGTTTAAACACAACGTTGGAAACGGGATTGATAAAATAATAATATTTATATAAAATTTAGCTCAATACGCTTTGATAACAAACAATATGGAGTCGGTCAAAAAAATAACAAAATATTTTTTTAGAACACAAGAATTCGTAATCGAGGTATGATTTTGATCTTGCCGTTCGGAGTCTTTGTGGCTTTCAACTATCAATTAAATTTTATACGAATTTAGTGTAAAATAGTTTTGATGTCATTTTTACCTCGGGTCCTCCTCGTCTACGTCCCGGGGGCGGTCCTGCCTCGGCCGGAGGACAGGGGTGAGCCCCCATCGCTCCACGAACTCGATGCGGGCAATGGTGACTGTTCAGCGGGCCATCACGCTCTTCGCCCGCCCTTTGCCGCCCCTTGATGTAGAACTGCAGCCTGCAGCGTAGAGCGTCGAAACGTAGACGACTCAACGCCACCGTATGACACTCGCGAGTCTAGTTATCATTATTACTAAATGTATTATAGGCTTAGGGTTATTTTACACTGGGCGTTTTCCAAAACGGTTGAAAAGTACATGGTTCAAATTTTACGCGTTTCACGGTTTTGAAATATGTTGTTGCATCGGATCCGGGTCATGAAAGAGAAAACTTGATTATTAAAATTATGGTTATAAATTCGTGTCTTTAGAATTATGGTGTACTGGAATAGAAAAATTTTGCATCTGCAACGAGCTGATAAAACTATTTTACTTGTTTTTATGTGAGACTTGAAAATTAAAATAGAATCGAGATATTCGAATAGTAAATTCTGTAAAAAATGCTGGGCTTTAACTGACAATCGGACTCAAACAGAGAGAGTTTTTCCCATCTTGCCTATGTATTCCTACTCTGGAAAATCAGGCAACAAAGCTGCGAGAGCAGATGGATATGTCAATCTAAGCATAACTCAGATTTGCAGACAATATGGTGGTACTCCGTAGTAATAAAGGAGTAAGTCAAATACATTGGCATCTCTATAAAAGAGACATACCAATGGATATTCAGAAAGTGGAAAGTACAGTGGATATTCAGAAAATTAATTACTTAAAAATATTTTGTATCATTGAACCTCACTAGGAAAATTAAAATGTGAATAGAACTGTACATCTTTAATGTAGATTTTTTGTGACTTCCTCACGGTAGATGCATGGAATAATAATATCATATTGATAAATCTATCTTAGAAAAAAATGGTCGAGATGAAAATTATATCTGAAGAGTGGTTGTGAGACGTCTAAATATGTGGATTGTCTCTTGTGCCGATAGGACAGGACATAGCTCAAATTTTTTTGTTTGTAAAAGAAGCAATATAATTCGAATATAAAACATGTAAAATTCCATAAGCAATGTATAAGTGTTCGTTACAAATCAAATATGTTTGTAAAAAATACATTAATTCTTCACTTTGTCAGTACAATGATCAATTAATATTTTTTAAGAAGGAGAATAGATCAATTACTATAGTTAAAAACGCGCAAGATATTTGTATAAAAAAGTAATTGATAATGCTATATGAAACTATGGGAGACACTATGGGAGTTAGTCTCAAATAAGGCTTTTACGAGTATAAAGGGTGACCGATTGATTTCAAATTATTATGTAATCGAAATCATAGAGAATCGGTTTTATAAAATATCGACAATAGGCTGCAAATGTTTCGCAATCGAAATCGAATGAAGTGGGGGAAAAATTAGATAATGGATAACCGTTTGCAATAATTGATTGCTTTCGTGGAGCATGGATTCTACACACCAATCAAGTAACGTTATCAAGTTAAAGAATTTACACTTAGAAAAGTTATCATACCGATAAATAAAATTGTTTTGGACGGTTTTGGAGACAAATTTATAATAATAAAGCAATGCTTATGGGTTTGGTATTGTGATAAAAATTGTGGCACTTTTTTCTAAACATGAAATGTATTATAATAGATTGATTTGTTTTATGATGTTTTGATCCCCACTTTATAAAAGTCTTTCTATCCATTGAATTGGAAGCTCATTTTCTATCACAAAAAGAGCATATCTTACATTTATAATAAGACACCCTTTAGTTACATTATATTTTTTGTGCGTAAATAAAAAAAACCGGAATGGCATTTATTAAATGCTACGCCACAATGAATAGCACATTCAAAGCAAACATAAACGAAAGAAATGTTCCTCAGGTGATACTTGCATATATACAGCTAAAAATATGAAAAATTTGTTGCAAATTTACATTTATTTACAAATTATAAACATCAAATAGACTTGCAAGAAATGCAATAAATATACGAACATGTTATTGAATTATGGAATGCGTATGGTTGGCTTAATATTTATAGCTTGTTTATGAAACATGCTATATAAACTCAATACTGCAAGTAAAGATTTGTAATTCATACAAGATTTGGTCTGAATTATTACATAATAACCTTTCAATTGCGATAGAGATTGGGCACACTTTGAATAAACAAATTTTCACCAGACGGTAGCAGGAAAACCTGACTGTGAATTTTCATTTCCTTCGTACATCATCGTTAAAGCTCAAGTCACTGATATCAAAATCGTCGCATGTTCTCAGCTTTTTCTGCAAAAAATGTTTTTACTCGCCTAAAAACATGTTTTTGAATGGGAAAATTTTACTTAACATCTGAGCACTGAAAATTCACTTGACTTAAAAAATCGATTCGTCGACTCTCGCCCTTTACTCGGTAAAGTCTTATCAGTGCTTTTATCTAAAAGTTCTTATTTACAGTTTGGAATGATATTTTTAAAAACAAACATGGCAGACATGAAACCTGAATCACTGTGAAAATCAGTGATCTGATATAATTAATTCTGCTTTGTTGAAAGCGATGTGAAATTGTTAAATATGTCAAGGTTAAATTGAAAGAAAAACAATATTTAAATAAAACAATCACTTGGAAATAGTAAAAAAAACATTCCATGACGATTGTTATTTTTAGCAAAAAAATATCTTTTTAAGATTAAGTAAAGTTTTATTTTGTTTTGTATTATGCCTTTTATTTTTTAAGGTATTCGATTATATAACCTTTTTCACAGTAGTTTACATACAATTATGTGTTGATAAAATTTTTTACTGAGAAAAACTAACTGATGCACATATAAAAATTTTCAAAACGCTTAGCATTGTTTGATAATGCCACTTAGCGTATCGCCAAGGACGTTATATGCGCCTTTTGATAACTGATAGGGAAATCTTGATTGCGTGAATTTAATGCATCAACAAATAAATGTTCAGTGTTTCGTGACGTGAATTGAGTTTTCCTTTGATCTGTTTATAAATAAATTGATAGCGGAGTTTCCGCTGATAACATCTTTAAATAAAGGGCATGAAAAACGATGGGGATGATAAAATATCCGTAGTGTAGAGTTTACCCACGTGAGGGTAAATGCGGCTAAAGTTGTCTAACTCCCTCCAATTTATTGATCGGATAAGCAAGTCGTTTAGACGATATGCCTCTAAGTGGTTATCTAACTCTTTGCAGCAACACGAAGATCAGGAAAATTTTTCCCAAAACGTTTTCAGTTATCTACTATTCACACAAGGCATTTTGTTTAAAGCATGCGTAGTGAGTACTAGCGTTTATTGTGACACTGAGACGCAGATAAGCGATTTTGAAGAACACACTCAAAGGGATTAATGTAGATTTTTTTAAAATTCCACACATTCTGTATATTCTATTAGATTTAAATGTTCATTCAATAATCAGGTGGTAGTTTTCATGGCCAACATAACGAGAAAAGTCCTGTTGTAAATGCAAGATGGCCGACAGATTTATACCTAGGTGGATACATAACGACCTTGTTTCTTCTGTCTCTTTTAGATGATTTTTAAATACATCTTTTTATTTTGACAGATTTTTATATATGTTGCATGATAAATTAAATCAATCGATTTTTATTTATCGCACACGTATCAGCGACACAGATTGAAAATGAGATGAATTAGAATAAAACTTTTGATGATTTTTTGAAAAGTTATTATAACTTTCTTTTGCGAGTAACAGCGCTAATAAGTAAATCACTCGGCCGTTGCTCACAAATATTTCACTTTCCTCAATCAAAAGTGGTTTGTATCGTTCCACAACTCAATCACTCACCGCTCGGCCCAATATTTAAATCGACCACCTCGTCTCTTATTTTCACGATAAGACCAATAACATAAATCGTCTTAACGATTCCCGACACTTCAACGTTCACAGAATCGACTGCCACGCTGATGCGGAAAATCCGTCATCCTTAGAGATACGTGTTATCATATTATTTAACATCGCCCAAAGTAAAATTTCAAAAGTTGTTCGAATTATAAATGATCATTCGGCGTACACCATAATAGACAAAATTATTTACACGTAAGTTAATTATTTTATTGATGAAAGTTTTGGTTTTTCTTTTCGGGAAACGCGGGAGATTTTCAAAGCGCGACGCGCGTCATTCGAATTTTATTTGATGACATGTATTAAATTTGTGTTGTCGGTTTGATTACAGGCAAGTGTTGATATGTGGAGGTGTCGCGTGCGCGTTTCAAACCATCGGTGCTCTATTTATTACTTGATATTATGAACGGCGTGTCTGAATTGTGCCGCGAGCAGATGGCTGTGGCGAGTGCGCGTGCGGTGCGCGGCGCGCTGAACACGGCCGCCGGCTGACTAGGCTCGCGGTCTACTGGCCCCGGGAGGCGGCGCGCGCACGTCGCCCACTGCAGTGCCCGTCGCGGTCCCCTCTCCTCCTCACCTTAGTTCCCTCATACCTCCGTCTTCATCCTCAGAATCATCGCGCACAAAACACGGAACACCTCTCCTCGTCCCGGGCGGCAAAGCAGAAAGCACACGCACGCGGCGGCTATCCCCAAATCTTGTCGAGTGGGAGAATTCGACGCCGCGACGCCGAAAATCGACGGCCGGCCGACGCGGCGGAGAAGGGCGCTGCACCGCACCACTCGGCTGGATAGCACGTCGTTTTTACCAACAACGTTATCACTCAACCGCATGTCTCCCTCACTAAGGAAAGGCCTCGATGAAAAGTGAAAGTTGCATAAACAACCTGTTTAAATGCCTCATTGATAACAATATATCGGCAAAAGACGAAAGTTCATCCAGTTTTGTTAAATAATGATTATTTTATCTCTTTTGTTTATAAATTTATTTATATATACTATATTGATTCATTAATAATGTTCAATAAGCAAAGACTTTTTTATACACATTGGCTACGGGGGTGGAATACGCGTAGTCTCTCTGTATTTTGAATTCTCTCGTAGCCAATGTGTTAAAGTGAACTTCCACAAAGCCACCACCGAATCCATCGAAAGTAAACATATGCTTAATTATGCATATGATATTGTTAATTCATAAAAACTATCAAAAAATATACGTTAGCAATTAATCAATTCTTCACCTATTTTTATAAACAGATATAATATGGTTGGCTAGTATATAGTCCTCCACAAACCTCATACTTTACACAAAAGATATGTAGTCCGATTGACTATTATCTTACAAGATTTCTTCATACTGTTCAAAATGCTATGCGCTGATCTACTTATTGTGATCGAAATAATTATTCACTTTTAAAAACTTATAATGTTTTATTAAAACTACATAGGTATTATATATTGAAATTTTCAAATGACTTAAATATTTCCGTGGTAAAATGGTATGTTTAATTCTTGGCGTATTCAGAAGACAAAGAACGTAGATGAACGATAAAAAAATACTTCTCAAAACTGTCATTCACATCATCTTGAGCTCCGTAAATATGAATCATTAAGATATATATTTCTTCATAAAATTGTCATAAATCCAAAATGTTGTCTCAGTCATCGTACTGTTGTCTATTTGCAGAACTGTTCGTGAAAATATCAATGCCAGACTTGTGGGATTAGTGGGTAAGCCAGATTATTGCCATAGATATCCATGCAAGGATGTCGGTCACACCCTCAGAGATTATAGATAGATGGAATTTCAATATACGGTCTGTTGGCATCGGTTCTGTAATATTAAACAATGCACAATAAATATTTTCTCTCGTACACGTTGTATCAAAGAATGAGTAATAACATTTAAAAAAATATGTCATAGAAATGTATTTTTAATGCAATTTACATACGATTATCATTAAACTTAGTTTTCTTATTTTAAAATTTTGCAGCAAATCAACAATGGATGAATCATTTAAATTTTGCTATGACAATCTAGTATTTAAAAAATAGACTAGCAGAGCTATTTAAAATTCTTAAAGATATTTCCTTTTAATTTAAAATTGTTTACTTTTTTATCGATTGATGTTTTTGTCTCTTCGTGCACACTATATATCTAGCGCACACTTTTAAGTGCGAAGCATTCAGGGTTTTCACGCGTAAATAGAAATAGGAAATCATTTTTTCAAATTCATTTTCTATCAATGTTTTTCTTTGTCATGGTTGTAATTTATTAAAGCATTCTAGTGTGATTTTGTTGGTGCATAATTGCTATTTAAAAGCAAAGATAAATCAAACAAACTCATTTCATTAATAAAACAATATTTTTTCAATCTCTTTTCTAAATAAATGCATCAAATGTTTTTTTCCGGAACTATTAATTTATAATAAACATTGAAACGACATGGTATTGATCTGAACGCCATGTTGTTTAAATACAAATAAACATAAATATTTACTGAGAGTTGCTTTCATAGTAGAATAATAATAAAAAATGATTGTGATAACAATGACAACGACTTTTTTGGATACAAAAAAGTCTTGCTGATAAAAAGGCTGATATATACTTAGAACTGTGTAGTTATTGCTTATGATCAAATAGGAATAAACATTTCTTATATTTCATTTTGGCTTGGCATTTTTCTAAGTTTATTCAACTTTCATCCAAGGACGCTTTCAATAAACATTATTTTCTTGAAAAAAAAACACATGTCTGGATATTCTCTTTGAGTTACGTAACTATAAATGGATCTATATGAGGCTTTATTTCGGAATGATTGCGAATCGTAGTTCTAAACGAGCCATAAAATAATGCCCGCTGTATATTCAATTCATTCTTATAGCTAAAAGTATTATTTTTTCTTATTTTTGTGTTATTATAATATATCATTTTATTTCTGTGATCATTATTGCCTTCAGTTAATCTCATAAGTATGCAATACAATGAAAAGTGATTTATTCTAAGACATTTGTAGTACTTAAATTTGTTGGATATACAAATAGACTTTTATGTGGAATTTTTTATATTGTTTAACTCAAGAAAAAAAATTCACGATTCAAATATCATGCTGAATAGAAAAAAACGTAACCAGTCGTCCCTCAGTATATAAAAAAAATACGAATGTGTTTGCATACACTTCTAGCGTCATAAAGATATGATATTTTCAGTTCGCCTCGTCCTTTCATTAAACTTAAGAATTTTAGTAGGTATTGTCGAAGCCGGAAAGTCAAGCTCGTATATCTTTAAAATCATTTCGTTAGCAGTTACAAAGCGATTGATGTATTATTATTTTTACAAATATTGTGATTTTTTGTTTTTTTTAAGTGGTCTAATAATTTAAGTTTAAGTTTTATAAACGAAAAAAAAATATCTTTTTGCTGCTTCTTCTCATTACTGGTGAAATTTTCAGAATAATATATATAATGGTCTAAATTTATGGGCAACGCTGCACATGATACACTCTCGTTTTATGCGATCCACATATTTTCCATCTCACTATCCGTGTTACATTGTATATATTTTTCCCTTTAACGGTATTGCAATAAACAGGTACATATATTGGAATATTTATAAAATACTTAATGATTTTTTCGAAACAAATAGTATTTTCAAAATTCTCAGAATACTGTGTACCACATAAAAATAGGTCACGATACCAAGGTCATAAAGCATAGGTCTCATTTAGAAAATGTTATATACATTTTTTGGTTACATATAGGTTGTTCAAATATAAATGCTTGCATTATCCGAATATTGTCGATCTACAAAAAGCATTACATGGGTAATAGTTTTTGTTAAGTAAATCGGTGTTGCAAGTATATTTTATAAAAGAACACATTTTAGTAACCATGTTATTTCCCATTTTGTTGTATTGTAAACTCTCAATGTTTTACGAAGACTGTTAGTAAGGATACGACGAGCACTTGCCGACTAGTGGTGAGATAACAGCCTTTTCTTAGTCCGTTAGTGGTAAAGAATTTAGGAATTGCAGACATCTATCAAGAACATGAATCGGTTGAAAATACAATTAATTCAAACTCGCCTACTATACAATTGGTAGGTTAACAATTAAAATATATTTTTCTCGTGAAATAAAAAAAAATCTTTATTGCTTATTTAATTTATATTAATAGTAGTATATGTATATTATAATTCATTCTAATAAGTAACAATCGGAATTTTACAAATAATCTCTGTTTCATTACAATTTGTAATTTATGTTTATAATGAATATCACGATAATAATTACCTACAATTAAATTGTTGGAATCCAGAGTCCCGTTTTACGATAAGCAATATAGCGAAAATGTAAGTTTTCTCCGAGCGGAAAATGCATTGTGGTTTCAAAGTGGAAACGTTAGTGACAGCGTACAAGATAAGCTTCAATATGGACGCGAATAAAACAATGGTCAATGTATGAGGCCAGCTGTTTATATAAATGTGGATAAGCTACAGCGTTTCTAAATTTGAATTTATATTAGTGTTATATCAAAGCTATTTTTCAAATAGTTAAGACTCTATTTGTAATATGAAAATGCTGCTCAAAAAAACAAAATATGTGTGGCATTTAGTCCAATAAAATATATTATTTATAGCTGGTTATTAGTCAGTCACGCGACGCTTATCTTTGTAGTTATTAAAGATAAAAAGAATACGAATAAATAAATAGTTTGGTGAATCATTGCATGAATTTTCGAATGACCTTCAAAACTTAATCGATTAAGAAGAAAGCTCAAAAGCACGGCTACCAGCATCAATTAACAGAGGTATTAAATGGCTCATAATTAATAGTTTTCAATTATGAGCCATTGTTTCCGTTTTTTCCACTATTTTCAGCAGATATATTTATTGCCAGACGGTGAAATATTACCTTTTTTTTTAAAATTTTACCGTTCGAATGATAGTGTATATAATTCAAATGATTCAAAAAAGAACAAACTTATATAAATATAATAACTGGATCAGTCTTCATTTTTTCTTTTTTTTAAAACATTTTATAAATGCGTTTTTTAAGTTTAAGAGAATGAAAAGAAATAGTCAATATTGATTTATTTAAAGGTTGTAAAATATATCCAATACAACATTTTTTCAAGAACAATTTTGCTGAAGCTAAGCTTAAAATAAATTTTCATTTTATAAATATGTCAGTTTGCAAATTGATAACACGTCCTTGATAATGTGACCCTGAAAGTATGACCCATTTTTTGACGCGGTAACAGAGTATTACTGAGAAATAATACATCGTCAGTTTGTTGTATGTGCAGTGGGTATAATGATGAATGAAAGGTAGTATGGCACGCTAGAAGACGACAAAATGCATACGCTGTTATGTGAAAAACGAGATGGAATTTATTACATGCAGCTGATATAAAGTAAAAGTGCTCCTTTTAGAATTTAGTCTAGATTCTAGAGAATATTTATTCATCATCCAACAAAGTTTCATCAATATCGACAACATAAAAAGCAAAATATATTTTTAGCAAAAATTAATTTTCCGTAGTAAAATATAAATACATTTTCACTTTCCGTCAACAAATTTGGAACATATAAATATAATCATCATACAGTATCTCAATTTTTTTTATGAACATTGTAAATGGCATAGTTCGAATGAATATTCAAAAAACTATTTTTTCCGAATAAGTTGCGACCTAGAAAAAGATTGTTGTCTTTAACAGTATAGTGCGAGTAAAATAGCAATATATGCGATATTTTTACGTGTTGCCATTTCACAGCGATCCCCTTTCTGCATTTTCTGAATCGCACGAATAAGTTCAAAGATTTTCTTATCACATATAAGTCCGCTCAAAATACGTATTACTTCGAGATCGCAAATCCTTACGGGAAAATGGTAAAATACGGCATCTGATAGAGGTATTTTCAGACATAATAATAAATATTTGTGTTGTTTCGTATATCTTTTACGTCAGCTCGTAATTGGAGATAGTTTGATATGGATGACTGAAACTTGTCGGGTCATATTGTGTGAAATCAAAAATCAAAAAAAAACGAAGGTTATAATATGACTTAATTAAAATTTGAATCGTTTGAATTTAGTAATTTTCCATGAGTTTTGTTGCTATTGGCCCGGGTTTTGCCTTTCAGCATATTCAGGCATTTCAAGCACCTTCAGTCGAAATCTTATCAACTTCTACATTATAAATGAAATTCTTACAATAGAGTTGTTATGGAAATGTTTTGATAAGACAATGGCAACCCAATACACGTGGGGAATATAGTAAAACAATAAATGCAATAAAATAGTGTTCATTTGAAATATTCATCTCAAAAAATCCAACACTGATTTTAATCTGGAACAATCGATTCGTTTTCACTTTGTGCGTAAATATTTTGAATCTTAACGATTTAAGGAAACTAGAATTCTTTGTTAGATATATTTGAAGTAATTGTAGTAAGCATCCGACCCTTCAAGACGTTCTACCTCCGTTGGAAATGGGCGGATAACATTAATAAGTATGAAGAAAGATACTTCAAAGCCGGGATGACTATCGATGAGATCGGTTGTGAAGTCGGCCGCATACCTAAATTGATGCCGCAGTACCAACCAATCAAACTCAACGGCAATTTTCGAAAAGCCACTTCAACGATCAACTTGATAATAAAAGACACCGTGAATAACCATTGAAAAAATACACTATCAAGACTTCAACGCGTATTTTTTTGACCTCTAAGTAGACTTTTTTAAGCAATACCATTGAGTTCCAAGTAAAATAAAATGAGTATACGATTGTAACCTTTTTTTCTCATTGGGCTGTCATTGTCTCGTGTAATGAATATTTCTATTGGTACCTAGTGTCTTTTTCGTTTAATAGTTGGAGTGGCGATTGCAAACAAAACCACCAATATGGATGATAGAACACGCCACATTTTTTGGACGCGATGGTCAATCTTACCTCTCCATTCGCGATAATTTTTATTTGTACTGCAAGAGTATTGCTATTATTTGTATAATATAGTATGTAGACTGTGACCAAGTTTGGAACTGTCACAGATATTCGTAAATGTTTTATTATATTTCTTGGCCATTTATCATTTTTTGTTATGCAGCAATTTAGCATGTTTGAATTTTCTAAGCCATAGTCACCCTAAATTATTTTCAAGGAATCCTACATTCTAAATTAAGATCAAATGGGATTTAGCTTATTCTGAAGCGTACTTATTTGAGTTAATTGAATAAATTAACCAAAAACTTCTGTTGAGTAGGTGAATAATATGATCACTGGCAATCAGCTTAAACCAGATAAGCCAGAAGGGTTGTGGTTTATTATTACATATATAAATCTTCCAATACTGACTTCTTTATGAAGATTACTATCACAGGCAACGTTTATAAGAAAAAGCGCCTGGAAAAAATAGCCCACGACCATTTTGAAACATTACATTTATTGGAAAATATTTTGTTGTATAGTTAGTCTATCTTTACTATAATAACGTGTATAACACACAATTGTCTGAGACAATATGATGTCTTATCACGCATCTTTGAGAAAACATCTTAATATCAAGGTTTTTTCACCGAGGAAATTTTTGATGGCTCTTGTATGTAAAACATTGGAATGATCACCACATGAAGACTTTTGAAGGAGATGTAGGGGGGGCGGGGGCAAGGCCACTTATTTCACGAATTTTAAGAAATATACATTATTTATCCCTTTATGAATAAACTGAAAAACATCTCTAGATCGCTCATTTTATTACAAAGACTTTCAATTAACCGCCTCATACATAAAATATCTACTACATCATCTTTTTTCGATACATTTCAAATAAGAGATTACTCATATTATTATTTTATGGTTAGCGTTTTTTTTAAATTAATAAACCAAGATATACAACGTCGGGATAAACATATATTTTGTTTATTATATTAACTTAAATAAATATTTTCTACCAAAAATTGATTAACAGATAGATAAGTATAAAAAGATAATATGTTTCAATGGAAAATATAATAAAAAAAACTGGTCTTAGCTATAAAAAGCTATGTTCATGAATTTTCATGAATTTAATCCTAATAAAATTTTTGAGCAAAATATATTTTGTTTTGTCGCTGTCTTGAAATGTAAAAAAACTATACAGAATACCGAAGGTCGATTTTTTTCATTACAGAACGAATTTTTAGTAGGGCATATTTTTGACTGAAGAAGTCAGCTCGGAAAAGCATTATTTTTAACACATACTGGAGTATAAAAGGCTTGGTGCATACCTTAAAATGGCTTTATAATGATTTTCGCTGAGATTTATTAGTGAAACGAGAGGCGGGCATGAATCGCTCGGAACAACATCTGCCGGCAGGTCACACCATTTCCTATTTTTATGGGGCGACCAAAATTATTTGGATAAGAATCTTACTAAGCCATTATTTGTTCGCTATATAAAAAAAACACTTCTTGCAAAAATTGGTCGAAAAAGTTTCTAAATCATCTTTATGAATTTCAGAATTATCTATGGTTGAATAACGGAGTTGCACTACACCTGCAAACTTTTTTACTAAATTTATTTCACAATGTCGTAAGATTGTCATCATTATTTCCATCATTAGATCTTTAAGATCATTATTTCTGAGCAAGAGTTGTGAAAAAATATGCTTAAAATAAGTAATTTAGAACATTTTTACTTGCTCATTGTGACAAGTGTATTTTAATAAATCGAAATTTCAAACGCTCATATCTCAAAACAGTGTCAACAGCATTTTTAACTTTGCCAAAGTAAGGTATTGAAATAGTAGCCTAATCTCGTTTCAATAAAAGATCACATAGGCGCGAGTACAGGCTAATATTAATGGGATATATCAATTTATATAAACGGCCATGGTGACAAGTAAGTTTTTTTATGAAAGTTATTTTACTACGTTCATATCTGTAATAGAACCGTCTATTTAGTTTTACAATTTTAAAATAATCAACCATGTCCGTTTCCAATATGAAGGATCTAAATCTCCCATCAAGAATATCATGAAATGATTTTACAATAGTTAATTGATTGTCAGATCTCTCTCTTCGGTAAATATAAGAAAAAACCTACATAGCTAACATAAGATAGACACTTTTTATAGTTCATATAGGAGGTATGAAAGCATCACATCCATCTATGGCTTCAGATAAAAATCACTTTATCGGTTGAAAATAAATGTACAAAGGCTTCTATTCCGTGATTTGAACCCGTGTATGAGTGAATAAAAGCACAGCAGCGTTGACCACTTGCTGGCATGGTCAAAAATACTTTTACTTATCTGTCTTACAGTATTGGTCTCGCATTATTTCGTAATATTTTCAAATTAAGTTGTAATCTTTGAGTAACAGTATTCAAAAAATGTATTCATAACCGTAAAAGGAGTGAGTACATTAAATTGCTTTATTATTAATTACACTTTGCTATAGTAACTCGGAAGATGCCTCTAAAAGAGGTGAAACACATTACGTGGATAACAAAACACAAAATTAGTTAACACAATACGTGGATTAATCGATGATATTTTAAATTTCATATTGAATTTAATTCATTCCATCGTTTGAACCAGAAGTGCGTCCATACTCATTTAAAGGAAAACTATTTTTTATGACCGCAACAAGACATTTTAAGAAAAAAACATGGTTTTTGTTTAAATTGCTGTGTGAATTTTTAAGTATTTACTAACTATATAAAGACATTTTCTTTAAATCACGTACCATTATTTATTTGATTAAAATAAACAGAATGCATCATAGACAATACAAATGTTATGCCTATTATATTCAATCATAGATATTTTTTTACATTCTAAGTTTATGTTAATTTGCTTCGTAGTAGGTACGCATTTTGTAAATATGTCAAAAATCAGTGATTCAGTAGTCGTGGATCGCGTCCCGTTGGTTGCGATATACATCTGGCGTCAGGTCACCCCGAATAGGCCGCATTATTTATACGCTTCTTGCGGCAACCCTGCGCCGCAGCTGAGAGCGTGACGTCATACCGTGACGCCGCATTGGACGAGCGGTGGGGATGGATCCCGGAAAAAGGTAGGGGTTAGCAAAGAGTCACGGGGCTAGGGGTTAAAGTGTGACACGAGCGAGAAGATAAAACGGGATAGAAGATGTGGAGATCTGCATGGGTTAGTTTAGTTTAATAGCTTGATAATAATATCATAGGTAATGATAGCATCTTCAACCCTCCGGCTTTTATAGTAGTTATTTATGAAGCAGTTTTTATAAATAATAATGTTATTTTAAATATTTATAATATCATCTTAACAATTTACCGAAAAGGTTGAATAGCAAACGGGCGTCCAATTATTTTTTACGTGTATTGGAATCTTGAATTTTTACTTTTTTTCAAAATAAACTTAATATATTTCACATAAAAACTACGGTTTAACCCTACATAATAGTTATGTTAAGCAACTTAAATGTTCCGTAAAAAGGTTTGTAGTGCACAGCTTATTATAAAAGCTGAATATAATTTGTCTGAAAAAATAACGATTTATACAATGTTTCGCTGACTTACAAAAAAGGGTTTTTATTGCATGGTTTGTTTTTTATTCTTTTTATAACTTTTTGCACACGTGTGACTATTTGCAACAATTTTTTTTTTCATTTGATTATTTAACACTACATTAAGCTGGATATTTTTGTTCAAATAAATAAACATTCAAATAAGTTATATATTAGCGAAAATCGATCTTTAAAATATGTATATGGTGTATACCTGCGTTCAGCGTATCTCATTTATTCGTTGACGCCTTAAAAATGATATAATTTATTCACTTTGCAGGACTCCAAACGAGAAGGCGCTAGGGGAAATCCGCCTAGTGGGAAAATTTCGCGGAAGGCTGTGACGGGTATGCAGAGGGGGAAAGCTGTAGGGGGGGGGGGTGTAAGGGAGGAGACTAACCGGCGCGCAATAGGAACGATATCCACGTTTTAACTTTTGATACTTTACAATCGTTCCAATAAGCAATATTCCATCATTATGTGTACTATGGTCATATTCATTTTAGTTTTATTTTCCTCAATAATCTCAGCTGGATTGGCGGCAGTAATCATATAAAGATAAAATGTTGCTTCGAACAGATAAACCATTATACTGTTGCACATGTGGGTACGATACTAATTTAACAAGACCATTTTATACCCCAAAGATTGTAAAACTGAAGGAATGATTTGTCAGTTACCTTTGGGTGAAGTGGAGCATTCAAACAGTTGCTGAAAGAATTTTTGACTATGAAAATTACACGTGTTTCGACTAAAGACCACTATTTCATAATCTTAACATTATAATATGCCATCACATAAGTAATAAAAAATAGAGGCATTTACAACAGCTGCTTAGACAGTTGACCTAGACCGATTTACAGTATACAGGAAAAACACGCCCCTTTATAATAGACATATCATATTTGTAAGCAGTGGAGTTTTCACAGCTTTGATTATAAATCATTTAAAAAGCATAGACTATTTGCAATATTTTGTATTACATTTATTTTTCGTGTGAGGTAGGGCTCTTTTAAAATTAAAAAAATTTTAATGCTGGAAAATTATTGTCGTCATCTTTTAGGTTACAGTACACATAAAGATAAAATGTCACTGAAAACCTCGTTATAAGAAGCAATAAACATAATATTTTAAAAAATAACTGTCATAAATATCACAAATTAATAAATATCAATCATTTAATTAAATTATGTTTTATTATTAACAATTTGACTGCTAAGTAAATATTTTTTTTATTATTTATAAATAAATATATCTCTTCTTCTTATTGATTTATGGTAGAGTATTATTATATCTACACAATTGAAACGGAGAAAATCTTTAATTGGATTATAAATAAATTCTTTTAAAATCTGTAGATTGTTTTGAGCAACAGTTAAATCAAGCTTAAGAAAACGGATTTTTAATAACTATCCCAGTGTACATACTAAAGCTGGTCAATTAAATATATTTCTGTTACCAGAAAGCACATCAAAGGTGCAGTGCAGTTATGGCACAACTTAATTATATCAACATTCAATGTAAATAAGTTGATTTAATCTACACCGATTTCTATAAAAAAAGTGTATACAACAGAAAGAATACTTCATACACAATGACAGTTGTATCTCAAATAACATTAGAAAAACAATATCGACAAAAATATAATTTGAGATTAACAGGGCTTCCAATGAAACTCTTATTTATTGTTTTGCTTTGTCCTGTTAACGTAATACCAATCTTTAATGTCCGCCCCCAAATTGTATAGAATGAAATCAACAATAGTAATCAATGGTCAACGGACGTATTTCAAAAACAATTGTCAGTGCTTAGATTTCGTGGGTAAGGAAAAAATTTAACGATGATTTGTTTCTATGCTTCTTTTTCTATGGGAAAGTGGACATTTTGGAGGAATAAAACAACACACAAAACGATAGCGTTGAATGAAAATCCATGCATTGAAGATCAAAAATATGATTTTCCACTCGGGGATTGGCACTTTTGCCTACGCAAATGACTAGTCTGCTATTGTACAGTAAAAAATGACTATAACATTTACTCAATCTGAAATACGCGATATATGTAGCTCATCTGTGAGATTAATAGTTTTATGAATTGAAGTGCCATTTATATGGTGAATCAAAATAAGCATAAAGGAATTTGAATCGCGATATATTTAGTTCCACAGAAGTTATTATTTTTTTCTTTTTCATTGCTTATTTGACATCGCGCCATTGTCATTACTATTGATATTATGTTGATGTTACCAACGACGTCGTGATGGCCAAAAAAGCTACCAACAATAATATTTCTTGCGAGACTTAATAAATTATTTAAATCTTGCCATTTTTATTCTGTCTGCAGTTGTGGAAGCTTCTGGCATTGAATATTAGCATGGTGTCCAATTATTACATTTTTGAATTTCATTACGTCACAAAGCAGATACTCTGAACAAAAACTTCACGCAATAATTATTGAACTGTATAAGCGGGGCGCATAGCAAGAGCGATTAGTTGACCACAAGTCATCGTATCCTTTAAATCTCTACTCTCTTCGAAAAGAGAAGTTTAGCAACTGATTAACAAGCAGTTCTTGTAGAAAAAAACGTGTTGAGATAAACTACAAGAGGAGTTTATATGCTCCAAGCTGGGAACGGACATGGTAAAAATAGCTTCAATACTTTTACTTTTTTTTATCCACACATTAACTTTATCTTAGGATTACTGCATATACATACCAGGTGGTGGTGGGACCAACAATTTATGTCTCCATGTAAGTAATGACGTTACACAGAATGCATGTATATTATAGAAATACAGTGAATCTGAGCCTGTCGTTCCACATCTCTGTTAGAAATGGGTAAAGGCGCAATTATATGATTATACTACTAATTGACAGCTAGTGAAACGATCTCTATTACATTTTCAGGGTCAGTTTTAAGGCTGTTTATGAACATGCCAGCATAAGTCGAGTGAAAAATCAATGACTGAAAGTTTTCATTCGGTGATTCAAGCCCTTGACCGTGTACACGAGTAGATCGAAATCCCAAGAGAATTGACTTCTTGACTACATGGACGACAACATAATATACCCGTCTACTTTTTTACCCATCTCCTCTTACAAATGACATGAAAAACATACATTAACTTGTAACTGAAGGTCCCCTGTCGGACGACGGCATTTTAGGAGAAATTTTTCTCGTAACATGTGTATGTATATGTACTTTTGTAAGCAAATACAAAAAGATCTATGTATTTATGTATTTGAAAGGGTGTCAGATGGAAAGACTTGAAAACTAAGTGTGTTGAACGAATGCGGCAAGGGGAACAAAAGAGAGAGACGGGACCACTTTACGCAGAGGCTCGTACGGAGGTTGTGAGTGGGAGGCGAGAGGGAATAAGCGAAAGGAAATGTCCAATTACCGTTTCGCACGAGAGCGAGACAGGTTCTGAGAAAAATCTGCAACGAACGTAAACAATTTCAATGCGGGTCAAAAGTTGGTCTCAAGTTCGAGAGATGGTATTTTCATGAAGTAGGTTTCTGTTTTATCATCATGTGTTGCGACTTTGCATAGCGACAATGTCGGACATTTTCTTGAAGGCTATTTTTTAAGCTCGACAGATACTAACTGTAAAATAAATTCGGCTCAAAAATCAGTTTAGACACAGTCAAATTTTCTGATTATTTTATTTTTTACGTAGATGGGCAATTTTTCAAGTGATAAACGAATGAAATAATTGTTTCTAAAACATTTAACAGAATAATTATTACATTACGAGTTAGTTGACTTTCGACTACTGGTTACATTTCAGTCGCTCAAAGACTGGCTTAGCCGAAAGTAAAAATATATTATACGTATTGGACTAGAATAAAATAAATAATTGCCATGCATAATATCTTAAGTGTTGAAAACAACATAAAAACTCATCTTTTTGAATAGAAAACCTTTTATAGATTGAAAAACCAACTAACTAACATTTGAAAACGTGACAAAAATCGAATCTCAATAAAAAAAAAGTCATGCGTTATGTTTTATACGATATTCATGTCATATGAAACTATAAAATCATTAAACTCTGCCACTGTATTTCCCGGGAAGGTGTGACGCAGATATATGTGCAACTTACATTGAATATAATACGTACATAAAAACGAAGCAAACATTTTTTAATTCATTCATTAAAAAAATACCACGTAAAAGGTTAATCCTCAATTGCCTGGCAAATGATTTGATTTCTCCTTATTAATACATGGGTTTGTGTGCTTACTATGGTTGTTTATCAAAAGTCTGTATTTACTTATAATTTCCCATCACCGTATCTGATCCTGAAAAATGAAGCGAAGTGAGAAATATCAAGCGGTAATCTCGCCTTAATTTAGTTTAACATCTTGAAGCCGCACCTTTTTTTAAATAAATTAACAGTAATGCTCTCAAATAATTTATGGATGGTAAAAAAAAATATAAAACTTTTTGTATTTATATACAATTGTATTATAAGCTTGCTCCGCGTCTTGTGTAACATATGGGGACATCTTCAGACTTACTGTTAGGCAAAAATTGCTTTTGAAAAAGGCAAAAAACATTTCATTTTTTCTTACACAATACGTGAAATAAGCAATTTAATTTTATATTAAAACCAATTTCCAAAAATTGACCGTCGAACACATCGAAAGATTTGTACATTATTTACTGTTCCTTCGTCAAAGAATTTGAATGATTCACATGAAAACCATCCTTAGCTTGTGTTCAAATTATAAAATTAAGCTTTTTATGATATAACGGTTACTCTTATTAGAAAGGTAATGCAAAAATCCTGTATAAAATTTTCAGTTGAATATTACACAACATGTGTGTTGAGCGATCCGTGTTACTTAAATATAAATTGAAATGCACGATATTAAATGATATTAATTTAAGATTAATGTACGGACCGTGTTTATGTCAGTTATCGAACCTCTTTTCCCAAAAGAGACTAATGGTTGGATAATTGCAATCCCTTCTCTCATTGTGAACAGGGTCGGGAAGATATGAGAATAACACAATTATTACGCTATCGCTCAAAAATTTACAATTCTATTGAAAAAATAATAAATGTGAGACAATATGGCTACTGAACTATTTCCTTGTATCTAAAAAAGATGTTTAACTCTTTTTATTTTTAAGAAATATAAGAAAACTAATGAAAATTACACTATTAATTGATCAATAGTTTTTAGTCGGATTTTTTTTATCGATAAACGTATTTTTTTTTAAATATATATTTCTATAATAGTCAATTATTTTCCTTTAACATACGTCTTTTGTAGCAGTGGATTGACAAATGCGCTAGCGAAGATATCACACAGAATATGTAAGTATGTAAAGGTATGAAATTGGGTACCCAAAGCTCCTTTGTTTCACTGCAGAAAGAAAAGCTACAGTTGAAAAGGGATACCGAATTGAGATTACTCTCAAGGAAGAGAAGGATAGAAGGAAAGGGAGGCGTGGTCACTGCGATCTGCTGACCCGAATAATTACTTTTGTCAGGTTCTTATCAGCCGCTAATTAATCGCCTGCTTGAATTTTGAATTTTATTTCCTTAAAATAGTCATAAAACTTCACTAATTCACTAATCTCTTTAATCTTGTTAAATTATTATAATCTCGAACCTGGACCGAATTTGCTGTAGTCTCAGTGAAGAAGATTTTTTTAAATTATTCTCTCTTTAAATATTAATGGTATTAAGGCACGGAAAAGAAAGCAAAGAAGTCTTAGAGAATGTTAAATATAATCCTATTTTAAAATATCGGAAAATTATTCGGCGATCCTTTGTATTGTGTTCCAACTTCCAACAGTCCATTAAACACACTGAATAAATAAAACGTTTCTATACATTAATTTGCTCTTTTGTTATCTTAGAAGATGTGATTTAAGCAATTAAAAATAACCATGCCTTCTGATGATTTAGTTTCAATTATCGACACAAATTATAGTGGCACAACTAATAGCTGATGGAATGTAAAAATATTCCGATGCGAAGCAGTCTTAAAGGGCGCATAAACGGTTGAAGTGACAATGATTTATGTCCTCATTGGGCGAAGTAAAACAAATAATCTAGATGCTTCACCTATTTATTGACTATGGCTTGACTATAATATATTAAGACGCCCATATAGTCTGTCAGCCATCCTTAAAATATTATTATAATAATTGAAGAACTGTTTCGCTTAAAAAATAGTTACAATTAAACGAAAATTACCTATTTTTAATTATATATTCATTTATTTACTGTAAATAATTTGACGAGAACTGAATCGTGGGAAGGTTATTAAAAATCAAGTGTACACGTGGAGATAGATAGTGGGATAAAGTTAGTATTGCAGATGTATCTTTTCAGCGTTGAGTGGTGTTTGTTCGTTGTGAAAGCGCAGAAAGTCAATACGAATAAAATGCTCGCGAGAGTGCGCCCTCACGCATGCGCAGATCGCCCTATTCCTCTCAACCGTACACGCTTATTTTTCGAACGCTCAAATTCAAATTCAAATTTAATCGTTCTATTTTATAACGGCCAATCAAATGTAATAATTTTAAAAATCAAATTAGAATTGTCAATATAGGTGAGACAAAATAGTTTTAAATGAAAATAGCTGCAGGTAAAGTATATTTTATAATTTTGTTTTACCAACTGGACGTTTTACATTAGACTGAAAAAAAAATGCTGCAGGAAAATAGATACAATGAAAAATCTTGAAACACGCTGCATATCTCAGACATTTTATGTATTTCTCTATATATGTATATGTAAAAAATGATATAAATTATTACATGTAAAAGTAAAATATTGGCTTTTTATCATCAAATAAGTTTTTGGGAAAAAAGTTAATTTTTACTTTTTGAAAAAGCTGTGAAATTTTGGAAAAAAATATTTTTTAATTAATTTCGTAATGTAAAATATTAATGATATGAATAATTAAAAAAAAAACATATTTTTTGTATGGTTTCTATATTCCTCATTCGATAAATATGTTTTATGGTCGGAAAATATCATTTTTCTTTATGCTGATATAGTCTGTGGAATTTTTTTATAAGTTTTTGGGCAATGCGACACGGAAAAGTTGCTGCATTACAGTGTGGTGTGAAAACGAGATGAAAAGGGTTCCGTTACGAGATATTTCATTTGCCAAACTGAAAAGAGGGTAGGAAAATATTATTTGTGTGACTCGAGGAAATAGCGACAAAAAGAGAAAGCTTTGGAATTAGTTTCAGCTATTTTTACAGATGGCAGAGCAACGATTCGGAAACGTTTTTTGGTGATATTTAATTTATTCAATGAAAATAAGAAAAGGTGTTATTTATTCACATGGTAACGACCTTATTAAAAAGATTTTGTCATGTATTTAAATTTTCTATAATGTTTATTGTATATGTGTCAAATTTTTCGCTTATGTACAAAAAGTACAAAAACATTTTTAGGACGAACGAACTCTACATTTCATTTAATTCTCAGATCTAAAAGCTTATGATAGAACACTGGTACTCCAGGCTCCTCAATAAGTTTATTATTCTGCCTCATGGAGAAGATGTGAAATGGAAAACTTTATAGTTAAATTATGCAAATTATGTAGTTGCAATATTTCAAGATTAGATATGACGTTGCTAATGAACATCGTTGACAAAAAAAAATGAAAGTCAATAATTTTTTTTTTTTATTTAATTTTCTTATAGAATTAAGCATGAATTCATTAATTTTAAAAATTCAATAGTGATTATAAATTTCGTAAACTTTTCTCCTCAGATTTTTTCCCTCATATAGATAAATAGTTAGTAAGCTAAATCAAAATAAATGATCGTTTCAAAAGGTGATTATAGTTATAAGTATATATATTACGTTGAGAAAGGTCATGTGACTGTAAGTTTTATACATTTTATCATTTTGATAAAGAGTTAATACATACGCTCAATGGATCGTAAAATTGAAAGGCAGGAATGGAAGCGATATTTTGTACCAGAGCTCAATGAAATTTATTTTAAAAAGCCAATTCTAAGAGTTTTCCAAACGTTTGACCTTTATTAACGCCTTTACTTAAAAGAAAATAGCCCATTTTAATATTGAGACTTATTCATTATTAGAATACAATCATAATAAAGCAGCCATTAAGCTTTGATAAAAACGTTTCAAAAACACTGTCTTATGTTTTTTTACCTCTATAATTCATATTTTAATTAATTAATTAATAGGTCCTTAAATATACAGCAATCTTTTAGACAAGCCGTAAAAATTAACTCAATAATATATTTATACTCTAATACTTTCAATGGATTCAGCGATAACTTTGTGGAAGTTCAATTTAATATAAATTTAAATTGTTAACTTTGCTTATTCCACGTATTGTGAATAAGTCTCATAGTTCGTCTCTTTAAAAAGCACCTTCAGATTTATCGCAAGATTACTTAAGTAATATTATTAAAATAAGTATGCGGTAGTAGGTCAGAAGATATTACTAAAAGAGAAGAAAAACATGTCACTAACAGTTACACAATACAAGGAATAAATATTGAATATCGATATTCTAAATGTTTGTATTTGATAATTGTATAGTTTATCATCGAAAATACTAGATTAAAGTGAAGCTATTATAAGTATCGTAGGATAAAAAAAATAATTCACTGTTCGTATAAAATTTGTACCAACACTACATAGCAACAACTGAATTTGAATCTATTTTATATAATTCTTAATAATTTCAATGCTATTTTATAAGTTGATGAGAAGCCATCTTCTCGTTATATTCACATAATAATATTATATCAAAGTAAAAGATATTATAAAAACTTTATATATTTGAATTCTGATTGGATTTTTTGAAAAGAATTTTACTGTCTGTAAAATTGTTTTGTAAACATTGACGATGTCATTAAAAAAATATTTCAAAGATGCAATTTGGCAATATCAACGTCGTAGTTCTAATAGAATAAGTGTTAGGTATTCATGAATTATTTAATGTTTTTATCCTCACCGAATGTGAAATAATGTTTCATTCTGTAGCATAATAATAATCTGATATCACATTTTAGTGTGTATCTATTGCTTTGGGTGTATTAGAATAAATTGAAAATCGATAAGTGTTTTATGATCCGTCCAATTTAGGTTTATTTTACGGCTTCCTTTTACGTAACGTTTTGTAAACATTTATATTAATATTTACCTTGAATATATAATATGCTCGAATAATAATTCTTAAGCAAAATGGAAATGATCTTTCATACCTTGAAGATGAGAGGGTTCATCGAAATTTAGAATCATTCTGACGAAAGGGGTTAACTTTTCCTATACAAAAATCTTCCATTGGTACTTACCTGAAAAAAAAGAAATAAATTATTAGTTAATTTTCATATACTATAAAATATTAATCTAAATAATAAGCTGAAATACAAAAGACAATATGCATTAATTTAGTTACAATAATAATGTTTCAAGTATAAAGCTAATCACAAAACTTATATAATTTAGATTTTTTTTGAATGATTGAATAATGGGGATAAGTGCTGTTATATTACAATAACAATTTTGTATTATTTATGTTTATAAAATTGCTTATGTTCTAACCAGTTGAAAAATAGTGCGATGAAAAAATCTGCCTTTCTATTTGTAAGATGTAATATTTCAAATAAAATAATAACCTGGATATTTTTGGGACTTTAAATAAAAATAATGAATACGTGCAAAATGAAAAACACGATATCATATGTTCGGTATTAAAAGCAATACGTTCAGCTGTTGGAAAGCATATCCGTATGTAAACCACATTACTGCGGCCACATTCATTCAAACGAACGATTATTGGATCTGTATATTGCTGCACGCATAATTAATATTATACTTTTTCTGTACATATTATTTAGTAAAATAACTTTTAGGTACTTGTATTAGACATAATTAGTGAGAATTAATAGCTTTATTTAAAAAAAGAACGGTAATTGCTTCAAGACTTCTCTATCATTTTTCAATTTTATTTTTCGTAGGTATAAAGACGCTCACCTAATTTTGAGTATAGGTAGGGTGACTAGATCATGCACAACAACTTTTTTTTTCTTACAATATTATTATTCTCAGCCAGTCTTGGTTGATTTTGTGCACTAGTAATGATGAAACTGTCACTAGCTGACAAATTTTATTGAAAACTATTAAATCTATAAGAGCTATGAAGCTATAACGTTATTAAATTAAAAACATTCATATATTTAGACCTTAAGAGCTGGAGGCACTTAATGATTCTTTTTAATCGGAAATCTAATTGCTTAAAAAAATATATTGCATACGAGCATATAATATATAAATGTATTCATTCTATAGACCAATTTCATTCACCGTTATTAGAACTATATTTAAAGAAAATAAAGGACACATCACACTTAGCTTCCAAATTAAAAACCATACTATAAAATCAATATGATTCATAATGCTGGTTAAATTTAGTTATTTTGTTGCACATGAGTTATTCCACACTGCCAAAACCAGTCTGGAATATGCAACAATTGATAATTAATTATTGATAGGTCTTAATTTCCACATAAATTGGACTTCGTACCTGAGAATAGGCTACCGGTGTGTACCAGCATAATGTTGTACCCTAGGCGTCGATGTTCATTGTATTTTCATCACTCTCCATCAACCCTTATACAATCTTATTTATGTATATTTAACTTAACAATCAAAAATAGCGGCTAGTTCTTAGCTGACCTTACTTAATGGATCGTTATGGATCAAGTTACGGTAAAACATTTCCTTTTTGAGATGCTTCACCAGTAAGTCCGTATGATCTAAGAAGGGAGTGGAAATTTCGTAATCATTTAAAAGCTGCGGCGCATAAAATATATTTTTTAAAATAGAACCTTACTTTGAAAAGGTTCTAATTGAGATTTTGCCTAAAATGACCTTTTGGTCGGAAAAGCTTGTATTTACCGCATTCTATCATATGTACATATGTATGAATTTCAGAATTATCTATTGTTGAATAACGGAGTTAGCAGAATTCCGGAGTTGCACTGCATCTACACACTTTTTTTACTAAATTTATTTGACAAATTTCTCAGATTGTCATTATTATTTCCATCATTAGATCTTTAAGATCATTATTTTTCAGCAAGAGTAGGGAAAAAAATATGCTTAAAATAAGTAATTTTAAACATTTTTACTTGCTCACTGTTACAGGGGAATTTTGATCAATCGAAACTTCAAACGCTCATATCTCAAAATAGTGTCAAGAGCAGTTAGAACCTTTTCAAAGCAAGGTGTCGATATGTAGACATGTGAAAAAAATTGTCAAGCAAAATCGTTTTTTTTTCAATTTTATTACTTATGGATTTTAATATAGATACGCCTTTTAAAATTTTTAACTTTTTTTAACGTTATAATTGAAATTTTATGCTAATACAGGACTCGCGACAAGGTGTCTCTTGAATGTTTGTCATGTCGAGATATGAGGCAAAGTTTCGTAAACAGCTGGTAAGTAAATAATGGATAACATTAATACTGTGGTTAGCGGCGCATACGAGTCAGGATTCAGGCAGCAATGGCCAGCAGGAAGCACACAATTTCGAAACAAGCCGGACAACAATCAACAGTCGCATGCAAGCGTTAAGCTCTGCGCGCGGATATCGGTCCTTTATAATTGTGTACAAGGTGCTTTAAATTGCCGGTTCGGCCCGCTAACCACTTTCATTACGGTGATTTAACATGGTGTCATACTGGAGTTATTAACCATTGAAAATTATATGTAACACATGCAGTCACATACTATTTTGTAATACGTGGACACGATATCATACAATAAGCGATGATTTCATAATTTGTATGCCGATAAATTATTTTGGTAAATCTTTGAATTTTTTTATTCATCAGTGATAATGAAATCTATTAATTAGAAAATAGACCTCAAATATTCGCGTATTTGATTAAATCAAAAATATTGATGAATCGTTTGATTTTTTTTACTTTTCCGTGAGTTTTGTCGCTATCAATCTGCCTTTAGGGATTTCAAGTGCACGGATGTACTTAAACTGAAAAAAAACTAACAAATACAAAAGTCAAACGATTCAAATTTGATTGAAAGCACCTTCAGTCTAAATTCTCAATAATTGATTTATTTCGATCATAATAATACTCTAGTAGTTTAGAAGTCAATTTCATTCTTAAAATATGATTTGTTAAACTACAATACATCGTAAAAAATGAATACATACAAAACTTTTCGTTCGTTTCAAAATTCAAATAAATCAGTTCATACGAAATTTTATCTAATTCGATAGCTTATCAATGTGAATATTTAAATATAGAACCATATTTTTTAAAATTAAAGGTTAGATAAAAAATGCACCTTTAGTTAAATATGTATTCCCTTTGTGTGTACGAAGTTTGTTAATATTATATAAAAAAAAATATTTCAACATTTGTCTGCCACGAAATTTAAAAAAAAAAACCTGTAAATCTTATATTTTCACCAATGATTCTGTCGTTATAATATAACAAAACATTAGGAAAATCGTAAATTCATAAAACTAAATAACGTTTGTTTATGTATCGTATGGTATATTGAAATTTAACTGATCGTTTTCGATACCGATTTTTGTCTTTCTACATAAGTAATAATTTCTACACGTAAATTTCAATATTTTTGATGTTCATCCATATTCCAATAATAATGTATCGATGAGTTGTTAGCGGTAAGCTAAGCAACAATAATACCAGCTGGCTGGCCATAAAATACAAATCGGAGGAGACCTAAATTTGTGAAAACAACAAAGATGTAAACAGAGCGTTCTTAACGCAATGTTTTTCATTTTTATGCAAGAAAAATGTTTAAAGCTTGAAAATGATGCCAAACATTTTTATTTAGTTAGAGTTCAGAAGCTGGCGTAAGAATATGCAAGAACTATTGTTTTTTTTATAGATGTGATGCCAGGACGCACGCTTATTATAAAAGGGAGTCGTATATTAAAAACGTTGAAAGACCCGCGGTCTAACACGTTAAAGTATTTAATTCACTTTATTTTCATGTTACAAATCGACCTAATTATTTGAAATAATATATTGTCCTACTGCAATGACTGTTTATTCAATGAACTGAATAATTTGAATTATGACCAGTTAAATTGATATTCGTTTGCATTATCAATATGTATTGTACGATAAAACCATAAAAACATTCATTCCATTCGAATACAAACTAGAGCGAATAATCCATACGCATTACAAATATGTAGAATTTATTTCGCGAACGGCTATTAAACAAACAATTCATATCTACATAATCTTCTCTAATTGACGTACAGCTTTTTCATACCCTCTCTGGATTATATTGTCTTGATATATTATGACAAAATTCATAAAAACTTTCAATGGCCAACGACACACGAGTTTTTTTTGTATGCTTCACAATGAATAATTCATCTGATGACTATTTCAACTGGCGACTCCACTTGGGCTTTCTAGTAGAGCACAGGTTGGCTATTTTCTAATAAATTTATAAGCCTGGCAACAATCCAGGAAATAAAATTTTACGTTGGGTAATTGAATTTTCCATAATCTACACAGTAAAAAATATTGAATTTTTTTTTGACAATTACGAAGATCCGAAAGTTTTTTAGTCATTTTAAGCCTTTGTCTTTGTCAACGCTTTTCTAGCGTATTTTTTTCTATATTTTACATTACATGAGGGTAACTTTTTTATGTTGAAAGACTCACCGATTTAACCATATAGTTTTATACAAATATAAAAAAATAATGCTAATCTTTAAGAAAGGATATTTTTCATACAAATCTTAATATGTTTTATTCCATTATGTTAAGCTATCATATAACAAATTTGGGATAGTAATATATACATAATCAGCCCCAGATTTATTAAAAGCAATCAATTGCTCGGATTATTCAAATACTCAAATTTAAAAAATAATCATTGAACATATCCATCTATCCTGCATCTTTTCGATGGATTTGACGTTAGATTCCTATAAATTCATTTTAGTGGTTCAATTAAAATATGTAACATTAATACGAAATCTACTTTACAAATAAACCATGTCGATTCGAAATCCGGATTGGAATTTGAAGTTTACCCGAGTTTCATTGCAAAGAAATTTTTAGTTCGACCTTTAGAAGAAAAGTATTTCTTTTTTCTCTGCTTTTCAGGAGAGCTAAAAATCAGGTTTTACCAGTAGTCAATTTGTTAAAAGATGCATTTTTTTCATTATCTTTAAAGTGACGCTTTTGCTTTCTTATTTATTTGTTCAATATAAAATAGTTATTTATTCTAATCATTTGTTTTACGGCTTAGTGGAGCTCAGTTTGTCGTAAGCAATTTTCGGTGTGAATTTAAGGTTCCCGATCGCTGTGCTACAGTATCATTTTTTGTAAAAATAAATATAGCGTTAGCACGGTGAAATGTTTTTCAGGTAATAACAATAACGGACTCTAGTTACTAACAGTTTCTACCGTTATTTATAAAAAAAAGATTTTTTTGTGAGATGGATTTTGATAAGAGGATGTTGTGGAGCTAAGAGATTATTAAAGAAAGAATGAATGTGTTCTCTAGTATAATCTATTTTTCGTAAGCCTAAGCTTAAACATTAGTAAAATGTATTTAAAATATTATTTATCTCACGTACTCTAGCTCTGATCCGCGGTGTTAAGGTTTACGACATGAAGTAATGGTGTGATTTCCCTCAGCAAAATGATATTTGCAGCAAGTTGTATCTGGCTCTGCAATATTACTTACAATACATGATCTATGTATACTTATTTATTAAAGCTAGAAGATATATTTATTTTAAAACAGAAAAAAGAACTATCCCGTTTAAATCATAAATAAAAAGGTCAAAATATTTTTTTTCCGAATCGATATCAAAATTCATATATTTTATATTTAATTTTAATTCCCATCCTCAACCTCTTTTACAGTCCGAATTATTTCAGCATATCGTAACATTCATTGAATAGTAAAAAAAATACGTTTGGTAGGTATTTTAAGTCACTCCTCTTATCCATAGTTATAAATGAATAGCCCGTTGAATATATTTAAAATGTACCAGAAGCTGCTGTATAAACTACTAATATAGAATTTTGAATATTAAGTTAACAGAAAGAATGGTAATTAAACATTTTTTTATTAATTAATGTAGATGTAACAACGTATAACATTGTTCTATATGGGATTCGACTCCAAGACCGCTTACATATCGTCTCAATTAGAAAAAAAAACAGTTAAATATATTTTAGTATATAATATAAGCATCTAGTTATTGTTGAATAAATGGAAACTAATTTGAAACGAATACAATCGCCAAATCGAAGGGAAATCTGTCTTCAGACTTAAGCCTGGGTGGATAGATTAATGAATGTTTATGGTAATTTGGGTTGAACGGATAATGGATCAACAGCAAAATTGTAAAATATAGCTCATCCCGGTTGGATAAGACTCTGGTTGATATTGCCAACTGCAATGCAGTCACTAGTACATTGGTCGGCCTGTATACAGTTTACAATATTATAGCAAGCTGCGGTATCCTTCTCTTTACTTACTTGTTTTAATGAAAATAATACTGAAGATAATAAATCAATTAACCACAATGTTTCCTGCAGCTATTATTGCAAATACTGCGCACGGAAGAAAATAATTTGCTAAATTATTAAAAAAGTATGCAATACCTCAATAAAACAAATGACTCAATAAAAGATATTACAATTTTTTTTATCAACTATTGAAAGTCGACAATCGTTATAACATGTATTATTGTTACAGTTTTACGTTGCTTTTTACACAATTAAGCTAGGCCGTCTAGAATGTTATAGTGTATAGAATTAAAATCACCAACTGTAATTTACAAAAGTATTGATTTTTAAGTAATCAATGTTACTTTAATCTCTTTTTGCAACGATTGATAAGTCAATGATTATTTTTGCGTGATAAATATATTTAACGGAGGACTAAGGACAGCTAGTTACGTATCAGGCATTGTAACTTAGGATCAAAACATTTTATTATTCGTTGGTTTAGAATACATTAAAAAAACATTACTTTAAAAGCGGATGTTTGTGAGCATGGTTTAAGTTGCTCTATGCAATTTAAAATTAAATACGATAATATAAAAAAAATCTTGCTACTTTTACCGACCTATATGTGAAAATTGAAAATCATGAATTTCACCACATTGGTTTTATTGTGTTCTTGAATAAATAGTGTTTAAAATACTGACGGGAATAATAGTACAGATACATTTACTTATATGATGTGTTTTAGACAAAAAAAAACGGCTGCTATCACAGAAATTTTAGGGTTATTTACAAATTATATATTTAATTTTAAAATGTTTCAATAAGTATATTCTGTTTATTTTTTATTGGAGAAAATTGTTTAAGGATCGCCACAAACTGTTGGTCATCGCGACCTTTGTTACGATATTTTTCACGTAAATTTATTATTATATCCGACATTCTGTGCTTATTAAAAGAATAATTAGAATCCTTCAGTTTGACGTTGAAAGATCACAAAAGCTCTGAATAAATTGCAGAGAGTACACTAGCTCGCTAATTTGCTAAAATGTTCAGAAGCAACGTAAGAGTTATGTTTATTAAAAGTGCCTGACAAACGAGAGCAAGTTGCAAAACTTGCGCACTTCAAATTTTAGTACAGCAAAAAGAATTCAACTACCCAACTATTTTTTGCAGATAAAATTTTTCTCACATAGCAAAACCAACTTATTTTCCATTTGAAAGCCATATAAATATGTGTGTACCTACATAAAAAATGGATTAGATTGTTAACGTTGAAAGGCAAACATTCTCAATGACTCAGCTCAAATATTAAAGGTATTTCGACATTTTCAAGTTCCAGTTCTTAATGCAGTAAGTTCTCAAGTCGCAAATATTCTCAGGAATCAAATCATGATATTTATTTAATTGATACATTTTCTCTGTTTGTTGCAGAAAAGCGTACAATTCATTTATTAGTTGCAAATATACCGTTTATTATTTATTGTTTACTTTTACCTACTTTATTTTAAATACAATTTTATATACAGTCAATGATGAAAATGAATTATAAAATGGGTCTAGTACTTGATATTATAACCAAAACTACAGTGCTAATTTGCTAACTTATTATTTTTCTATTCTTTATTTATCAGTCAAAACCAAACAACTTACTTAATCTTATTGCAGATGCTTGATCTAGTTTCAAAATCTAGAATAGTTTGATAAATATTGAAAGAATTGAACAATATGGTTTTAATTGCTTATGCAGCACTTATTTCAATCGTGAAGATCACTATTTTTCTTTTAAACGGTAAAGTTTCATATGATGGAATGAAGTCTTGTGAACAATATAAGTATAATTTTTCAAGTAAGTTCAATGTACGCCAGGTTACTGCTATTTTACCTTATCATATTAAAGTTAAAGATTGATAAAATTAAAGTTAAACTTTGATAGATAAATATGAGCAAAATCGTTGTATGCAATGTAACTTTAAATTGCCAACAAATTTGTACCAGGTACACATATTTTTTTTAAAGATAACCCGTGGACAATACTTACACACGTTCCATATCAGAGCTTGTTTTTTTCTTAGTAAAGTGTTGTGATATCAATACCAACTAAATAACCAAGAAAAATGAATATTTAGTTTTACTTTATATCACACGTGTTTTACTAATTACAGTGACAACCCTGTGGCATTACAAAATTAGCATTTCAATACTCTTCGGCTTTGACTACTCGGTTACGGGGTCAATTTTTTTTCCAGTGCATTCCTTTTTCTCACTCGTATCTTTTTCAATGCACAATAGTGACTGCAATTAGCTTACTAGTATTTTTCTAGGCTCATACTTATTCCTCGATCTTTTTACGCTTAAGTTTCTAACTAACGGCCAGTTCTTGTTAAAAACTTTAGAATAGATATTTTTGGGATCAGACAAAAAAACATTAAGAGAAAATTACTCAGCTCCCTGAAGGTATAATAACCTGATAAATCAACCAATGTCCCCGACGTGTCATATTTATAGCTTATTTCATTGAATCATGAGTGTGAATTATTAATCGATGTTAGGTCATGCAACTGGTTATTTCAGAAACAATACAATCGATGCAAAAATGGAAGGAGAACTTCAAATTGATAATTTCTGTAACATATTGTATAAATCAGATAGTTTCTTACAAAATAGGGTAAATATTAAAGTAGATTGAGTTTTGAATGACAATAGGGGTATGAACTTTGAATTCAGAAACTTTGCTTAAAATCTGCAATTACAATTTTATTATTTCAAAGAGCTCAATAAACAAGCGCTCAGTAAATGAAGATCTTTAAAAAAAGTGACTAAATACGATATTTTTTTCTCAGTTAAAAGTTTTGAATTGAGTCATTAGCTAAATAGATTAACAATTTTACCGAAGACAATACAATTGATCAGGATAAAATTTCAAATAAAATTCAATCATTTAAGAGTGTACTATTTTTTCACGAATGGTGTAAATCAATATGAATATAGAAGGTAATTTTATGAGCCACTGTTAACGCTATAAATTATTATACGGCAATATAAAGACTCATATGGCAAGATTTCAATAACAAATGTTTTGAAAAATCAGAACTAATGTTAGAAAAACGTTTCAATAATTATTCTCGGATATTTTACTAATTTTCCTATTTTCAATAATGCGAAGCGATCAAAAATAACCCAAAATGCCTGATAAAAATCCATAAGTAGACTAAAGAATCAATGAATGCTGGTGATTTTTCGAAAACTCAAACCAATGTCCTTCCGGCAAGTTTTTCTTTACCATCGCTGTTTCCCATTTAAGCATGTACACCCCTGATGAATTATTTTCACATACATATATTGTTTGCACAGTGACGAATTGTAAGAAGGTTTTAGCTGATCTTTCGTTTTTTTTGTTTAAAAATAGTTTATCAACACAGATCTAAATATGGGGCAAGTGAAAAGGAGTGAGGACATGATACAATGGACATAAATGCTTTTTTAATCAATGTATGAAAGTGTCTGCTCGGGGATCGAATCCTTTATTGCGCACCGACAGGAAATCTGGAGTCTTGGAATTGTCTGAATTTAATTATGACCTACACTATTTCCCATTGCTGAACGCTGAACGTAGTTTTCTACTCACTGTTCTCTATTTTTAAATGTACGTTTTTGTTCACATTTCGGTGTCAGCTAACCAGTGGGTTATTAAAAGACCACTTTAAAAAACCTTGTCAGCATTCTGTATCTGAGTAAAGTAGAGTCTTAAATTGTGCAGGGCGAACTAGATCCGCATTTAACATGCATATCGTGTAAAATATACACACAAAGCATCACTATGAAAAGTAATTTCAAATAATTGATTAACGATCTATTGAGAATGCTTTATATTAAAAACCAATCCAGTGTTCTGTTTTAAAAATGTGAGGATGAGAAGCAATGGAAATAAGTGATCGAAATATGAATAGAAAATATTTCATCTCAATTAATAAATTTAACGTTTAAAACAGAATGAACGAATTAAATTTGTATTTATAATCAATTTAATTCTGATAAATTCAATTATAAACATAAAATACTCCCAGAATAATATGGTAAGCAATTAAATACCCCTCAAAAATCCAATAAATTTTTGCACCATCCTGACCTTAAAATTATACGAAGGAAATTAATCGGTTCCATTATTAAGTGTTTATCATATTTTTATTTGATTGATGTTCCAAAATGGTAAACCATCGAATTTTTCATAATGAAATTTATAAAGAATTTTTATTGATGTATTTAAATGTTAGCAATGTTTCAAGATGATAGTAGTAAATGTATTGTTCAGTTTATAACTACCGTTGTCATATGAATAAATAGTACATTCCTAAAGATTTAAGACAACATTTTAATTGGAAATCATTATTTTTCATTTTTCATTCATAACTCCGAAACCTGTTACGTTTGATTAAAGCGTAAGCATCGTATACCTATTCGAATCAATCAATATAAAATCCTTTTGTTTGATAAACTGAGACAAAAAATGACTGGGATATATATAATAGAATGAATCAAGCGATATATGGGGGATTAAAATAATTAAAAAATGACGAAAAATGCAAGATAAACAATATTTTTAACATAATATAAAATTTAAAATAACTTTGATTATTCCACGTATTGTGTTTTTTTTTATAAAAGCGCCTTTTTTGCCGTTCTGGCTATTTTAATATTTTCGATGGTTTCGGCGGTAACTTTGTGGAAGTTCTTTTTAATATAAAATTTAAAATAACTTTGATGCAAAAAAGGCGCTTTTATAAAAAAAAACACAATACGTGGAATAATCAAAGTTATTTTAAATTTTATATTAAAATGAACTTCCACAAAGTTACCGCCGAAACCATCGAAAATATTTTTAACTCCTAAAACCTTGAATCCATGAGAGATTTTTCTTAACCATGTACCAAATTTAATCAAAACCTTTAGTTACACAGTGATTGGCTTAAAAAAATAGATATAATAATTTTTAAATTTAATATTAATGATATCATGATACTTGTTATATAAATACCCAAGAAACTGAGCCATAAATTTTGACATTTCAGAAAAAGAGGAAGCTCCTCAATATACATATATATAGAGTTTTAAAAATATTTTTTCAATGCTGTATATTATTGATTTGATAGATAGATTATTATGTATATACAGGTATGTACATATGTATATATATGTAAATACATGTATTTAAATCTGTCAAATGCATGGATTATTGGCGTCAGCTGTAGTGCCATGATTTGTATTTTTTTTTGAATTGATAAATAAATCTGATAAGCCACAATAAATCGTGATTTCAAAGGAACATAAGACTGACTGTGAAACCTGCATAGCTATAAAATCAATATAAGGTGTCAGTAGATAAAAATAATTGACGCACGCCGAAGTATAGTGATAAAGTAATTTGATTAAATGGCGGGAAATCGAACCAGAACAGAAGTGGGAGAATTATTAGTAAAAGTGTCACGTGTATATTGCCTTTTCTACGTAAAAAGCAGCAGGGGTGGGTTTACGACTTAAATGCTATGTACTTATGGAGAACCTGTCGTCTAACCGCTATATGGTATTTATAACGAAAGTTATTTACAATTTAATCAGTTTTTACAGCCCTCATAAGTGAGGATTATTGCTGGATGAATGTTGATATCACTACAATATGAAAACCTCCAAGGATAATATTGTATTAAATCCATTGCTTGGATTATCTCTAAAAAACTGTTAATATTTGCGATCCTTAGTTTATCTACTTTATTCAAAAATTTGAATCAAAGCCATAATTATTGAATAATTAACATTGAGAAATTTTTGTCATAATACATAAAGTATGTGTTTGTAATTTCTATCATTAATTTGTAAGTATGCTCGTTATGTAGCATGTTTCTATTTAAAACCACCAATGAACAAAGCAGTAAATCACCTTTGGTCACTTAAGATAGTAATATAATGTGTTATTTAATAGTAATTGGTTATAAAAGCGTTTTAAGAATTCTAATGAATTTATTTTTGATTGATAAATTTCCTAGCTGGTTTCCGCTAGCCTGTGAAATGAACTGTATTACGTTTTTCGCTGAAGGTGTTGATATAAGGATAGATCAAACTTAATTTGCATTCTGAATTATGTTTGTTAATAATGACCCTGGTCAGTTTGAGTTCGTGTGCTTTTAATAAGATTGGTTTTTACAATTAAAATTCAATACAGAAGTTTCATTTGACACCATCAGGCGAACGTAATTATAAAAAAAATGGTTGAAAACTTAATATAGTTCATAAAATAAACAGATTTCCTGATCGATGTAATGTATATCCAAAGTCATTGCTGTATTTGTAGCTGTTATGTCCGACTACTTAAATTAGACTGAAGCAATCCGCTGGCGCCAAAATATCGATTTTGAGCGATTAGGTACTAACTTCCAACATTTTTCACCGCAGCGGGATCATCAATGCGTTCGCCGTCTGCTACCGGACTGTCCGTGCATGTCCGTAGCGAAACGTAACAGACGTGTCCGCATTCTCTCGCCCAATAATCTACCCTTGGGTTCCCACCCCCTTTCCTGCGCACCCCTACTACGGGTATGGAAGACGTTGTGTCGCCCCTGAACATATCGTAGTGGATTTCATCCGGGATGTTGTTATTTACCATTCGTAATTCGGGTAAGTCCGCGATATCTATCAGGACATTAATCATACTAAATAAAACTTTATCAGCATGTTTTTAATGCAATTGATTCGCTCATTTTAAAATCCATACTACAAAGCACATTAAAAAAAAGGTACTGCTTTCTAAATTGTACAGAAAATAACAGATGAAGTATATTGAAGAATAGTTAAACTTTTTACAGCACATAAAATCAAATTGGTAACTGACTCTCAATGTTTCTCACTAACAATAATTAACACTCACTGTGAAAAATTGGAATTACGTAACATATTTTTTTCATAAATATAATTTCTATATAGTAGCTGAAATATTTAATGAGAAACTATTTTTCATCATATCATTTCCATACAGAACACTTTATATGTCCATGCAATGTGAAAAACAAAAAGAAACTTTTTTATTTTAGCTTAGCAAATTAAAAATTTTAAACTCTTTATTCATTTCTTCGTCACTAACACATCGACCTATTTTTTATTATTTGATTATGTGTTTCAATCGACGTTTTATATTGCGTGCGTATATCATATAATAATTGAATAGCTACGTAAAATAAAAAAAACATAATTTATAAGAAAAAATCATGTTAATTAATATTCTTTCTCAATTTCAGAGCTTATTACGTTAAAATATTTACCGCATAGCTTTCAGAATATTCTCTTAGATCCATTTGTTGGTATTACTTTATAGGCTTTCTTTATAATACTAAAATAGTTCTACGCTCCATCATTCTTACCATGTCATGAATTGCCTATTCGCCCAATTCCCTTACACTGACGAGTGTTATAACCTACATTGTGTTTATGTCGTCTCTTTTCCATTCTTCCACATGTTATTTTATCTTATTATGTATCGGTCATGATTGATTATGGTATGAAGCTCTAGGCTTCGTTTTGGGGGACTTCTCATCCTATTTATAAACTGTTTTCAACTATTATGAAACAGGAACTTCAATAATAATTTATTATGTAACTATGATAACATACATAATATAATAGTATCTACGAATATAAACGTTATGTAGAAAATTTGTGATTCTTTTGTGAAATTGGTTTAGGTGAAACATATTTTGTTTCTTTTAAATTCGACAGAAATAACCAAGTCTGTGATGTCGTAAAAAAAATCCGACTCCTGCATTTACCAAAAACACGACTCTGACTAAAGAAAGATTAATTTCGACAAAGTTTTTTTCTTAACTTTCCTATTAATGTCAATTAAATATCAACCAACCTATCCGGCCAATAGCCAAATTGTACAGTTTACATATATGCAAAAATAAAAAGCTAAAAATTTTCTTCCGACTCCGGCCAAAGAACCCCGACTCCACAGTAGAGACTCCAATTCGAGTATCGAGTACTCGATACTCGAGTATACTCGTCCATTTTTCAAATACTCGATACTCGAGTGATTTGAAAAATACCCGAGTAATACTCGTAATATATAAATGAAGATTTAATTCCAAATTTTATTTTGTTTTAAACAGCGGGCAGAAAAACTAGATAACACAATTAAATTGATTGTTAACTTTTAAGCCGTAGTCCACAGCAACAGAGAGAGTTTTTTCTACTGCTGGAATAAAAAAACAAGTCTTCGAACCAAATTTAAATTTGAGACGCTTAATTCTCTATTATTTTTGAAATATATGTTTCATAAATTGAAATAAATGTAATAATAAAATAAAATATATATATCATCTATTTATAGACACAAATTTGAATTAATAAAATATATTTCGGTACATCTGAAACTACTCGAGTGTACTCGAGTACTCGAGTATTTTGAAATTTTACTACTCGATACTCGAGTAGTTCAGATGTCGAGTAATTGGAGTCCCTACTCCACAGCCTCGCAAATAACACCAAAATGGACTTCAAACGGTGACATTTAATTAGAAAGGAAACAAAAGCTCGAAAAAACGATATTCCATAAAGGGATTGCATTGCTTAAGACTTAATCAATGTGTTTAAATTCTTGGAATTCAAATCAGCAAATAATAATCACATGCTACGTAATATAAAACAGCGATAGTAACACCGTGAATATTTTAAACGGTTTTAATGGAACCGTTTTATTATCCATAATAAACTGAAAGTCATAACACAAATTACTATAGAAACGAAATCACTTCAGTTTAGTTTATGAAACAGTTTTTCTGACTTATTAGAATCGGATTTTGCCGTTTTCGTTATCTGATTCTACTTCATTTCAAAAAGCCAAAGAATGACCTTTTCACGTGATCAATGAAGCAGATTTGTATTATACTAAAGCTTGTTCACACACTATTTCTACCAATATATTATACGAAATTTACACCGTAACGTATCTACGGATCAAAACATATTATGAAACTGTAATATACTATAATTTAATTTATATCGTTGCATTACTAAATACTACATGGGTTTCGCCTTTCGGCATAATCATGCATTCAAGTGTAGATATGATATATTCAATATTTATGTGCTGTATACTTTCTTAAAACACGTTTTATCACAAAGAAAATACATGTCATGTTATGTTAGTTGAAATGTATACACACTCTTGAAAAAAGCCTATCACAACTTAATTCATAGCGTAGGGGCTAAATAAGACACAAAGTATTGTCATTTGTCACAGCTTTAGATATCATTTGATTTTTGATAATTTTTATGTTGATTTTTGATAATTTTTACATCAAAGTCAAATATTGTCAGAGAAAAGCATAGCTCATTTCGAAAAAGTGGTGACACTGATAGCTGAAATATATAACTGAAACAACAGTTATAACAGATCATGTTTTACCATTAAAAACTGTGTCCAGAAAGAATCCAGACATTTGTTGTTTAACATAAATTTACTGAAACCATTAAATGGTTTGCATGCGAAATGAGAAATTTGACAGTATTTAACTGAATTTCGGTATAAATACATACAAGTAGACATAAGAAACCGTAGCTTTTCAATGGTTAGGCTTTATTTAATACAACATTAAACATTTAATGTTTAATAATAAACTGTAAATAACCACAGCTTTCGTATAAAGTTGTTGAGTTACCTTTGCTAACTTTTTCAAACTTATCTTAGAGAAAATTCCAGTCATGGTTTCATGGTATTTTCAGAAACCCATTGAAAATCACCGCTCGTATAAAGCAGGTATATTCTTGGCAAACTTCCACGATCGGGGGGTGGAGTCAACAAGAGCTACACTAACTTCAGATGACTGGAATTTACAAAAGTTGTTCATTAAATTTTGAGCAGTGAAGTATACAAACTTATTTTAATATTTTGATTGTAAATTGAAATTTAATTGCATTAAAAGAAATTAATTATCAGAAAAACTTTAAACATAATAATAGAAAACGATACTGATAATTTATAAAGAAGAAATACAGAACAATATCTTCTAAAGAAAAACTGTAAAATATTACTTATTCCTGTTTATCATAGCGAGTTTCCATAAATGATAAATTCCGCGATTTTTTTGTTAGATAAAAAATCAAGAATTTGAATGCAATGAAAAAGAAAAAGCATTTGCAACTAATAATATATAGATATGTAGATGTGTAATTGAATTTTTTTAAATATTTTATAATGCTCTTTTACTAAAAAAATACTGGTAACAGTGTTAACATGCTAAAAGTAAGTCACTTGTTAGTTATAAATAGCTGTCAAACATATTGGTAACTATTATTTAAAATCTATATTTTCATGTCTTTCCAGTTAGTAATTTTTTTTTATTGAGTATACTCTTATGATACATAAAACCATTGAGAAAAGTTGCTGATGTAAAAATGTTAAAGAATATTATACAATTCATTTCTCGTATAAATATCCATTATGGTTCATTTATTATTTCGTTTAATGAAAATCCGTATTTGTTATATTTCCTTTCTTTGTCCCCGATACAATGGATAGCGATGGCCCGATTATATTTATGTTACACTTACCCATTGAACCAGGCTTTGCCGCATAGTAGTATCAAGGAGCGCTTATAAAGTTCAACCCTGCTACATTGATAGAATAAAATTTTAGCCAAATTAAGTTATGCTGCAACGTGCGACCAAAAGGCACAAAAAAATTTAGTCTCGCTATCAAAATATATCTGTTCAGCTTAAACAGTTTTTTTCCAGAAGAAAAACTGATGATTAATCAAAAAAAAATACTTATCTACTACTGGTTGAGTTAATGCTTACAGAGTAAATTTTAATTGTGTTAAATACAGGCTTTTTAATAGTATTAAATCAATGGTGCCTTTCCGTGTGACTATAAATATTTTACACCTAACTAAAATAAGATTAAATTGGGAAAAAAACTGTAAGTATAAAAATATGATTTTAATTCTCCTCGCCCCTTTGCTGATTGTTGAATTGAAAAAAGTTCTCGTATATAGTTCTCGTAAAAAGATATTTTTTTACCGTACAATAGTTACAATATATTTTGACAAAAATTTATATGTATATTGCTATCGCTTAAAGAAGAAAGAGCTCACCTTTTCAATGTATATTTTTTTCATCAATTATAGCGATAAATATTTAATATCAAATTCAGAAATCTATTTGTGTTATACGCATATCAACGGAGTTTTAAAATGTTAATCACCAACAAATGAAACTACAAGTCATAACAGGATTTCTGCCAAAAGTTTGTAATTGCTTCAACAAGATTTTGAATTAAGCGATCAAGTCATGCTTATCCATTTATTTTTTCAATACATTTTTCAAACATAGCTAGAGCACCCGTTCTCACTTAGGAAATGTGTTTTTTTTTAATTATTTTTAAGGATACAAAAATAAAACTAACTTAGTTTATACTATTAGTTAAGTGCCCTGAAAGTTTTAATGAATATTTGCAACGATAATTTCTCGATAAAATGTGATACTAAAAACAAAATAAATTTGCAAGTAGAATATTATAAATTTATATCAACATTTCATTTATATTACGCATTTTTTTGCATACCAATTTTCAGTTGTGTAATTTAAAAAAAAGTATCTTGCACGTGTTCAGTATTTTTATATTGCAGACAAAACGTGGTACTGTACAAAAAATTCAAAGAGTAAAAATACAGACAAGAAACAGGCCGGAGATAGTCCAAAAAAGAAGGAGTCTTATTTTTATGGCAGTTTTAAGATATTACTGTTCTCCAACACTGACGATTATTCTATTTCTCAAAATATTAATACTAAAATTTCTAGAAAATTTTGTAGAGATTAATTCACATGATGTATAAAATTGAATACGAAATCTTTATTTTCGGTTTTCTTTTAAATAATGCATCATTTGATTGGTTGGACTAAATTTTATCAAATATTCACTAGTCGAATATTTTTGATACTTGTTTGATAAATAAATACTTAAATATTTGATAAATTATTCAATAAAAATGAAGAGGGTGAATCTAATATTTCAATATATGTACTTATATTTCATGATAGTATTTAGCTTAAAAAATTAAATACTCATGTTCAGTGTTTACAAATAATGAATATTTACAAGGTAAAATTTACGTATTGCTTCAATTTTGCTGCATAACGTACTAATTTTAATATTTTCATATGTGAATTTTTTTTTTCACTAATATTTGGAATCGCCATAATTATAGCCATACTATCAATACACCATCTAATGAAGAAACAGATAAAATCTTTAATGTTATTCATAGATAATTATGGTCCAAGACATGCGAAAACGTTAATCAGTTAAACAATTGAAATAAATATAGTTAATGCGAAAATCATACATTATTTATTCATTACGAAAGTAAAATCTTTAAGCACTAGTATAGGCTCCAAAGATTGGTTTTTAAAAAAAAGGTGAACCGTTTGAACTCAGCGGTGAAATGAGGGATTTTTATTGCAACACTTATTTAGTTTTCAATTAACGTTTTGAAAAACAAGTTTTGTAAAAAAGTGGTTGACTTTAATATGTCACACCAAAAGGTTTCGCAGTTTATGACGTTGTTGAATAATAGTAAATATAAGGAAAAAGAATGTAGGGAGGTAAAGAATATTTCATCAACACGATGCTTGTTACCGCCGAGCCCCTATAAAGTATGAAAGAATATTTCATGAAACATAGTTGAATGGGGCTTCGTTTTACTCAATTTCGTTTTAATTCCTATAATATTTCTTTCGATGAATGTTATAAATTTTTTCAAGGATAAGGTTTTAACATATACGTGATGTTTTTATCCTCTCTCACCAACCGAATACAACCCGATTTTAAACTTATTTCTTAACTCATTATTCCACGTTTAAATTTTCTTAAAATACAAGCGAAGCAACTAAATACTTCCTGCTGTCGTTACACACTTACATACTACACAAACTGCATACTTACAATTACTTCAATCAGTTTTAAATTTGCGCAAATGTAGGTTTCAACGTAATTTTGATACACTTCGTTACAGGCGATACAGCATGATCATTCCAGGTAATAAATTGTCAAGCTTTTGCATACTATAAATCTCTATATTTTACATTTACGTTTCAATAATAAAAGTTTTTATGAAACAGATAAGCACCTATTTGTAAAAGTTGAACTTTAGTCTGTGAATGAGAAATGTACTGGATCATTTTGTGACAAATGGCGTCCATTTCCTTACTGACAACATATTTTCCACGGATATTTCCGCGAATAGCGAGAAAATGAGCGTATCACAGAGAACGAACGTACAATGTGTAGTATAGATTATTTTCATTTCCATATATTATTATGGTGGTCGGTTTAACTCGAAACGAACCATTTTGTAACGATTTTGTGTAAGCAATGCTTGTTTGCTCTACTTTTCATAAATTATTTTCGAGCTTAGCGTTTTTAACATGTTAATTTATTGGCCTGGTATATTTAAAACAAAAACAAGGTTTATTACGGTTTTTGTAACATACATATTCTGAAAATGGTATTATATTTTAATTATTTCTCAGTTGAATTCAAACTACATATCACACATATTTAGATTATACACAACGCCAGATGTGAATTAAATAAATATGCATCCGTTCGGAATAAATATTTATTTATAAAAAGTATCTTAAATTTGACTACACTTTTACTACATTTTTCTACACTACTACTTTAAAATTAAATTAAATCAGGTTAATTTGGAAAATTATTGTCTTGTATTGGTGTTCACGAAACTCTCATGATATCATCGGTAAATTTTAAAAATCGCATTCCTTACTAGATGATTTTCGAGGGACACAACCATTTATCAACTTATTGATTGAGTAGGCATTTACTTGGTAGAACTCCATTATAATACGGAAAGAAAAATAGCAATGTATTTTAATTCTACATAAATTATTTTATATATTTGTTGATAGCTATTTCGGCTTACGCCTTCGTCAGAACTAGTTCTGACGAAGGCGTAAGCCGAAATAGCTATCAACAAATATATAAAATAATTTATGTAGAATTAAAATACATTGCTATTTTTCTTTCCGTATTTATCAACTTAATAAAATTATTGTTGTATCTATACTCCATAGAGTATATAGTAAAAAATTAAAATAGTGTTCATATAAACAAATAAAATTCATATTAGAAATCAATTATTAATAAATAATATTTTTGGCAAGAAGGTGGGAGTTCTTCTTCCAAATTCAAACTCCTTTTACCCTTCCTCGCATTCAACAAAATCATGTATAACAATAGGCGTTGATTAAAAATCAACGTTTACGTTATAACTAGGAAGCAAAATATGTGTCACACAACCAATAGAATGACAATTTTATCAACTGTATGTTAATTGAATTATTATCATGATAATGCAATCGAATAAAATATTACATTCAGTTTTAAAACATATTTATTGTAAAGCAATATAATGAAGAATATTATTATAAGGTTTCCTTGTAAGATTTCTATATTATATGATATGATTACTCAATACCTGTTTCAAAATGTAAAATTACTGGATGAGATGAATCAAAATATTATACGATTGACTTTAAACGTAGAAAGCCGGTAAACAATAAAACATTATAACTCAATATCCAAAAGAATGAACGTAACTTATCAGTAATTAATCAGCCAGTATACTTAGAATATGTAAGATATTTGCATTTCATTCGTTGAACAAATCAAAAATTTATTATGCTCGTTTGATTTTTTTCTCGAAAAAGCACTTGAGAATTGATTTAAAATGCCAACGTCATCAGTGTTACAGAAAAAATTCAAATGTTGATATAAGTTATCATTAATACAAATACGATGAACATTTGTAAAAAAAACATTGTTTAGCCATATCATCTGCTCATAATATGATCGTGTAGCTCTCTTAATGTAGTTTTTTTTTTGTGGGAGTTTTCTTCGAAAGCCTCTTTTATTTTTAATATTTTAGATTAAGAATTAAAAAAGGCGTAAAGTATTGATTGCCTTTTTCTCAATCAGAAACTAATAAAATCGACATTTATATCTTAGGATCACCGAATTAGGCGTAGCGGGAGCCAAAAATCGTACCCCTACTTCTGGTGCTTGTCTGAAATATGGTAACGAAAACCTGAAAGCGATTTGAATCTGATAAATGTGAAGGAATATTATAAGTGATTTTTAAATGTGAAATTATTGTAAAATTCTAATTTTTTCTTTATAATTTCAAACGAAAGGGCATTTTCTGGCGCAGATGTGCATTTCACGCAAATACCGAGTTTTTATTGAAAAAAATAAAGGGCTTCAAATCCATTAAAAGTGTCACCACGATTTTATTTTTAATGGACATTTTCAAACCCTTCCATTACAAGTGCGTATATGTTTATGCTTACCGAATGAGGGCTAGTACAATGTTACATGTATGAACAGTATCCACACATAACAGTCTAAAAATATTAGGGGTTCCCACTTTTCATCCGATAGAACACTTTAAAACACAAAAATCATCAAATTTAAATAGAGCACCGTGCTTATTTTTAAGTGTTGATTTATAAATTAAAACACATTAATATTTTAATTTAGTTAAAACAGAAATTTACAATATTGAATGAATACAAATATGTCAATCCTTAAAGAATTTGATGATTTTGGGTTTTTGAATTACTAATCTTTTTCATCTCTTAGGCTCAATCACATACATATAAGGCAAGTAGTGAACAGTCATTTACAAAAACCTCTCCTTTTTAAAATATCAAGCTTGATAGTATAAATCTGAATTCGTGTATTATCTGGTGCTTACATTGAATTTTTTTGGATTTTGATTTAATTGCAACATACTAAAAACTTACTTTGAATAAATATGTAGTATTAAAAAGAAGTGTTTTTAAGAACGATTCACTAATAAAACATTCGATGTATGGTCTTCATATTTTTGCTGCCTAGTGAATCACAAAGAAAATGGATTCAAAATCCAGAAATCTTCCCAACTAGTATTCGTGAAAATATTTTTGACTACTTTAAAATTTAGATCAGGCAAACTTGATCCGCGTGAAAACCAAATTTCTATAAATTAACTATTTAATATTTTTTTATCAAACTATACACCTTTTCGCGCTACCTATATTCACGTTACTTGTAACATAGTTTGGAAAAATATGGTCTTTATTTTAGCTTCTTAAAATATCTTACGGTGTAGTGACACAAATATAGCGCATTATAAAAAAAATGTATCGTATTTTTTTTTAACACATGGAAATTAAAAAAATACTAATACGCGTATTTACTTTTGCAGACATTTCGAGTTGAAATAGTAAATTATTTTATCCACGAGAATGATTCGATTCAGGTAACCAATCGGTTGAATCGTTTGTATAAAATGTAATATATCACCGGGTCAAAATGCAAAATTCTACTCTACATTTTGACGCATTACTATGAAAGGTTTCTAACTGCTCTTGACACTGTTTTGAGATATGAGCGTTTTAATTGTCGATTGATTAAAATTTAATTGTAACAATGAGCAAGTAAAAATTTTTCAAATCACTTTTTTTAAGCATATTTTTCACAAATGAGAAATAATTATCTTAAAGATCTTATGATGACAATCTTAGAACTTTGTCAAATAAATTTAGTAAAAAAGTGTTCAGATTCAGTGCAACTCCGGAATTCTGCTAGCTCCGTTATTCAAGCATAGATAATTCTGAAATTCATAAATATGATAGAATGCGGTAAATAAAAGCTTTTCCCAGCAAAAATGTAAATTAGAACCTTTTCAAAGTAAGGTAACGGACTGTCAAATCTAAACTTGACAGTGATACGCTTTGTTTTAGGTAAGTTATAAGCTTAAATTTATTTCAGTTTAATACCACCGTTATAAGTTTCGCTATATATTTATTTGTTTTCAACGTTTGTGATCATAAAATTATAACATAAGCAAAATATTCTCAATTTGAAAGAAAAATATTTCGATTACTTTTTGTTGAAAATGCAACACAACTTCGTTGCGATAAAGTGGTATCACTTTTCGTTCTCTAGTACCTTTAGGAGACATTTATGTTATTACTTGAATTCGGTGCAGTGCATACGTCCCATTACTATGCCGTACGAAAGTGAAAATGATCTGCATTTCTTTGCATTAAATACGTCAAGTGTGTCGCATACATAGGAGCTTCACAAACTTACCCATACCAATGCAGAAATCTTCGAATAAGCTTAAAATGGATTAATTTTTCTATAGATCTGTGAATTTTTATTCAAATGAATGGATTACGTCCCTTTTCACAATATGCAGTACTAATAAAGGTAGGGCAAAAAGATTCTCTTATAACTCATCCGAAATTTTTTACCCTCTTTGAAAAGAGAGATTTGAGTCATGTGATGAACGTTCAATATCAATATCACAACAATTTTATAAACCCATAAGACAACAGGTTTAATTTCTAGTTTAGTCTAGAATAGTCATTTTGAGTCTAACAAACATAAAATAATTTTTTCAAAAGTAATTATATTCAAATATTGAACTATTCATAATTATGTAAGACGTTATAATTAATCTTGTAAGATATGTTAAATAGTCTTCAAAATGGCTGTGATTTAATTTAGTTACATATATTGAAATGTTGGCCTTCGATTAAGCAGTTGATCATGTTCATTGTACATCATTAAAAACAAAATTTTACCATCCAGACAAAGGATATTTTTACGTGATTTAAAAGTGAAGTTTAAACACAGGACACGTATTGCAAAGCGTATCCATGCAAGCTGATCTTCATTACCCAAGCAAAAATGTTTTCACCATGTGTCAAATGCAAATTATCTCATCAAAAACGATATTGGGAAAACCGCTTTGATGCTTTGAACAGTTAAGAAACTCCAAGTTTTATGCTGGAATTGTATGGAAAATTGCTCATTTGCACTTATGTACATTGGATCAATTTTGGAAACTATGTATGCACAACAATATTATCAGATGGTGTTTTATCACGTCATGTTGTACATTAGATTTATATAATAAAAATAGTTTTTACCGATTAAGTTTTACCATCGCCGCTGCACTTTTATTACTCCGCCAAATCGTCAGTCATATGGAAGACACGCAATAATATTAACTCATAAAGGCTAAGTAAGCGTTTAATATTAACATTAATTGTTTGACGGTTAATGTTGGTTCCCGCTCTCAATCTGAAGCGTATGGAATTTTTCTACGAGAGAAGCTTGTTACTTAATTACACGGTCTCTTTTTTCGAAGAGAGAATGGATAGAAAATAAGGCTTAAGGCAGAACTAGCCAATATTCCCGCTGTAACATATTTTAGCATCGGATAGGTGGGAGCGTGTTTAATTAGAAACTATTTAATTTACAATAATATTATATAAGAGATTGAGAACGCTTGCACATTTCGCCATTACCCCTATGTCACAAAGCTTTACTTTTAAACAATACACTATTGGCCCGGCTATAAGGAGATGCATTTTATTAAAAATGAGACGCGAAAATAAAGGTTTGATCAAAAAAAAAGTTTTCGTTTTATTTTAATTCAGTTTTATTTTGAAATATCATAATGATCTTGTCATGATGATGGTCACCAATCCGATTTTATCTATGGTGCTATAATTAGTCTTTATTGAAATTATATCTATATCATATTATAAATATATTGAAATAAACCAAATTAAACAAATCATCAAGCGAGAGTGATTTTTATTTTAAAATAAAGTTGTTATTTTAAATCAGATAATAAAGATTTCTTAAAATGGTCGAGAAACAAATATTCACTTGGATATATTTTAACTCGTGCCCGTCATCGACATTGACGGGTTAAGTGTATCTCCAGCTATAAATAGATCGATTATATGCTGACATTATTTTTTTGCGCTTATCCTCTTATGCAGGCTTTTAAATTTATATGTATTGTTATGTGCTTAAAAGGATTTTTAATGGAGCTTGTTTATAAAGCAATGTACTTTTCCAGTGTTTTAATGGGAAATTCCACGGATGGTTGAAAGTACCGTGCGCCAACTTAATATTTTCGTCATATAAACATTAAACTATACATATTTTATTTAAAGTTAGAAGTAAGCTAATTTGCTTAGTTATCAGTTTTGAATTAGGGGAAATATTTTACAATATATATAATTTAAATACTTACTCAATTAATAATTAATGAATCAATGTGACTTTTAATATTATTTGAAGATATCTACATATATCTATAGTAAAGTTCTAATTTATCGTCCAAGCATTCGTAATTTTCTGAGGAGCGTTTTGAGCAGGGCTTTGGAGTCGTTAAAAAAATTACGACTCCGTCTCCAATATTGACCTTAACACGACTCCGATTCCGGCTAAAAAATCTTTAATTTCGTCACGTTTTTTTCCTGGCCATCCTATTTATTTGTATCCAATTCGGCCAATTTAACGTATTAAATGCAAAAATAAAAAGTTGAAACTTTCAAAAATTTCCGACTCCGACTTCACAGCCCTGCTTTATTCTCAAAAGTATTCCGTAAATGTTGTCTTTATATTTAGAATAGGCAAAATTGAGAAGAAATATACGTGAAAAATAAGTAAGGATTGGTCGGTCTCGCTGGCTTGGAAGATACAAGAGCAAATCACACTTTATTTAATAACGTTCTGGCGTAACACGAAGAGCAATTTGACCTTAATTTATGAAAGCTAGGCGGTGGTGATGATAGGCTAATGTGTTGCGAGATGCGACCTGCAAGAGGCAGGACTTGAAACCGCATCAGGTGATGGGGGCTTAACGATGAGTACCATTTAGACCAGGGGGCGTCAACCTTTGTATGCCTTCCGCCCAGTTTAGCTTTTTTCATGGTAAAATTTCCTTACCAGTCTTACCACCTACCAATATCGCTATTTTCCAATCCAGTATATGGGTAAAAACATTTCTAGGAGGATTTTAGGAGGTTCGATAAAACAAGTTTCTGTAACCAACATTTCATTGCAATAAAAAAATGCGTAAACAAAATGAAGAAAAATAAATAAAAATCTATTTCAATAATTCATTAGAACCTTGAGCGTGATGCTGTGAGACTAAATATTTTATGTCTGTTTCAATTTTCGTTAAAAATAATCGAAGGTCTTCACTTTCAGCGATTTTCAGAGCTTTGGTATGTAATTTTATATTTTTGCAAAATATTGCCCACCGCCCACCACGGAAGCCTTTATCGGACCAGGTTGACGACCAGTGGTATAGACGATATATATCAAATGTGTTTTTATATACATGAAATAAGTTATGCCTTTATAAGTAGTTTTCTTTTTTAAATATTAATACAGAATCTTTATTAATATTATATACATTTCATATGAATTTAATACCACGTTGCAAGCCTGCTCGATAAAAATGTGAACGTAATTAATTATGTACAAATATTTGTACCAATCTTATTTTATTGTAGACGTTTTAAAGATGCAGTGGCGCCAATTGATATTTAAGTGTTAACTGAATAGTTTTTCGCCAGAAATTATATCCGATATTTGAACGTCGATTTGCGAATTCCGTCTCACTCTTAGCCGGCCAAAAGAAAGAGAACGATGAAAAAATACGCAGTCATTGAGGCAGCGAGCGATGTTTGCGGTCTTAGCTTGTGCGCATGACATTATCGTTTTCAACGCTCGGTGAATTTTCTATTCAGTGACCAACTTCCAAAAAAATGTTCAAAAGAATTCAATTTCATTTATGTTATTGATACATATTATATAACAGATTAATTGATGTAAACATACTGGTAGATTTAATAGGTTAATTTCATGTAAAAGTTAGATTGATTGATCAGGAACCAAATACTGGGCAATACTTTCGAACTCAGAATACAAAATAATTTTGACAGTTTGTTTAGACGGCTCAGAATTTCTGACCTTGTTACCAAATCGTCAATGTAAAGTATCATGAATCCCACGTATGACTTTGCATAACAAATCTCAATATTGGCCACTCATAATAATTTTACTAATTCCAACGAATCATTTTTTATTAAATAATCGTTAGGAATATCTTGCATCAATTTTAGGGATAATTAAAAGTGATATATTTCAGATGATCATCTAGTAAACATTAAGATATTTGTATGACTAATTAATATCTGATTTAGTATTGACCACACTTTTTTTTTTTGAATTGGAGTTTATTAAAAGATTTTGATTATTTAGTGAAGAAAAATTGATACAAAAGTATGGTCGCAACATTTGGCTACAGCATAGAAATGAAAATTTCACCATTAAAATATGAGTCGTGTTTTCATGGCTCCGGCAGTATAAATAAAAGGCGTTGCGCATTTTCATCAACAAATAGTCTCAAAATATAGAAATTTAACATCTGCAAAGTACGCTTTGCAGGCTTTCACATTGAATTAATATAGTATCCTTATTTCTTCTTTTCAAAATAAAAAGCACTATTTCAGTAGGAACTGTATTGTGAATAGTTATTTTCTTTGGCACATGGATTTGTACTGAAAATTTAAATGAAAAGCTTTAGTTAAAAGAAAGATTAAAGCAGTTGAAAAAAATACTAATGAGTTACAGGAAAACTGCTTTAATATTTAATTTATATTAATTCAGCGGTTAATCCGTGACAAAAAAAACTTCCAAGACGAAATGAGAATTGATACAGTCCTTTGGTCCAGTGGGTAGAGCCGATGGTTTTGGTAACAATCGTCACGAATCCCAGTACGGACAGTTTTATTAATTGAATTTTCAATCGATTTCCTGATTTTTGTTCGAAAGACTTGATGTTGATGATGTTTAATATTCCATCTCACTAAACCACTACTAAACGGCGCTTAGTAATAGAGATTTACTAACCACTAGCTCTGTTTTAACCCGATCATTATTTTCTTATTATTTTCGAAAAAATCGAGGTTGGGCAACGGCTTTAGCATTAGTTTACGTACAAAATTTCCGTTGAAATAAACTCGATAAGAAGTCTATAAATACTTATAAAATAGTTTTCAAATATCTTTGATAGTGTTTTCTAAATCATGTCATATTCATAAAATTTTAAAATGTCTCGTGTAATTTTAATCAAATAATCTTAAACGGTACAAAGTATTTATCAAAAACACGAACTGCTTACGCATAATGCGTGTGGTTTCATATCAATTTAAAAATGTCCTCAATGGATGTTTTTTTAAGAAGATATCTTTCAAATAAGCAGAAGTTTATAATGAATACTTTATTATTTCATTTTCTTAATCAATAGCACCAAAAAATCACATTTAAAATCTTCATTTAATTAGTCACTTCGATCTGCATCGATTCATGTCTGTCATAATAGTCCATGAATTTTATTATTTTATTGCATGAATATTTTATTCAATTAAAAGAAATATTTCTTTACTGGTCATCGAAGATTTTTTTATTCTTACCTTCATTTAGCAAATGAAACATTGTAGAACCTGCGAAGCGGATATTGGTTAAAAAGATTTTTTCATCTATAGGCTTAGAATGAGCAAAACAATCAAGAACACTGATTATGCATTTTGTTAAGCGGCAACGAGCTTTTTTGTTCAAGTTTTGAAACAATAACAAATAGCTTCTAAAGGATAAGATTTAAAAATCAATAAAGAATATGTTTTCTAAATTATAGTGGCTATAAAAAAAAATTCTACTGTGAATGTATTCCATATTTAATATTTTGAATGCCTATTTGCTCCCGTTAAAATGAGCAATATATCACGGCTGAAGTACCAAATTTTATCAAGATTGCATTTCCGCACAGCAGCTTTTATGGAAAATACAAGTATGTATGCAAAAATGAACGACACAGAAGGCAGAGGAAAACCGGATTTGGCAGAGTGCCACAACTAGGACCTCATTTCGATAAATAACCTGTGTACAGATGAAAAGTATCATCAGTTGGATACGATCGGTTGTATAGGTAAGACGTGAAATTGAAAGAGCCAGCTTGAAAATTTCATGAAAATTTGGGAAAGCTGTTTAGGAATTTTGTCATTTCGTTTGAATAGCAAATAGTAGTAAAAAAAATTAAACAAACGTATACTTAGCATATTAAACGTTTAGCAACTCGTATTTAACATTCCTTTTTTGATATTATGCGACAAATACATGTATTTTCTATCGATAAACAATAATAAAGTCTCAATAATCAGTCTTTTTTTTTTAAATATGATATTGAAAAAGGCTGATTAGTGGTTTTTCATAATTTCCTAAGAAAGCCAGCTATCGTATAGTTTATCATTCACATAATCAATCTTGAATTTTTACCTCGAAACTTTCATTGTTGAGATTTTATTGATATTACAATTTTAGCTGTGATTTTAAGTTCAATCAATGATAACTTTTTTCATAATAAAAACCCAGCTTTTATATAGAGGTGTATATTTAAATTTCCAATGTTTTCATAAATTTCCGCATTGAAAACGTATGAGCAATTACGCCGCCATTCAAAATTCAAAATTGTAAGTGTTCTTTACCGCATTCCGAAGGAAAACCCATTTTCATAGAATGTAGCTTCAATGCTTTGAAACACAGAAAAAGCTATCACTGCGAAATTTAAGTGAAGAGGAGGACCTAAAATATGAAGAAGAAGTTTGCTCATGACAGAAGCAGACTACTCCGGATTGCTGAGTATGCTGATTTGAAGCGTGTAAATAATATGAAGGACAAGTTTTCTATAATTAAACCAATCAAATTGTTTTCCTGTTTTTGATTTAAGCAGAAAGGTGTCGTCTTAACTTGGCTCTGAGAAAATTGCGTTTATTTATTTATCATAGACATCTAAGAAATTGGAACGTGCGGTTTTTATGAATTATTTTATTTATTTAAACCTTACTTATTATGAAATATTTTCTTTGGCTTAGTCCATAAACAGGACACTAGTTTTCTTCTCGTCGGCTTATATTTTTTTTTCAATATTGATGGTAATCAGAATAATTCAGAATGTCGGGCACACCATTTGAGAGTCTATCGTGTTAATTGAGGGATAGATGAGTTTGGCTTAAAATGTTTATACCGAACATAATAATTGACAATTTTTGGTTTGCCTGTGTGAATTATATATTACCATTATTTCCAAAAAAGGTACATAGCATCGAATTGATTCTTAATATCTCGACGCACCATTAAAAATGTGCTTTGATCATCATATATATTAGTTAGTAGGCGTGTGTGTGAAACCTACCTGCTGTCAAGCGAGGAAGCTCGTAAATTGTTGAATCATCCCTCAAAGGTTTATTGGGGTACTGGCAAAGAGCCTTAAGTTGATAAGGGACCAACGGTGGCGCAACGGAAAATGTCTGAGTTTTATAGACTTAAAGAGATCCAAATAAATCATTAAAAATATTAAAACCAAATAAAATCTCATCTGAAATATTCCGATATTTTCCTTTGTAAACATGCATATTTCTAGTGTTATCTAAATATTGAAAAAAAATCAAGAAATCGTTAAAATGACAGCATGGATATTTTTTAAATACCATCAATTACGAGTGGAATGAATTTTTTAAGACGCTCTGACCTTAGCGAATAAGTGAATTAAATTATGCCAAATAGGTTCATCATTATATAATTTATTATATCAGTTTTATGAAGTAGATATATGTCATAATGTAAAATACACCCCGCGGCCAAAGGAGACATACTGGAGATTTTTCAGGTTGAAGGCTTTATGTAAAGAATACAATCTCAAACATTAATAAAACTTCCTCACGAATACTGACAGTAAAGGCTTTAAAAAGATATCAATGTTTTATTTTTTTGGAATTGACAACCTCCAATTATTTTTGTAAAATAAATATTATTTATTGAATTCTAAGCTTTCGACTATGACCAATTATATGATTTAGATTTATAACATGGTGTTAAGAATTTTACTTTTAAAGATAAATACGTAACATTTTTATTCTATCTAATATACTGGTCCATGGATCTCTTAATTTCATCGGTAAGCTTGTCACTTTTTATTCAAGGAATACTATTGCTAGAATGAACATTTTGTATTGCAATGTTTTGATGGTGATCAATATTAGAGAACGACTCAAAGATTGAAATCTCATAACATGCATGGTCAAACTTGATATAATCTCTCAGAGCTCGAATATGCTTAAGTCACTTTCCTCTCAGATAGTGAATTAATAGTGGCATTAATATTATACAAAAGAGCTACTTGTAGTCGACAGTAATCATTGAAATTTTGATACAAATTTACTCGAACATGTTAAGACGTCAACGTATTGTATCGTTGTCAGCTTCGCTTGTTATACAAACTAATAATAACCATTTTCTACAATTGCCATTGAGCGTTCTATTGAATGTGGAATAATTAGCATTTGGACTGGTTGAGTGCTACATTAATTACGTGTAGTGTGCCGCATACTAGTTTGCAAATCATACTAAAAGATTTGGTATGTTTCGATACGACAATTCACGTACAGAATTACATTTTATTTTATCCCGTAGCAAGAATTTGTTGGTAGTGGTCTTTAAGAATAACTTGGATCTATTATTTTTTAACTCATTTCTCATAAAAATTAATGAAACTTGCGAAAACGAAATAAAGCATTCTATATTAATTATTAAATAGAACATATTTAAATTGATTTTTTAAATATGCTTTATTTCATATACTCTTAAAGCACATATGCATTTATACCACAATTTGTATATCTTGATAATCTAATTTTTAGTCTCATTTTTAACTGATTTAAATTTTTTTTTTTTTAACAATCGATTTTTTCCCAACATTTGTGTGTACATTTGTCAATTGCTTCCGAAAAACGTTTCTTTTTTAATCAAACAATAAGCGTTTTATTCTTATAAGCAAAATTTATTATCACCAATTTGTTTTTAAATCGTAAAACTATGAATTAATTTATTGGTAAGTAAAAGATCTATATTTATTTTAATCCCATTTTCACCATTGGCTAAATATGCATTTCCTAATTATTTATAGAATACTACAGTATTTAAAAGTGCATTATAACGGTTCGTGTCCGGTCATTAAAATCTTAGTGGTCTGTGACATTCGTAAACGTTGTAGGTACATATTCTAGAGCTTACTACATTGATATATATATCCATCCATTCAAAAACAATTTAATCTGCTACCATACAATGCAGCTTAGTGGTAGGTCAGAATTTGCAGAGCTGTTTGACCGTGATGAACGTGACCAGAGTCTGTGGAAACTGCACCTTGCCATTCATTTAAACTTCAGCAAGTACATACAAAACAGCAAATATACAACATCACCAAAATTAGAAATTAATGAGACGTTTTGGTGAAAAATGATAGAAGCATTGAAAAATAAATATTATGAGAGTAAGTTATGAGAAAATATACTTTGAAAAATAAAATCAATACTAGTCTTAAGATAACGTTGTCAAAATTGTATAACATATTCAAAGCTCATCCCAATGGTATACATGTTGGAAGGAGTGTTTAATATTGTGGAAAAAGAAACATTTCATGTCCACAACTCCTCAACATAAAGTTTGACATTTTCAATAAAAGCAAAAATCTCATTTTGACCTCGAATAACTGAAAAAAAAATATGTGCATAATACGTATTTACACTTTCTTATTCAGTTGTTCTAACTAAAGAGCTACAGCGATGGTTAACATAAATATACTCTGTTTATATTTTCCAAAACCTTCTATATCTTAATGGTGTAATATGTAATTTTTAAGACATAACAATTCACCCACATTGGTAAAGTGACAGAAATGGTTAGATGTTGCAATCAGGAATCAGCATTCTAAAAATTCAACCATAGAATAATTAAAAACCAAAAATATTGACAAAAAACATCAATATTTATATATTTACAAAAAAAGAATATTACTGGGTAAATATTAAAAAATTAAAGATTAAAAATTATTTTTCGCCAACTTTGGAACTCAGCTCATTGTTTTATAGAGAAAGCTGCTTTGAAGATTAAACGGAACTATGCCTCGCTTCCGGTATGACTGGTTGCATGTAATCTTCAGATATATATCTATTAATAATTATTTCTTTGCATACATATTAATATGCCAGTAATGGATAAGCTGGCGCAATCACGATCAATCAAAATGCACCTTATGAAGAGATTGAATTTGCGCTTTGGTTCCTCAGGAAAACATATTTAAAATTACAGTTCTTAAATATTTTACAACCAACAAACTAGTGGTTTTATTTTTTAACAATCGTTTTCTTTTCAACATTATGTGTGTCAAAAAGTAGTTTTTGTTCGAATTCTAGTGTAGACGGAAATAAACCTCCCTTTTATTTGTGCATTGAATGACGGGCTAAGTCTGAAAATGTCAGTTGCCGGGAGTCAAAGGGGACCCGAAAATTTGTTACCCCCCTTCCCCACCCCCACTTGTACCTATATGGAAACATTTTCCATCGGGCAACCTCGCAATATGGTCAGTCCAACATTGTGTGCAGTTAAAATTTCAATGAGTCTTTAATTTCAAACATCCCCTTATTTCATGTTTTCAATACCGGGTATTTTGGAGAAAAAAAAATAGGCGAGATTGAAATCTTTGCTTTTGTCAGAATGAAATAAGTTTTAAAAGAACGATAATCTCAATATATAACCAAATTTTTTAAACAGCTGTCTACGGTTTTATAAAGAAAATTATTTACATTTATCGTCGTCTATTTTAATACTTGTAAGTATGACAAAGACTGTATTTTATCGCCTTTCATTGACTAAATGGTATAAAATTGTAACAACGATAAATAACTTTCGGATGGGATACGCCGAACCCACGTTTACTCAACGCGAAAGCTATTATAATGCGCACATTTATAACATTATGTAAGAAGTAATGATTTTTTGATAAAAATGGGTATTGGATGGATGTTTTATTTTTTCTTGAATGGAAAGGCTATAACGAATTTGTTTTAGAGAAAAAGTGGAGGGTATCAATGACACAATTTTATATAATCAAATCAAAACTGATGTCGATCAACGCAGGCATTTTGAACTAATGAATTATATGTTAGGTTATTTGTTTAATATTATATAGTTACACTAAGGTGAACATAATTATCAAAATATAGTCAAATTTCAATCAGGGGTTTGGAGTCGTAAAAAAAATTCGACCCCAACTCCAGCATTTCCCAAAAGCACTCTGACTAAAAAAATATCATGATGTTTTTTTCCTACCTTTTCTTTTTATGTGTATTCAATTATATATCAACCAACCAATCCGGCCAATAGCCAAATTTTACATATTATATGCAAAAATAAAAAGTTCAAACTTTTTAAAATTTCCGACTCCGAGTAAGACTCCGACCAAAGTCCCGCAACGACTGCGCCTCCAACTCCGACTTCCACAGCCCTGAATTCAATACTATTCATTTCTATCAAGATAATTTAGCAGTCAGAGTAATTAAGATTATAATGTTACTCGATTTTATAAAAATGTTCCAAAGAAGACATTAAAAGGAATATTAGTCTTTTTAATTAAGATAGTTTTGATTGTGTCTAGTATATTGGACACCTGCAACCATAATTAACAGCTCAATGCGCTCATTAACATATTAAGCAAATAGGTAATAATTGCGTCAATGAAAGCACCCTAACCAACGACATGCCGCTTAGGAAATACACAGAATATCTCGTAAGGCTCTTAGGCCAGAGAACCAGCAAGGCTCGTGTTCCTGTCAGGTCATGTTATTTGTGACGTCATCGTTGTCACGTGTGACAGTATCGGGCAGGCGCAGTTCTCCGCACTGCAGCGTCGCTATCATTAAGGGAAGTCAAACCAAGTATTTTGGCAAACTTATAAAGCCAATACATATTAGCTTAATTAACAATGCAGTACATATTTTTTGAATTCAAACCGACATAAAAAAAATCGTTTTGTCTCAATAAACCAAGCTATACGAAATGCGTATTTTTATATTTATTGATTTATCAGGATACAAGTACTGATTTTTTAAAAACAAATAATATTAAATAATTTTTTATATGTAACTTTGAAATGTATATGTTACGGTTTTAAGTATTTTTTTAGAGATACTTATGATAAAATTATGTTCGATCCAAAAAACATACCAGGCCCATGGCCAAGTGGTCATCGGCGTTGACTTTGATTGCTGTGATCACGGGCTCGAGCCTCAGTGCGGACACTTTATTTTTCAATAGATTCCTGGATTTTTGTTCGACTCCTGTTTCCAATTTCCTCCTACATATAACGGGTTGTAGCGAAAACAATTACCAGTTCTCGTAGAACAACTTCTGTAAATCTTCTGTCTCTGACATAATGTTTCATAGTATTTTTCCTTTCAATATTTTCATCTTTTATCACATTGCAAAAGCAATAAACTTATAATTTATAATTTTTGAAATGTACATTTAAAAATAAATGAAAATAAATAATAATAATATTCACAAGGAGTCCATAAGCTTCAAATTAGCAATGGAAATCGTTATAAAAGGATCAAATAAATTGAAAAAGGTAAGAAGTACATAATTTAATAAAATATACTCTCTTAAAGCACTTTCAATATGTAAAATTGGTTAACACAAAACAATAATCTGGTCCTTCCGAACGTTTTTTCATACGAATATTTAAATTTAATATTCCGCCGTAATGTTTTTGATTTCATATTATAATACTAAACGACGACGAAATAACTTATCTTTGCTTTGAGTAAAATGTCTTAGTGAGTATTTTTTTTTAATATAAACAAAAACTACTAGTGAAGAATCTATTTACTGTAGGGCTATTTTTTTGAAAAATAAAGGCTATGATTTATTTAACGATTTTGTACGGTGTAAATACAATTTGCCAGCGCCAAGTAAAAAAATCTTCCTTATAAACGTAAAAAAGGCCGCAAGATTTCAGTTATTGATTCAACCTTTCGCTTGTTTCTGGAGCTCTAAACATATTTTCCCACTAAATAATAAAATATTTGCGCTTTTCCCTTTCTCTGTGCGGGTAAATTATTCAAAAACGCATAAAAATATTGTATACGAGTGTATGGCACGTTAAGATGGATCAATCAAAGAACTAGGCTTAGTGTACTGTGAATTTAAACATTTTGCGTTGTTTAAACGTAATACAGAACGTTTGGCCGGCAGTTTTTCAAGACCGCTTATTTTTGTCTAAATGACTTCTCACAAAACAACAAAAAAAAACAAATAGAACAGGAAAGGATATTATTCATGTAATGCTAATATTTTATTTTTTCTCTTTCTGTGCTTTGTTCGTTTTCAAACCCTTTTTTCAAAATACTTATTTAATAAAAACAAAATACTGTTTATATTTTGGTATCAAACGAGCGTAAGATTTAAAAAAGTACAAAAACTTCTATATTATTTTCCGTGATTATTTTTTCATGAATATTAAGAAAATAAAAATTTTCAATTTAAAATATGACATTTTGATACCTACTTGTTTTTAAAACAAAATATGTAGCAGTTATCTTACAATTATAATAACCCGCAGCAAGTGAAAATGATATAGTAAATGTATTATTACAATTAAAAGTCATGCTGAAAAGGCAAAGAACATTTCATCGTCACTCTCCAATATTATTACTTGAACTAATGATATATTTATGACAAGAAATTCTAGAAAATTTTATATTTTGCGTGAGAGTATCCTACCGTTATTTGGGCATAAAACAAAGAGAGACAACAATATTTGCAGAAAACAGAGTGACAAGTAGAACATGTATTTTGACTCATTGCTGAAAGCTGGTCAAGTACTTTAGAGAGCAGATTCCTTCCAGACTACTGTGAGATGTTAAAAAATATATAACGCATATTTTACTAGACCAAGAGAGCATTTCATGTAGTATATTAGCCTCTCTAGTACTTAATGCATTTTATAAAAAAGTATTTTTTCGGAAGGTAAAAATATTTTTCAGTAGTTAATATATCAAACGTTTGTAGTCAGTAATATAAGTAATCTTTAGTTTACCTTATACTGACCGATAAAAAAGCCGTTTATTATTTTTCATCCAGTTTGTTAGTTTATTTTATTTTTTAAGTGTATTAATTTAGTGAATGATAAAGAAATAGGTTTTCGTATGAAAAATAAATATTCACATTCTCACAAAAAGCTCACATGATGATAAATATCTATTATTGTTTATTGCTATCATAAAGTAACTTTTCATGTTATGCGCTGTACGATTTCATCATCCTTGTTATTCTTTTAAACAGAAAAAATACCGTTTATTACATTGAGTTCATCATTTCGTTCATCTAAAAACAACGCATGGTCGAAATATTCAATCCATTAGTAGGTGTTCTTTTTCTCATTTGTCAGGTTTATACCTATTTAGGATATTGGCAGGTCTGCTTGCAGCAATATATCTAGAATAATTGTTCGAAGCGCTTCCATAAATGTACTTTATTCGCAGCAAAGTGGCCAATGAACATGAATGATGGAATTCACTTATCGTCGATATTCCCACCAATACTAAACGTGAGGACATGTTGCAGCAACACAGTGATATTATTTTTTAAATTTGATATACAGCATTAATAATTTTCAATGTTATACAATAAAAAATAAGCTTGACACATACTCGATATGATATAAAATACAAATACGACAAAAATAAATATAATATCTTGGGTTATGAAAAATCATTTTCTATCTTTATAATAAAAAATAAATGATTTCATTGCTAAGGTATTTTTTCAATCATTTTTTTTTTATATACCTATGTATGTATGTATATATGTTAAGTGTTATACGTTGAAAACACATTCAATATTGAGGCTATGATGCTTGTTTGGAGTTTGATTAATTCTGTCTATTAAGTTGATAGCTCCTCAGTGTTATTTTTAAACATTTTTATAATGAATTAAATTATTATATTTACATAAACGTTCCTTGAAAAAAATACAACTAGGGATATAAAGGAAAAAACCCAAATAAAATAGTTATAAATTCATTCTCATTTCATAATTGATGAAGGCTTTATCAATAGCAGATATTATATTAGTTTTAACGACGAAAACATTACCAAAATACTCTTATTATTGTATTGCTTAATTTAATGACATAAAAGGTTTTAATGTTTGAATATTCACCACGTCTTATTTTAACAATTTGTGTAGTAATAAGCAAAACCGATTATGAAGTTTGTAAGAAAATTACGTTTAGCAAATAAACTAATCGATTTTGATATACGCGAAAAGGCATCTCATGATGCAAAGTTGTTTGAGAAACATTAGAATAATTAATGACTACTTATTTATAAATATTATATTATATATAGTGGCTTATTATTAAAGAGGGAAAGCAAATCGTAAAAACAGCGTTCTTATGCGACACACTCGCACTGAAGTCCGGATCAGCCTTCGTGTGTATTGATAATTTTCTTATTTTGTGTTTAAACGTCGTTAAATATGAAAATTAAAATTTCGTGTTTTTTGTTTCTATTTACTACCAAACTGCCGTTTGGTAGCGTAGCATGTAGGTCAATATTTCACGGTATTTTTCTTCTAACGGGTAAAGTTGAAAGTATCGGTGCTTAAAATCAATGATTTAGAAATATTAAGACATTCGTATTTCATCTATGAAGCCGTATTTGGGCGCGTATTTCGCTTTTGTAAGATTTTTAAAACACGTTAAATATACGTATTTTGTGAACTTCAAAAGAATAAAAAATATAGTCATTCTTTGCTGTTTTCACCTACATACATTAATTTCATTTACAAAGCAAATTTAAACAAGTCCATCGGATGTGTATAAAACAAAAATTTTCTAAATAACTCCAGTCATTGTTTTTTTTTAAATTTTAATTTCATACACCGATCGCACAATTGTATTTTTGAAAAATTGTTCCCATAAAGGTACAAAAAGAATCGATTTTGTTTCTTCATATTGGAAAAACAAAAAATTGAAAAATCAACCGAATTTATTATAATACTAAAAGAAATAAAAATTATCATTGAAAAAGAAGTACGTTTTTTTCGTTATAAAATAAAATAATTTGATACAACTCTAAGCCTACATTTCACATTCTTGATCATAAAAAAAGATGAGTTTCTTGAGAAGATGCAAAGTAACCAAATAGTTGGCTTATATTGCAATCTGATAAAATAGAATGATTGCTCTTTTTAATTAAGTATATTTCCGGCAATAACTTTTCTTACGCGGTAAGTAAAGAATTTATACCCGTTGCCTTCGCCTTGTAGAAAAATAGGAACTATTGAATCTTAAAAAAGGTTGACAGTGGGACACACAAACAATACAAGGCTTATGCGAAGCTTAAATTATATACCAAAATAAAACTGTTGAAACAGGTAAATATATTCGGTTTGAACTTTGCGGATTGCAGCATTATGCGGAAAGGAGTATTTAAATTCACATCGCGCAACATTGTGGTGGAAATCCCATTCGGGTTAGAGTTTCACAGAGAACAGCATTGCAAATACTGTATAAAATTTTCATTGAGTACCTTAACAGGCATCCTCCACTTCAGTTGGTAATATCGTTATAAAAAGTACAATCTAATGCAAGATAAGTATTGGTATGTCAGAAAAGATCCAGGCTAACGTGTTTGGTTAAGTAATTGCTAATTCACTGCGGAAAAGGCGCTTAACTTCATATGGATGTATGCAAATCGCAATTATTAGTTTTATACTTTCAAGCAAATTAAAAGCTAGCATTTATCATGCTTATACTAGTCTTACATTTATCATGATAAAAGTGCAAAAAAAGTAATTAGCTATACCTTTTTTTCAATTAATAAATATGTATTAATACGTTAATAGCTACAATTTGGCTAAAGATCGTTATTGAAAAGAAACAAAATAACTTTACGCGATGATAATTACAGCTTTTTTATATTATTTAATTATTTCATAACCTTAGGTAGGGTTTACTGTTGTAAGCTGGAGAAAAACAAAGAATTCGTGAATTATTGTTTAAATATTCTCATTTATTTTTTATGTAAACCGGATTTTGTTGGTATTTTACGAGATTTTTGGCTGAGCATTAGTAGCCGCATTTTAACCTCTTCCCTCTCAAAGTGTCTCTATATTTAGCCATCGCGATGCAAAAAGAAAAATAGCAAACAACTCAAGGAACTGCAAAGCACGAAATCGGATTAATTCTTAACAAAAGTAGAACGTGGCATAAGTGCCATCACCAGAAAATGTTGACACTATTTTTATGAGTGTAAATATTAGAAATTTATAAATATGTATATCCATAATGTTTTTGAAAGACTTTCTGTTTTCTGTAAAATTTAAAGTGGTTTACAATGAACAACCATATTTTACAATGGCATTACAAGTAAAAAATTTCTTCATTTGTGACAAAAAACAAGAGTGGTTTTAAAAAAACTCTTTTAAATTTTATAATAATAATTATCTTATATTAATAATGATCAATCTTTATGTATACTTAGTAACATCTTTTCAATTTATATTATTACATAGATGAGCTACTGAAATTCTGGAAAAAATCAATTGACCAAAAGGCTTCGTGAACTTTTAAAAGGGTAATTCGATATTAAGGATCGAAAATTCGTAACTTTGATTTGGGTATTCAGCTCACGTGCTCCAAATATTCGGCTAATGCATTTTAGGTGGCATAATTTACGTCAACAAGGTGATTTTAAATAACGAACCACACGATGCTGATGTATAAATGGAATTACACCATTTTCAATTACTGTTATTTGATGTATTGCTTGACTTATAATGAAAAAGCGATAAGTAATAATACACATAACAGCTGTAAATTATCAAAATCTGTTCAAATAATTCAAATTGAGACATCGATTACTCTCATCATTAAATTGATTATTATTTTACTAAATTCATCTTATTTTATACACATACAGCTGTCGTTGACAGTTTGCTATGATCATATTACATTATTTACCAAATTAAAAACGATTTATAATAATGTATTACATTTAATTGAAAACCCTCATTTAGGTTAGGTTATGATCATATTATGAAATTTTAAAATTGATAGTTTTATGGAGTGGGTTTTCTTAAGAAATTCGTATTTATTATGATTCTGTCTTGAATTGAAAGTCAACATCACTTAAGTAATTATAATCTAAGATTTTATTGCTCTTAATTAACGAAAAAATTTCAAACATTGTATTATAATAAAAAAATGTGCTATTCGCAAATAACTTGTAAGGTGTTAACTGTCACTTCTTGGTCAAAAGGCATTATTTAAATAAATTGAACACATCATATAGTATCATTTGACAATGCCCGCGATGAGCGAAACCGGTCTTGATCTACATCAAAATATATGTAAAAGTAGTACCAAAAACTTTATTTCATTTACTGAAAATAATGCTTTTTCACTGAGAAGTGACAGTTAACGCCTTAAAAGTGTTATCCGTAAGACGATATGAGTATCGGACTCGCCCACGTGACTTCAAACCACACAAGCCCTGATTATATTATCGGTATCCAAACATCACGTGAATACCGTCTGAATACTCTTTCAATTTTCACGGCATCTCCGATCTCTTAACGAGTTCGTACGAAAAAGACAGAAAAGTTAACGGTTAGTTTCTTCTTTAAATAGTAAACCAATACAGCAGACACGCGATGTTGTGTAATCTGGACGAGTAATTTTTTGCCGAGAACCTATTTTGTCCGCATTAATTTGCGGTATGATATATCGGAAACTGAAAGAATTCCTTTCAACAAATGCCGCATAGCCGTGAAGGTAATGCAGGAATCTTCCCACCCCAAATTATTATACAGGGAGAATACAAACAAATACGTTTCGAATATTGATAGATTTAAGTGAAAATTTACTTTCTTTTTCATAATCACTGACGGAAAAGAATTTTATTTATTGAAAATACAACATTGAAAGATACTCAACAGTTTACGTTGACAGAGTGAATTTTTTATTTGTAATAATGATATGAAAATAATACACTGAAACTAAATACATACGATTCAGTTCTGTTAGCTTCAAATCACTGCATGGAAATTTGGAAACATGATATTTCTAATAAATCCATGATTTTTTTTTTATTAAAAAAATATTCAATGTTTTTACAATATATGTTATTAATGTGTAAAACCAATTAGGAAAAGAAAACATACGATTTTGTCTTAACCTTTTTTGAAATTCCGTATCGTCTCTTCAAAGGGCATTTGATCGACTGACTAACAATGCGTTTTGGGAAAATTCTTTCTCCATTCCAAGCCCACATACTCCACTTTGAGTACCTATGCTTCTTACGTTTTGATTAAAAATACGTTAATATGCTAAGAAATACACTTTTTGTATATCTTCAGCCTGCTTATATTTTTTCACTGAACACAGATCGAACAAGTATACATAAATATGATATGTATTAAATACAAATTTTCAAAGATTAGCTTATAAGTAATATTTGTTGATACGCTCTATAAATGAAAACAAAAAAAGTCTTTCTCAAAAAAAAGTCATTTTAAGCCTAGATTTTTCCACGTTACAGTAGAATTAAAAGTTGATTAAACGAAATGCATCCTATCGGAAAATTTACATGGTGTGAAATTTTTTATTTAATAATTAATTTTTGTTTGCAGTTTTCTCTAATTAAAAAGCAATAGTGATTGGCCATATTTAATCTCCGCATGTTGATGACTAATACTATAACGTGTTTTATTGAATTTAATTATAATAAAAGCTTCAAATATCTATATTCTGGTATATTAACGGCAATCCGTTACAACAAAGCTAAAATCATTGTATGGATAACGCGTTTTAAGCTGTTTTTTTCATATAATACAGCTATTTTTAATATGAAATGTTTCAGTAATAATAGTAAAAGGTGTATTTCAATTACATTTGAATATGAGTAGATACTAAAATATTTGCATTCGCTCAAATATTTTTCTGAGCAAACCTTTGTTAAAATAATGTTGAATATTACATTGAGGATACTAGATAACATTGAGATCACCAATCACACTTTATATCATATAATAATGAGTTAACATTTCAATGTTGAGATTATGTATTTATAAAAAACGTATTACAAAAATACTATTTGTGATTGTTGATAATATTTTTAGTCTCCCTGTTGAAAATATTGAGGTTCTTAATAGGCGTTTGAAATGAGAACCTTTGAATATTTTCACGAATTTCTTGGCCTCTTATCGAAAAAATGTTCCTTTTCGTAATTTAAAAATAAATATTTGCTCTTATCATTTAATTAAAGTTGATTTATTACTAGCCGACGGTAATTTTAGATAATATTGTAAGTGAACACAGATATATTTATAGCTAATGAGTATTATTCAATGCCAATTGAATACAATTCTTTATTATTTTTGTTATTAAGATATCACGTGTGAATATCATTTTATTATATTTTTTGTAATGCATGACATTTATATTTTTTTGGGATTTTTATGCATCCACATTTTTTAATTGAATGCCGATACCTCGGTTCCGATGACTTTTTATTTGAACTTATAGAAATTAAAAAAATATGTGAAATTGTAGGTATATAAAAATATATATATATAATATACACGCTGCAAAAAATATCCTAATAAGATTGCGTGATTTTACTTAGCTTAATGTATTTAAATACACATTCTTTTGTTAATAATATATTTCTTGAATATTTAAAGCAGGTTGTTCAACGTATCACGTAACCGTTAGCAAATGATGTGTTTTTTTTTGAATACGTTTTTTTGTAACAAACAATAACTTTGTTAAAAAAGAACATTAAAACACAAGCAAAACAAGAATTTTCAAAATGCTTATTTACAAGCGACCTTTCAACTTTACAATGTAAAATAGAAACAAAATTTTCACTATAGCCCACAAACATAAAAGATTCAGAAAAGTCACGTTAACCTCCTAACCCCATGAACTAATTTCGCATTGCGACATTGTGATATCTAATATAATATTTATTTATGACGAAGCGTAGTGTGATTCAAACTAATTATCTTTTTTTTTATATATATATTAGGAATTTACATTACCTATATTTTTTTATAAATGCTAGTATAGGATCTCAGACTAAGATTTTTACTAAATTTGTGAATAAAATTTCTTTTTTACTATTTATAAAATATTATCATCATCTGTCTTAAAAATATTTTTTCTTTTTTATCATGTATGTATATGAAATAAATTTAAGTGTATACTTAAAGTAAGCCCAGTCTGTCGTAAGGTCAACGTCGTTTCAGAAGATAAATCGAATCTGTTCGAAGGCAATGGGTGTTTGTTTTGCTAAAAATCCTTCCCCACCCTTCCGATCCCAAAAAAAGCAGCGCGTAGTGACAGCGATTAGCTAACCACTAGTTAACCTTTAAATCCCTTATCTCTCTGAAAAGATAGGTTGAGCAACAGAGTAACAAGTAGGTCTACTAGAAAAAAACATTCTGAAATAAACTCCGTGGGGAGTTCATATGCTCCAAGTCGGGAGCGAGCATAGTACAAAAAAAATGTACAAAATAACTTTTTGTGGTTAAAAACGTATTCTATAAACAAACGTTTGCGGTAAAATTTCCAAAATTAGTAACAGTCAATGGCGTAGTCATAAATTGGAAACCCCCTGTAAAATGATCCGTTTGTAGAGCCTTATTTTCTTACACGATAAACTTCTTTCGTTGTGTGCAATACGAAACAGTGAGAAATACAATTTTTATAACTCTTTTCATCCCAGTATTAAGCTTAAGGATGATAGGTATTGTCTTACTTTATATTCTGCTAGCTAAGCTTGTATGGCTTAGTCAATAAAGACAACTCCTTTACAAATAGTGACCGCATTGCAATAAAAAAAAAGTGTTATTTTCATAAACTTTTCAGATCACTAGCCAGAAGATAATTTAAAAATGACTAAATATCACAGTTAGTAAAATAGTTGAGATAATTAACAATTAATGATTGTTTGTATCTTATTGCACAGCTTAAATTTTTTTTGTAAATTAGTTATAACACACATGTTTTAAAAATGCTCAATAATAATTAAGCTCTTAGAAAGAGATTGTTGCCAAGGCCTAAATGAAAGTAAATGAGACGAAATGAAGCAAGCAAACAAACTAGGAAACAATTGAAAAGAAAATCTTTACTTTTTTTCCTTCTTTGCTTTGTGATACACAATTTTGTAATGTTTTGTATATGCAAATATTTTTCTAAGCTCTAGTTTTGTATTTTTTCAATCAATATGATGAGACATCCGATATATTTATCATTCACAAATTTGTTTTATAAATATTGTACGTTACATATATGCTGTAATATTTCTTTACGAAACAAAATAATTAAATACTTTATTTAAATGTTTTGCTAGGTTGATATTTCTTACTAAAAAAGTAATATACATACTATAATAATATTAATTTATTGCATAAAACTTAGATGAAAAATAACTATATATATATATAGTAATAATTTAATTCGATGCTCCTTTAAAAAGTAGCACAGTTTTTCTTATTTTATAAATAATAATTTATTACTTTACTACAAGCGGAGCTAAACACGCTTCCCTGTGTAAATAAACATATTTGAATTAAATCAATACAATACTATTTTTTCAATAGATCAGGTGAGTAAAAATGCCAATCAAGATAATGTGTAATAATCTTGGTTACGGGCTTCAGTGAGCCACATATGAATGCACTCTTTCTCAAATTATTTAATATTTTTAAGGCATGTGAATAGAAGAGAAATTGATAAAATTATACAATTCGCAATCACTAAATGCTATTTTTAATTATCATTTTATCGATGATTTTTATAAAATATATATTCGGAAGAAAACAAAATGTTCACTTTTTCAATAAGAGCCCCAAACTCACAAGCCATTGGTCTAGCCAACTTCCCGCAAGGCCATTCTGTATCAATAATTAAATGAGGCTACCAAAATATCGATTTGTTAACATGGAAGTTGTATCCCTAAAGTTTGCCGCATGTCCTAGTCTCGGAGGAAACCCAAACCACAAAAAACCGTATATCTGATGCTATGTGTGGAGCATCCCAAAGGTAATGCATAAGAATCAAAGATACAACAACTTTTGCGATTCTCTGTAGAGTTTGCTTATTTTGATCGGCATTGGTTTGTGTCATGTGACAGATGACCGCATTGAATTCTCACCCTTTAAACAAGGCACACTACGCACATATTGTTTTGATTACAATTCGATGTAAAATATAATAAATTTCGATTCATATTTTATCAGGCATTCAAGTGAATAGTCAATAATATTTAATGAACAGAAAACATTTTTTCAAAAACGAATGAAGCGATAATATAATATTTTTGTTATTTAATTACGGAAAAGGTAATATACAATCCATTCAATAATTTTAAACCGAAACATATTTTCAAATACGCATTACATTCATTTAAATCTAAGGTAGTCCACACTGTTAAGTTTTATATGGTATAACTATCATATCCTTAAACATTTGTAATATCTTTTTAGCACTGAAGACGTTCAAGCATTGTTTTTAGTGTATTATCAATTGTTATCAAAGTCAATGATGAGCTTGAACAATAACCACTTTTCAGGAGTTATATGTCACATCTCGGTGGGAAGGATTATTTAAAAAAAAAAAACACATTTTATCATACTACTTTCACATAAATATATTCTGATTAAAATTAAAACCGGTTTCACTCATCGCGTGCATTTTCAAAGGGTGATTTTTTATACTATTTCAGCACGTGTAAATATGATAATATATCGAAAAATATATAATAATTTTCAATTTGTATAATTAGAAATTGAAATTTCTTTTGAATTATTAGCACAAAAATTCGTGAAATACCTAGTGCATATATGTATATAACTATCAAAGATAACATTATCATAATTAAAACTCTGACTTGGATCTACACGTCTTATCGTCACGTTAGCTGATATTGTTAAATGCCATGAGGCATTTTGTACATAATATTACATTCATAATTAATGGTTCGAAAATTCGTTATTTTACGTTGTTGTGAATAAAGAATTCAATCTCAATGTTCTCAGGTATTCTGCCAAGACATGGATAAATATTTATTATTTTATGTTCTTAAAAGAATATAAAAAATGCTCATTGTGCTACTCTCCAAGTTATTTTAAAGCTTTATTAAATAACCAAATTATTTATTTCTTCTTTTGAAAAGTCATATTTTGAATGAACGAAAAAGAAGTTTTTGATCATGGTGCACTTCACTATCGGATTACACTGATTTATGATAATAGTTTTCAACAATGAATATAAGCTTTCATAATTTCTTTGAGATACCGATCCATAATTTTATTTTCGGTTTTGTTAAATATTTTTGTCATAATGAGGAATATAAATATCTGCGTTACAAGGTTGACTCTTGGAACATGCGTTGTGCTATATCCGCAGAACCGTAATAAGTCAGCTTTATTCAGGCCATACAATATATTTCAATGCGGATACAGATTATTTTCTATACCTATAAATTTATCCTTTGAGGTGATCAATTATTTTTTTGTTGCTGTAGCTAAAATGTATTCGTTTATTGTTTTACATAGAGAATTAGAAAGCGTTGAAGTTGCAGTGCTCTCTTTGTTTGTAAATTATAACAATCTTTTATTTTGGTAATGTTTTTTATTTTATCAACATAGGCTCACATGTTTTAGAGATATAATTATTTTTATAAGAGCTACGGGTCTCGTGGATATTTCGCCGAAAATGCTTGGGTGTTTTAAGGTTAATCCCGATAAATTCACCTACATAAATATATATCCTATCGATTTGTGGGTTTGTTGTCAAATCATCCTTAATATGTGAAGAGTTGCTTATACATTTATGAAAAACCTTTTTATACATCACATTAAACTCATACAAAGCGCTTGAAATAGAATATCCTGCGACACGACCGTGTTAATCCATATTACATCTAAATGCATCATAAATAATATACGCAGCTTTTTATTACAGAAGAGCTACACAATAAATCAAACCGGCTTCACAGAGAGAGGTGAGTTGTTTCTTTGGTGCTGTTACATACAATCATATTGTTGGATTTTCAATTTTATGTGAACTAGCATGCAAATACTTCACGGGACATACGCAACTCCTAGTTACATTTGCATGTAAGATAGGTAACATGTCATTAGCGATATATACATTTCATAGTTACCGATTCATTTTATAATTAATATGAGGATTTTTTAGTAATTTTATAAGATTATTATCTTAGAAAAAAATCACGACAGCCATACCAAGGAATATGATCTCATGAACTGGTTTACATATTCCTCGCAATTTTTTGCCTAGCATAGACGACACAGATAGAGCTTTTAGTATAACTTTGAGTTTCTGACACAAACGTGCGCTAATATTCAATGAATCGTCGATTGCCATATGAATGACATATTCTTGTAAAAGTTAAAGCTTCTTTTCAAATGGAAACATATAAGTTGTATCGACATTCCTTTAAGATAATACAATTCGCGATGATTGCACTAAGGCGTTACTTTTAAAGTCTTTCTGTTGTTAACCTGAAATAAATGAAAGTTCTCTGATATATTTTCAACATGTGTTAAATTCAGGTTACATAAACTTTTCATAGTGAACTATTTCCTTAGTTCAATGTCATTTTATTTTCAGTTATTCATAAAGTTTAAAATGTGTTTTATACTTTTTGAAAACATATATCTTAGAATCATTAATTTATAATATTTCAGTATTGTTTTTGTTTTTCTCACCTCTGAGTACTCATAGCTAACCGACAAGATAAATTTTGTGTGCAAAATTAATTCGATTAAATAAATTTACAATAGTTTTTTATTTATGGTTTATAGTTGAGTTTACGATAAGGAAACCATATACACTTAGAATGCTTATATAAAATTGACTTTGATTACTATATTATTACACGTAAGTATTGTATGACGATAAGTGGCACGTGTTTCTCGTCTTTGAGAACATTTCCGACTTAATATTGTAAGCTTAGTTTATCAACGCTTTATAAAAATAATTGTTTATCTCTGTTCAGTGTTTGTCTGTCAACTCATAAGTGAAACAATGTATTGATAGATGGTGTTGACACAATGTTGTTGTACAACGAGTAAATGTAGATGTAATTATTTTTTAGATTTATATTCAAGTATCAATAAGTGTTATAAATGGTTATATGGAATGGGGGAACATTTAAAATAAAATAATTACTTACTTTTATAGAACCCTTTTGTATATAATCTTTTGACAAGTAAACACATATGACCAAGGTTTTTTTCACGATTGAATGAATGCAAATAAAATCGGATAGGCGTAGAATGGAAATAAAAATTATGAAAATCAACAAAAAATCAATCATCATTTGTTATATAAATATTCATTTATCTGTGCAATATTATTCTGTGCGAGAATTTCTCAAATTGAATTTAAATCAGAATAAATTGAAAACGATGCAAACGACAAACACAAGACGTGATTTTCAGCTGCTGAAGTAGGTGGGTTATATATTTGCAATCATTTGTCGTCTCTCTTTCACGTCTAGCTATTGATATCACCATCTCACTGATAAAAACTCCATTATGTTGAGTCATTTTATTTTTAATTCGATCTTTTATTGGTTTTATTTAATATCAATAATCAAAGCACATTTCATTATCCAAATGTATATGTTTTGAGAGAAAATTGCTTCTTTGTTGACTAAGTATTCAAAATACGACAATATCATAATTGGAATATTAATAAATATGTATCTAAATAATAAAAAAAAACTTTAATAATATGCCCACATACATATTATGTAGAAAATATTCGTAAAATATAATAAAGCTATGGCGTCGTGAAATTTACACGGCTTATTGTAATAAACAATCCAAGATTAAAATGATTTTCATACAACAAGATACGTCCTTCCTTTTTCCAAGCTATGAATCTAAAATAAAATCAAGCTTAATAAAATATCCATGAGAAGATAGATAGTCATTTTAGTTTTCGCGTAAGAAGTGTGCTTATTTCAAAAATATTTTTGTCTGCATTGCCTTGACAGATGCTTGCAAATGACATTCAGCACATTTTTTTAGGTGTGGGAGGTATTTTACAAATAAGCCTTTGATTTATTTAATAAGTTTATGCAAAACATTTTTTTTTTATTATTTTGTTCAATATAAATTTATCAGAAAATATAAAAATAATATGAATTCAAGTAATATACCGCATACAAACTTATTTAATAAAAATATTGCGAAATATTTTGCTGTTAAGAATAATAATAAATAAGCGTATTGAGGTTGTTTTTCATGATGTTCTTTTAGTGGCAAAAAGCACATTGAATGAATTAAAAATAAAATATCAAGCAAATTGAAAAAAACCTAAATTTATATAATTTTATCGTTGTATAAAATTGAGTAAGGTATATAATATGATTTTGATCAAAATTATTTTTTTATTACTGAAATTGTGTATTTTATTTGGTCTGAAGATGTTAAAAGACACAAACACAATATTTACGTAAATCTTTTGAACTTTTCATTAATTACTTAAATGGTTAAAAGAAATTATTTTACTATACAGTGAAAGTCGTAGAAAAAGATTCGTTTGAAAATAACTTCCGATAAATTCCTATACTTTAAAGGCACACGCCAAACAAAAGAACCTCACTAAGGTGAAAATAAGTATCAAATACGGTGCACAATATAGTAAAACCTAATCCTATTATTCGGTCTTTGATATTTGGTGGCGACCATATTGATACTCATTCTAATTTCCGTACAGTAGATTAGCATAAAACAACACTTCTCAACTATAGCATTTACAAATTCAAATTTCATAAAAAAAAATCGAAGATTGTGACAATAGTGCTTTTGAAGAGAATACATAAATATAATTAAAATACAAAACATTCAGATATTTTAGTTGAAACCTATTATTTTTAATCCACCTCTTAACAACCGCAACATAATACTGTCGCAAACAAGATAAAATATTGCGCCAACATGACTATGTAATGTGATTTAGTTAGCAAAAACAAAACAAACCATCAAAATGTAGGGCTCATACCATTGCATATAATTTAGTATAGTTGAATCTTCAGCATTGTATTAACAGGGGAAAAAAGTTGAAGTGGGCTTAATAAATCAAGAATAAACACTAATGCACTCATGTTACTATCATTTTAATCTACAGGCAATAGAAAACTATTTTTAAAATATTAGTATTGACCTTATGTTCATATTTCATATTTTGTATACTCACAATCAATTTTGCTTGTTTGTAAGCATCAATTGAAAATAGTGGAGTCAAAAAAATTAATGAGTTGTTTTTAAATGTATGAAAAAGCTTCATTCGCTGATACATAATCAATCTCACTGTCGGAATCAATAACCAAACAAATACAAAAAAGCTGTATAAAGAATATTGTATTTCATTAAAGAATAATGCACAAAAAAGAAAATATTTTATCATGAAGCTTTTATTTCGTTTTTAATTGAATTTTCGGCTTTAAACTTTATATTTTTAAAACTTTGTTTTTTAGAAATATCATCTATAAATAAGCATGTAAATTTTGTTCATGTATTTATAAAAAGTACTATAACTTCAATATAACTTCTGGAAATTCTTCTTATGTAAGGCTATTAGATGTTTAGTTTGAAATTAGTAATATTGTTGAATTGGCAGCGTCATGCGTCACTTTTGAGAGCCCTATGCGTCACGAGCGGCGCATGCGCTATAGGTTGAGGATCTTTGGCGTCGAAACTAAAGGAATGGAGTTTCACAACACGAAGTCATAATCGATATCGTTCCATTCATCTGTGAATAAGTAGAGTCGTTTAACTCTTATTGTACGCCACTGAACTAATTTCTGAATTGTCAATCGACAATTTTATAATATTAAATATCTCGTGCATGGATAACACGTTAACTATTATCAGTATATCCGAGCCATTCTAAACTATAATAACCCACCCCAGTAGAAACTGATCACATGCTTACTTAAAATTTTAATAATTATCCTATATTACGATAATACCTATATAAGATTCCTTTCAAAACAGCTGTCAATAATGCCGTGTCATTAATAATGTCTGCATAACATTTTTAAATTTTGGGGATATGACTTTTTGTAAATACTAAAATAAGGTACGGCGGACATTAATTGACAATAAGCACGGTACCAAAGTAAATATACCCTTAGAGGCTTTGTGAAGATTCCAAGAGAAAATATTTGTTTGCTTATTATCATTAATATCGCATGTAAGGTTTTTCAATCGTCCGTTAAAAATGCTCCCTAAATAAACCCTAACATAACGAAATCCCCGTTTGGAATATTTGTGTACGATAGACATCATTTTTTATTTTAGCAAACATATTCAATTGTGTTTTGTCTAAGTAGTTTCAAAAGTTAATTACAATTTTAAATCTACGATACTACAAATAATGAGCATAAAACAATTGATTTCAATCCATGCACTAAATGTTACAGAGGGGTGTATCCGTACTATATTAATGCTGATTGATATATCATTTCATTGAACCATACAAAATGAAAAAATAATCAAACAGTTGTAGCTTTATATTTAATAATGTAAAATGTGTTTCCACCAAGAATTAATAGTGAACACATTTCAAGTAAACAATAGAGCATATTTTATCCTATTTAAAATTGGAATTGTGGTAAAAGCATAACATTTCTCACAACAGGCAATACTACAATAAAGTACGGATAAAACTTATTTTACTTTGAAAAGAAATTTATATGCTTTCATTCAGTGACGGCTGGTGACGGGGTGTTGGGGGGTGCAATGGAAGATTCTACCATTTTTGCAAGAGTTCTTTCCTATTCATTGGATTTTAAAACACTTCTATAGCATGGACTTTCAATTCAGATGTTCGCAATACCAACTGTTTCTCTTCCGTAGTACGGAAAAATAGTTGAATCTTCCTTTTGCACCCCCCAGCACCCCGTCACCAGCCGTCACTGCTTTCATTGAAAACTTATCGCACTTCAAATAAAATAGTTAAACATGATATAAAAAATGATCAAAACATCATTTATTTTGTGGTAACGGTGTTTAAAGGATATCGTATAGTAAATACTCTTTAATAATATTCTCAGAGCTGTTTAGTGGTTTAGTTGTGAACTGATTTTTTCCTTCCGTGTTACCTTATTCGTGGGTAGTCTTAATAACACCAACAATTACTACAACTAGGCTATAAATATCGCTTTACGGGTCGTCGACCCAGCTTCATATTTTGACAATGTTTTTACATTTAATTGAAATAAGAAAAAATTGTCGGACTAGCCTAATTTTTAACAATTCCAAGTTTTAAATCACAGTACTGATTATTCTTGACAGCTTTAAAATGTATTCATAAGAACACTCTTATTAAAAAATACTTGTTTTGTAAGATCTGTTTATAATTCAAGAGGAATGTGTCATTTGGTCGGCTGTAAAATATTTACATTGTGCCTGAAAACCAATTCTGTTTAAAAAACAAAGTGGATTCTTTCAAAAAACATCGGCTTTGAAGTTATTCTTTTTGAATAACGTCGCATTTATTATTTTGTATTTGTTGGAGTAATGACAGTGATAATTTTTCCAAATGGAAAATTATACACGTTCAATATAATATCCACCCGCTTTGGTACGGTTGCGTGTGAAAAATATCATTCGATAAATCTCACCCACCAGTCCTTTTTCACTAATCTTGTAATGTGGCCCATATTTCGTTGACTTAACGGAAATAATCAAACAAGGGAGAAATGATTACTTGAATAAAAAATATTCCGGTTCGATAATCGAGATTGTATTATTTTCTCGTGAAGATTATAATATAATATTTTCTGGTTACAATATAGGTATATCTTAAATATATAATATCGAGTTTAACAAAACCTACGCTATACATGTACATATGCTACCAACCAGTTAACCGCAACTATTCCATAGGTTAATGTTTTTACTCGCAATTTTTTCATGGCCAGAAGTTTTTCAAATTGTCAGGCAAAGGATAAGAGAGACAACGCCTGATTATAATAAAAAAAATCGTTTATTGAAAATCCACAATAATTGGAATTCTTATTCGGATTATATTTCACATTGTGTATTAACCCTAAAAAATAATATAAGCAGGAAGCTGAGAACTTACTTCCTTTGTTCCATATGTCAATGGTTTTTAAATACTCGGATATTGTTTTCAAGCACAATTTTAGATTGTTTAGCCCTACCAGGGTAAAATACGTGACTAAACGTGTCGTTACATGACATACTTAACGTGGTAAAAAAGCCAAATGAAAAGTTCGATCCCGCGATTGTTTTCTTTTTTTTCCGTGCAGCAACAGTTTCCACCGATGATTTTTTTAGCATAACATGCTATTGTTTTTTTCATGTTGAAATGCGTGTGTGCTTTTATGAGATTTATAATAAAACGGTCGGTATTTTCGAAGTTTTTTAAGTAATTACAGCTATTTTATCCTCACGTTTTTGAAAAGCTTTTTTGTTTGCTAAAATAAATCATAGCAATATAAATTGTAATCAATAATGGAATTTTGCAAGATTCAATTTTTGAAATTTTTTGATAAATTTTTGACTTGTTACAGCTATATTTTTTTAGTATAATGACCTATAACGAAATATGCTTTCGTCAGAAATTTTCACAAAACATTGTTAATGAACAAAGAATGGTTTTAAGTAGATAATATTATCATACAGAGAATGAATATAATTTTGTTACCTTAAAGAAAATGGTTGTTTTTTACACTCTATTTAAAAAATATATCAATGCTTCAAAACAGCACGAATTGTTTGGTATCATATATTTGAATTCATATGGTTAGCGAAGTACCTATGTATATTAAAACCAGCTATTCTTGCATTGAACGACAAATTGAACGCGTGGACCCTTGTTGACGGTGTAATGGCGGTTGACTTACTGTATATGTACATTCATATATGAGGAGCTAATTTTCAAAAGCGGACAAATCCATTTGTTGAAAAACTGATAACTTCAGTTATTTTCATTACTTTCTTCTCATAAATTTGTGTTTACTGTCAATATCTTTAACATATGTTTTAAATTAAGGAATTACGGATAATGTGTAACAATTCAAACTTTTCCATGTAAATAAAAAAGGTTTCAAAAGTTTAATCTAAAACTGGCAGATAAAAAAAAGTATTTTGTACTGTCCACTTTTGAAAATTAGCTCCTCATATTCAATAAAAAAAAATTAAATCATCAGATGAAAGAATAAATTTAATTTCACTGAGTTCAAAGCAATAAAATCTGTAAATAATTTAAATTATGACATTGTTATAAAAATACGTATCGAGTCATTCAGTAGAAGCTTTTGCACGAAGTTTCAGTTCTGCGTATTATTCAATCTATTGGAAAATTAATATATTCACAAGGTCGGTTGTTACTAATAAAAAATCATGTTGTATTTATTGGCTCAGAATTTTTTATTAAATTTTGTAAAGTAAAAATCTTTTTTTATTCATAGCATTAGAAGGTATGGAGTTTGTGCTTTGACTTACTGTTCATAGTGATCTTCTCTGGAGTCAGAAGAAGCAGTCTGTTTGTTGCGATGTCTCCCGGTCCTCGTATCATCACCAAGGCCATATAGCCCTGCGACCGCCGCCATCTCCAAACTAACGGTGGACTAAAACCACCAAACTCATTTCACAAGATGCGTCCCTTCCTCGAAAAGGCATCCGCTTTCACCGATCTTGACTCCACTGCCATATTTATACGATGTGTTTACACCAAGTATTATAAAGTTACAATAAAGAGAAAAGATTTATCTAGCACCATATTGATATACAGTAGCTTATATTACTATTTTCATAATCTGCTGATTTTAAAAATGCTATTGTAAACATCTTTTTTCGCAGCTTAGTTGAGTTTTCATGGCTTTAAACTCATTTTGAATATATTTTGATTCTTCTCGTATCCAGTTTTAGAATAATTATATACGGTTATAGAAAGCACAGCAATAATAAATACTATATATCTGCGATTACGTAGAGCTCCAAATTTTTAATGTTGTAAAAGTCAGAGCTCAGTTTTATCTCGTAAAAGCCATTCCTCTTGTTAGATTAATGGATCTTCTCAACATCTTGTTGGCTTCTGTTTTCATATTCATACAATTTTTGTCGTATTTCGTTGTTTTGTTTTACAGGTCGGTGATATAAAGTATGATGTTATATTTTTTTTTAATTTTTCAATAAGTTTTAGTATTAGCGTGACATTATATTATACAAGCTCATATGAGATGATATTTTTGATACACAAAATGTCCTTCACAATATTGTATTTTTCTTTTTAAATTTAAATCAGTCATTATGTTATTTATTTACCGATATTCCATTGAGATATGCAATCGTTATTTTAAACACATTTTTGACTAATTATTTATTTACACGATGATATGGTATGTATTAATATATTTTGTTACCTATAATGTATTATATGTAAGGTCATTGTGGTATTGTTTCTTAAAAATTCTTTATAAATTGAAACGATTTGAAGTTGTGATACAAGTTTAATCAACTAACTTTTAGAAGATAACAAATTAGCTAACATTTAAACTACGCATTTAAAATCACAGCATTTTTTCTTTTAAGCCATCATGCGATATGAGAGAATGGCATTTTACTATAATTTAATTTTCCCTTCAGGGCTCTTGATTTTTCCAACGGTTCGGAGAGTTCTGATCTTCTCATGATTCTTGAGTATTTCAGCGCATAACGGCAATATGATAGTTGTCTTGGTTATACTCGTGATGTTGAAAAGGGTCCATAAGCCTCATTCTTAAATCCGGTAATAAATTTGAAAAGTTTTAGATGTAGCACATTTGATCCACATTTTGTATCACAATAAATAACATAGTCAAAGTTTTTCCTTGTTTATTTATATTATGTATCTTGATAACTTATATTATATGTGTATAAAATAGTCCTGGATAAATATTTAATAAATTCAAAATAATATTAAAATATTTTAACCTCCACATGATACTCGATAAGCGGTGTGGAAGCTAAGTGAATTCTTATGACTTAACGTAAGTTTATAAAAATAATAATAAGAACTTAGCTTCACTTAATCTAAACTAAATTACCGTTACAATTTTTTATACTATATTTAAAAAAGACGAATACTTTCAAAAAATGTATTTTATTCATCGCCAAAAACAATAATGTAAAAACTTCTAATGGATTTATCTATGGTATGTATATATATTTATAGTACCGTTAACATGTAGATACAAACTATCAGATGTGCCACTATTCTGGTTATAACAAACATTCAAAACGTTCTACAATAACAGCCATGAAATTTCCAATTGACACAAAGAACGATAAATTTCATGGAAATTAATTTGACTCAACACAATGTCTATAAATCATAATTGATATAATATATTATCAAATAACGAGGCTGGGATTGTATGCCAGATTTAATTAAAACCTCATGAACGTTTAAAGCAGCGTTTGTATTTTTAGATTCTATCTTTTTCAGGAGATGATATTTACCTGATATTGCGCTAGCATTTTTGCCAGAGGAAGCCATTTTAGCATTTTAATTATTTAACTTGTATTAACAAATTAATTTATCACTGTGATAGTAAAAATCTAAAATTTCTTTGGTTATTTTCTTACTCATGGTGATAAAAGAATTTAATAAAAAAAATGTCAGAAACTGCTAGTTTATGTCAGTAAAACAATAATAATATGATAATGTTTTATGAAAACAATTTTTTTTTATTATCCATGGTCAGAATCAGTATTAACGCCCAGTAAAAGGGCATTTAGAAATAATATATTTAGATTGACAAATAAGTGTGTAGCACAAATAGTGGCTTCAATATTCATGCCAATCGTATAATCACTATTAACTAACAAGTGTTCCTATATTTATTGTCACCTAAGAAATATTTAAATCATTATCTTCTTAAGTGGTAGTTAAGGACCAAACGATTTTATGAACTAATTACTAGTTTGTAAAAAACCGAGAGCCAATAATTTATTAAAAATGCCTTAGTAACTATAATTATTACAGTTTCAGATACTTCATCTTATGCCGCAACGAGAGACATTTTAAGCATTAAACATTCTAATACCTACATATGTCCATATGCATAAAACCTTCACATGCCGATTTCTACAATAATTATTGTAGAATAGAATAATTATTAAACTTTTTTAAATATCCGTTATCTCTGTCTAAAAACGTTTAGCAATCAATTATTTAAAGATAGGAACGAAAAAACGATCACAATTTTTATATAATATGAATAATACTTAATAAGATTATCAAATATGCAGTATCGTACGGCAGTATGATTTTCACAACGCAATATTACTAGCTTAAATTCTTTATCGATTTAGTGGCGGTCATTGAATCGAACGTATTATTGTATTTTTGTTGTACACAAGAGTGGATAGTTTTTACTAATTTATAAGTATGTTTCCTTGGTTGAAATAATATTGATAACTCGAGCTGGTACAATAGATTAATGATTTATACCAATAAGATATTTATATTATTATGCTCGCTTTAAATCTTTGACTTGTACGTATGTATATCGGTAGCAGCTCGCTAAATGAAACCATTTCTGATTTTATTTGAATAAAAAAAGAAATGAGCACAAAGCTACGTCGTTTTAGCAAGAGTTGGCAGTTCACAATTAACTTAAAAATGAAAAGAAATGTTTTCTAATTTTTTATCTCTTATATTCCAGAAGACTAACTTTCATGCATAATAATATATATCGTATTGTATTTAATAACAGTTTCACAAATAAATAAAATCCGTTCAATGTTGGATACATGAAATGGTTATACTTTTTAATTAATAACACTTTCTTAAAGCAAGCTAAGCATTTTGTAAATTTTTAAAAATATTTTTTTTCCTCTTTATTTTATCCTGTCAACAAATTTTCGTTGCTTCGGGTAAATTCAAAAAAAAAAATATGAGATTTACATCGAAGTTGTGTGACACTTGTTTGGCTATTAAGTCATTGTTCTAAAAAGGAATGTAAAATGAAACTGATATTGCTCTAAATTGTCCAAGGGTGCACGTGGTTTAGACAAAGTCTTTGCTTAACTAGGTCGAGTTGACCTATGTACGCATGCTGACGTGTTAAAAACGCCGAAAAACAGTGGCACCACTGCCGCTACCGTCAATACATACGCTCTGTTGGAACTTGAGTAGAATGCCTTGCATGTTTACGTGGGCTTTCTGTAAAGGTAGTGTAAAAAAATCAATATCACCTCACGTATGGTGTTGGATATTTTAACTGCAGAACCACGCGGTACGCTGCGGGGAATGCCACGCTTCGATACAAGCTTGTCAAACTTTTACAACTACCCAACTCTCTCTTTGCGTGGATTTTTACACCGTTTCGAAAAGCAGTTCTTTCTGAACACGGCTTAAGAAAATTGCAAAAAATTTCAATCCACTGATTAAATCGGAGTTTTGTTGGTAAAAATCCATTTTAATAATAAAAAAAAGTATTTAGATCCAAAAAACTACTTTTTTGACACGATCCTTTAATCCGATGAAAACGGCGTGATCACTTTAATATGTAACTCTTTTATTATTTTTAAAATTGACACTGGATCACACTAAACATGTTTGTCTTGATTTATCTATAAAGCATCATACACACTCACAATTATAAAGGTTTTTTTCTCAATGTGATTAGAGCCGACTCAACATAATTTATAAAAAAAATATGATTCTTTTGCGATTTAAATTTTAAAACGTACAGCTTAAAGCTTTAACTATGCCATTGTTACATTCCTTGAAGAAACATTAATAATTTTTCAATTGACGAAAGAAAAATAAATTATTTTATTTATAAAGGTAATTTTTAATTACACTATAAAATTAATTTACTAAAAAAATCTCGTCGAAAAAAAACATCATGCCATCTGCATTATTTATTTCTAAATTAACATTATAATAAAAGTGTATCCAACAGCGTCAACTTGTAATAAAAAACCATTTTAGTATCATAGTACTTCAGATATATTTTCAGCTCGTCTTGTAATTTGTTTTTTGCTTGAGGGAGGAAGCATTTGGATATAAGCTATTTGTTCCAACAATGTAATTAAATTGCGATCTGCCAGCAAAGGAAGGCAAGAGCACAAGCCCGGACAGTGTTTATACTATACATACAAATATGAAACAGGTTCAAAAATATTACTATTTCATAACTAAAAACATTGCCTATCTAACTAATACAAACATAAATATAATAGAATTAAGCAAAAAATACTTATTTTTTCACAACAAAAAAAATACTTAACCCAAGAATTCTTATCAAATAAATATTTTATTGAATAAATCACCTAAGCACCAATTTTAAGTTTTTAATATTCTCATATGTTTTGATTATTGCTCTAATAGTGTTCATAAAATACACCATTTTTCATACGGTCACTCAATGTGACTGACAGAAATATTAATATATCAATTTCAACGATTGACATATACATAAAAAAAACTTCATTGACAAGAGTCTTGATTTGTAGTGAAGCTAAAAACGCTAGGGATAATAGAGCCATGACCCATAAGTTAAGAAACCGTGCCATTGCGTATACTCGGTACTTTTATCATTTACTTAATATTTTAGTATTTAAACAATGAGTCATAGTCTGGTTTTTATTTTGAAAGGTTTGAGGTATAATATGTTAATTTAATGAAATCATGAAAAATTATATAAGATTTAATTACCATAATACAGCGATTAAATATGTTTGTTTTAAAGTAATATACTTAAAGGTATGTATGCTAGTTATTTGAATCTGAAAAAATTAAAAGTAAATTATTCTCTTGTAATATTGATATAACAGAAATAATTGTAATAAAAATAACAGCACCTTTTCAGTATGTACTTATTCCACATGCAATTTATTGGATCAGGACCATTTTTGCTCATGGCGAGCATTATCAACTGATGATGCGATGTTGTTGCATGCAATGAGCGAAAACTGTCCGGAAGTACTAAAAGTGTGTTATTATTTTTATTATAATGCCATACCACAGAGTATCAACAGTGAACACTTTAAAAGTGAGAAATAATTGTAGTATTTCAGATATTCGATAAAATATCGAAGATATTGAGAATCGTTAAAATTGTGAGAGTATGTTAAAAAATTATGTAGTTTCCCTTAAAATTTATTTCTTGCATTAATATTGCTCGTAAATGTGGCCTTTACCTAGCGAAAACGTAATGTCATTAAATTTGAGTGTCTGTCGACATATTGACTGTCCAGAGGCTCGACTGTCTACGCGTTGTTTTGTAAATAAGCCGGTATTGGAAAACAGAGTTTCTAAAATATCATTAAGTGGGAGGCAAGCACTTATGAGCCTTTATTGTCTCTTCCTAGAAATGTGGAACATTGACATCGAAAAATATCTACCTTTATAACTCGAGATTAATAAAGCTGTCATGTTTCAAGTATTACTACGGTTATTAAACGAAAATAATGTCTTGTAGGGATTATATGAATTAATAATGTACGAATCTCCATTGAACCGCACGTTAAGAATCTATACAGTCAATTCGGGTAACTTTGGACGTCAATATAACATTGGACAAAACTTGAGCAAGTACGGTTTATTTTTTTTCTGCTGACTAGTAATCGGGATCATTTTTGCGATTGATGAATATAACAAATCGATCTTTTGTTTTATATATGATCAATAAAAGAAGCCATATTCACCATGATATTGTTAAAAAAAAATCTTTTTTGTGAAATATAAAGGATAAAATAATATATTGAATGAGTGGGCATTTTCTGACGAAGTTCAAGTGGCATAGTTCTGACGAAGGCGCAAGCCGAAATAGCCATCAACAAATATATAAAATAATTTATGTAGAACTAAAATACATTGTTATTTTTCTTACCGTATGATAAAATAATAGTTTCGAACAAAAATTACCTTTCTAGAGCCTATGAATAATTTCAGATGACGAATTGAAAATGACCTTCGAAAAACAAGCTAGTCAGCAGAAAAGAAAAAAAACGGTACTTGCTCGAGTTTTGTCCAATTATTGACGTCCAAAGTTACCCGAATTGACTGTATCTTTCTGATTAGGAATCTTTATAAATTTGAGTTTTTCTGAAAAAACCTTTCTTTATATCGAGCTACGGAATTATATGACGCTTCGTTTCCAATATGGTCTGCAAAAAAACTAGGATTCTAGCCCGATAGCACCGTAACAGAATAAGGAAAGCGCCAGAGGCTAGGCTACTTGACTTGTAATAAATACATTAATAATGTGTAAAATTAAAATGATATAATACAAATTTTGTATTATATTATTTTATTGATTGAGTAGGCATTTACTTGGTAGAACTCCATTATAATACGGTAAGAAAAATAATAATGTATTTTAATTCTACAGAAATTATTTTATATATCTGTTGATAGCTATTTCGGCCTGTTATTTTTCTTACCGTAATATTATTTTAATTTGATAAAGTTTCATTAGCTTAAACGTTACTTTGTGGAGCATTGTCTTTTTTTTTATATAGTATACTTTAATAATATTTTTAAATTGATACATATAATTAATATTTCATTTGATATGAAAGTACATATACTTTTTTCGGTAAAAATTCTTACATGTGCCGAAAAATAAGATTTACCAACGTTGATTAGAGTCGTTAAAATGTTTAGTTTGATAAAATGTAATGATAAATCCTATACTTACAAGCTAAAGTTTTAATATATTATTATATTTTTATTCTAATTAAAAATTTTGGTTTTTTACAAAGTATGCTGTTTTTTAAAAAGGCCTAGAATATACAATAAATTTTCAAGTATTATATTTGTAAGAAACTTAAAACAAGGAAATACTTGATGAATTTTGTACTTTTTCATGAGCTTTGCCGCTAACGACCCGGGTATCACCTTTCGACATCTTTATGTATTTAAAGTGCACGAAAATTCAATTACATCATGTACTTTCATATCAAATGAAATATTAAATCTCAATTTTTTTGCAAATGATTAAAATCAAGATAAATAGTATATTTTAACTGTATGTATGTAGTCTATAGACTCTAAAATGTTCTTATTTATACAAGCAAAATAATTGGGAAAACGAAAAAAAAATGATACTTGATATCAATACCATATACTCGGTATAAAGTATCTGACGAGTAAAGTTCAAAAGATTTCTGTATTAAATTTCACTTGTTTCACGCAGTGATGATATAGGGCTAAGTTACTTTATTAATGCCTTAGAGGCATTCGCCCTCGACTGGATAAATTCTCGTAAGAGAGCAATCATCGTAAATCATATTATGAACGATGCATTATTTTTCTACCACTTCTTACAGCGTTCAATCAAGGCTCATGTGCAATTATTTCACATGTCGGAATAGTACAATAAAATTATGCAATACGATTGTCTTGACAAAGAGAAAGAAATCGTTAATAATACAGTTGGGTCTCGTATAACACGGTGTTACATAACCCGGATTTATACAACATGGATGTATAAAATGTGACATATTTTAATACAACAAAAACAATAAGTATCTGTTGTGTTATTGGTGGATAAGGTTTTTATGAAATGTATATTCATGACATCCAAAGAATATAGGAGGAGCGTACTTTGAACGAAGAAGAATTAGTCGAAATGTTGGATGAACCTACCACAATTAATGACTCATAAAGCATTTGCGGAAAATTAGCTACATATTGCACATTAAAAACAATAACTAACTGACCTGGAATTGGCTTTTAAATTAGATTTTTTTATTGAAAATGATTTTATAGTAAAAAGGAGATATTTTGGAACCTTATGAGGAAATACGTAATTCGATATTTTTTTCGCAGCGCAAACCTTAATTTTGTAGGAACTTTAAACCTTTTATAACACGGATTTGTATTACACGACGTTTCTTTGTAACCATATAACCGTTGTAACCAAGTGTAACACAAAATAAATGTTAATAATTCATAAACAATGAAAACTTATTTTCGTTTAATTACTATAAATAAATACTAAAGTTCAGCAAAACAGTTAAAATTGGTGATCTAACGCTTTCGAAAAGGCTTCGTTTTATTCATTGAGGAATAAGTCTACGAGAAATTCATTCAGTGATACGCTTGCGCATAGAACGAGAATGTAATAATATTCAGTTCGATAATAATTGGCCGATGTGACAACGGATTTTCGAATAAACACTCCTCGCATCTGTTTTCAGCTTAATAATTTGTGTGTACATCTTCTGTACAGTGTTATTTAACATTTCACTCAGCCGTTAAAATATTTTTTCAATTACATCACTAGCAAATATTGTGTTTCATTTGGCAATTTATATCTGAGGAAGAATTGCATTAATGATATGTATAAATATTTTTTTTTTGATGACAGCATGCAAAATACCAACATTAAAATTATGGCGCATAAACAAACTTCAGTTATCATTTATGTCAGATAATTCGATTAGACACTAATAAAATATTTTAAATGGATCAATTCGTCATTGTTTTACTACAAAAAAAAATATAATCATTACTTTTGGTCACGTAATTTAATAACGCTACTTTTTACATCTGCAGTTAGTTCTAAGCTGTCAGTAAAATTCAGTACTGCTTTTCTCAAAATATTTATAATATTTCTAACGTAAATAGCCACCAAAAAATGTATTTTTTATCAATAAAAATATTTCAATTCTTATACTATCCTCACATTGTATTATATTATTCAATTTTATTTAACCACCCCCTAAAAGAAATCAAAATGAATTATTCTATTGTCAGGCACACGATTTTTGATATTGATTTATCATGTACATTCATCATTGTTTAATGGACGCTGTGATTTAAGGCGGATGTTTAAAAAATATTAATCGGTTTAATCATACCATAAATTGTTATTGATTAGTTTATAGCAAATATTTAGATATCTTTTTATTTTCGAGATGTATAAAATGAAGTAGATTTGTGATTTTTACTTTAACTGTGTTATATTATTATACAAAAACAAAACGAATTAAAACGTTTAAAAGCCAATTGAATGCATTTTTGAAATGATTGCACACTTCCGTATTGTCACTAATAATGTATTGCTTTCTTTCGGCAAAATTCCAATTGATAAATTGACATATTAATATACATTGCCAGATACATGAACGTAATGGGTCATAGACTATTAATAATGTTGTGGTACTGTCTATGGGAGACAAAATGTTCCGTATTATTAATAAGTCAAATAATAATTAAATTATTCATGTTTACAATAAATTACTTACACAATCAATTAAGATTTACCGTGCATGTAAATCACAGCTATATTTGTCATGATATATTTGAATAGAAGGTAACCATACCACAATGATTGAGTTACTTTAAATAATTAACATTCAAAATAACAAGTTTTGGTGTGATTTTCAGACAAAACAATTAAAAACAAAAAAAAACAAACAAGCATTCATAATCAACGCATACTTTTTTGTATTTATATCATATAAATTTTAAGTATTTTTACCTATTTTGCAAATGAAGTTAAAAACCAAAAAAATAATTATTGTTTTGAAACATGATTGACTGGTACGACATTAAATAAAATTAAGCTCGTATCAGTGTTAAAATCAAACAAATTATTTCAATATCGTAGCTAAAAACATCAGATTTTGTTTCCTCTTCTTTTATGCACTGTAAAAACACAGCAAAGACGAATCGAACAGAAAAACTTTTATTGCCTTTTTTAGTTCAACTGTAACCTTACACACTTCCATGAATATTATGAACTTTTTCACAGCATACGGTTGTATAATAAAATATCCTAATTTTCTTTCACTTTTATTTACTTTCGTCTTAAAGATGTTTTGTGTATATAACATATCTAAAAAGTCAACATCTACGGATCTTATATATAATATGATATTCATCAATTATTATATTGAATATTTATGCTCGTATTAATTTGATATCAAATTAACATTTAAAACTAGCAAAATATTTAATGTATAACTTAAGTATACATATATTGAACTATGATCAAATAAATCTAGCCTATTAATTACTCTGCAAAAATGTTGATTCAAAATTAAAAAAAAAAAAAAAAATGCAATATGCCTCTGTGTATAATTTTATACTCGAGAAAGCTTATAGCTTTATGCGATTCGTTTATTCCAAGAACAAACATTTGTGATATCTGACTGAGGCCGAATTCAATAAAAGAAATAATGTTTATTTTCCAATCGATATGATACCTAAAAATAAATAACCATACATTTAGGCCGTCCCATAACAAAGGGGCAGTCGGGTGTCGTCTATTGACTTTTCTAGCATTAATCAAATGACCATTACTTTTTTACTCACTACCCAATTTACAAGGATAAAGTTGTGCGTGCTAAAAACTTGATTTTAAGTCCAATTGTAATGTTTTAATTTTGTCGTTTTGAATTAAACAAACAAACAAATATTTAGGGTTGAAATAATGAAACAGTTCTTTATAGTTTATACAACGATGAAATTTCTTTCCAAGCATTTTCCATTACCGTATTTGAAAACATATCCAGGTTACACATCCAATACAATGACTCACGTGATAAGGGGGTAACAATTAGTTATAGCCAAATAAAAAAGTGAATAATCTTATTGAATTTCTTTTAAATTTTATTCATTTATACAACAATAAATGAGAGTTTTAAGAAAAATATACTGTGTAATTACAAAACGATATTTCAAAATTGTAATCGCTATAAATGAAAAAATTTAAACCTTAATAAATGTTTCACTCACCAACAAAACAAATAATTTACCTGTATCATCCACACAAATGTTTCCTTAATCAGAATGATACTTCTTGCGAAGCAAAATCATTTTTAGATAAACGCAATGTCATTAGTTTCTGATTCAATTTTCCAAAAACCAAAGCCAAATTAAGATTTCTGAACAGTTTTTCTGGTGGTTGATATTTCGGCAAACAACTAACCTTTCAAATCTATGTAAACGCTGAAATAAGATCGTATATGTACAAGAGTTAGGGAAATGCCTTTGCAGCCGGCAACTGTAAAATATTTATTGCAGAGAAGTCTTTGTTCGAAGTATTTTTATGAAAAAAAAAAGAGAAGTAAAGTTGTATATTCAAAATCTAGAGGGATGAATAAATGCTTCAAAACAGTTGTAAGTGTTTCATATAAACTTCAGTCTTAAAGTCAAAAACTTTCAATGATTGAATAGTGAAATTAATTTCAACTTAATAAATCCGTATTCTAATATTTTTACATATTTTCTAAAACAGTTTATAACTGATATAAGTTTTATTTTAACGATTAAATTATATATATTTATCACGATAAATAAAAAAGTAAGTCATATTGCAAACATAAGACTCTTTTATTAAATGAATAAATTGCGTAGGCTGAACTTTTTAAGCTGAAAAAAACATGGATTTGAAATATTGTCATATATGTATAATATCAATTATAAAAATCACTTAAATATGTAATTTTATTTATTTCTAAATAATTTTAACTGGTTTTCCTCCAATAAAACAATGGAATAACAGAAAGATATTTGGCGTTTGAAAATGCAATGTAACCGTTGTTAATATACTTCCTACTCAGGTACATATTTAACTATTTCAGAGCAAACGTCCAATTCAAAGTTAACATAAATCACGTAAGTACCGTAAATTTTACATATTTTGCTAAATGAAAAAATGAATTTAAATAAATCCTGGACGTTTACATTGACAAGAGAATTTGACACATTTGATTAAATAAAGTAACAACCGGTTGCGTACGAAATGTGGAAAAAAGCAATATTAATTACTGGCGTAAAAAGCAATTACGAATTACAGTAATCTCTATTCCAATTATAAAGTTATTAATCCCTTAGAAATTTGCGTGTTTCTATAAAAACGTGAATCAAACACTAGTTTGCGATATAACTGTTTTGATTTTTACGCCAATGCGTCTGAAGTTTCGAATAATTTTAGCGCATCGTTTAACGTTGCAGATAAGAATGTAAATACTTAGCTTATATGTAGACCATATAAATTATAATCTGTTAACCCTACAGTCAGTCTTTTTTTGTTTTTCGCGTAATAAAATAAATTTCTTCTGACGAAACTTCTCACGTGCAGCTTTCAAATAATATTTTCAATGATTTTATATGAATGCATTTAAAATGCATTCCATTAAATATTTTTTTTGCTACTTATTTAGCATACAGTTGAACTGTAGCGTGACTATCAGTTTGCATTTTATATGTATAGTTTTAATAATGAAACATAACTTAGTAACGTGTGGTACAAGGAAAATCTTGATCAAATAAATTTGAATAAAGCACCCATGTCATTGCATTGTTTTTTTTTATTCTATACATGATGTAACAGGTTTCAATGGTCATGATAAAATATCTAAAATAAAATTTGCTTTATCGTATGGAAGTTTATTGAATTTATTAAAAATCTTAGAAGAAGTGTACCAAGTAATATCACAATAAATATTTTTAATTAAATCATTGAATGATAACCGAAAAAAAGCTGTTGTGAAACTATTAAAAGCGCTTGAAGTGTAGTAAAATAGAAAATAAACATACGACGTAAGGTAAGGAAAACCTGCGATAGGAACAATAATCATTTTACATATATTCAATGCGAACAGTCTAGATATACGGATTTGTTTTTACTTCAAACGTATGTTTTATCTCGTAATTAAATACGTTATTTTTATCAAAGCAATGAATAAATGTATCGTACAATTTCGATTATTAGTAAACTTTTGCATTTTCATAACTATGTCATTCAGTTTTACCACGATGTGATCCTGAATATATTCATTCACACACCATGCTGTCTTCTTTGAAATATATTTTTTTAATTGATTGAACAGATTTCATTTACTGTCTGGAAATCTATGAAAAAAATATTGCTCTACCCCTTTTTTAAATCTAGTGGTAAAAATTGAATGAAACACATTTCTGACAAATAATATGTAAATAGGTTTGATATTAGAACGCAAAGGGTCATAAGTATGTGCTTAAATTATGGTTATACTTTAAAATATGAAGTTTTACCATTCTCACTTTAGAATAATTTTTCTTTGGGTGTTGTAGTAACTTGATTTATTTATAGCTGATAACTTATTTTAAATGAGAAATATTTTTTTAAAATTTGGTTTACTCACTGTGCATATTTAAATTAAATACCTCTTGTGGAACTCCATTATTATTTAATACATTTTATTTTAGTGCATATATTACAAAAAATATTATTTAAATTTAAAACAAAATCACATTTAAAAATCTTATAAACATAAATTTTAAAATTAATTGTGTTATAATTTTTTTATCATTAGAATCATTTTTTTGGTGTTGTATTTATATTAAGGATTTTATAGCTAAAGCTCGGTTGACGGATGCCGGTAAGGTGAGAGCTTTCCTATGTATTGAATAAAGAACAAAGGATCGCGTGGAAGCGTTGTTTCGCTCCCAAGATCGGTTGCCGACTGGCCGGGAATCGCACTCCGACTGCTGAACCTTCGTTTGACAATGCGGTAAAACGGGGCGGCGCTTGATACTACCGGGGTAAGTCCGAGCCACTCCGATATCCAGCGGAATTTTACGAAGCCAGAATCGTTCCCGTAAAAGCCTTCAGTCTGCTTAGCTCATCTGCTCCCAGTAGTGGATTAAGGATATTAAAGGTCTCGGAGAAAAATGGGATGAAAAAATATTAATCTGTTAAAAAAATATCGTTTTAGAACATGCATTTTCAAAGTGTGAAAAACGATCTTTCTTCTCAGTGTAATTTATCAATAACTTCCCCTTACACTATTCTTATTGTATTTAATGTCAAAGTATCTGTAGTCAAATATTTAAAAGACTCAACTTATCGTTATGCCTATATTACCCTTAATATGGATATATCATTCTCAAATTGAGCTGTCCATTATTATTTTACAAATAATCTCCTTTCCCTAACTTATAAATCAGGGCTGTAATATAAACATATTATGTTAATTTATATGAAACAAGCATATATCGTTTATACAGTAGAGTTTTAAATAAATTTTGTTTCAGCTGATTAATCCTCATCGATAAAAATAACCCCTCAATAAAGACATGCTATTGAATTAAGAATCACAATTTCTTGCAAAATATTTGAAGTAAGGTAATGAATTTATTTTATATAAAATTTAGCTATCTATTTTCTTTCCAGAATCACGGAAATGGATTTGGAAATATTGTTTATGGAGCGCCAATGAATAAATCCGTCACTGATTACTTCGCATGCGAGACAAAACATTTTCCGAACCCTTATTTCTCTGCGCGCTCCTTTCTTTGCAGACGTTTTGTGACCCTGTGACTCGCAGCCACAGATTGTTTTCTCGCCTGAAGAGTGGTGTCGCCTACCCGTAGATGAAATTTCCACCACGTGGCGGGCCACCCACCGCGTGCGCTGACGAGATAACACCTTGGACTAATAATCGTGAAACTTTTCTGTGACACCTGGTAAGTAGGGACACATTTTGTCAATTTTGCATTCTTGATTTAGGATTCGAACTGTAATATAAGTTTACTGTCAAGTACAAGTGTTGTACACTGTAAAGTGATTCTGTCCGATTCAGGAAACTGCGGTCATTTTTAATATATAAAGATTTAAGTTGTTAAGCAACAAAACAAGTTCTTTTTGATAAAATAAATCATGCTCGGATTTTTTTCAGAAATAAAGGTAGATATCTCATTAAATTTATGTTAATAAAATAAATACTTCCACTAAATATTTGTTTGAGGTCTTTTCATTTTTTCTTATAAGAAAACGTATATAAAGGATTCATTCATTCATTCTATTGAACGCTTTTATGAGATTAATTTTAATGAACGATTGATACTGTCGCAGGATTTGGCTAAATATTTCAACGATATTAAGTCGTATGACAAAGTATACTATGCTTTAAAAATAAAGTTAAAGCCGTATATTATATTTATTGTATACATATTTCAACTGGTGGAAAAAAGTGGGTTCTTTTGCCAAACAACTGTATAAATCTAAGATTATTATACTCTTAAATTTAAACAACCTGCTCACACAACAACGCAACGCTAAAACATAACAACATAACTACGACTAACAATAACGGTTCACAGAAGTTCCATATCGCAAATACGACTAAAAATGGTTTTTAGGTATACTTTAAGATCACATAAAATAAATATCATCAGCCACCGGACTTCAAAATTACAGTACATAAAAAAATAATAAGATTTAATAGTTTAAGTTTGTGTTCATCTCACAACATTTTTTTTTTGAAATGTACTTTTTCTATATTTAACAGTTTAATACTTTCATTTTCATAGCAATAAATTTTGATTACAGAATCCGTTTTTCTGTTGACCATTTAACCTTTAAATATCTGTTCATTCATTTTTTTCTAAGTACATACATATTTTATATATACCTTGAAATTCTGTCTCAAGAAACGAAATAGAATTTAGAAACTTTATGTGGAATATTTATTGAGATAGCGCCTGCAAAGCCAGCCTGAGGGTTTATAGACACTTGGGTAAATATATTAAGGTACACCCAACGAGAGCTGAACTATGCGTGGATATGCAAGTTACACAGTTTGCAACCTTCAAAATGGGACACATTTGTTTATACATGTACCACTTTTCCACCAACGTGATGACTTATCATATTTTCATTCTAATATGTTTACCGGCATTACGGAATTAGTGAAAGATCGAGGGTAAAGTGAAAAACTTATAAACCGTTTCAATATATGTACATGCTTAGTATATATTTGATTGTATCTGTTTATTTTATTATTGCGTAAAAAACAAATCGTTCCCTTAATTTGAAAAGGTTCTAACTGATATTAGGGCAAAAAGTTACGTTTTGGTCGGAAAAGTTTATATTAACCGTATTCCAGCATATATGATAACTTACGAATTCCTGAATTCATCTGCATACTTTTTTTACTTTATTTATTTGATAATAATCTATGATTGTCATCATTATTTCCATCATTTAATCATGAAGATCATTATTTATCAGTAGATTATTTGACTTGTGAAAAAATATGCTTAAAATAAGCAATTTGAAACATTTTATCTTGCTCATTGTTACAATGGAATTTTATCTTTTGAATAAATAGTATGATCAATCCAAACTTCAAACGCTTCAAAAAAGGGTCCAAAATAGTTAGAACCTTTTCAAAATATAGTGTCGAAATGGTCTCAAATACTTTTTAGTTTACATAAAGAAGCATATTCTATGTAACTGAATTTTTCGTTATAATATTGCTCATTGGAATTTCACTAGAATTTTTTATTGTAAAAAGTAAAAAACTAAATTAAAGTAGAGTCAACATTATTTCACCAGCAGATAAGCTTTTATTTTTTTATATAACTTTGTGAAAAGTACGTTAAAACGGAATATTATATAAGAACGGCAGTAGATGGAATATTGTCCACGAATACTCTTCCTTTGATGTCAAACATTATCCCGCTTCTATGAAAAGTGTATTTCAAAATGTGTACTCAAGGGTATTATTTTCTTTTGTGTTGGGTATTCCTTATAAGTGTATTTATGACACAATTTACTCAGTGGCTATTAAAAAATATACCTACGCTTTTGTTCATAGCTTTAAACTCGATTCGATATAAATATATTTTTATGTTTCCATACTAGTACCTTTTTTGGTTGTTGTCGAATTGGTAAATTTCAACGTGATAATACCAATACGCAACGAAAATTCACCGTATACATGCATGTTATCTCAGAAGAAGAAACACCTCACCACATGCCAAGAATCACATATATTCAATGGCATTTGCATTGAAGAGTCAGTTTTTTGTTATCAGAGATTGCAAAGACATTTTTGGTGCAGTTCTGATTTAGCTAAAGACTGAGTCTACTACTCCGACTTGAATATCTTTCTCAGTCTGTTGCACAACGTCATCGTATTCAGTAAGTTTAAATATTTTAATTTAGCAATCAGCTTGACTCGTTGGCCAGAATATCTAAATGAATAAGATACGATCTTGATGAATATGACCAATGTAAATAATGTGCTCTTATGACTTTCTTATAGCCAACGTCAAAACGGTCACGATAAAGAAAACAAATACTTTTTTTGTATTTAATGAATAAATGCATACTCTGTGTATTGTTATTTTTTGTAATTATCACATTAAATGAATCAAAAATTCAGTAGTTTCAGCGGCCAAAAGGAACACAAAACGACCAATGAGAAAATAGTCGAATGAAAAATGGTTTCATTAAAAATGTTTTATTATTTTTATTATAATGCCGTTCCACCAAGTATTGACAGTGAACACCTTAAAAGTGATAAATGGTTATATATTTATAAAATATATAAAATATACAGCATTGGAAAATAGCGAGTAAAGATAACAACTAACCGGCTGGCAAATTAACGCTTTCAGCTTTGTTCCAGATACACTGTAACATTTCTCGGAAAATATTAATGAAAAATAATGATTTTAATAGATCATTATAATACCTTCCAAGTTTTGATGTTCATTTGTTGTTTGCGATAGTTATTTTTATATATTTTTCTGACTTAGCTGTTTTAAATAACTGTTTGATTTGGCTCAAATTGATCATTTTATTTTAAAAATGTGAAAACTTAGCTAGTAATAAGCAACAATTCTCACTGTTAAAGCTTTCAAGTTCCTGCGGTTGTGCAGGATAGGTCATGTCTAGCGTATGACGATGTCAAAAGCACTCAAGAAGGTATACATAGGAGTTCTAGATGAGAAAGACCAATGAAAAGTTCGAAGTAAAAACTTTGGTAAGAGAAAATATCCACGTGCAAGATTCAATAAGCGTCGCAATAGACCGGAGTAGATTCGCCGCTTATTTTACATAGATTATTTGAAGTACTGAGATTCAAACACAATATAATGGATACCAATTTTTCAAGGAAATTCGAATTGTTTTGGCTTATTAACAATATATTATTCAAAAGCTTCAATTTATTATTGCTACAGATTTATTAAAATTATCAAATCTGGCCAGGTTATTGAAATAACTTTTAATTTAATACTTTAGATCGCTGTGTTTATCTTTACTTGTGTGAATAAATTAGGTTATTAACATTTTAAACTCATGTATGGTTACATAAAGTTTTCACGTTTATTTTCTGGATGCTCAAAGTAATAGACTGTTCATCAAACGATACAAATTTTGTAACGAATTATTTATATTTTATTTATGAAAATATTATTATTATAATCAAATAATTTCGTGCAAGAAGGTCGGGAAAAAAGAAAACTAGAAAAAATAGGTTTGTTTCCTCTTAGAGATTTTTGAAGCCCAAACATGTTTCATTTGGTTTGCGTCTTTGCTATTTGTAGAAATAGTTTGGAAGTTGGTCGGTAGATGACAAAACGTTTTTTTAAATATTGTTTGAAATACAGGTCTTTTCGGAATAAAAATACTGACATATTAGCCTGTAATTATCCACAAAACATTATTAACATCGTCGAATGTGAATACCAAAATTATGAAAAAATTTTCTGACGATGTATTAATTTTACTGTTCATTTCGTATCAACTAGATCATGAGTACCTGTATATTAATTACATGGTATTCGCAGTCGTCATGAAACGAAGATTAACAATCGAGACTCACTCAAGTCACTACTTTACAGGATATATCTGGCCTTTTATTTTTAGTTTTACAAGTAAATCTTGTCATAAATTAAGAGATTTGAAATGAGATTCCCACATTTTTTTCGCTTAAAAAAATATCTACTAAAATACTCTATTTATCGGGTTGGGAATGCTATGAAAGCTTATGGCCTCAAAAAACACTATGGTTCACTAATTCATTAATTGATTTCAATAAAAAAGCAAGAGAAAAAGTATTGGATCGGTAGGTGATGTGAAACAGTCTATTTTTTAAGCTATTTCTTTATTGAGCTGTGAAGGTTGGATTAATGTTCACAATATCAGGTTCCACAATCTGTCTCAAAGTTATTTAAAAAATATATGAAATCCCAGGTTATTTAAAAGATGATATAATACTTTATACGTGTTTACTACGTAGTATAAAAATATTATGTTAGCAAATCTGTTGTTGGTAAACTGGCTACTAAATTGATTACACAATTTGGGAAACAAAATGAAATTGGTATAATATCGGCACGAAAGTCAGTTCACCACTGTGATGAAAATATCTAAGTGTCAAATTTATTATTTATTTTTAAAAAATAGCAAACTTTGGGTTATTATTGTTGTTTACATCGACATAAGGATATTACTCACGTATCTATAATAGTGCGAACAAAAAATACACATTGAAAAAAAGTCTAATAGTGACATAATAAACGTCATATTTTATCAAGCGTCTGATAGATTTAAAAAAAATGATTATGCATATTTTTTTATAATTTATAAATGACAATAATTAGAAAAATTGAGATGAGTATGATTTTAAATATACTGCAATCAGATTAACTTCGTGTCCCGAAACAAATAGAAAAGTAATCAAGTCAGTCATGTTTATGATAATCCACCAAACATTAAGCACTAAATATATTTTTTAAATTATTATTTGTATTTTTGCTTTCAACGAAAAGATTAAGATAGTTTTATGACCGATGTTTGTTTCCAAACACAACACATAATTTTTCTTAATGATGTCCGATGTTTTAGGCTTCCATCTAACTAATCTAACACTTTTCACCTTTTTAAGATTGAAATAATTACAATTTAATTTAATATAATCTACCACCTTTCATCAGTTGCAAATTCCTAAGCGAAACCGACCCTATTTTTCGATAATATGTTGCTATGCCTGTATAGAATTATTGTTTAATTGTATCTAAAACCAAATATGTTAAGTTCTACACATATTCATTATTGGTATTTTCTAGTGAAAGTTCTTCGCAGCAAATAGGCAAAACTTTTAGTTGTCTTCACCTCATTAAATGTTTTTTTCGCTATAAAGCCGCATTGCGGAATATGAAAGTTTCGGTTCCCGTCTCATGGCAATGCCAGTCGCTGGTTGATGTGACAATGACGTCAAAGTTTTCGTTCTCCCCTCACCCTGCGTTTCATTTTCACTGCTCATCAACGGAACTTATAACAACAAGCTAGCTTAATACGAGTGCAAGGAAAAACTGCTGCTTGTTTTTCTTTAGATTTCCTTTTCTTTAATACAGAACCTTGATATTTTTAATTTTACTCACTTAAAATGAAATATTATTGTTTCATAGCGTTAATAACAACCACGATTTTCATTTAACTTACGCTTGAAAATAAAAAAAATATGTATTTTTAATTCATTATCTTTTTTTTTACCTTTATAATCGTTTTTTTTGTTTCTGTATTTCTCAAAATCATTTCTTTCCAATATGCAAAAAGTTATTTTTTCTTCATATATCTAACAAATACATTTAATCATTGTTATAATAAAAATATCGAAATCATGTGGAAAGTGAAATCTTTTTAATCACTTTGTTGAAAAATACGTAAAATATTGCGGCCTTCTTTGCCTAGCCTTTGAAAACTTTTCAGTTTAATTTGTGTGCCAAATTGTGTCAATTCATTACAACAATCGGAAGGAAGGAAGTAAGGAATACAATTTTCGACCGCTAAAAAGAAAATGTATTCGAGTATAAATTATTATACACTGATCTTATTGATACGTCTTAGTATTGGTTACTTTACCATGTATATTATTTGACTAATTTTTCAATGAAAATATGTATCTGGTATACTATCGTTTGATAAAAGATAAAACTATTCCACTACTGAAACCCGTCTGCAATGTCATTATACTTTACAACGTATCGTTAAAAACTTCAAATGATGTTAAATTGAACAGTGTCGTAGTTTCTTTCCTTTCCTGGTTGTTCGTACGCTTCGTTACATCTTCCATTTATCACGTAAATTTCTAAGGAAAAAATTGTATGCACGACTTTACTTTATATGTATTTCTCTCTAGTATCACACAATCCTTTTCATTCAATTCTAGTAAAGCGAAATAAATTTAAAACATCGATCTTAGGGGTCTTTATAAAAATGTCAAATGTTTATTATCAACGAGTTGGTGTTGTTCCCGAAACCAAGGGGTTATCTCAACCTTACGTTGTAGTGGCCAAGGATTTGATTCCTCAAAAGGAAAAGCTTTTGACGTATTTCTTTGAAATCGATGAATGTGCTTTGCTGTTAATCATAAAAACGCCAAATTGTATATTGCCTTTCCTTATCACTATTCTTCTATTCAGATTGACCAATTATCAAATCTGTTTCTGAACTATTATTCACAAAATAACTTTTTTAAGATTTTTCACTAGGAGTAAATATGTATGCTACACATTTGGGCCGGATACGTAAAAAATAGACAAAATTAAATTTGTCTTATTTATGTTACTGACTGGCTAACTTTTTATTTACCTATTATATATGTATAGCTCGTTAGATCAGTATTTTTTTTTTTATAATTATCTATAGGGCCTTTGTTTGAGGCAAATGATTAGTAATGAATTGAGATAAAAACTTATACACACATTGCCACCATAAAACTTCCTTTGTCCAAAGTTATAACATATGAGAATTGGTGCAATTAAAATTTGCAACTTTTAAGATTTTAGTTAAATTTTGAAATAAAGCTTTTCATTCAGAATCATACATAAGCAACAATAGTCTTTTTATAATTAAAATTACAAATGTTTGATTATTCATATTTGATATGAAAAGATTGAAAAAAATTTAGTAAGCTTTTTTAAAATATTAATAAAACGCGCGAAAAGCGTATTCTTTTTTTAATCTTTCCGAAGTTTAAGCTTTGAAGAAAAATTATTATGCTGTCAGTAAAGGCATATTTTGTTTTATCTTCTTTAGTATGCAAATCTGTGTGTTTAACTTAAGTACACATAAACTGCCAACAAGACACTTACAAAATGTTCATCTTCATACTTGGGATTAAATTAATCCTTGGATATTTCAATTTTTGAAACGTAACATTTTGAATTCAAAAAAAAAGTTATAGCATTGAAAGTCGAAATAACAAATAAGTGTGATTTATTTATGATAAGCTCAAAATTTGTTTCGGGTATGCATGTAGTTGTTTTCTATAACAATTTGGTTTTGTCATCGGTGATGCAACCTGTGGCCCAATATGATTACTGTTCTTTCTTCAGAACATTTCACGGACGATGCAAGAACAATATAAAATAATTAAGCTTTCAATTTAATATTCAAGAAGAGCAACTTTTTTTTTAATCGCTTTTACCCATGCGGTCCTCGAACAATATAAAAATTGATAGGCTAGTGCTTTTGTAGAGGTCTGCACGTACAGAAATTTTAAAATTCTACCCGGCCCGAACCGAGCCCGAGGCAAATTACCGAACATCTCACCCGAAACCGACCCGACCCCGTCAGTTTTTTCAACTTGTCAACAAAATTCGAATCAACATTTAAAATAATTTAATATCAACTCATCAAATTATAATATGTATCTAATTTAAATATAAACTAATGGCGTATAGGTCTGGAATATTTGGATTTATGTTTTATTTTTTGTGTATCAAGGCCCGAGCCGAATTTAAGCCTTCATTACGTTCTAATATATATTCTTTGATTTATCAAATCTATATATAGCTCATTGATTCATTAGCCAAGCTACAAAGAGTATTTAATGAAAAAATCTTAAGTGCTCAAAATAAATTCACGTTCACGAAAGTGTTCTACGAAGGTGAAATTCTCATTTTTCAGTGTCATTTCTTTGGTGTAACCGTAACTTCTTCTATAAATGACTCGTTTCTCCCTTGTTAAATGTCAGGTCTCTTCAAAATACATATCTGGCACGAATGTAAATAGGACATTTTTATAATATAAATTATATATTTAAATATTCTTACCCCAGTTACTTGAGCTCTTGTAGTGCGTGTAGTATTTGTCAAAGTAAAGTTATTATTTTAAGCGCCAATTATACGGAATGATCACTTACCTGAAAAAAGAAAAAAACAGAATGTTAAGAAAAAATATAATTAAATAACATGTGTAAAAATTCTTTGGTCGAAATAAACAATGCTATTTGTGTAATATTGAGGAACTTCACATTGTATCGTATTGTATACCTTTCCAAAGATCAACAGTAAATAAAATTACAATTATAATGATGTAGTATACCAGCGCTTCCTAAGGTATGTTTCGCGGAAGACTGGTGTCCCGTGGATTCAAAAAAGACGTGATTTCACTTTTACGAGGTGCGGTTTCTTTTGTGACACGATTTACCCTCAAAAATTTAATTAAACCTACTAGATATTGTTTAAAAAAATAGAATGAAATTGATTGAATACATTTAGTAAATCCAAAAATAAATAATTTATGGATTCGTGGAATGTTCCATTGCAGACAGTTACGGAAACCCTGTACTATAAAATCACAGCTTCAGTTACGTTGAAGTTAATTTTTCAAATATGTATTAATGCATACGCAAAATACATTCGTTATACAATCTAAAAGATCACAAATTCCCTATTTTATGATTAAAACAACTGGCAAGTCATTTATATTTGATAATTTTAACCGCAAAATTTGCGTATGATAATATTAAGAAACATATGTTGCTACTTTCAAACAATATTTAAATAATTAACAAAGAATGTCAAATTTTAATCAAATCCTTAAATAGGATAAAGAACAAGATGGAAATTTTTACGTCAATACTATAAACTTATATTAAATGTAATGTATCTGATATGGTAAAAATTGCAACGAATTAAACATAATTGAGTTTTACCATATAATTAGAGAATTAAGTTTTTCTGATCCCAACCTCATTAGTTTCTCGCACGGCTTATTCACTTCAACCATTTCTACGCCTTCTAATGACTGACTACCGAGCCAATTGATTCACAACACATCACTGAGTATTTTAAATAAAGAAAAAGAGTAATCTTTAAGCAAACTGTGCTGTGATTAGATATGGCAACGGAACTTAAAAAGGCTTCATTCATTCAATATGTCAAAATAAATCACACAATCATTGCATTTTATTTCATTTGTAGATATTCCCAGAAAAAGTTATCTAGCGGCAAGAATACACAATGGAAAATTAAATAAGTATATTTTAAATTTTATCACTAAAGCACAATCACATACCTACCTAGGTTTGTCTAAATAAGTCAAGGTTTACTCTCTAAAATTGAATACAGTCTGTTTACTTTTAAGGTGTTCACTGTCAAAAATTGGTGGAATGACATTATAAGTACTAAAAATGTTATATTATTTTTATAACAGTCTGTATAATCAAAAAAATTCATAGTATATATTAATTTATTTTTATTAAGAATAAATAAATCCCAATTCAAATTATCATTTTAAGTAACCTGGATGTACCTTATTTATTTTCAATCCGAATCAACTTTACTTTTCAATTCAATTGAATATTCCAAATACCTTTCGATTGTAATTTAAGAAGGTGTGGCATAGGAAACCAATCATTGTTACATAAATATCAATTGTTTTGAAAGCAATGATGGGGATGGTCTGAATTTTGAATCGCTTATGTTTGTTGTAAGATAGGTATATATGTATAGTTAGTTGGGCTCCTGATTTTCCCAATACAGTGCAGAAATTTGGTCGTAAGTAATTTTAAATGAAATATATTAATCAGTGATACAAAACCTGCGGCCGTCAAAGACATTTCATGCTGCTCAATATAGCAAATATCAATCACCATTTTTCAGAAATTTTATGGACGATGGAAAAACAATATAAAATAGTATTTTTTTTAATTGTAAATAGATTTAAAATATCGATAATTTAATTACATTCATGCGGCCCTAGAACAATCTGAGAATCGATTATCTGGCACTTTTCCCAAAATGGTTGTCCATCACTGGTCTAAATCAACAGAAAATTCTTAAAATTCATTGAAGCTAGGTTTTATCAATCCCAAAAAATAAATTGAACAGTAGATGTCACTGTCTCCTTGTGTCACTGTCACTGTTACCGTTTACAATACACAATAATCACCCCACGTTCAGTTATTGAATATTGTTTCCGTTAGTAAAAACTACATAGGTTTGCATAGTATTTATAATGGTGTGTCCTTGCTTAATAATTATAATATTATAAACATATTATGCATTATTGTTATTTATATTTTATATAATAATATTATATATTATATAAAATATTTCAATTGCTGCAGTGGCAATATTTGTGTGCCCATCTTCCAACTCTGATAATAAGCTTACAGCTTATCGCATTCATTGATAGGGTAAAATGCGTCCCGGCTAAAATATAAATTTTGATAGTGAGTTTTCTGTACGAGCAAACAAAAATTTTAATATTTAATACCTAATAAAACATCATTCAAAAATCTTTTCAATAAATTAAGCAAAGATTTCATGTTATTGATAAAAATACATTTTTCAAAAAAAAATAGCGAGAGTATAAACCAAAAAATTGCGTCAGTATGCGGTTTTAATGGAATCATTCAACTCTTTATTATTTGTTCATAGATGTCCGTAGTTGACTTTTAGAATCAGTATTTTTTTATAATAGATATTTGAAAAAAAAACATACATAGGTTTTCTAGCGCGTTTTAAAATGCAAAAAACTTTGTTAATGTTTCATACATCAAAAATTTTTTATATCCATCTGAATTCATAAAGAAAATATTCGCTTATATTTAAATTAAGTGAAGTCTTAAACCACTCTATAAGTTTACAGTGAATCGTTAGTATTTTGAATAAAATTAATATAAATCACTGGGTATTTATTCTACGAAGAGTCTAAAGTCTAAATGATACAATTAACCAGTCGTTTGGTTCGAGATGCTTACCAAAGGGAATTGCAATCCTTTTCCCTTAACCACAACATTGCTGGAGCGTAGTGTAACAATTGAAACAAGAGAAAATCGCTTAACGCGAAGACATTTTGTAAATCGACCCTTTAAGCATAGGCTACAGAAACAATGTATGAGGTACGTCCATATAGCTTTAAAAATTGAGGTCCCTTATTTTGCTATTGTTAATTCTGACGATTACAAAGACAATTTATTCCATCAATTTAAAATGAGTACCTAGCATACCTACACGTCGTAACTTGATAATTTATGACCCATCGTTCGGTCAATGTTTCTCTCATTGTAAATGCATTTTTCGATGTTACATCATAATGTTCTAAACCAAATAAATGCGTGATTTTTTTTCCATTTTTATCCCATATAAGATAGAAGTTATCTTTATTTGAAAGAAAAAATGCAGTAGCATACACAAGTAAAACAGTTATCATTCATATCTTGTTAGTATCATTTTCGAAGTTTATGTTAATGTTATTTTTTTTGAATCCTTTTAATCTTTCTCTCTAACGATCCTGGCTTTACCTTACGGTAACTTTCCACGTGTAAAAATTCCAAGTGCACAATTGAACTTAAGCTGACTGAAAATTTTCAAAATTAAAATGATTCTAATTTGATATTAAGATTCCATCAAGCGCCCTCAGTAGAAACCCTCAATTAACGTGTTTTATAAGTATTTTCGTATGTGTAAAAACCCAACGATCTCATTAAAGTAAACACTCGTTTCAAGTGGCCATAATGTAAATAAAGACTGGAAAACGTATCTTAAAAAAATTATGCAGAGGTTTGTAAAAAGCGCGTTAATGACTTGCGACTAGAGACTCCAATTACTCGACATCTCAACTACTCGAGTATCTAGTAGTAAAATTTCAAAATACTCGAGTACTCGAGTATACTCGAGTGGTTTCAGATGTACCAAAATATATATTTTTAATTCGAATTTGTGTATATAAATAGATGATAAGTAAATAAAGAAATATATTGAATATCATTAAAACATTTATTTCAATTTATACCACATATATTTCAACAAATTTTCAATTAATTTTAAGTTTCGTTTTTATATTTCTCGCAGAAGAAAAAACTGTCGACGATTATTACTAAAACGAGTACTACTCGAGTATTTTTCAAATTACTCGAGTATCGAGTACTGTGGAAAATGGACGAGTATACTCGAGTATCGAGTACTCGATAATCGAATTGGAGTCTCTACTTGCGACTCTTGTGAGAAAGCTTTACTTTTTTATGGTCAGTGAAATAAAATAAGATTGTGATAGGTACATACTAGAGACTCCAATTCGAGTATCGAGTACTCGATACTCGAGTATACTCGTCCATTTTTCAATTACTCGATACTCGAGTATTTTGAAAAATACTCGAGTAATACTCGTTTTAGTAATAATCGTCGAAGTTTTTTCTACTGCGAGAATTATAAAGAAAAACATCAAACCAAGTTAAAATTTGGGTCGCTTAATTCTCTATTATTGTTGAAATGTATGTTGCATAAATGGAAATAAATGTATTAGTAATATTCAATAAGTTTCTTTAATTATTTGTCATTTATAAATATACACAAATTCGAATTAAAAATATATATTTTCGTACATTTGAAACTACTCGAGTATACTCGAATACTCGAGTATTTTGAAATTTTACTACTCGATACTCGAGTAGTTGAAAAGTCGAGTAATTGGAGTCTCTAGTACATACCAACTGAGCTTTAAAATATTCCTATCGTTTGCGAAAAATAATATTGTCATTATTACCCCGTGCCATTGTTTTTTTATAGTTTTGTTTTCTTTACTCCTGCCACGTGCTGTAAGAACATTATCCACGAAGCAGTTTGGATTTTAAAATATTACTATGAAATTGTCGTTAAGATAAAGATAATAAATAGCGCGGAAAGCAAAAACTATTAATAATATATACATAAAAAATATGACTGTTTTTTTAGTCATCTAGGTATTACAAACCATTATTTTGAATAGTTTGTAAAAAGTGTTCGCAAAAGCAAGTTAATATGCTTTCAGTTTTAACGTGTCCACTTTCATACTTGGTGGAATGGCATTAAAATAAAAATAATGACACATTTTTAGTACTCAATCCACATAAATTTTATTGAATCAGGACCGGTTTCACTCATGGCAAGCATTATCAATTGAATACAGCAAAACCGGTCTTGATCCAATAAATTTTATGTTAAAAAAGTACTAAAAATGTGCTATTCTATTTTTTATATGTCATATAAACATCCGAGCGGATTAGGATTACATTGATGTTTAACGTTTCTGTCCTGAACTTAAAATGGTTATAATATTCGCCGTTAGTTGATTTATATATTTTAAAAAACATTTTTTATGGACTGTCTTTGGCCTTTTTGATAAGCGCGTTGGTCGTATTCTTAAATATTTTTAAAAAAAATGTATTTGGATGTCAAAGTTGTATAAATAACATCACTTCTGATAGAGAACTATGCGAGTAAGTAAACCGTAAAAAATGCACGATTGGATTGGAACATGGCGAGGCTTACCATGAAATGGTGCCAAAAGAAGGAAACAGAGAAAATGGTTTTGGCAAGTTGAATTACATACAAACATTTCAGCAATATTTAAATGAGATAAACAGTAGAGTTTACGACAGTGATTTAAAAACCTTCTCATGATAGGAAAAAGAGTTGTTTTAATAACGAAATTTCATTAATTTTGCCGCATTATTCGTCATCGATAAAAAACTATTTTAATCCATTGGTAGGTATATCTTACACAAAATTTCAGTTAGATGTTGGTTGATTTAGTTATCAAATAGTTTTAATATTTAACCTTTTAAAGCAATACGTTGCCGTATGGGACTAGTGATAATGGTGCACTTCGCTATTGGATTACACTGATTAATGATAATTTTTTTCAACATATGAATATTAGCTTTTGTAAATAATGTCTTTGAGATACCGACCCATAATTTTATTTTTGGTTTCGTTAAATATTTTTCTTATAATGAGGAATACAAACATCTGTGTTACAGTGTTGACTCGCGGGATATGCGCAGTGTTATATCCGGTGGTCCGTAATAAATCAACTTTATTCACACCGAACAATATATTTCAATCGGGATAAAGTTTTTTTCCATACCTATAAATTCATCCCTTAGGGAAATCGATTCTTTTTTCAAGATAGTTGTAGCTAAAATGGATTCACTTATTTTTTAACCTAGAGAATAAGAAAGCGTACAAGTTCTGGTGCTGGTTCGTAAATTATAAGCATTTTTATTTTATCCACATAGACTGACTTGTTTTAGAGATATAATTGTTTTTATAAGAGCTACGGGTCGAACGGAAATTTCAAAAAAAAATCACGGGCGTTTAAAGTTTAAATAAACTATTATATTTCAAAAAAAATCATGGTTTTGTATCATACCTATATATTATACCTTGACAACTGCGCTGGTTCACTGAATAAATATAATTATTAACATGCGAATAATTTCAGTATTCTAATTACCACACTACTCAGTGGTAATACAATTTTAATAATTTAATTAGTTTGTTTATCACTGTTTTTTGTCATTAAAATGAATTGGATTCATTGAGCATGAGAAAACATCAGTTGATATTTTCTAAAATAGCCCAAATTATAACATCATTATCAAAACAAAATTTTCACTAAAGACATCTTGGCATGGCATCCTCTCCGGTCCGAAAAAATAATAATGGGGAACAATAAGGGAAGTCAAAGTATAGTAGATTAATAAATAAACCAAGACTTTCTTAATCTCGTACATATTGGAGAACAGTTAAGATTGATAGCCGACGAGAATGTATAGCAACCAAAAACTCAAAATACACACCACGGTAAAATATTCAACGATGAGAAATTCGATTTTTTCCGAATCGTCGAGCCAGGAAAGTAATACAAAGCAGACGTGAAGGTTGAAACATATTCTATTGACTAGGTCACTGCATCAATGTCCAATATGTCGGTAATTGAATGTAACTTCCAGATTGGTTTGTAGAATGCGGCAAATATCAATATTGCCAAAAGAATGTGAGAGCTTTGAAGAAAAAAATTAATTATAGACCAAAAAAAGAATAAATAATCGACCGTTGCATAGTTTGAAAATATATATTTTTCATAATGCTTAATTAAAAAGTTGTTTAAATAAATGTATTGAACTGAAATACTACAGTTAATTTATTCATACACAGTTATTTAAGCAACCTTTTCGATAATAAATCCGAAAATGCCTCTGAAAGATGCGAAACGTGTGTCACAATAAGTAACACAATGATCAAAGTTATTTTATATTCCTGCAGTCTTTTATACGATGAGCCTAGATAAGATTTAAAACGTTTAAAAAATAGCCATTAATTATTTATAATATTTTTGTAAGCACCATATATTATATTATGTGTTCTTTGTAATCCCCTAAAAGGCGGTCAAAGTATATTAACATGGCGTCTTGCCAAAAATAAGCCGCGTTAAAAAAGTTTGTCATGGTTGGAAATATTGTACTACCGCATTCATAAGGAAGCCTTCTTATATTGTGTGTAAAATTTACACTGCATTGGAGGTAGGTAGTTAGGTACGCAAGCACTAAAATATACCACGGCAATGCGCTCTTCGTCTTTACAGCAAACATGCTATGCTATACAGCCTATACGGCAGTAAGTTACTCTGAAAAACCTCTGAGAAAAATGACATACAGCGTTTTCGATCTTATTTTTTGGTAACCATGCAGTACGTTGATGCACTGATATTCTTCAACTTTTAGCAGATTTTTTACAAAGGATTTTTGTTATTGTACTACTCTAAAAGTAAACACCACGTATATACCAAATTTCAGAAATTTTAAAACCTACTGTCTTATTCTCTGGAACGGCAGTATACACATAAATTGTTTTGCAAGAAATTATCAATTATTTATGATAACTAATATATAATATATGCAGATAACTGTGAGTGAAAAGGAATATATTTATGAAAAATCAGCATTAACAACATTCAGCTACCAAAGATGTTATAATTCACAAATATTTTTCAATGCAGTGCAACTATTATGCCACAACTTAAAATAATCAGGCCACAGTGCCACCTGACAAAATTCGATCAATGGATTGATACATACGAGACGTAATGTGTTTGCGTATTCTGAACTCTACGGACTGACAAATAAATCAAGAAATAAGCTTCTTTTTTTTTACTTTACTGGTAAAACTTTTAAGCTTTATTTTTGCATCGCAATTTATGGAAACAGCTTCGATTATCATTTGAATATTTTTTTTTCGTAATTTGATTAGAAAAAAATATTGCTCATGTTTATTAATTAACATTATTGATAAAACCGCCGGTACGAAATATTCAAATACAGTGTTTATTTTACATTTTATACAAATGTACTAGTAAAAATAACATTCATATTATTCAAAAATATTGCCGTCAAATTGGGTTAGCGTTGTTTCAATCGATAAATAAAATCTTATATCATTTTAAAACTTTTCCAAGTTATAAATGAATATAATTATTTTGTATTTTGTAACTTTCATGGTATTAAACTAAACAATAATTGGATAGATTTCTCTAGAAGCTGTTACTGATATGCTTGGCTTATAATTGTATGCTTAGCGTACGTAACCTTGAGTAGTGACCTATCTAGGTATGAATTAACTAGGGGTGGAGGATTTTAGGGTGAGGTAGAAAGATAGCGGAAAGGCAAATAAGCAAAGGAGGTGTACTTGTGTAGAAACACGGCTAGATATTGCACCCTTTCAAGCACTTAAACCCTTAAACATTACCTGCGGAGCCAAAAAGATGTTTTGTAAGTTGATAATATTAAAGAACGCCTACTACGATGCTTGAAAGTTTGTTTTATGTTAAAGCTATGCTTATTTTTTATAATACAGTGAAACCCCGATTCTACGTTTTTCACGGAACCGTATAAAACGAACGATTAATGCGGGAAAGTTTTAAATATGAACTAAATGCCGGGACTACAGAAAATGAACGCACCACGCAGGAAAACGTATAATGCGAGAACGTAAGATCGGGGTTCCACTGAATGTGAATTAAGACTGTTTGCGTATTAAAATATTGTTAAGTATCAAATAAAAATTCAATAACATTTCATCATCATCAGGCCTTTAAAAACTACATAGTATAAAAATAAATTAGCTTTATGTTTTTCTTAATTTTACAACAAATATTCTTAATGCTTAAAAAACAAATCATAAAATGCACTATAATTTATTAGGCATTCGTCTCGTACAAAGTGCTTTAATATGGAATATTTCATAATGTGTAATTAAACTTACACCAATTCTAGTCCAAACACTTACTGTATTTTTAAAAGATAATACTTGTAAACGTGTTTTGTTTATTATGAGAATCAAGTTTTAATTCGTTGGGAGCTTTATTTTTTATAAGACTCAAATTTTGCTGACGTCATGCTTTTCACAGATGGAAAATGTTTTTTAATGATAAGCGATGGGTACTTTCACAAAATTTAAAAGAAATTGTTTTTCTTGGCAGATAATAATCGGGCTGATTCACATTGACATGTTTTCACTGGCGATGTATTAAAATAAATAACCAGAATGGAAAACAATTGCTTTTTATCTTCGAAGAAGCGTTGCGTCGTATTTTATTATAAATACAACGTAGTAATCACAATAACAATTCAATGTACTGATATTACATACCTCTGAGCAATTTCCATGGAATTCCCATTTTATAAAGGAAAGGTAAATCATTAATTCATACGATTATATTATAGTCCTTTGGAATGAGTTACAGAATGAAAAGCGGATATGGGGTTGAATTAAATACGAAAAAAATTATGTATTTGAATAGCCCATCAAACCTTATAATTAGTTATTTATTAATCTTCTGAAATGGAAATTAGAATTAAATATAAACTACCTATACAAATATTAATGTTATAAATTATTAAATTGCATTAATAATTTTGTAGTTCACTTATAAGATGTTTAAAATTAGATCAGTTTAATTCAATATCACTGACACACACACCAATTTAAATTTATTCTTTTTCGAAATGTTGAGTAAAAACATCTTAATAATCTGCTTGGAACAGTGCTATTATAAGTGTCTACACATGTTTAAAAAAAACAGTTTTTATACTAATTATCAAATGGGAATCCCATAAATTTAAGGGAGATTGTCTATGATAATCGTTCATTGATGACATGGATAAATTACTATTGGAATGTGATACAAAAAGTTTTTTGGTATTAAAAAGTTTTCATAGGAACAACTTTATATATTTATTTTCAAAACCTTACAAGCCGAAAATATTTCTATAGCCATACCAAACTTCTAAAAGTAAATTTCACCCACAGTGATTAAGATAACTGTTATAAATAAGTATGTTGTTGTGCGTCAAATATATAAGCGAATCAATGTTTCCAATAATATCTGTAAGAATTGATGATCTTATTTTCGCTTCTAGTTTTATTTAGGTGATTTACATATCTCAATAAATCTTCGTATCGTAATAAATGTAATCCGTGCAGATTTTTGAATTGAGAAATTGAATAATTTTAGATCTGAAAAGAAATTCTTCTTTCCTCGCTTGATGAAACCTGAATATAAAAATCTGATACATGAAAACTGCAAAATACTAAATATTGTGTTCTTACTTAACAATCTTTACCGGTTACCTACTCAAGAAAAATACGCAATTGATGACCGGAAAACAAAATTGTTTTATTATATAATATAATTGTTAATAGCTCCGATATAATTAGGTTTATGTATTAAAATGCGATTATATAACTTTGATATATTATTATGTAATATATGAAAATCGAATCAAAAATAACTCTTACAATGTTTTAATCAATATATTTCAACTGTTGAAAAATCTAGGATATGCATTCGAAGTAAAAGAAATAGTCGTTATGAATTGATATCGGTATGTGGTTTAACGAATACACATCAATATAACTACTCGAACAAACAATAGCGTGCCCGTCATTGTAAGCTGAAAATATACAATTCAGGAGTAAATGTATCCATCATTCTTCTGTGGCGTTGGATAACTAATTACCTGCACGTAATTGTTCCACTTAGCATCATTTCAAAATAAATGGAAAATTAAGCGAAGGCTAATAATTAGTCAACATTCGCTAATATTTGTTCATGATCGATAGCTTGAATACTCTTATTTGGATATTAAGCCAATGATTTAATCGAATTGACAACGGCGTCTTTCAATTAAATACAAGAAACGTTGTTCACACAGAGTGATATTATGAGTAAATAAATATTATTTCATAAAAAAATAATTTGGTCAAACCATAAAATGGTTCATTACAAACCATGTTCTTGGCTGTCTTCAATTTATGAAACACTTGAAACATAACTCAGCACTCCGTAATAAATATTATATAACAGATAATCTTCATAAATAATATTTTCAAAAAAATAATTTACTGCTTCAAATTTCACTCAATATTTGAAAAAGATTGTTCAAAAACATTCCGTAGTATAAAATAATGTGATAAAATAACGCTTTTTCATTTTTATATCCTGTAACAAAATGGAGTGAAAATTATGGTAAACAATTCAATTTTAAGTTGAAATTTTCTAACCATTTTTTTTATTAACAGCATTGTATTGGTGTCATATACATACCAAAAAATAAAACATATATTTTATACCTTATGATAATAAATGAATATTCTCCTTCAAAACTTTAATTAAAACAATATTTAATTTGGACCACTTTATCTTGAAATCATGTGTTTTTTTAATATTCACAGTCTTACACTTACACTTTACACTACAGTTAATAAATTACAGTTTAAGCGTAATGCTATAAACATCAATACGAATATTCTCGTATTTTGGGGGTTTAAACACTCAAACAAATACGGTAGATTATTTTACTATACAATTGGGGTAAAACCTCCTATTGTGGCCCAGATACAATTATTGGCCACTTACATATAAAATCTAGTTTTTTTATAAACCAAAACAACATTATCAACTTTTGGTTTATTAATATACATAGTTCCCTTATTATTCCTCTATCGCTTAAACATAAAATTGTCATTTTATGAATTTCCAAACAACTCCAAAAACGCATTTATATCAGACACCCGGAATGTCACCGTGAAGCAAGTGAGATCTCTTGTAAATATCATGGACTTCATTCTAAAAGCATCATACACGTTTGAAATTTAATTAATTTAAATTGTAATTGAACAGAATTATTCGTCTTTAGTGAAGTTATAAAATAATTATAAGGTTGATTTTACACTCAATAATGATTTGGGGTCATGTAATTAAATACATCTAATTCTGTTTAAAAAAAAAAAAAATTTATTACAAATTTTGGGGTGGCCAATAATTGAATCTTTTGGTGGCCAACAATTGCAGAAAGTGGCCCATAATTGTAGTTTTGTACCATTTTTTTAAACTATATTTTTTACTATAAAAAAAAAATTATTTTACATATTTTAAAAATTAATTTTTATAAACAAATCATCAATCAAGCAGATAGTATTTATTTTATTTTGCCTCTTCTATGATAAGTGTCTTGTTTTAAGCATGGTCATACTTCTCCAATATTATTAATTACACGCTACGTATGAATGATGATACTTATGATGCATGATATTTTATCATTGAGTCTTAATCTAAAAATAGTTGACTAATTACAATTAATTAATTAATTAATGGTAATGTGCGTTATGAAAAAAATGCCCTAGATAAATATATTGCATACCAAAAATACTTACATATATACATAATTGCACTTCATGTTCTTATTTCAGCACACAATTAAAATCAAATACGCATTTGTGATATTATTGAAAACGAACATTGCTTTGGAAATACAAACATATAATTGATAATAAATACAGAAATAAATTCAATATATTGTAAATTTATCGTAAATAACGATAAATTACTCAATAAAGTAATATTGTATTTTATGCAACATAATTTAACAACCTCAAAGAAGACTGCACATGACATAAATAATTTGAATTAAATTGAATGCATAATGCACATTTTCAGTGTTGTTGTTTTTTTTTAAAAAGGGGAAAATAACGCCGTGAGTATGGTTTACTTTACTTTCTTAATTGGATTCGTCTGAATTTTGTACTTCTTTCTTGTTATCATATTTATTTCTTGCATACTATCAATTCTATATACATAAATGAAAAATATATGTATGACTTGTAATGTACTACATATATACATACGTACATACTATGGAAGGATGTTTTTACTTCAATAAGAATTAAAAGACAAATTTGATAGATATTTCGACTTTAACTGTCGCTAGAATAGTATTTAAGCTGATCTATCGGACATTCGGCTACACCAGATATTATAATTATTGTTAATTTTAATATTTTATATCTATGATCTTTTTACCTCATTGCAATGGAGCTCAGTACTAACAACAAACGTATACGGTCTTTAATTTATTAACTATCACATGACGCCAATCGTAGAAGAATTGAATTATTTATAAAGAAAACAGTTGCTAGACAGCGTAACTGAATTTAAAATGATACTTTAATGAGACAGTAATTATTGTATTTTCTATTTATGAAACGACTTCTTTAGCTTTAAGTTGACAAATTTGCATAACCAATGCCTGTCGTACGTGCATCAATAAAACAAGTATGTATGAGGGTGAACAATAGAAGGCATTAACACTTAACGAATAGCCCATTTAATAAAATACACGGCCCGTCACTAAGAGAAAAACTGCATCAAAGTCACGACAAAGTAATGTCACACCATTGCCAGGCTGCATTCCTTTTTTTTCGACAACAACGTTACGATTGCACTTTGTTTCCACAATAGAAGTTTTTGTTTATTTTTACACTAAACGTGACTAAGTTAGCGCAATCTGCGAAACCGTTATACCTACATATAGTTAAATAAGTTTTCATCTGGTGAAAACTTTTTTTTGTTATCTAAGAGCGGGTTGTATAATTGAAATATTATAGTTATTGATCACTTTTAGGGTGTTCACTGTCAATACGCAAAGCAAAGGCGTTAGGTATGTATATTGACAAATAATACACTTTTTGTACTTATTCCACAATTAATTTATTAGAATCAGGACGACTTCACTCATCGCGAGAATTTTTAACCAATGCAATTGAGAATGCTCGCAATGAGCAAAACTGGTCTTGATGATAATAAATTAATGGTGGAATATGAACAAAAAGTGTTTTTTTTAATGTATAGAAATTTACCAGTGACTTAAACTATTGTGTTATTCACATGGAAATTTTGCATACCTTGACGAGCTTATTGCATGTTAAAGGGAGGGAAGGAGTGCAATAAATTAATTAATGATAAAAATCGATTCAGTGATTATTAATTTGGTATATCATATTATATTTATATTTTGATTCATATAAGCCGCAGGCGATTATTTCATTATATCTTACTTATACGCAACGTTTTGGAAGGAATTTGAATTCAGGTTTGAGATGAATGGAGCTTATAAAATGATGCTGCTGTCATGCTGTTTTTCAGTTTTCCTTAATTTTCGCACGAGATCGCCGCTGTAAATACATCTGAATTAATTGACAATGTGAGATAATTTAGAATGCAAATTGAACGGTGTTATTCGCATGGACACAACCTTAACAATATACTGTTCTTGCTGCACGGAATTACTATTATTGTACGCTGAATTGACTGCTTTCTGATTATTTTAGTTTCAACCTAAGTGTCTTAAAAATATTTTAACTGTTATGTGGAAACAGTCAAATTATAAAGGAATTCATTTTTCTAATGTACAACTATGCAGTGATTTTTTTTCTTTCGGTTAAATAAAAACTTTACACCAATGACATTTTTTTTGAGACAAAATAATACATGCGTGCAAATAAAAACATAGTTATTAACAACTTTGTTTGATAGCTTTGGCAATAAGCATGTTGTATCAAATTTGATGGCCAATTAACAAAGCCACAAATTTGCGCACTCCGTAAGCATTGCATTCATGGATAAAGTGTTATTACTTAATATATTCTGGTCAACTTGTGACAGATAATATATTTCTACATCGCTTTCATCGGGTGTGGTTTTTAAACAAACGTCTTATAATATTAACTAATATTATCAGCCTGAAATATCAAACACGCGTTCTTTACGAAAGTATAAAATTAAACGGTGTTTTCTATCCGTGGAAAGGTATTTATTATTTTTTTGTTTGAATGTATGTATATTCAAATGATACATTATTACTTTGGTATGTAACGATTACATTTTCAAGAAATATGGCAACTAATGGTATGTCTTCCATATGACCTGTTTTCTTCCATATCACCTTTTTACTAATTATTGTTCTCAATTAATATTTATTGTCCACATATTTCCACCAAACTCATCACAATATGAGTCATTCTTACAACATATTGGACAATGTAAGCAATTTTTATTTATATTTTGGTTTATTTTATTATTGAATGCTCTGCCTTATTAAAAAAGTAAAAAAATACCGGCAATTATCTTTTTTTAATAAAACTTTAAATGGCTGATGTATCTATGTATATATAAATCATTATTTATTTAGTCTTAAAATTAACAAAATTAAAACTACTTTAATTAAACAATGAAAATACGTTAAAAAAATTATAGTTTCCCTTGAGAAAATGTTAAAATTAATAATGGAGTATTTTGCTCAGCTGAATAATCCATCCATGCAATGTGTAAAATCATCCCTGGAATCGTTCTCCACATTAATAATAAGGGTGAATCAAGTAAGCGATGTGAGTGTAGAGAGACGTGTTGTCATCACCTGAATTAATTTAATCGTTGTCAATCTGTTTGAAATATCTAGCTGCAATGCATAGTTTGAACAAAATTCATAATGAAATCTAACCTTAGCTGCAATGTTCATCGGCACCTTTATACCTACCTACATTAAATGTTAAAAAAATACCGAAAAATCTTGTTTGTAGAAAAATACTATTGGTTAAAATTAATACCTACAGCTGAAAAGTAAGCATTACTTAATCAAATAATACTTAACAAACGTGCTCAATAGTATACGGGGCGTAGATTTAAGCTGTTTGTTTGATTTTTCCAAGCTGCTTGAGTTTGGGGTAACCTTTGGCCTAATCTCATTTAAATATTAGCACTATACATTATGTTTTATTTCTACAGCGTGCAAGTTTTTGTTTGATGTTCATCGGACTTTTAAACTATTTTGCTACAATATCGTTTCTAAATAATAATATGAATATCAACACACACTTTCATGCTTTGCAAGATATTGCAATGTCGTGATAGTTTTCAAAACTTATGGAAACTCTCAAAGTTCTGGAAGACTCTGTTGCGTTAGAAATGCTAAATACTTTGTTTAAAAATCCAAGAAATTAATATACCCGTTGGAAACCTATGGAAATCAATATCCCGTTTTATTCCTCACCTAAATCTTTTTTTTTTTGCAGTATCCTCTCGGCAAAACCAATTCGTTAATTACAATAGTATTAATTTACATTGTGAACTATATTTTTTTACTGAAATACCGTTAATAAAATATAATTTGTCATTCTGATTCCATATTTTTTAGCTCTTATCTGATGCGTATGAATAATAAATCTCCAAAACTTAACTCATTATTTTATAGAATGATAAACTGGTAAAATCTATGCATTAAAATAATCAATAGTGTTTTTCTTTATTTGATATTTTTTAAAGGTAAACTCATAAGTACGTACAAAAAGAATTGTTGAAAGATAAATTGAAAGCGATCTGTAACAAAATTGCTTTGTACTTTGGCTGTGACTTCAATTTTCTGCTAGGAAAAAGTGTACGTTCATAGAATCTATTTATGTGTCCAGCGACACCTACAATTTCTTTCAATAAAAATAATCGACTCTACGAATACAACCTTTACTTATAAAATGTGTCCACATGCGATGCAATGAGCACTATTTGATAATGGCCCGCTAGGGTGGTTTTATATAGTGTTACAATTTACAATGGTTATTCCGGAGTGCATTAAACTAACCAATTTACTTTGTTGACACTTTGAAAAGAGTTCACATGCAACTTCATGACTCAAATTAAGTCACACCTATCCGGCTATACAAATAACTACATAAACTATATAATTTATATTTATCTCCATCTGTTTAATTATTCACATTTGATAAAGCTTTTTAAATTATAAGATGCAAATACATAGTCACTTTTGGATTGACTCAACTGATTATTTTAGATTTCAACTAACTTACTGAATGCATCCAGTTATTTCCATACAATAAAATCTTGAAATGTATTTAATTCGTGTTTTATTTCCAATTATAACTGCGAATATACAAATTATTAGTCAATATCTAGGCTACTTATAAAGAAGTTAATTTATGACTGCTTAACTTTAGTCCCCGTTAAATAAAATACTATACAAGACTGCTTAACGAGGCTGATATATTTTCGAATCGTGTTTGTGATAAATAATACTAATATTAAAAGTATAATAATTTAATGTTTCAAAGTATAGGAATCTCAACAAGATAATCGTACGGCTTGGAGAGGTCTTCGAGAAAGTGGATACCAAAGAAGTAGAGCCGAGTGAAACAAAGAAGACGATGGGGGGCTGTACCTCTTTGTTCTAAATAGTTGGAATAAATTGACGGTGAAAGAAAAATGCACAAAACGCTTCGTGTGTAACATAGGAAAAGTATTTTTTTTTAGTTATTACACATTACACAATGTATGCAAACGATTAAATGATTGTGATTTCAATGTATTGGTGGTCTTCAACATTTTAATTATAATCTATTTTTCTTAAAATTTGCTTCAATTTATTTGCTTAGTTATAATACCAATTGTTTGTCATACCTTGTAATTATTACTTAAACTTTGTATAAAGATCACTGGTTTGTTGTATTTCTTATCAGTTGACAACGCTCGCCATGTGCAAAACAGGTCCTGATCCGATAAATTTTATGTTTAAAAAGTACTAAAAATGTTTTATTATTTTTATTTAGTATTGGTGGGAGTTTGTTTTTGTTGAGTATATATTTCAAAATATTTACTACTTGTTTTTTAATGTTTGATGTAAAAACTATTGCGATCAGTTCAATAAAATTTTTGTTAATATAAAGAATCGGCTTGTTTTTAATGGTTTATTTTCCCGACAAGTAAACTTTTTTTAATAATTTACTGTACAGTAACAAAATAAAATTACCTTTTAACAACGATACTGAAAATAAATACTCATTGACTAGTGGATATTTTTTCTCGCCAGTTTATTGTTTACACGTTTAGCCATTGTCCAAATAATAACTTCCTCTAAAAACGTCTGCCAATCGTGTAGTGACTGTAGTGGGCTTTGTCGCAAGTGCCCTAATGTTCGGCTCGAATGCCCCAATGGCGGACGACCGACGACACGATTGAACGCCGACGGAAGACGGCGACAGTGACTAACCATTGCGATTGTTGACTCTGAAAGTGCTATTCTTTTCATGACATTTCACTTGCGAGTTAAATGAAAATATAATAAATTGCATAAATGACAGCGTAATAAAACAATTTTCTCGAATTCGCCACGACTATATTTTCAAAATTATCAAAACAAACCAAAAAACCTATACAAATTCTCAGAAGAACATCATATTTTACAATGTTGTGAAGATAATTAGATAGATTTTTAGAACACTACGTACTGTGACAAAATCAATAACCACGGTGATAATTGTGTTCCTTATCAGTAGATCCATCACCCTTACAAATTTCACTGGAAATATGAATAATAAAGAAACTTTGCATTTAGTTATGAAATGCGATGAATAAAAAACAACATGTCTTCCCTGAATTTAAAGGTTGTCAAAGGAAGACGTAATACTGTATAAAACGTGGGGAGCCAAGGTCCACTCTTGACTGTAGCGCAAGAAAAGAGTTTAAATTTAATTTGTTGTAAATTGTATGAACAACGATTGCAAAATAGTAGTCTCTAGAAATTTCTTATTTGGAATGCTATGATATTTACAGTAACAAGAATGTCAGGTACTTCACCTTGTAGCACATGGAATAAAATATAAAAATTATAAAGCCAAATTTTACAGTAAAAGTAATTTGGTTACTTTGTCGGTATAGAAAAAAATCTTATGGCTCTCATTGAATTGTAATATAAAACAAAAATTAATCCTTTTCACTAAGATAATCGAACAATTTGGTATATAATAATTTATCTAATAAAACTATTTGGTTTAAAAGCTTTACAGGTTTTATTTCTAAAATCGATCAAGATTTATGGGCCCATTTTAGTTTGACCATTAAAACGATGGATCGTCGAAAAACGTTTTAGACAAATGTATTTACTTCGAAAGGTTCGATAATTTTCAAGCTTTAAACACTACCGTAATAATTTTGGAGAGCTTCTTTGCCTCGTATTATACCAAGTCGTTTATTTTATCACTATACAGAATCGCATAGCCTGGCTATCATAGTTAGATGAATAAATTTGAAATAACTTTTCTTATCTACGGATGTTAAAAAATCACAAACTATCTTCAGAAAAAAATCACAACTCAAATGTTTGTATCATAAAGACATTTAAATTAAAATTAAAATTAGCTTCACTGTGGTTAGGACCGGTTTCGCTCACAACGATCATTTTCACCCGAAATAGAAATTTTTTAAAAAGCTTTATTGATTATTGAATACAATGCCTTTACACTAGAAGTTCACAGTGATCACCTAAAAATTGATTCATGGTGTAATAGAAGACACTATTGAAGCTTTTTTTAGATGGTTTTACAGTTACGACTTTGAGCCCGAGTTATATCCAAAGAAATTGACGTCGGTGATATTTTTTAATTCTTACCACCAACTCAGGGTAAAGAAAGCGTTCTAGCACAATGTATTGTCTTCTTTCTACCCTCCCTTAACGCGATGATTCATCCCTCACCATATCTGCTATGAAGATATGATTGAGCAACTTAATTTCAACTTATTTTCGTTAAATATCTTCATTAAAAATAATTATTGATTACAATTCCATCTGCTCCACGCTTGTAAGCGATTATAGAATAAAAATATATGTGTTTCTTGTAAATGTATTTTATAAGTATTTACATGTTGGTTTTAATTAAGATATTTAGAGTTTTTAATAATGTTTTCGTTTGATAATTTCGCATAAGCTAGTCTCCGAACAATAAGCAGTGTTCATATATTCCGAACGGTATATCATACAGTTAAGAGGTTTTTGACGGAAAATGTTCTCCATTGCATACAAATGAATAAGGCTTTCAGATTTAAGATGATACTTATTCGCTGCGGGCGGTTATTGTGAACTCCAAAGCCCTCATATAGAAAAGATTTTTTCGAGATTGGATATCAGGTTAATTCTATCAAATAACATAACTATAGCATGAACGATGATTTTTTTTGCCTATGTGTGTGATGTAAATATTATGCTGTGATAAATTATTTATAATTGAAATAAATAAATTATATTTAACAGTTTGCTCCAGCCTAAGCGTTTAAAAATCGTAAAATGATTATTATAATTATTAGTTATTTAATACTTGATGAACAAGTATTAAATGGTATAAAAACAAATACATAGGTGACAAAACTAGAGAGAAAAAATAATATAATCAAAAAAAGAGAAAAATATTAATAATTCCGCATTTGAAGCAAGTTCTGACTTAAAATATAAAATATTTTTAATTTTGAAAATAGAAAATAGAAAATAGAAAAATTTTGACAAAAAAGAAATGATTAACTCTCATTAGATATAATATAAAATTTAAAATAACTTTGATTATTCCACGTATTGTGTAACTAACTGTGACACGTGTTTCGCCTCTTTCAGAGGCATCTTCAGGCTTACTATCGCAAAGTTTGCTTAAGTAATTAAGTGTTACTTAAGCAAACTTTGCGATAGTAAGTTGAAGATGCTCTGAAAGAGGCGAAACACGTGTCACAGTTAGTTACACAATACGTGGAATAATCAAAGTTATTTTAAATTTATATTAAAATGAACTTCCACAAAGTTACCGCCGAAACCATCGAAAACTCGTTAGATATTTTTGAAGGAATAAAAACCAAATTTTTGAAGGAAAAAAAACTCGTTTCAATGGATAGAATATTCTTTGCTTAAAAAACGCTTATTGTTCATTTTAACTAACAAAAAAATATTTATCAACAAATTCAACAGAAAAAAATCTAATTTTACCGTTGCCTTCTTGGCAATTTAACAAATACTTTTGTAACAAAATTATTTAATTTTTATAATCAAAAAAATAGCATATTTCTGTCAAATAATTAATTTTGATCTTAATGGGTCTACTGATTTATTCGTAAACTTTTCTGTATACTGTATTAGCAACCAATACTAATAGTACACTTTTAAACGATTAGATACTAAGCTAACTAGAAAACATACATGTGAATTAAAATTCTGTTTCCAAAGAGCTACCAAGCTATTTATTCATTTTGATTAATGATAGGAAAGCTGAATATCTTACGCCGTTATGTTTTACGTAAATATATTAGATGATTGATCACATTACTGGATGACCTGGCAGTAGAAATGCCAAATCGTATTACACAATTTGGGCAAGTTTATGACTGATAGCCGAAAAAAAGTGAAATCATGAAAATTAATATCTCACTACTTATATTGTTCCACGTGAATTTAGGCAATCGTTAGTCATGCTATGATATCGCAACGCCCCTTACGTCACCCGTTATAAATATAATTTAGTTTCATTGTGCTTTTAGTGGCAATATCTCACAATTATATCATTTTAAGTTTAGTACACGTGATGAGTGACTAGTCCACTCAGGCCGCTCATATCCTTAAATAACTTTGAAAAGGTTCTAGTTGAAACTTTTGCCTAAAATAACCTTTTGGTCGGTAAACTTGTATTTACCGCATTCATGAATTTCATAATTATATATGGTTGAATAACGGAATCAGCAGGTTTTGATGAGGAAATAACTGTGTTTTTTTACGGCGTTATAATGAATAATACACAAAGTAAATGCCAATTCAATCAATATTTTATTTTTATTTTATATAACTGCAGCAACCACTTCTATCCATTAGGCAAAAGACCAGCGTTTTACAAGCCTACAAAATTCTTTTGTTGCCAAATCAATTTGCATTTTACTATCTACAATATTCATTGCCCTAAATCTAGAGCATCTGATAAAAAATAGAATATTTAACGTCATGAATACTAAACTAGTCTGCTTTTCTTTTTAAATATTGCTACAAATTCAGGTTTTTATGTTTAGCAACAAGTTCGAGAAATACACAAATCATAGAGATAACAAACTTACCGAAGTAAAATATAGAAACTATTTTTTTTTCAAATTTAATTAATCTCAATAAAACTTTATTACAGTGCGTTTGAATCAAAATTAACAACTTATATTATTCAAGAAAACGGTATGATGCTGAAAGATTGAGTGTGTGTGTGTTGGGTTACATATGGAATAGTGTTTCACACAAATAGATATTGTTTTTAATTTTAATTTAAGTGTTTTTTGATGATTAAATTGAATTTTTTTTTCATATTGATTGTCTCAAAAGATGATTATTTTTTTGACGATTTATCAAAATTTAAAGATTCAAGTAAAAGCCTGTTAACATTATTCTTAAAACAACCAAATTTCCCACCCTGTAAGAAAAGCTGTAGAGGGTCTACGTCCTAGCATATTATGTGAAAAATTTAGCAACCCCTTTGCCTATTTTTGCTTAATCACGCACGTATGTGAACACTCGAGAAAGGTATTAATGATATGGTATATTCTAGGTAGATTCCAACTTTATAAATATAAATGCTTCGTGTTGATGAAGGATTCCCCTTTTAATACGCCTCTCAAAATTGCAAACGAATTTGAGCCAGTACTGAAATTTACATCGTAATAAATTAAATAAAATTCCATCATATACATACATTCATCGAATTTTAGTTAATAATGACGATTCTCGGTGGAAACATTATTCTTATTTTTTTAATGGATATAAATTTATATAATACATATGCAAATCGCGAGTTTTTTTATTCAATTATTTTCAAAGGTAAATCTTTGTTGTAAAAGTGTTTATTTATAATTTTATGTTTATGAAAATTGTAATTGGATTCGCACTTAGATACATGGACGTTGGTTATTTGAACATTCTTTTCCATACAGCCGATTCTACAGTAGGGGTTTTTATTCTCATTCTTCTAGCTCTACCCTCTCTTAAAAAGAAAGGTTACGCGTCTTAATAACAACCGTATATCGTAAAATAATTCGATTGAATTTTCCGTTAAGAATATAATATATGTTTGGCTTTAGAAACAGGGATGGTTTTAAAATATACATTATATGAATAATTTAATAAAATTTGAGCAGCCTTGTTATATGAATAAATTTTGGAATTTTATTCAGTCTGATAAAGTCTGAAAAAAGTGCTTATTTTTAATTGGCTTAGACAAATCCGAAGTGACATTTAGCAGCTTAGAATTATGGGAAATACTGCAATTATAATCACTGGTCGTAGCATTAAAAAATCATTAAAAGTTATTCTCGTCTTGATTTGAAAAGTCCTGGATTTATTTATGTCGACCCTTTATTACCCTCATATTATTATTCCGAGGCGGTGTGGCAGACGTAAGCTTTTATGCTATTAGATGATTGGTCAAAGGTGAGCAAATAATAGGTTACTAAATTCAACGATTTTTCGACTTGGTTTTTGAAATTATTACAACCATTTTATCAAGCTTTTTGATTTAGAAATCTCAAAAAAATATACGTATTTAAACGAAAAGATTTCTTCGTACACGTTAGTAATCATTATGTAATAGGGGTGACTCTTATCATTTTTTTAATAATACAGTAATAAATCACAGTTAAGCCTTAAAATATAAAATTTGTTCGATAATTTTACTATTTTCATAAGTTTACGTGACATTCGATTGTATGAAATTTTGCAATATTCATCGGTATCGTTGTCGATTGGAAACGCGGTTTCTCGGATAAAGGTTTGATTGTCGGAATATATTTTCAAAAAAAAAAACAGGTATACTGGTCTTTAAGACATGGTGTGGTGCACTATAAATAAATAAATATATATAAAATATTGAGGGACATTTTCAAGGACAAGATCTTGGATATAATAAGTATTATATAATTTCAAGCTTTTAGCTATAATTTGTAATTTCTCAACTTAGATTTTTATGTCTTGCATATCCAATTAAAAATTGCATACTGAGTCCAATAACAAGAAAATACACATGACCATAACCGTTAAATAATTAAGCAGATATTGAATTTTAAATAACTGTTTTATTAAAATATATTATACTAAACTTACTTTAATAACCAATAACAGTCAGATTACAAATTCTTTATGTTGTCTAATCATGTATTTTTCATAATTGCAACGAATTACTTAATTCCATGGACATAACGACCAATATTTAGCACAAATAAATTTAAACTTGGCATGTAAAATTTTCTGGTACATGCATATTTTTGTAATGTCAGCCATTGTGACTTAAAATTTTTTCAACAAAATGTATTTCTAAATAACATTTAATAAGAAACAAAGCACTTGAAGTCAATCCATTAAATAAAGCAATTATTAAAATGTGAATATATTATAGTTTTTTCAACAGTCTTTCCATACTGATTAGTTTTAATAAAAACACTCATTAGATTTGATTTTAGTTTAATTTATAAGAGAATAGAAACAACATTTTTCAGTTCACCTGTTCTTTTTAATGAAACAGTACTTAATCAATTCAATTAAAATGTAGAATTTCATAATATTGGTTTACGTTGCTGATTAACTTTAAACTTGTTCGGCAAAATTCTTAATCCGATTATAGCCATCACACAAATAACAACGAATTTAATTCTACAAATCTTTCTAATTAGCACTGGCATTTCCAAGCACTCATCCGCAACTTCGAATTGATCCGACTACCTCGAATGAAAAACGTGTTTATCATTTACCTATTTTAGTGGAATTCTTTTCACTATACTTATTCTAGCTATTCAAATATACGAAAAGTTATTAGACCGTACGAAAGAGTATCCTCATTTAATGATGTTTGTTTAATATGCTGTTTTGTATGCACGTGTGCTTTTATTTAGTTATTCTATAAAAAAAAATAAGCATTGTTTGTAGCTCATACTTTATTATGCCCTGAAAAAGTTTCCCTTAACATAATCCATTAACGACCCCCACCGCAAGGCTCTGGAGGTCTAGAGTATAAACAGAGGCTTATTAACAGTGCACAGTTAAATATATAGAGGCACGTTTGTACATTGATTACTAAATTCTAACCAAATATCATCTTTAAAGCATTTAAATATTAACATTTGTGATATGTGGCACAGTCATTTTTTGTCACTTTTTTATACTAACTCCGTGTGAGAATAAAAAATAAAAAAAAGATATAATGTTATTAAATGTTGTCTATAAAGATATAAAATATAATGTTATTAGAATCGTCCAAATATCTATATTCTTAATTTATATGAATACCGTCGTCGATATAAATCTGAAATTTAACTAAGACGAATTATTAATTGAAAAAAAGTGCCCTATTCATCGTTTTAATAATTAAACAGTTAAACTATATAAAATAGTCAAAGGACGAGCGTTTAAAAAAAACCAGTTATCTGAGTGTTAAGTATGCTTAAGTATTTAGTTTTTAGTTGCATAATTACAACAAATATTTTATTGAAAAATTCGTCACAATATTCGTAATTTGAATATAATAGTTTGTACATAAAAATGTTCTTTAAAATATTTCAGCGAGAAATAGACACCTTGTATATCATTTGTTAGGTTTTTACTAATGTGTAATTAAATTAATCAGTAGAATATTTAGAGCGCTAATTTTTTTATATTTAAATAAAATAGATATGTTCTTTTTGTAATTATTAAAATGATTCCAATCCCACATTCGAAAAAAAATACAGACTTGAAGAATATATAAATATTTATGATCTGGTTTAAATATGTATCATTTTGGATATATAAATACAGTACATTAACGTTCCGTTAATGGTTCTTTTCAGTAAGCATTTTGTTATATTTCTTCGTCGTCTCATTAGATTTAAATTAAGTTATGTAAGAATATAGAAAAGACGCATTGCCAAAGAGCGGGCGTCGTCTCTATGCGACTGTGCGTATTCGTGAAACACAACTGGCGCCTTCCTTCCGGAGAAAATACGGTCGGGGAACTCCGCAAAAAATCCACAAAAATCTCAGTCGTTCGTATACAGCCTTTCCAGAAATAGCGCTTCATAAATATTACCCGGAAAATAATTTACAAAATCAGTTCCGTAATTATTTTTGATAGTTCAGAATATATTGTTGTACAATACGATGCTAAATGCTTCCCGTTCAATTATTAACAAAAATCATTCAAAACTCTTGCATTTTAAGTTGTGGTTGCGTCTGTATTATATAACTCACTATTTAAAAAATATACGCATTGCGTTAAATTTAAATTGTTCACACTTTGAGCTGAGAATTATATGAATAGAGAGTTGTTATTTTTCATCGACATTCTAAATATAAAGATTATAAGTATATATTTTTTACAACTTACTAGCTTTGCCGTCTGTATGCGATAATATTTCCACTATTTCAGTGTTACTAACTGGAAAGAGTACCAGCAAAATTCGCATTGTTTTATTTGGCAAGTTGTAATGCAGAGAAGGCAAACTCGTTTACAATGATAGTATGTGTTTTAAAACGCTTGTCTTTATATAAAATGAGTTAATAATCCATTCTAATTTTGCATTTTAAAACCTGAGATTTCACTTACTTATTTATCGTGTTGATGTTGGAAATCAGATATAATATAGGTGTAACAAACTAAATTCAAACGATGAAAAGACATGTTGATTATCTTGACATTGTTAAATTGGTATTTATTTTATGAACACCATAAATAAAATAAAAAAATTCTAAATTTAAATATATACTATTATTTTGTTGAGAGAAGCATATGGCCTTCAATTGTTGGAATATTAACATATTTTTTCTACGAGAACTGTTCGCTACTCTGACTCTTTAGTTTGATGAGGGTGTGGATAGAAAAAATACGGCTAGGATAAGACTAGTCGTTAGCTATTCGCTCTCGTTACGCCCCACTAATGGGATCGGATGGGAGGGAATTTTTAGTCAACACGATACTAAAGTATTTTCTTTTATAATATTCTTTTGTTAACGGATTATGTGATTTAGTTTCGTATTGAAAATGATGAAATTCGAAGCCTCTTATATTACCGATAAAGGTTGATAACTCCGATGCCGTATCGGGGGTACTAATGCGGCATTGGCCGACATGGTGGCGCTGCGGAGGCGGCAGCGCAACGCTTTGTCATTCGGCGCCCGAGCTCCTGGTTGGACGCCTTCCAACAGCGTCGACCTTGTCCCCGTATACAACCAGCGCCTAAGAAGATATTCACCAATAACCTTCTTTATATCAAAGGCGTGCGGAACAAGAAAAAGGGCGAGATTGGTGTATATGTTACCGTGAAACTGTATTCTCAGTGAAAATATATTCTTCTCCAAGCTGTCATTCAAATTAAATTTGACCGCCCTATCTTCAGCCCTATGAATGTCTGTTTTTCTCTTTTTATCAAAGGGACTACTTGCTGATTTTGTTTCATTGCAGCAAACCAACAATTTTGGCCGGAAAATCATCGACTTGGGCCAATAATTTCAATGATCGTGACCAGTGAAATCATGTTGTCATACAAATCCATCACTTGATACATTTTCACTGAGAATAGAGTTTCACTGTAACATATACAGAAATAGACGATTTTAATTTAGGGAGTATTCTATTCCTTAGAGTTATTGATCGTTTTAAATAACGCCATACACATTATGTATATTCAATATTTGTATTTACTAAAAACCTCTAATGACTAATACAAATTAATATAAATTAATTTAATTATTAATTGTGGAAAAAAAAATATGATACCAAATTACTTTCGGTGTATTCGGCGGTAACTTTGTGCAAATTCATTTTGATATTAAATTTTAATGAACTAAGTTTATTCCACACATTGTGTGACTTATAATGACACATGTTTCGCCTCTTTCAGAAACATCATCAAATATACGATATCAGATTCAAGAAATTAAGTCTGATGATGTTTCTGAAAGCGAAACACGTCTCACGATAATTCACGTACCTACAAAAACGTAACTGGTAATCTATATTAATTGTGTACACCAAAAAATGTATTTTTATTTTGAATTAAAAAAAGCAAAGCAAAGTTTTATTGTAAAAAAACCCCAATTTATTTGTGAGTTGGTAAAAAAAGAATTGATTGTGTTTTTTTGCGAAGAATAAAGCTTTTTCAAGCATCGACGCGCATACCACACCACTGAACGAAAATTACATTGACGTTTATTCTAGCCGACTCATGGGGAAATTTTGGTTTGCAATGTGATCAATCGTATTACCTACTGTGTCTGCTCCAACGTTCATTATTTATTCATTATATATTTTTTATTTGCTATTTGTCTCGGCGCCATAAAAATAAATATCTTTTGTCCTTTGCATCATGTGAATATATATTATATAATTATCAGTAAAAAGTATTGTGCTATGAGAATATTTGACAACACTTCCATATTTTTTAAAAAATAATATTCCGAGCTAAGAAGCATAACAGGTGATTTCAAAAGTAACAGTTTATGTTGATAAAACTTTACTAATTGTGTAGTATACTAATATTAAGATACAATCGTTAAACAAAGCAAATAATTGAGTAGGTACCTATAGAGAAAATTGTTAGAATCCGAGGACTTTTTTTCATTTCCTAGAATATGCCGTATTCTATTCAGTTTTATTGTATTCCCCCTAGAACTTATTATATATTAAGAGGGTAGATATGACTGCCATCCAACATAAAACAATGCATGAATTATTGAAGATCATGTAGCTACATAATTACCGGTAGTGTCTATTATTGATTTGAGTCATATCTTTACGACTGTAGGTTGACTATTTTATTAAACATTGAAACGCTCCTTTCCTAAAGTAATATAATAAATTGGTATTTCACTTGAAAAACAATTATCCGGTAGAGGTCCTAGTTACTACTAGTGGGTGAATATTTTCTCTTTGAAATAAGGCTCTGCGTCATATTTCAGATGAAAAGAATGAGTAATTTTCACTTCAAAAGGTTCTACTTAAAACGTATATGAAAAAAATTAGCACCAGCGTAATAATCTACAAATTATTTTCATATGTGACTTTTTATTTTGAACTCATTCAAAAGTTTTATTTTTAAATTAAGCTGAATAAATAATTGAAATAATTATTACACTTTTTTCATCATCCACTTTTTAAAACTAAGCCATGGGCTTGAATCGCTGAGTTGAATCATTTGTATACAGATGTTTCAGTTATTTTATGGCTTTGTATAAAATGAAATGGATTTACATGAAATTTTAAACGATCGTTTCAAATATCGGACGTCAAAGATCCGATAGTTAATTACCGGCCCATTATTCTTTTTACCCTCGCAAAGAAAAAATAAAACACAAAGTGTCATTTCAAACGAATAATGTGTTTATTGTTTGAATTTTCATGACAACTGAAACGTTCTGAAAATAGCAGGTCGGTGAAATTTAAAAAAAATTTCGATATTTGTTTTCGGCAGTTTTAAGTTCAAACAATACAGATTTTCACAAAACTTTGATGATATATCAAAACTAAAGGTTCTGAGTAATATGGCATGATTTCCATGTGAATAAATTGTGATATGTACTGCATGTAACAACCTTAACGTTGCCATTTATTGATTCGATTTCACCACATAGTTTAATGATTTAAAAATCCGTTAATATTTGATAAATAGTAATAATTTTATCACCATTCAAACAATTTTACCGTTCGATTCTGGTTCAAAAAACATTATTTTTTAATTGTTTAAGTTGTTGCTTTTTTAGAAAACTATGGTTATGTTTTAAACCATAATATAATCTAGAAGAAAACTTGCATATCTAAATATTTTTTTTCTGATCATGAATACATAACGCTACTATTTTCAAGAATTACATAGATAATCGAATTCGTATCATTTGAAGTTTCAATTTATTACATAGGACTCACAACTATTTCAAATTTATTAGATAGTATGCATTTCATATTGCTAATGATGAATGATTTTTTTTTAGTTCTGACGAGGGCGTAAGCCGAAATTGCTATCAACAAATATATAAAATAATTTATGTAGAATAAAATACATTGTTATTTTTCTTACCGTAGTATAATGGAGTTCTACCAAGTAAATGCCTACTCAATCAATCAATATATTTTTTATACGTTTATAAAAATAAATAAAAGGACGACCAATTCATCGAAAAGAACACGTTCTCAAACATATTGAGCATTTATATTATAAGTTAGTTCATTATTGTGACAATTGTATTGAGCCTTTGTCTATGATATAACTTGAAACTGTCTCGCTAATAGTAACGAACTCATTCAAAAGCAATGATGGAGCTCTAAAGGGTAAAGGCATTATTTTAAATCGCACAAACCTTTTACTTGGCACCTTAGAGTAATGGTAATACACTTGACTGTTGCTTATTTTTAATATATTCAACAAGTCTCTGTTCTGAACTTTATAATTTTATTTAATATTAGCCGCGTTACTTACAAAGCGTTGCGCTCGTTGGTTTTTTATAATGTTAGAAGAAAAAAAATATTTTTCTTCTAACATTATAATTTAACACAGAATTTCCCATATCACTTTAGAACACGTTAAATAAGAATACAATACCTAAACAAGTTATTTATTTGGTACAAATTGATAAATCTATCGTGGATATTATATCTCTTTCTAATTTTTACAGTAAGCTCTTTTAATATTTGAATAATCTTGATTGTATGAAATAGCTTTCACCATATTTTTGACAAATATGTACATACGCACAGGTATATAATACAAACATGTCGATAAGCACTCTATTTATTTCTGTTACATAAAGTATGTAAAATTTCAAAAAATATCATAAAATCTTATGTTCGGTTGAAAACTGGACATCTTGTTAATTTTTGAATATAACAAACCCATAAAAATGAATAAGATGTTTTTTGCCAGTCATCTACTTCGGTAACTTGTGATACTTGTGAGCATTCTGACAAACTTTGTTTTTGGTTGGTAACTCTTAGATTTATAAATATTACTATTCATAGTAAATTCAACCGAAAAATCAGATGAAAAAATTTAACAATACTTTTCATTATAGATTTTAAACTTATTGCTATTGACTACCCAATGGTATCATTCTCAATGTAACTTATGAATTTTTAATACTGATTCTTAACTGTTATATTACGACTCACGAATATTTACGCAAAAGTTATACAACAATTAACTCTTTGGCGGTTCAGTTGATATCCACTGCGAATGTGTTTTACTTTACCATGCCATTGTTATATTCGGGATGTTTCCCTTTTTATATCTATAGCCATAATGAATATGGATAGTTTTACATGATTTTAAAAATAAAGCAATATTTTCATTGAATATTTTTTAGCCGAGCCATGATTGATCGCTTTGCTTGTATGAGTATCCATTCATGATATCGTAACATATAATAAACGGACCAGTTACCAGCGGGCAAATATAATATAAACATAACCGAATGAAAACTTTGGTAGATTGATTGTTTAATCGAGGACTTGTTTACAAATACATAGATATTTTTTAAGTGACGTTACACACTTAAAATATGCAATAACTATAAAATGGGGGTCTTAATTAGCTATCGACTTTGAAAAATCAAACAAACATTTCCCACCCTGGCTGACCTCATTCAACATTTTCGTTAGAATCGATTTGCTCCACATGAGAGCAAATATTGTTAAAATAACCTGTAATAAAGTAATCTAAGCAATACCGCCACATAGTATTAGATCAAGGTACATATAATATTAGTATAATAAGTATAAGTTTAAAATGACTTACCCTCCCGCGACAAGTATCATCTGCATTTTGCATCAGGATAGTTTGACTGCCTCTCGTTGTATTAGTAAATCCAAAATAACATTTGAAACCTTTCCACTATCCAACTATTTACGCTCAAAGCCTAAATATTTTATTGGTTCGAAGATAAAAAAAAACTTTTTCATTTTTGTGTTCACTTAAAAACTTTTCGATCATGTAAACTGTTATTTTTCACATTATAAAATTTGGATTTGTGCTATTTTTGTAAAGAAATTACCTTAGGAAAAAACATAAAAAAGGAAGATTAATTAAATTATATAAATATGTTATCAAAATTTTAAAAACAATAATTATTATGTTATAATGTTTTACTTGTAAATATGCATATACAAATAATGGATTTAAATTGAACCGTAATACCTATCGTCAATAATATAAATTTGCTTTTCACCTCATTCAGTACCTAGTTATATCATGTTAAAATTACATAAAAATAATATTTTGTTTCCTAAAATTCTATATTCATTCAAATTAATTGTTCTGATAATTATTGAAATCAAATCTTAAAAATCGACAGTAATTTTACTATTTTTAATTTGATTTACAAGTTCGTTGGTATACAATTGTCAATAAAATTTAATTACGTTATTTTATTTATTGATAATTTTTTATTCTAACGGTAGGGATAGTTAAGTTTCTTAAATATTTTTTTTAATATCGCTGAAACAAAGTCATTTCTTTATTTGGATGTCCACTGAAAATTTTCTTTATAAAGCATACGATTTCACGCATACTTATGTTTTCGCTTCTTCGAATTTCACGAAAAAATCCCATCTTGGCTATCAAAGACGTTGCCACGGCAACCATTGCGGAAACCCAGAAAACGGTACCATATCGCACTTTGTTCTCGTTTCATACATCGATAGCGTATTAAATACGCCTGTAGGTATATATCGTAGCTTGAACTTTTGCCAACTGGGAGCGTAGACTTTGAGGCGGCTTGGCTGGGCCATGTTAGAGTAGACTAAATAGAGGCGCCCTAGCAAAATTTTGCAGCAAACGTTAAATCATACTGAACACCGCATATTCTTACGTCCGAAATAAAACATTTTTGATGATTTCTTGCCTCTTTGCGTCATTTCTTCGTAGATAAAAAATAAATAACTACGCCGAGCTTGACCCAAAAATTCTTACGCACGTACTACTTTATATGATATAAATTGTGGACTGTTCTATTACTGATTTTTTTTTAAAAAAAGCCTATATTTTTTGTTATTTTATTCATTTTAACGGTGACAGCCGATTGATTTATTAGTTGTTGATAAACCAAAACCCTATAATTCTCAAATTTGATTATTTACTACATATTTTTTCCGATGTATTATAAATTGTTATATAAAATTTATATCTAGAAAGTCAGATTATATATATGATGTGTTTTTTTAGTACGTTCAGATGTTATTCATATTATGTACATATATCCAATTTTTTAAAAGCAATAATTTTTGAAACTATTTTTTTTAACATTGTACTACAATGCTCATACAGTGTATCAATGTTGTTTGCGTTTTTAATTCAAACGTGTATTATAATCTATACAATTGCTTAGAAAATATTGATTTCTGTAAATAAAAAAGCTTTTAAAAGGAAATTTTTAAATATCGTCACGAATACAACTAATTTATATACTGTAAGCATGACTTTATTAAGAACAATAATCGAAGGTTTCAGGATACACTTTACTATGTTAGCATATCAATCAAGAGACAAAAACTTATGGTGGCTAATTTTTTCAAATTTTAAATGAAGCTGAATGCTGCGTTGCGGTCATCGTAGCAACACCGTGACACACAATAATACGATGTACACAATAATACGTTCAACCTACGGAAATACGCGGTTTCAGAATACGATTGTTTCGATGATGAATGTGTATAGCAATGAGCCAATCCATTCCTGATCATTACATACATTAAACAACCTATCATACTTTTATAAATATAATGCTTTTTTATAAAATTGTACAGTTCAAGACAACTACGTCACGTCTGTTCTTGATGATCTTATAATAAATTTAAATAATTCCAAAAGTAAATTAGATGACAATGTTAACGAATATTTATATATTTTGTATTGCTACTAATTGTAAGCTTTAATATTTAACTCTCGGTAGTGAGGCGTTAAGTAATTAGTTAATATACAGACATATTGAATCAGTTTTTGAAAGAATACCGACAGTTAAAATCATTTCCAGCATATTTAATTTGCCCTTCAATAAAACTTTTTTCTAAGACAGTTCAAACTATCCACTTTGCAATTGGATGCTTAAACATGCTCTATTTGATTTCAACGAAGCCGTTAAATAGTTTTATGGAATGATTTAGGTTTATGATGTTTGTCTTGTAAAGAACTTGATAGTTTTGCTACAGTGAAACAAAGTGTAATACCAGTTATTTGAAGATAAAAATGGTGTTCACCATATAATTCAATTGTTAACTGATATTTATACGAATATAAAAAATGATAATGTTACCAATATTTATTTTAATATTTCATTTCCACGGAGATGTGACAGTTTAGATCATCTTAAAGCATTTCGAATGCATGGATGAACTTGAATTAATGTTATCAGTTTTACTCAATGAGTGAATATTTTTAACTGATAACAATGCTAATTATGATCCACTAAGAAAAGCCGGTTTTTATTATGTTAAAAATGAGGTAGAAAAACATTTCATTTTTATAATAAATGTTGTTCTACCATAGGGTTTTTAACATAAAACCACAAGTCTGTTGAACGGTTTGCAGATAGCAAAAATCATTATTTAATACAAAGTGTATACAATTTTTACCGCTCAACAATAATATTATGTGAATGTAAACAGCTGCTGCTAAAACTACACTACCTGTTTGTACTGTAAAAACAGGTTTAGCCACGCAAGGTGTTATGAAAATGTAATAAATGTCGAGTTGCCAATTTTTATCACATATTTAATTTATTGTTTATATTTATTTAGCCACAAAGCAAAAATAAATATATTTGGTAAGTTTAGCAAATTTAAACAAATTTCTATCTTCAGATAATTAAGAGTGCACCTATTTAATATAAGTTTATCTATTTATTTGCTCATATAGAATAAATCTCAAAGAATGCAAGAAATTAATGTATAAATTACCTGTTCCAAACAGTTAAGTATTTTTAATCAGTCAGAAAACTATGTTCATCAGATTTGTTTAGTGATTTAATGGCCATTTAATTAATAACTACAAGATTAAAAAGGGAAAAAATCATATTTGTAATTGTAGAAAAAAAAAAAAATATATTCTTAAAAGCTATTATCGTCAGGAATATTTAGTATTTTTCCTCTAACCACATATAAGCTCTCAATACTTGTCAACATTATTAAGTAACTTACTAAGCATATACCATAATTAAAATAAAAGAGTATTGCTTCAATTTTATAGAGAAAATACAATGTAAAATGAACGTGTTTTATTTATTCAATATAATGCCATTCCAGCAAGAAGTAACCGTTCACAATACTATAAAGTGAATAAATATAAGGTATTACAGCGGAATCTATTCTGGGAAAAACATATTTTTTTTATTATAAAAAATTGCACTTGTATCGCATATACATCAATCTTAATGCGCAAAAATTAAAAAAGGTATCATTAATTGCCTTTTCAAACCTTAAAATATTGTGCTTTGTAAGCGATTGCCATTATTCAACATTGATGATTACGGATGTGTGGATATGGTATGGTCGCAATAACGGCTTAACAATTCACTCGATATAAATGTGTTCACAGGATAAGCTGAAGTTGAATGAAAATATACGACAGATGCTTTTCTTTGTTTCCCGTTTACAGCGCCAGCTATAAACATGGCTTTAAACCTGGAGGACAGCCAGTTTAAAGCAAGAAGCGCCTTTGTGTCAACACACTTCACAATCACATCTTCACGTGAAAAATCTTTTAATCCTTTTCTTAATTTAAAAATAATAATATTATCAAAGTCTTTGATATTAGAAAAACTTTATACTACTGAACCAATATATATTTTTAAAGAATTTTCATGACAATTTTTATATAATTTACGTATTATTTGCAAAAGAGACATTCTTTCTTTGCATTTATCAATTTCAAACTTTTGACTGTTACAGCCATATTTGAATAATTTATTGATGCCTCTGAACGTAGTGTATGTATATCTCTGTTACTTTCTTTGCAAGGATCAAATACTAAAATTGGTATTTGCATGTTATTCTTTTTTATTAAATTAGACGTAGATAATTATGTATTTATATCAATGAATTTAAATTATTTCTTATATTAAACACTATATTGAGAAACCTTTTAAGGAATAAAAAAAATTAATTTGCATATTATTTTCGTTTATCCGAAACCTGTTTCATCAAACTGAAGCAAAACCTAGTGTATAATAATGCTTCCGTCGATGCCATAGAATGTTTAACACACATAATTGATGAACACCTCCCATCCTTAGATTCTCCATTGTAAATTGGCTGTGGCAGATTCCATTTTATCAATTCAACCGTGCGCATATTTAAAACGGTCTAGCAGATGAATCAATAGATTTGAGTTGGCATTTCATTTAAAATTCTCCATCCGTTCAAATTGAGAGGCTTGTAAATTTTACCACAATTTTCGGATTCTAAGAGCAACCCCGGTTTCGTTCCCGATATTTCATGCCTTTAAGTAATTAGCTCCATACCACACCACAAGCTTATTATAATTGCATAATTAATTAATATAATTAAATTGATGTGTCACAATATAATATATATTTTTTTAAATTTAGAAATGATTTGATATGAAAAATATTTTGCCTCTACGATTTGTTTTTGGATCAGATCGATGGCAGGTTAGAACGAATGATAACTCCACAAATGTAAACCAGTTTGCAAAATCATTACGGTAATGCAGTCAGCCTTTTTTCCTTATTTTTAAAATGACAATAATAAATTATATATCAAATAGAATTCATTTCACACTTACTAATATTTTTAGCAAGTATATTTTTTTTTTGAAATATGATATTTGTTTGATATTTACAAGTCCATAGCAACATTTATTTTGCTAGTATTTGTGAATCGTTCAAAAATGATTTCGAATCTTACAGTGCAAGTGACATGTGTTTGTCACATGTGTTATATGTGCATCCATATAAGCAAGATGACAGAGAAACCACAAACCCGATGATAGTTTTCACATAACTATATAACTTTTACTTGTTGCTTTGCGCGAAGGGTTAGAACCCAAAATAGACAGAAGAGAGTCTATCGTTTACCCTCGATTAATTAGTATTCTACAAACGATCCAATAATCAACCAACTGAAGCCCGGATGAATTTAACTAGGATAAATATTTGGAATTTATAATTCCCTTTCGATGCCGGATTGACTTCTAATCAATAAATATGTCTACAATGAGTTTAATTGAATTCGGCCAGTCAATTTCACTCAGCAAAAATCCATCAGTCAGCAAAAATAGAATGTGTCGATCAAAAATATGCAAAAATATAGTTTTACTATAAATAAGAGTTTATTCGTGGGTATAAAGTACAAAAAATCATTAAAAAAACGTTTATGTCGACAATCACCTTCTCGGTGAAACAGCACCAATTAATTCTTTGCTCACAGTAAAAATAAACTTGACTTTATTCTCTATGGAGATATCTATTTTTTTTTTATTGTTATCGGCTCAATCGTACATATCAGAGATATTATATTAGAAGATAGTCGATGAAGCTCTCCTCTGTTATAACATATTGACAGGACAACATAAATAAAGCATGAAATATGTGCCTATTTATGAATAAAAAATTGTTTGGTTGCAGGAAGCAAATATATTTGCCCTCACTTAATTAAAAATTTCTTTAAAAATAAAACGCATCAGTTATGTTTAACAACTGGTATCTGTATGCGTATCAAAAAAGTGTTTGACAATAATACTTGTATTGATATGCCAAAAAAATTAAATATTATTCTAACGAGTAATATAATAGCATTTGGTTCATTCTAATATTCAAGATAACGTATGTTATATCTTTATGAGAATCGGTATACCTACTTACAATCATGGATTTTACTTGAAAGGGAGTGAAATTGGCCAAAATATTTATAAGGGTTTGCCAAATACCGACTGACCCAAATAAAGGTCTGTTATCTGAAAGACATTTGGCGCTTTCTTTTACAGGAAATGCCTCGCCGAAGGAAAAATCTATGGTATTTTTAGAATTAAAACGTTAGTTATGTGAAATATGGCAATCATATAAATCAGGCCTTAGCAGGAAAAGATATGAAATCTTTCTTATTCATTTTTTAAGTACGATTAAACAAGCGCAATATTAGTGCAAAGTTTTCAGACGTTATAAATGGTGTATAATTCAAGGAATGACTATTTGACTTATAGCTGTACGTGGCTATAATAGACAAAAATAAATCTTTTTTTAAGCTGTTTCTATGAGTCACATAAGTTATTGCTTGAAAGAGATTTCAAAAAATACGAACATACTTGTCACTAATCCAGACTCTAGACTTATTAACGTTGATAGTAATATAACAATAATTACAGATTCAATCTTGTAAAGAGTGCATTGGAATGCTTAAATATTGTACTGACAAATTTTTGTATCTTTGAAGTCAAATAATTCAACAATAAAAAAAAAATTCCATCGTATGGGTGAAAGATTTTTTTTATGTTTCTTTCGTTTCAACACAGTGGAGCATAATTTTAGTTAAGGAAGAAAACAGTAAATAATTACTGGCATAATGTTGCGGCAATGGAAAATAAGTATTTCTTGTCCCCTTGTAGCAGACAGTCGCAGCGATTAAAACTATGTCGATATATTATGCTGATATACATATCACAGTTAAGTGAAATATATTCGCATGCTGCTTGGTTTATATTTATGATATAATTTTTTTTTTTTAATTTTCAGTGACAAAGAATCGGTTGCCAAATACTCAATCTTGTCGGAGGAACTGAAAAGTAATTTCTTCGAATAAACTTTTATTGGACAGTCTTTAAGTTGGCATAGAATCAGCTTGCTAGATTTGCATTATCCAACTAAAGTTATAAGGCTCCATCCGTTCTGTTTTCACTCAAAGAGCTAACACTGATGCGAATCAATTTAAACCAAATGCCTGACCTAGCTTTGGCTGTCATATATTTGTTGCGAGCTTTACTATATATATGTATATATCTATATACTCTATTAAAAAAATCAACAGATATGCTGCAGCAAGATTTCAACGCTTCATAGAAATCATCTAATATAATTATATTATGTTATGCTTACTCAAGTTTATAAGTTACGATAATTTGATATTTTATTGTATCTTAGGTATAAAAATGTACTACTTACACCAGTTTAACAATTCCAAGAATCTCAAATATATCATCCTAAGTGAGTTTTGGAATAATATTTTTTTTGTATAAATTTACACTAATTATAATAATAATTAAATAGTTGTGATATTTAAAATTAAAGCTGTCCGATGACTTAGCGGCAGTAGAAAAAAATATTTGGCTTGTAAATACAATCAGAATGCCTTCACGTTAAGTGATTTTTTCGTAAAAATAGTTTACAGAGGCGAAAATTCGTATTTGATTCGCGATCGGTAAAAACAGCGATTAACATCAAGAAAGCTACTGGTCTATTTTTGCCTGACCCAAAAATTATTGCCAGTTTATTCTCCAATAAGCGGAAACACTTTAATAGCGTATGCTAATCCACTGTCATTACATTATCAAAATGAGGGAGTGTATCTGAGTGTATCCAATGAAAAAATATTTGCTGATAACAAAATGGTAATGATTTATATTGAAACGAATACTTTTTATTTGGTAAGTAACTAAATTCATAAATGTCTGAATTAAAGTTAAATACTGTGTAATTTACTATTTATAATAGTCATCAGTATAAAATAGTAAACCTTCAGTATAAAGTTACAACAGATACTTATTTAGTAAGCACGTTCGTTTATTTAATTTAATGATGACCGTTTAATTTAATTATGGACCATATATTAATATACTGACAATTTGGGTATATTATATAACTGACGAAAAAAATAATTGGGTATTAACCAAATAAATCCAGGCGTATTAGAGACTCTTATTACTTTAAAATAATCGTCTAAGGGTAAAAATGGGTTATGTAATATCGTTTTGTTCGCACTGAGCTGGGTGAGATACTTCGCTGAAACAATTCACGCTGAAAACTGCCCAAACCCTTCTGACAAAGCGATTATCGACTTAGAATACAGCTGTGTATGATAGTATTGAAAACTCTAACGAAAATACACTTTTATCGTGCCATTTTTTTCCGTTTACGCAATTCCTTTTAGAATCGGTGAATATCAAATGACGTAATTTTTACCAAATGCTGATAAAGAATTCAGCAATTTCTTTAAATAAATGTAAATTGAAAATCTATACCAGCTAAAGAATTTTGGTGCATATAAAACGTCATGAATTACAATACAATAATGACAATTATTATTATGTCACAGTATTATTGTATAAAACGATTAGGACTTGCTTCGTTTCGTGATTTTACGTTTTCGTCAGTCACAAATGTCTAGATCAAACGAAAAAATGTGAAATATGTTGCGTACACATAATTTTATACTAAATATTTACTTACAATAAAATTCAAATAGGTGCTGTTTTAAAATTTTATCACACCTATGTATGTGAAGAGTTTCCACAAGTTTTCTTCTTACGTCGATTTAACTATACAAATTTGACTAATGGCTTCTTTGCAACGCAAATAATCGATTAAGAGATAAACCTGCTTGGTCCTTGAATATGTTGCAATCAATCTGAAAGCCTGTAAGTGGGTATAAAAAAGTGTCAAAGTGCGTCGTAAAAAGCTCATGAGAAATTTGCAGGCCGCTCCCTATAGTCCCATTGTACGGTGTACAGGGCTTAGCTTTTCAGAGGTTAAGTCGTTGTGTGTAGTAGTAGTGTTACGTAACAGCGCATATTATAGCTTTGCGAAGTTCAGCCGTACCGGTTTCTACAGTACTTGACTGCTTTCAAAAGATTACACTAGTCTACGCGTTCAATATTAATTCCAAATTGAAAAATATTAGAGACTTGGTACATTAAAATGGTCAGATAAATACATTTTTTTTACCACCGTCTTATATTGGAAATAAACTTATTTAATGCTTCTAACAACTTACATTTTTGTAGTTTGACAATTGATTTTGTCAATTTATTTAAAACGTAAGACATTTTTTGTACTTATTCCACAGTAAATTTATATAGATCAGGACCGGTTTTGCTCATCGCGAGCATTTTCAACTGATGCCTTATCAGTTTTTTTAAATAATGCCTTTCCATTGAGTATGAACACCTAGAATGTGATTATATTTTAAGAGTAGGTAAAAATATAGAACCTTGTGATTTTTGAATTCCTCTGTAAACACTTATATTTGATCCTTAAATCAGGGCGTTAAGAAAGCAACCAGCAAATAAATAGTATTTTCCTTACACCATTATTGAACCCTTTTTCTGACTGAAGACGGGGAGAAGAAGTGACTGGTTTTTAAACCATTTTTTCCAAGCAAACAGTAAATATGGTCAAACTATACTTAATTTGTAAACAAAGTTCGTGTCAGTTCGATTGAAAGTTAATCTTCACAGAGAAATCGTGATATCTTTTGAAAATACAAATTATCGTGCGAATATTATACTAGAAATAATAACTAATTTGCACAGTTCATACATTTCATTCAGTTCATTAAATTTCAAATATTTTACGTGACCAATATAAACTTCGTATATAGTATAGAGAATTATTAAAAGACCCAACTGACTAGATGCTATATGAAGGTGAATGAAACCAAAAATTCTCTTACTGTGACTTAGAAACCAAATAGCAAAACTCAACAAACAATTGTCTTAAAATATTTGAATGATTATTTGATGTATGAGGCTATAAGCGCAATGGATTGTGCGCATTAAGTACTTACCTCAAATAAATAAATACAATTAATAATAGAGTCATACCTTTTTCGTATTGACCACAAGCCACAAAAATATTTATGTCTTTAGATTAATTCTTTACTTTACTATCCAATTTCTACCGGTTCCAAGAATACTATATTTTTTTACCATATCCGATTTCAATATGCATGACCAAATATACTTGAAATGGAGTATATCACAATACAAGTTTTTTTTACTAGAGCTGCTTGTCACTCAGTTGCTGAAAATCTCCTTTTTAAGACAAAGAGAAAAGATCGGACTCGAACAGAACTATCGTTAAGCTAATATCGCTCTCGCTACGTCCTGTTTTAAAGATCGAATGGGTGTTGAAGGAAATTTTGAACAACACTGACATCCATTTATACGTAAAGATATCATAATTAGATTGACAAATACAGTGGTATGGACTAGGATTCGAGCACGAGCGCTCCAGATATGAAGCGAACAACGTTGACATTTGACCACGGACCCGTCAAAAACATGCTATTGTGTATTATTAAGTGAAATATAAATGTGGCATACGGGTGTATTGTTTCGAATACGCTTTATTTAATGTACACCATACAAACCGTTCAAATGTTTCAACTTTGAATCGCTTGCCATGTGAATAATGTAATTTCTTTAACTGCCGAGCAACAAAATTGGTTTATTTATCAAAATTAACGCTTCCACAAAATGACCATACGTAACCCTATTATGAGAGGTTATAAACGAATCGAAATCTCTAGCTTAATCGGCTTTATTGTAAAACTTTGATTACTTCCAGAAATAGGCATTGTTACAATATACGTACACAAATTTCTCCTATACATACATATGTTTATATATATTATGTAACTATAAAGTGTAATGTGTAGCCGATTTGGAGTATAGGGGTAAAAGCCGGTCGGTCATAATAAGTTTCAATCGCACGGATTGTTTCAATTTATTTAAAAAAAATATTTTCCAATCACCAAGCCAATCATTTTACAACTAGGATGAATTTCATTCATCAAATGCAGGTAACTCCAAAAGGCATGAAGTTTTTTTTCACAAAACCACGTTGCATTGTGCCATTTTGTACATTATACATATTTCCTTTATTTGTCTTAATTATCTTTATTCGACTATTTAAATAATGTGTTTAGTTGTATTGCGGTTTTTAGACTAATTTTAAAGTACCTTTCTATTTTATCTTAGAAATGGCATTTTTAACTGCTATTTTTCATTACACCTTTTTATAACATAATCTTACTTATAAAAGTAACGCCTTTTTTCGTTCACCCACGATAGCCACTCTCCAAAATTAAATTATCACCCTTTTTACTATTCCAGCATATCAAGAAAGAAGTCAAGTAAGCCACCACAAACGTAATTTGACTTAGTACTTTTGCTCTGTGACTTTAGACATGATGTTAGCGCCTCGAGTATGCTCTGAAGTCGTTCGTAACTTTTTACGTGACTGAACACTCACAAATTTGAAAATTCAAAGATACTTTTTTTTACATTTTTTTTTAATTTGGATTGAATTTAAACGTTGGACACAAGAGAAAAATTAAAACTATTTATTGTTGGTGTCTTCATATCTTCGATTTTATTTGTTAACCAAAAAAAGTATGGAAGATAAAAGCACCTAATTAATATACCTACACTATTACCATTACCATAATCTTTGTTATTTGTATTTGCGTAATATTTTAATCATTTTATAGCGCATATACCTGCTACATACTTATATTATAAAACATTTATTTATCAAATGTATAAATTCATCACACAAGTAACACAAAATTGATATGCTACAATAATCTTTTAGATAAATCACATTATCTCATTGTAAAACTGTGATGAAACAATTTTCCCAATTGCTTAGTACTAAGCAATCAGATTCTTTAAATTCGTTGCATAAAATGAAAATGGTTATTTGTATGTTAAATAACTTCCATCACTGAAATATTTATTTAAAAAAAAAACACAAGCAATTACGAATTAGATAATCGTTGCCATCGTATCACGTTTCCTACATTTCCACTTAAAAATATCTTAGCCCTGTCTCAAGGATTTTAAAGAAATAAAAAAGGACAGCCAAATTTTATGGTAAAACTTTTTCATGTTCTTGTTAAGAAAAACCTTTTAAGGCATTTTGGTCTCTATGTGTATTGTTAATAAACAAGAAATCGGCTTAAAGCAATTTTTCGTGCGAGTTAAAAATAATTTAAGGGTGGTTAAATTTTTGTGTTTATGCTTTTCAAAGATTATGCCGGATGAAATAAAATTTTCATCAGGGTAAGATATTTTATTTTTATGAGAATATAACCACGATATTTAATGTATTTTTAATATAACATGTAACGCAACGCATACAAATTTTGCTTGATTATATAAATCTAAAATAAGAACTTTTAAAATCATTTTTGTCAATCGATACAATATGAATCTACAAATGTAAAACAACTCATTCTGACTTTCCTATTATAGCTAATACAAGCTTAAAAAGAAGATTATTGATGCGTTACTAACTTTATGAATTATATCCTTTTATTACTCAATCGCTTTTAATACTTTAGCTTAAATTCGTTTTTAATCTGAATTTTGAGAACGAAAAAATTGTACATTTATTATGCGTTTACACCATTTTACATTCATTACTAGTATTGTGATATAAGTAGTAATCTTCTTTTTAATATTAAAATGGTTAATACTCCAGCTTAACATACGTAATCAAAAAAGCGAGGAAGTATATCAACTGTATTTGTATAATATATACATTTGATATATAAAAAATCAATGCAAATAATATCTCGAGCAGATACTTATTTATGACAACGTGATTGAGTTATGTAGAATAAAACAACAATATATCATTCCGGGACACACGTCATTAATTTGCCATTTTTTAAAATATAAAACAATATCTCTTGAATTTGATCCCACATCCATATATTATGAAGGGTTCACTGTGATCACTGTCGGCATAATACTTATTTATGCATATCATAATTCAAATGTTAATTTAACTCAATAACAAGTAACGATGCATTCTGACAATTCAGATAAACTATCACTGTGGTATCACTTTGGTAAACATAAGGTAGATGTTCAAATTATCGAATATTTTCTATGACCGGACAATCTTGGACAAATAATCATATATTCAGGTTACTCACGTAAGAAAAAATATGTAACCCATTTTCAAATATAGAATCGAATTCTGAAAATCAATGTTTTAAGAGGATCAACTTAATAAAAACATGAAATCGTTTTTTAAGCAGTGAGCAATGAATCAACATATAGAAAATATCTAAACTTTACTGTTATTACAGAAGGCGCCTTATACAGCGTTTGTTGAAAATAAATTAAAATATACACGACCCACTACTGAATATGCTATGAATATTAGAAAAGACAAGTAAAATCTTTCGGTGATCCGCTACGCCCTTCTCTCCCCCTAGGGATGTAAAGCCCGGTTTTCCGTATAACACGATTCTATAGAAGTGAGCGTTGGTGTACAAAATGAATTTATTCATTCGCGAATAACTATTATTTTGCCAGGCAACTCCTAAAATTGAAAATGTAACACAATAAATTTTACAGTTTCATAAGATTCTCTCATAAAAATGTGTGTGCTAAAAGTAAAAGAAATTGAACTTTTCTTTCGATAAATAGCTTTTATTTGTTAGGATCCGAGCAACATTTTTTACTTAAACTGCTACCAATCATTCAGTTAAATAGATAATGTTTAGTTATTCATAATCACATATCTTGTAACATAAAATAATTTTATATTTATTTACATAAAAAACAGTTGCAATTACGAATAAGATTATCCTTGTCATAGCGTTTCGTTTTTTAGATTTCTACTTGAAAATATCATTGCTTAGTTTCATGGATTTTGAAAAAATTGATATGGGAAGACAAATTAGTACTATTCTACAAAAACAAGTTGAAAATTTTCGCAATGACCAAAACCAACTCTGTAATTACAAACTATTTGTGAAAATAGTTTTTAACAAATCTGTTTTAATAATTAAAATATAATGCATTTCTAGCGAGAAAAATTGACGGTGGAGACCTTAAATGTGATCATTGGCACTATATGGGCGATAAGAAGACATTAAGTATCGTCTAATTTGATAATTTAAGTTGATTTAACATTCATTTAATTGGTAACAACACGATCAACACATTAAGGATATTTATTAATATAATTGTATTCAGCAATTCGCGCTCCAATTATTCAATCAAATTTCTTCGATGAACGTTAAATTAATCACTAGACTATTAAATATCATCTAGTTGTCGATGTAATTATTGGCTTGGCTTTCGGCTATTGATTCCTAAGGTACAATTCGATCCGTTCCATACGTTATCGATAGAAAATTTTATTTGCTGCAAGTCAAACTTAGGCAGTATAATATTAATCTATTCCAATACGAATTCAGATTAATAATGGAATTAAATTTTCCCTTTTAAAATCTTGGGCAGTTGACTTCAACTTCATTACTACCAAAGATAGATATATAATATGTATAACGACAAATGTTGAATTTAAATGTATCAAAGAAGCTGAATACTTGGCTATTATATTTTTAAGATAATCTATCGTATTAAGGAATGATAAAATCCGCAAATAAAACCAAGCCACTGAACCAGCATTTTCACCAATATTTGTTGGTAACTGTTTTAACAAAATAACGTATTGAACAATCTTATAATTACTGTCATTCAAACATATCTTAAGCTTTATTAATATCCCGTCGACAAAAAGTCATCGTATAATATGTTCTAATTATGCGCACATTAAAGTCAATTCTATTTCTATTGGTAGCGTAAATTGTAAAAAAAGTACTAGTTACAATGCTCACTGTGGCATCTTAAATCAATCATAGTTAACTGTTAAAAGTAGCACTTCTATAAACATATTTTGAAAATAAACACCCGAATATAGTGAAATGATAAATAGGCATTGTTAAGTGTAAGAAAAACCGTATTACTTTGAAAACAAGACCATTTGATGATAAAAGCATTTCTCCAAGAGTGGACCATCGACCACTGTGAGGCTTGCGCCTTTTCTACTTCACCAAACTTTTCGACCGTACACGCCCCTCTCTGGCAAGACGTGATTCATCCGACGTAAGTAAGCACTGCAGTAAAAAAACAAAATTCTGTGATATGAACTTCATTCAAATACTCACTTAAATTTGAGTTAATGTTTCGGATAAACATCGAACTCAATACATTTTTACGTACATAAACAAAATCAAGCATAATTTTAATAAATTGAAAAGAAAATTACTGTTGAAAGACTCCCTTAAAAAATATTTCTACGTTATTTTGAAATATTGAGTGAAACTAAATACAATTTTGGAGGATTTTTTTACTCTTAGTCCGTAATATGCCATCGAGAAACGCAACGTTTCAAACCTTAGTCGTTTACTTTGAATAACTCAGCTAACTATCTCTTTTGCACAGCTAATAAAGTGTTGAGTGTTTTTCCGCAATTATTCGATCAGAAATAAGATTAATTATAACTAAACAAAAATTTTGATTCACGTTAAAAATGGAAATAGCATATTGAACAGATTTAATGGCAACACATTTTTTCATTCTCTTTGGGTGATGACTAAAACTTATAAAAGATGATAAAAACTCTGTACACCAAAGGTACAAACATAGCCATAATCAATTCATCAATTCACATTTCAAAACGTAATTATGTTTTTTTTTATCTGATTTCAAGCATCACAAAATATGCCGAATTTCGAAAAATTTTCTTTTATTTGAAGAATACTTTAATATACAAAATAAGGAAGGGAATTTCACGTAACAAATATAAAAGAAAAAACCCTAAGACACACGTGTTCTCGCGAAAATGTGTTTTGCCCAAATAACTTTTTCAATGCATAATATTAAAAAAAAAAAAAAGTCTTTCAATTGCGTATTTAACATCTTTGTTATGTAGGTATCATTAAAATCAGAGAAAATTGGAATCTTATGGCTGTAAAAGTAAATGTAGTCAAAACTCTTACAATACTTCGTTTTTTGTTGTAAAGTAAAAAAGCGTGATCTCATTGATTTTTAAAAAAATTGAGACCAAAAAACAATATCAAATATTATTATCATAAAAAAATGCGTAAACAAAAAAATCGGTTAGGCCTTATAAATGAGTGTTTTACTACAGTGGTTAATTGAATTAAATAATCTTATGTAACATAATTTTTAAAATTTATATTTTTTATTTCAACGGTTGCTTGTAAATAAAGAGTTAAGATGATTCGTTCTAAGGATTGAAATAATTGCAATAAATTTGGCTAAAGCGCCAATAACAAATGTTTGATTTGTTAATTTTTTTTTTAATAAGTTACAATTAAAAAACAAAAGATAATATTAACACGTACGCTTGTTATATAGGCTATATATTGCAGCTGTAAAAATACTTCTTCGATATGAAACTAGATTGATTTTTAATTAAATAAAATTGCCTGAATAGCATTTGATGCTTTGCATTACTCATTGAATTAATATTTTTATAAAAATTACTTTGCTAAAAACTGTTGTTTAAAAAAAAGTTTCAAGAGAAGTGATATAAAGAAGTCGGGTTGTTTTTAATCCGGTACGCCAATGCTATGCGTACGCTAGTGGTGACGTAACAAGATAACAGTTGCTATAGCAACGAAACTCAGCCCAGAATTTGGCAAAATTCCTAAAAATCGTTTTTAGTGTTGCGAAAAATTGATCAAGCGAAAAGAAGTAACTGCCAAAATTATTATGCAACGCCTCATCACTTTACAGCTGGAAAAAATATTATGTTATAAAGCAAAAATTTAACTTAAATAGAATACATAAAATTTCATGTTTATCGAAAAATTTATACGTGGTGAGAAGATTTTTAGATTTGCACAGTTTTATTTGGCGCCATCATTACAAAAGGTTATTTGAATTTTCAAATAAAATTTGAAAATAATTACTGACTGTCTGAAGAAAATAAACTGATTGTCAAAAATATCACCAGACTTCGATGACACTAATCATGAATAATCGACCATTACCGACTTAGAGAAGAAATTCACTTCAATAGTGCATTAACTAACAATTTCTACAGTAGCAAGAAAAAAAGCGTTATTTTGTATCAAAACCGGCCTTATTCGGCAAGTAAGTTGATTAAACATATACAAATAACCATCAATTTTGCTTATGTGAATGTTTTGAATAATAATAACATATATTGATAAATATTATTGATTAAAGTGTGAAAACTATTGTTATTATAGGTTAATTTTGTCATTCTTTAAATTTTTCCGCTATGTTACTGAAACCATCTTCTTACAGAAGGGCAAGTAAAACAACTATAATATTTAAACACGTTAGTAACAAAATATCGTGGTTATTTTGGCAACAGAAAATTTCTTGTAAATTTGCACCTTCAAAACCAGTATACCGGCAATTAAAAAAATACAGCTGAAATACCGGTATCCTGGCCACACCGGTATTAAAATTCCTTAGCCCTACCAAGCCACATATCGAATCTCTAAAACATTCAAAGACTCACCCAAAATATTTTTCAACGTACCGCACATATATAGTGACGGTATGTATATGTACCCGTATATCATACCATTCGTTGTGTCACCAAACTTAACCGTTACGAAAGACAAACATGAAATGACTACGGGGACAGCTACTATAAAAACACAACTTTACTCGGTTCTTTTTTTCTTATTTGGTGACACAGTAAAACAAAAGCGATAGAAAACATCCAGTCATATAGAAAAGCAAAGAATATGTCATATCGGTTGTAATTTTAGTTAGTCGTGTCTAACATTAAAGCATATATTTATTTTTAAATTACAGTCAATTCGGGTAACTTTGGACGTCAATATAATATTGGATAAAACTTAAGCAAGTACCGTTTATTATTTTTTTTATTGTGACTAGTAATCGGGATCATTCTTGCGATTGATGAATATAACAAATCGATCTTTTTTCTTATATATGATCGACAAAAGAAGCCACATTCACCTTTAAAATTATTTTTAAGACGTTGACCAGAATTGACTGTAATGTTTGTTATTGTATTAATATTTTTTTTTACTATGTATTTTTTCACAGTTCTTTAATATGATCTAAACCTATTTAACTCAGTCAAAAAATATTTCACCTACTATTGAAAATGGAGAAAATTCATTGATTCAAGAAAAGTAACAGCAAACTGAACTTTGGCTTGTTTTAAAAAATAAAATGATCACTTCAGTGACTTAATAGGCCCTACTGACTCCTAAAATCATCATACGGATTTTAACGGAAAATGAGACAACAATAAGTAAGTTACTCAATCTCTCTTTTCAGAGACAGTGATAGTTAAAAATATGGGTCAGGAAAAGACAAGTAAAAGCTCGTATGAATAATTATGTTAAATGCATTCAATAAGTAATCCGATGACAAGCGATTATAGTAATTAAAAGCTTTTAAAAGAATGTCGAGATCAAATGATTAATTAGTTGGAAAACATGTTTAATTAACCATCATAATGAAACGCGATGTAATATTAAAAGTTTTACGGTCACACGAATTAAAGACGCAAATATCTTTTGTTTGTGTCGCACGAAACGCGCGACGATGCGAAATATTGAGGCTTTTATTTCCCATTTATCTGATAACATGAATACCAAGTAGGAAGCTTCTTTGTCTCTTTTGCGGTAGACGCTGAATTTATCTCGCAGTAAAACTCTTCAAGTCCTTTCGATACTTTAATCACGCGATTGTTTATTGACTATTTCTTATAAATAATTACAAACAGATATTTTTTTAAGTTCACCAAGCCGTAGGTACTACTTTGGTGTGTTATATAACCGAAAATTTGAACGAATTTATTGTACTCAAAATTAGCTACACTACTCAATTTGCCCGTCTAATGTATATTTCATTTTTTTAGTTAGTTAGTAGGTACGTACTAATCTTTATTCTTTTTCTTTTATTACAATAGTATTTAAGTGGCTACCGACGTAATACATTTACAAAGCAAAAATCAGGCTTAACAAAAGGTCCAGTTTTTCTCAGCCAACAATGAATCGAAAATAGTCACTTTTTGAGAAAAACTGAACAATGTTTCAATCAAAATTGTAAAATAAAGTACGCATTATTTTATATCGTAATTGTCTTTCCGCTTAGGATGATTGATGAATAAAATTACATAAGATTTGTAAAACTCAACACGATTAAAGATAAAATTGTATAATTCAATTTAAAATTTAAACTTTTAGAATTAGGTCTTCTTCTTTTTGCTTTACTTAGAGAATAAATGATCAATATCTTCTTTAAGAAATAAGCATAGAATTTATACAAATAAATTGTATCAATTTAATTGTATAAATTTAACTCTTTCTCTTCACTGACTAGTAAAGATTTCTTCCCGATCAACATAATTATATGATACAGCACAAGACGTTTTCAGCTAATTGGGTTTTTATTGTTATTAATGTTACTTCATTTGTAAAATGTAGCTATCTAGCCCTATGGCCCGATGCATACATTTTCCGGGTATCAAAAATACCGCAGTCCGTATAGTAAAGTGAAGGGGTTATCGCATACCGAAAACATAAGACAGTAGATGAATCTTTTAAAGACAGATGTTAGTCATCTTAAATATTCCACGATAACATTTCCAAATTCTGACTACCTTTTAATTTTGTCATAAAAACACATTAAATGAAGCAGAGTACGTATACAGGCTCATGCTGTTTCTTTTCGTATATCTTTTACTTTTGACATTAAATCTTACTCAAATTTCTATAGCTTTCAATTTACTCAAATAGAGGGAGAATTTTCATTCATAAATGTGCTGCACCTGTTTTAAGTTAATGTATTTAATAGCCAGACGCTTTGATATTTCAAGATATATAATACATATAAATAGCCTTTTACATTGGAAAATCCCCCTAAGCTATATTTTCCATTCATAGTTGCAAAAACATTGTATTCGCTATGTAGGTTCTCTATGTTGCTTACTTTTAAAACTTGGATCATTTTAAGCTCATTTTTAGTAATATGCATACTTCCTTCGATTGAGAAAAGAAATGTAAATTCAAAAATAGCGAAATAAAATAAGTTCAGTTTGAAAAAAATGATAAAATTCGTAATGGAACTCACTTGATAAATTTGAGTATACTGTCAAAAGAATTTATTTCACATTTTCACAAATTTAATTCGTCGCACATTTTTTTAAAGAAAATCACACGAACACGTATTTTAGTTAACGTCGTAGAAGAGCGATGTTTCTAAGATGCGTATGGTGAATCTTTTAATTAGCACTCTTCGAATGATGCAATTTTAAAAACACTCTATAATACTGAATAGATTAATCGTCATAGCGGCCAAAATTTTAACCTTCGGTTGCCATGTTTTATTTATTACACCGTCATTAAGGGCTGCCTCTCTTTCGCTGAGATGTTGCTCTTTTAATTATAAAAAAATACGAACCGTTTTTTTTCGATCACAGTTCAGAATTATTTCATGTACAATTTCTTCAGATACGATCTAAAATGTTTGATTTCCAAAGTTATCGTAAATCGTAATAGCTGAATATATAATTGAAGAAGAATGTTCTTTAATATACTTTGAAAATAAAATTTACAGATTATTTTGATTCTTCACGATGGGCAAATGTTGAAATATTAGAGTGCTTACACATTTACAGCTTTTTGCTGAAGTATGCGTTAAAATAATGTATCGACTGTAACGAAAGATTGATGACAGTCAAGTGGAAGGAGTTTTTGGAGGGCACTGGAGCTCTGGCCTGATGCACATGTCGATCCAATTATATTCGTCTGAATTTTTTCGGAAATTATTTACCACTTATACCATAGGATCATGGCGATTAATGTTTGTGTTACAATATACTCGGTTTAAATAAAATTCGTTTAAAATACCAATTTTTAAAGGCATCCAAGGGTATATATTTAAGGTTTTTGTTTATGATTTGATTTATTTAAGCAATTTTATTTTTATTCACAGCTAATATAGCATAAATAAAGATATTGGACTTATTGTACGGCACAGATTAAAAATTTCAGCGAAGGAAATGTATATTATTTTTTCCTGTATAACAATATTAGTATATCAAATAATTATCAAAAATTGGGCATAAATACAGCTTCCAAAATGCGTTTAATTTAAAGGGCTTTATATATTTTATTATATAATTTAAATTTTGGATGGAATAAAGTTGCGTAAAGCGATTTCAAAACGTGTCATTATATTAATTTTTATATAAAAATGGCAGTGCTTTTTCAAATAAATAATTGAAGGTTAAAAAATATTCTTTTGCAGTCCTTATCTATTTTTATTTATGCTTTATAAACGGGAATCTTTTAACATTTAACTTTTAACAAAATTGCGTATCTTTCATTTATATTATGATTAATTCCAGACTATGCAGATATTTTTTTATGTCACATCAATTAATAAGTGGAATCTTACTCTACAAACAATTGATGATAGCTTTTAAGATAACATCTTTTACTCGCATAATACTGTTCACTTTAACATGTTTTGTCTTATTGCCAACACTCGCACAAAAGTAAAGAGCCTCTCGTGAAATGTTTCATATGTTAACAAATTCAGGTTAACATGTACTAATTGAAAGTTTAAAAATGTAGCTTTATTTTTTTGTTGAAGACACGGATAGAATAATCCTACTGTGCGATGAAATTTTCATCCATTTTATTATTTTTGGTATTGTTCAATTTTATTGTTAATACTACAAATCGACTACCGGTGAAAATTAATGCTAACTTTTAGTGTGATGTATTGTCATCGTTGGATAAAACTATAGATTCAGGTAAAATCTATGTTAATTAAATTAACGAGTTCCAATTTTAATGTTGTTTTAAATGAAGTCATAGATAATTTAGTATCGGTGAAGACGAATATTTATCTAACTTCCATTTTCCAGAGTTTGGGAAGTGATTTTAAGTATTGTATTAGCTTTTTCAAAGACGTTTACGTAACTACACTCACAACCATCAACAGTATAATCACAAGGATAATCTTTCACTTTCATGAATGAAACTTATCTGTAAAGATAGTATACTTTTCACATATTTACTCTTGATTTTTGTCTTTTATTAAAATTGTCCCCTTCAAAAGGTGTTTTTAGTATCGCGTTGGTGCAATTATTGTTTTTTATGTATTGAAATTTATATTAGTCAACTCTGAAGGATTTTCGACGCCTTTTATAACTTACAACGAGTGTTACTTTGTTGTATTTAAAAGTATTCGTTACATTTTTATAAGAAGTCTTACGAACATTGGTAATTTAAATGTTTTTATAAGAAACACTGCCATTTTTTCAAGCTCAAAGATTTTACCAGTCATCTTATACTCGACATCATTTCGATAGAGCCAGGTTTTTGGTGTTTAATATCATAATATCGCTCGATAGAATCACAGGTTGCCCCAGTAAAACCGTGCCATCGAAAACAATCACATCGCGAACGACATAATCGCGGACAAACTGCTTCCACACATCCAGCGAAAGTGGCGAACGGACGGGAAACTTAACTATACATTTTTTTTTATCCCGTTGAGGTTTACGCCGCGTTATGTCACACCAGTATGGTTGCGGGCAGGCAGCGTGTGGAAAATGAGCGCGAAATTCCTTAACTGGAAGCCACGCGGTCTAGACTCGGGAGGATTTGAATGAATGTTGCCATGGCTCGATTCGGATGGTCTATTTTTTACTCGGCGGGCTTGATTATATCGATGTTTTGTTTTTTTTGTCAAGCCGGTGTTTTGGTGCGGCGCTAGTTTCGGCGGAGGCAGTGCGCTCCGCGTGGCCGCCGGTTGCCGCCATGTCTCGGGGACTGGGCGCTGCCTGACTGCGAAACTCGGATGCTCAAGGCGAGGGCGGTGGATGCGGTGGGTGGGGTACGCGCGCACGCGCCCTCCCGCCCTCTACACCCCTGCCTTCAATGAATGCCGCTGTTTTGGCAATGATTACGGTGACCATACGAAATTCAATCCAAAACGAGAAGAAAAACATTTAACTTGTTTATTCCGCATGATTTATCTTTAATTCGTCGAACATGTTTCGAAAAACTTTTTTATACACTGTTGATAAAGTCAATCATCAATGTATTCATCTTCCTTTCCGATTTATTGAATTCTGGAAGACTTCAAATGCATGATGATGGCTTCGAAATCAATTGTGATCGAATTATTAAGAGACGGATGAGCTACAAAATAAACGATACAAGCACTTCCTTTTTTATATATCTTAGAAGTAACGGAATAAAGTTTTCTTGGATTTTATCTTATGGGATCAATTTTTATGTTAACTTTGTTTCCAAAAGTAGCTGTTATACATATTTTATTTCAAGATGTTCGGTGACAGAATTATTTAGAAGAAATAGAAAATGAAAAGTTAAATCAAGCAATTTTGGATAATTTACTAAAAGACACTATTACACTAGTAATTGAAATATGATTTTTTTTCAACAAGCTCCTCCAAAAATCTTGTAGGCACCCATCCACTAAATAATTTAAGCTTAAGAATTCGTACGGTTTTTTAAAAAGATTTTTTTATGAAAGAAATACAATCGTAAAGCAAGCTTTCAGTGTAGCTTTCATACGAGACTTTTGGAGTCAACTTGGAGTTAAGTCCAAGTAGGAATGAACTGAGTTGGTCAAATAAGGCAATCAATCGTACTTTAGAGTGTTGCTGATATAAAAGTGATCTTGATGATCTAAGCAAGCTTAAAATCATCATTTATATCTATTTGTCGGTGTATTATTTGAACATTTGGTAGTTGATTTAGGTGGTATCATAAAAGCTACGTATGTGATATGCGAAGTTACAAAAATAGTCATTAATCAAGATTTTATAAAATAGGTTTATCGTCTTTTTGATTGATATATATTATATGTTGATGATTTTGTAAAGTTAAAGGATTTCTGCAGACGTTTATACTTTGATGCATGCTCAGTGGCCGTTTTAGCTGATGATTTTTGACGCTTTAAATAAAACTCGCAATTCAAAGAAACTATACTATGCAAGCAATGTGAATTAAATACAAAATATTTTGTATATACTACGGTCGTATATTTAACTCTACTCAAAAAAATATGTATATTTTGTCACTAGCTATGGTTTATTTTTAAACGACACTAAATAATAGAAGACTTAAAAAATCTTAGTAACGTGAAAAGTTGTATCGATTGGCTGTTCAAAAAAATTGTTTTTTCCGCTCTAAATATATATTTTTTGTATCGTTGATTAAATGGCGCGAAATATCATGCATCAAATATACCGATTTAAAATTCTTAGTCAATCAGTTTATCATTTAAGCTGGGTCAATATAATTTAAGCTCACACAATTTGATCTCTGTCAATGTGGACTTATGGTGGCTTTGTGTTGTGATCAGTATGTACTTCAATCGATTGGATCAGTTGAATTGTTCATCTGATTAACAGTGCACTTAATGATCATCTCTCGACTAGTCACGTCGTGCGCTATTCACTGATTGTTGTAGTCTCTTCTTTTTATTTCTTGTATTGTGTAACACAATATCTATATTTAAAATACAGAAAAAAGAACATTATTGGATTTTTTATAACTTTGTAACACACTTAAAATTTGAAATTCATCATAATAAAAGTGAATAAGCATGTCGTTTAGCTAAATGATAAACGCAATCGAGCCTTTCTACCGTTTCTTTGTCAAGAATTTGAATCTTTGATTCATTTATGTATAAAAGCTTAACGGATTTTTTTTATTAAAATTAATGTATATCAAACAATGCTTCCAAATAAATACAAGTGTTAACCTAAGCCATCACATAATTAATACCCCGTGTGAAGAGAAAACGTTCAACGACTGACTGATCATTTTAAAGGTATTAAGCGTCACTTCTTGGTGAAAAGAAACAAAATTAAATAAAGCCCATTATTAAGTACTAGTTTCACATATATTGCAATAAAAATCTGGACCAATTTTGATCATCGAGAGCATTTTCAACTGAATCATTGATATTTAATAATCCATATGCCTTAAATAAACAATAATAAACATGAACGAATTATTTTTTTGCGTGATTGAGTGTTTTCTTTTAGTCTTTAATTAAGTCCAAAGAGGTAAAGAGAAGAACACGTGTTATGTATGAGCTATTTTTATAACAATATCAAACGATCTTCTCCTTCAAATGATGTACAATATAAGAAAAACTAATTGAATCAGCTATTGATTATTCCACCAGATTCAATATAGGTATCTATTTTTTAATTAATAGCAATTTTCCAACATAAATTTTAAGTATGAAAAAGATTTTATGTCTCAAGAATTTTCAAATGTAGAAAGAACAGGTTCTCAACTCACCACTCACACCCCCAAACCAGTAGACGACTACGAAATACTATATATAAAATAAAAATATATGCGATAAGATAATATTTTTTTTTTTATCAAGTGAAGTAAAACCTGTTTAAGAAACAAATAATGTTCCGGATAAGTCCACTGAATATTATAGTTGCTCTTTCATGTTGCAAAATTTGTATCGATATATAAATTTTGGTCGCATTGCCGTGATTGAAAATTTCTCCAAACATCAAATGTCACTAAGCTTGCCTGTCTAAGGTTTTCGTAATTTAACTTGCATTAATATGTGTGTTAATGTTTAACATACGACTTTATAGCAAACAAAGTATTGTTGGGAAGAGAAAGATAATTTAATAATCAAGCCCAGGCCAGCCCTTGGTGATCGTGAGAATTTTAATTGGATAGTATGAAACTAGAAAAAAAGGTTTTGATCACAACGTGTAAATTTTGTCACCCATCCATCGGCTGGTGAAACTGATTAACTATTAGTTTAAAGCAAAAATAATACCTTTTCCCCGCTGCAAAAGCCAGTTTTATGTGGGGGATTAGCGTTTACTAATTTACTTATATATTAAAGGCATTTTTCCAAATAGTGGATTTATTCAAAAAAATACTACTTATGTTCTTATAATTCTACCTTTAATCGAAATTGGATATTTGTGCGCGGATTCATGTGTGCACAGATATGCGGATTCAAAAATATATGAAATGTTTCAATTTAAAATGATTTCTGTTTAACGATTTCTCAGTTTCATAAAAAAAATGAAGGGACTTTCAAGTATAAAATTAACTGCGCCGTAAAATTCATACCAAAGAATCGTTTTCAAATAAAAAAATATCTTCTTGACGTAGAAAGACCTAAATTAATCACCATATATTTTATTGGCGCTGCAAAGCTTTGCCTGTTTTATGATATAAAATGTACATGAACGCTTTTTTATGCCGTAAAAAGTGGTTAGCCGTTTTCATCGTTTTAATGCCCCTTCCGAAAAGTGAAAAATTATACGGATCGTTCTAAGTATAAATAAACTTCAATATAAACAATAATATATTGTCTGAGAAGAGTTTTATTATTTCACAAACATGAAGATTGACCAAGCATTTGACATGTTAATAATATTATCTAAATAACAAACACGTTCTGCTGATTCCATAAAAACTCTTACACGAACCATCGAATATTTTCAGCTGGCTACGTACGCTTAGAAGCGAGCATTATTTTTTATGCATTTCAGGAAATATACATGATATGTGTATATTATTGAATTTTAATCTCCCAGTAAATCATCCAGTTTCTTTTTGATAGTTGTTTTAATATTAGTTTTCGTAATGAAATAATAAATTGAATACAGTGATATACTTTATATAAATTAGGACATATGGGTACTACCCATGGCTTTATCCAACAGACTTTCTCTTAGGGATGCTCACTTTCAATAGTTTGAATGCTCGAAGAGAAATGTATTTGGCACTATATTTCTTTCGGCTTATCCGAGGCCAAAATGAGAATTCCACCATTCTTGAAAATGTTAAATTGAATGTTCCTGATAATTTTTTGAGGAAGGGGTAGAACCAGTCTGCCAATGGGAATGCCTCTGGGAAGAGCTTTAACAATTTTAAACGGCATTGCTTCGGATGTCGACATATTTCATATTGACGTGAGTGAGTTCAGGCGAATACTATATTTTATGAATAAAAGTTGATTTTGTCAGAACTCACTCGGTTGACATCTTTGAAAATTTCTAATGTGATTTTATAAATTTTTTTCTCTCTGTTTTTATGACTACAATGTTTTCATCTTGTTTTTAATTAATTAATGATTAAAATTATGTATTTACATGTATGTATATATATAAATACATAGACGTATTTATATTTGTCAAATACATGGCGCATTGGCATCAGCTGTAATACCATGATTTGCTTTTTTCTTAAATAAATAAATAAATAAATAATAAAAACATGACCAGAGTTGCTAAATATGCGAGGAGAAAATATCGTTTCTATAAACAATAATAATTACTTCTAGTGACTGTCATCTACAATAATTTTTAACGTTCAAACATATGGGATTAATTTAGACAGAATGCTATGAAACGTAATGAAATCTCATATATTTTTAACATGACATGTAGCAGAAAATGAAATTATAACACCCGGCAAGATTAAAAGTATTTGATCCGTTCAAGCCCATAATTATACCTCGTAGACCACCTTTTGATAAACGATGCTTGAGATGAAGCTTTGGCTGAAATATTTAAATAAAAATAGGGTATACTATTAATTTTTGAATGAAAACAAATGTACCTAATTACTAAAAATACTGTTTTAAATGAATAGTAACTACATACAAACAAAATCATCGAGGATTACTTATTATTGTAATCTGAGTGATTACACAGCTGCGCTTACTCTTATGAACAGCTGTATGCAAAAATAATTATCGGGAAACTTTCAATCGAAAATTTTCTAGTTTTCTTATGTCGCAAACTTTATACGAAAATATTTTTAATTTAAAGTTTCGAAAGCCGGTACGGTTGAAAATTCCAATGCGATCACTTTTTCATGACAGTTTCTTTTAAGAAAATCGTGCACTAGTTTCGATGACAATTTTTAATGAAAGTCTGTTTTGTTTGTTAAACAACGTATACGGTAAGTGATTTCGCATTTCTTGATAGCATGATCCAAACTATTGTATCCATACATGGCACATGTATATTATACCGTATCGTATCTTCATATGAAGCCGGAGACATTTTTTTCCTCTGCATAAATTTTTTGAACATTTTATAATTTAAAAAATAAAATCATTTTTTTAGTATTTAAGTCTAGATTTATTTGGATCAGAGCCCGCTTCGCCCATCACGAGCGTTATCAACTGAAAACCTTATTTTTGTTAACTGAAATATCAGTAAATATGGCTTACGATGAACAAAACCGGTCCTGGTACTAATAAATGTTATTTTTTAATATAATCCCATTCCACCAAGTATTGACAGTGAATACCTTAAAAATGTTATAATTTATAGCACTACTAAACGAATCCACAGTGATTTATAATGTCTATCAACTGAAATATTATTTAATTTCATATGAAAAACACATTCTCAATCTCTTTATTTTAAGAATATAAAATTCTGCGTCCAAGAATCACGTTAACAATTTATTTTTTCCATGCATCTATCTATAAGATATTGGCTTAGCTGCAAAATCTCGTATGGCTTGAGAATATTTTAAGCCTGCAGTAATTGACATGTAAAACTTTAGACCTCGTTTATTATACGACTATAGAATCTCATCGTATGGAAAACAAAGTTTATTTTATAGGTATAATAACTTTACAGAAGCATGAATAAAATAGTAGATAATATAAAAGAGACAGATATGATAATAAACAAAAAAAAAATGAATTTTAAATCTTAATTATTTTTTCTAGTAATAGATATATTCTTTATGTATATAATATACACATAATTAACAAAGCAATGTACTTTTTTAACCATTTTTTTATACAGTCAAAAAAGCTTATGCTCATCGAATTTCCAAGTAAAGCCGAGGTTGATAAGTTGATAATGAACACATGCCAAGCAAAGCCAGTTTCATAATTTAAAATTAGTTTAAACAAACTGCACATTCGATTTTATTTTTTCAAATGGGAACATTCTGACAAGAACTAACTATTCAAACAATCGAAGAGAAAATTGGTAGTGGTCAACTGACTTAGCTTGAGAAAGGCTGAGGTATTCAAAGATAAAAAAATACTTTGAATATATTTTATAAAAGTAAGATTTTCGACTATATTTTCTAAAATTATGTTTTTGATCATATTTTATAAATTATGTGGCTACTATTTTATAATTGATATCAAAAATCATTGAATTCAAATTGTTCAGTTGTATCAAATTGAAATCCAATCATGTTATTATGCGATCATACGAATATAATTATTCAAATTTAGAATTATTGTAGCAGTGAAAATCTTTATTCTAATTTCGTGAGATGAAATTTTATCAAACTGGGGTGAAGTGATAGCTTAGTATAGAATTATTTTGATTATATAACTAACAAAGCCTAGCGCAACATGCATCTCGTAAAAAAGAGATGGCCTACTACTCACGCTATTTGGCGTTCATGTTTTCTCCCCACGTGACGTCACTCACAATTTCTTCACCAGAAGTTGGTTACCATTGACAATAATCATTTCAAAAAAAAAAAAAAACCAACCAAAAAGTATTTTTAAGCTTCTCGAAAATCCAGCGTCATTTAAAATGTAAAAAATCGACTTGAATACTTTCTTGATAATTTCATCAAATAAATTTAAGTGAAATAATTTACACAAATCACATCTTCTAACATCGAGGAGAACTAAATCTATGGCGTATTCACTAAAGAAAACCTTTAAAGATTTTGTGTAAAAAACTTTTATTGAGTTTTATATGTTAGAGCTGATTGAAAAACTTAATTAATTAAAATATACACACACGCAGTTCTCGACTTTAGCGCTTTTCTCTCGTCCAATTCGTTTTTTGTGGGTTATTTACTCTTCGACAATGCTCATGAACATTCAATCTCTTTGCAGCATTTTTAGCCGGCAATTTAATTGTGTTTTTACCTCCTAATACAACTTTATTAATAAAGTTCATAAATCAACCAATGGTTTATAGGTTTATACTATTGACGTTTGGGAACTTTATTATACTTATATTTAGATTGTAAATTTTTAAGCCAACTTTTTAGTTTCTGTCACAATGTTCTTTTTGCGTAGACATTTTTGTGTTACAATTATGCAAAGTTCTGAACAACAATATAAATTATATTTTTTTTTTATAACGCCTTTCTTTCAATTTTCAATAGTAAAGATTATGGAGTTAATGTAAACTACTAACATCATCTAATTTTGTATCTCTCTGTGCAGTTACAGTGAATAAACCAAACAGATGGTTAGTTTACAATGCTTTCCACATATTGCTAAGCTTATTTTCGTAAAAGCACGTATGAAAAAATGGTGTATACAACACTGCTGTGATAACTTATTGTATTTTTAATGTTGACACTGTTGGAAAATACTGAAACATTAACAATGTAAGGAGCAAAATATTCTTTAAAATCAAATTTGAAATTCTCAAATATCAATACTTATTCGTTTTATAGTGGAATATCACTTTGTATTGAATTTTATAATGTTTACTTTTAATAATTGGTCGAGTGGTTAACGTCGTTGATTCCAAAATGTTTAAGGATTTTTTTATACAATTTAATTGAGAGACATATAGTTTTCGTAAAAAAATCTTTTGAGACTATCTTCATTAAGAATCTGTTTGGCTTTACATTATTGGTGGACCTGCAACAACTCGATGTTTTGCTCAAGCAGCCAATGTTTTCAGGCATTAAGTTAATTAAAATTTTTGAATGAAGATTTTTAATTTTGATTTAATTTAAGATTAGTATCACACAAAGCACACAGAGTGAGGATTTTCAACTGATCTTAGTAAAACTCACCCAATTATAGAATGTTACGATAAGAATGACTTCAATGATTGTATCATTTCCAAATATGTAACTGTTTTTCCGTCAGAAATTAACGGCACTGATTTACCTAAGTTGTTTTGAGATAATCCAAGCATAGAACCGTTGATAAATACAGGAAGAATAATTATGTATCGCCATTAGCATATTATTAAGTAGTATATTAATCTATCGTACGGGTTTCAAAAGGTGTGCGACTTTGTTTTCGCCAAAATAGGTTAAGCAGCCTTCACCAACGTGTTGTTTCTACTTAAATGCACATGTTTCAGAAGAATCTGCTTCGTCCTACGGAAACGTGAGTTTTCTATTGCCAATAGTATTAGAATGATTTCAAAACCTTACCGACGTATCCTGAAAACGTGATATGATTTCATTTACGTTTTATGCAGCGCGTTATTGCCTCGTGGATCTCATGGATTATTGTATACATTGTTGCATTTATTGTTACGCAATTTCAATATAAATGCAACATTTTTAACTCAAATACACACTATACAATGTCCGCTGTCAATTTAAAGATTTTTTTATACGATGTCACATATCTGTATATTTTTTATTATAAGAACAGGACGTAAATCAGTCAACCAAGCTCTCTCTTTGAAAAGAGTAAAAACAGAGAGGTTAGAAAAGAACCAAAATTTCAATACTGTTTCTCTGTAAACGTCATAGTTGTAACTTAGATTGTCGTTAGCAAGTATTATAGTATGTCCGTTGAGTGCAATTTGAAAATTTCACAAAATACACATTTACCATCGTTTAGAGTGTTTAGACTTAGCCTCACTATATTATGTGCCATTAATAATTTGTTATTTATCCCCTTCATGAGTCAAAAATTGATTTCATACCTATTAAAGAAGAATTTTTCATTTGAGCCACGAGTTAACAGTTATTACCACAAAAAAATGCTGTGTTATTTTCAAGCTTTATCATTGATTTCGGCTATAATGGAAAAGCTTTGAATGTAGTCGATGAAAGTCAATATCGGTGGTGTACGATTTTCTGATTTTGTTATTTTGCATCGTGCGTGTGCTCTTTGATTTGTTGACAATTCTAGAGATTTAATTTGAACTGTTACTTTTTGGAATGAATATAATTTGAATTTCATTTTTGAGAAACGATTTATTTATCACAAATTTTATTACTTACATTAAAACACAATACCCTTGTTTATATTGTCATATCAAACTTTGGTTTATTTTTACTAAAATGGTATTTGATTTTTTAAAAGCATTTTTCGTTGGTAGATATTTTATTGTTGAAACCATTTTAAAAAACGCTTTTTTAAGGCTAATATTCAGAAAAAATCGTACAATATTTTATGTAGTATCTATTTTCTAGGAATCGCTGCAGATGGATTAAATAACATGGTTACGATTACATGTGTCCTGCGAGAAATTCTGGGAAACACCGCGCCAAGTGTCTGCGAAATGCACAAAAAATATAATACACGGGTTTAGTAGTTAAGTGGAATAGTCAAGATGTAGTGAAACAATTCGTCTTGTGTTTTATCAAATGGCAAATCGATAATTATTCTTAAAGCATTTTTTTAAAGACTTTAATTGTGTCACATTACCTACGGATATCTAAATTTATAAAACGTATATGAGATCTAATTTTTAGGCCACTCAAATTTGGATCATATGAACTACGAATGGAGATCTCAACAAATCTTTTTGTACAAGAACTGTATGTTACTCAGTTGCTCAACTTTTCTTTTTCGAAAAGGATAAGGATATAAATTATAAAACTATTACAATACGTATTAGGTTAGCTTATTTCACACGCTGCGTCACATTTTTAAGATGAGATAGGTATGGGAGCGAATGTTAGACAACATGTAATAAATATACTACTTGGAGTGGGTCTTCATCCCGTGTACTACGCATCCAAAGGCAACTACGTTGACACTCGACCACGGACCTGTCACTATTTAGTTATTAACAAAATATTTTAAATAGAATATACAAAATAATAATATAACCTAAAACTATACATGAAAATTTTTCAATAGATGCGACAGACTAAATATTTTTTTCATTATATTTAATTGGCATTATTTGCTATGTATATCGTACATAATTTTGTTCTACACGCTTACTTACATTAATGTAAAGTTTGATTCTCGTCATCGCTTTTCATTGTTTCCAAGATTAACGAATAAAATTTTTGACCTTTTTTTCAGGACCGAACTGTGGAAGAAACAATAGTTCCAAAGATAGGCCAGGGGAGGATTTGGGAGCTGCGCGGGGCACGGGCAGCGGCCGCTCAGTCGATAGGGCGCTATTGGGCGCCGGCGACGCGCGCGCCTTGCTTTCCCGCCGCCTGAATCACTCGTTCCGCTTTCACCCAAGGCCGGACAGGGCCCTCTCGATCATGGGATCACCCGTTTTATTCTATTTGTATACTAAGTTGTATGAATGTTGATATTGGGTTAATAAATATGTACCTTAGCCCTTATGCGTAGGCTAAATTTATTAAAAAAATAAAAACACGCCAGTATTTATGAATCGACTGTACCTTCATTTTAATATACATACATACGATCTTTAGACATTAATAAATAAAGATTCTGATATTGTATAATGATTTTTTCGACGTTCTAATAAATGCGCATTTGACTAAAAAAAAAAATATTTATCTCCAGCCTTTTTTTCTTGATTATTTTATAGTTTTGTTACATTTCTTTTCCATCGTTGCTGATAAAAGGGTGTGATCGCTGAAATGTATAGGGTGTTGAACGATCTAAATTAATCCAAAAAAACACGACTAGGTGGGACACCATGGAAATCATTTAATCTCGTTTATTTAATTTGATATACAGGTAATAAATGAAGCAAATATTCAAAGTGACGCTTTCAAAATTCTTTATTAAAATTTACAAAAAAAAATATTTTTTTTGTAGTCTAATAATTTAAAATGTAGAAATAAATATATTTTTAACTACTTTTTAATTGTTAGAATAGATATTCAGTCATTGCTTTTTTTCTTGATAATTTATTAGTTTTATGTGATCTTTTGAACATGGCCATATTAGTATTCCTTGTCCAGATAATACATATTTGTTGAGAAAATTGTATTTTTATTTGAATTCTTAAAAGATATTTTGAATATAAAAAATGACCAACAATACATACAACTCTAACGTTGGCAATTTCCCAAAACAAACATTAGGATATCTATGAATTATGTGAACATACATTTTTTTCCTATGAATTTATCCCATAATATATTGTCAGAAAAATGGCGCACTAAACCAGAAGTACTCATAAATTAAGTCGAAGTCTTTTCTTTTTCGTAGAAGCATAATAAATTGATTCGTACACTTTAACCTATTTCAGACATGTTTCCTAGCCTATTCAAGGTTCGTTAAAATACGACTAAAAAACACATCAATGCGTCAAGTATTCTATTTAATTACTTTTGGGTAGCATTGTAAATATTTAGTAGATACTTTTTATTCAAAATAAATAAATTTTAATTATTTGAAAAATAAGCAAGCATACCAATTTTATACATTTTAATTATCAAGTTCTAAGCGTAGATTCAAAAACAAGCAACTGTTAATCATACGTTCCCATCTTTCCACTCCACATGCGCTGAGGTATAAAGATGAACTAATACTAATACACCGTCTCTATAACAATACCCACTGTTTTGATACTTCATTATACGTCATTAATTGAGTGAGCACGTCCACATTAAAGTTACATCAACACACGAAATTTCGATTCCAAATATATGTATATTTATATAAATTCGTGTTTTATAAAATTCACTTCGTTTTAATGAGCCTTTCTGTTTCAGAATAACTCAAGGATTTATTTGAATTTAAGGTGCAAGCGTGAACAAATTGCTAATAAAATGCTCCACGATCTGTTGCAATAAACGCCAATCACTTGTTTATAAAATCAAAAATAACACGTAATTCTCTGTGGGAGACTGACAGGCTTTGTAATAAATATTGGCCGTTTTATTGAATATTGCAGCACACAATGTAGCATATAATTCGAACACATTTTTCAATGATAATAATAATATGATATAACATTTGAAAATTCATAATCAAATGGATTTGTTTTTTACAATTTGATTATCTTTACCATATTTTAGCGACATGTTAAAATATTATGTGAAATATATTATTGTATTAACACCGCATATGTCTAAGATATTCATATAAAGTTTAACAAGAAATGATTGAAGTACTTTTTTATAACTACTTTTTTAGGTTCCCAAAAAAATAATTATTCTAAGCCAATAGAAAATTATAAGTCTATTACATTTAATGACTTCAATATTTTCGTTTCGACTGTCTATTACGTTCAAAAGCACTTGGAAAAATCTGAAAAGCCGTATGAGGCAAAAAAAAAATCAAAAAGCTTTCTTTCATAGTTCATAAGACCTGTTCTGTGCTGCTATTGTCCAAACTCTATCGCGTTAGCTTCGTTTTAACGATTTTAGCCCTTCAAGAAATCTGAAAGTTTATGTCCTTGAAAAGTAATCTAAGCAAAAAAAATATTTTTTCTTTTTTAGTTAAATCTTACCGTACTGCACCGAAGCATTTAACTTTCTTAGCGGCATTCTTTCTTGAATAATGTATTTGCATTCAATTTTCTAGCTCCGTAAATAAGTGGTTCTGAGATTTAAAAGCCAGCGATGAATTGAAGAATGGAATTTATCATATATGTACTCATTTTGTATGGGTTTGTTTCCGAATGCGTGGTTATCTATGATGTTTTCATCGTCTTTACAACTGATCTGATAACAATGCACAAGTTATCCCATTTTTTAACAACTATGTTAACTGATTTAAAATCAGCTCTTGTCTAAAATTTTCTATTGATATAATTTATTTCACATCAGGAGCTGAGATAGAAAACCATATATTATATTTAATAGGTTACCAGATTTATTTCATATCAGTAAATTTTTTATAAAGATTTTTCGATATAATAAATTTTTCTTTTATATTTCCATGATTAAATGTCAAACCTTTTGGTGCTGTTTTTTTTTGAGTAAAAATAATTTCATGCAATAAGTTTAAATATAAATAGTTGTAAAAAAAGTATTTTAAAAATTGTTAATGAATATTTAATTTAGAAAGGCAAACATTTAGAAACATTTACGAAATAGAATTTGATATTACTTATATGTAGTATGATATATTATCAACTACCAAAAGGTGAATGGGAGTTATTTCTCATAATAGATTTATTAATTCGGCCTTTGATATTTTGAAACTTTAAGTGTAATTGATACAACCTATTTACAGCCACTACATGTAACTAATTGAATAGTGATATTTCATAAAGCTATCATTTTGTCATAGTATCGGAAATTTCCAACGTTTATAAAATTGATAACATGCTGTCAACTTTCACTAGCTTTCATTTAGTTATTAAAACAATTATCGAGCTGTAACTTCCAACCTTAACTTTAATGTTGTATATTTATTCAGTTCGAACACTTATTTCTGTCACTCAATAATACAAACCATAGATTTATATATGTATGTTTTTGAACTTAACACCACTTCTTTAACTCACGATTAAATATTTTAAAAAATAAACTATTAAATACCATATAATATAATTTCAATATGACGAAATATTTCACTAAAACCTGCAATTTGTATTCAATTAACTAGATCCGATATTTAATAGTGTTATATTTTTGAAAGCTTTAAATGAACTTTAAAAATATTTAATAGTGCATGATTTATGTAGAAATTTAATGGAGCAATTTTTTTTCTCGGTGGGTTTGGTGGCAGCTTTATGGAAATTCACTTTCAAAATGCAATTCAATTTGATAACGGTTTTATTTTCATATGTGTTTTTCAACACTATTTTTTCAATATTAACAATATTTCTATCATAAAAGTTCAGGTTATCAAAATAATCCTCTTTGGTTTGATTTTTGATAACAGATCGTCTAGTCAATATAAAATGCGTATTAACCGATGAAACTCTAAAGAAAACCATTTTCATTTGAAAATACTTTAGTATGAATTGGCTATTAACGTATATATTAGCCTCGCATATTGCGCAACTCCGATTATTTTAGAAGAAGTTAAGAAATAACAGTTATGAAAAATTGAGGCTGCGCAAATCTAGAGTAAACTAAAAAAAATAATAATCCTTAAAACTTGCAATCAAACATAAAATGTATTCTTTATCATTTTTTATCAATTCATTTATGTTGAATCCTTAACGCAATGTTAGTATTTATTTCTGCGGAAACGGAATGCATAATCGGGCAGACAATCACTACCTGAATAAATATTCAGGATTAGTTTATAAAAATAAAGCGTCCACACAGGTTTATAATAACAGGTCAAAAATATGTGCTGCAAAACTGTATATTGTTCCTTTTTCACAACTATATATTTGCAATATATGCGTTTCGGACTTTTTTTAGCCCATTCACATTCATAGAATTTTGAAACTATGGTTTGAGTTAAATATATTAATTACGGTGGAACCCCGATCTTACGTTCTCGCATTATACGTTTTCGCACGTGGTGCGTTCATTTTCTATAGTACCGGCATTTAGTTCACATATTAAACTTTCCCGCATTCATCGTTTCCCGCATAAATCGTTTGTTTTATACGGTCCCTTGAAAAACGTAGACCGGGGTTTCACTGTACATGCTTTTTATTTTTGTTTCATAGCAATAATCTATTTTTAAACTGTTTAAGATGATATCTAATGAAATTGACGTATTATAGTTTTGAACATGGCAAGTGTTTTTTTACTTTAACCTTATGACATTGGAATCCCACATAACAGCTGTTAAAATAAATGTCGAAAAATCTGAAAGAAAGCTATTCAACTACTAACGATATTATCTAGTATAGACAATTGACACCTGAACTACATACACGTTACAGAAGCTCGTTGTTGGATATGAGTGTTTTGCGGGAAAAGTTATCTCTAGAGCTCTTTGTGCATTCAAGTAGTCAACACTGGAAGCAAGTCGATAGTCATTTCTGTGGCAAACTTCGGACCCCAGTTTGGGAAGTACTGTACTAGAACACGGATAGGCAACGTAATTTAAACAAAATTCATTTTTATGGACTGCTTATCAGAGGTTTATTGAAACCAAATTGACGTAAGACTCATATTTTTTCAATCGATATGAAAAAAAAAATCCACCCTTACTCTTAACAATTTATGAACTGCTACATTGTTATGTGATCATTTACCACACGCATCTGCCGTAACCTGTTAACTATTAACCATTCACTAGCCCATCCTTACTAAAAAAACCTGAACGATCAAATTACGTCCAGTCCTCGTAAAGAATTTCCTGTTATACAATAAATGTACTGAATAATACAAATTCACATGTTTGATTATGTCATTATTCAACCATACCAAGTTTATCGCTATCTTACATATGGTAATACAAATGAACATATTAATCCTGGTATATATTATATTTATAAGTAAGCATATTCTAAGAAGTTAACGTATATTTGAACATTAAAAGGTTCGACCGCAATTTAAAAGACTATCGTTTTAGTTCGGGTCAGCGATGTGGAAATCCTACCTCTAACCACAAGTTTATTTATATTTATACAGCCTATAGTGTTAGGTTGTACATCATTTTTGTACCCGAATAATTCTCCCCTATTCAAAGTTTCTAAAGTCCTTCAACAGTTTACAAAATTTTGTTGGGTATATCGAAATTAATCGTTATAATTTGAGTAATTATATACTTCACTGTATTAAGCCATCATTCATGAAGGAGTTTAATTTTTTTAATTTGATGGCTTGCGATGGCAGGAAACTAAAGTGTCATACATATACCTCTGATGGCTTTAAGAAGTGGTCAAAACACTATAATTAAAAACTATCATTTTAATATATCTTTCTCTGCTATTTTGGTTTTTGATGGTATGCCCTTTGTTTGCATTACATCGTTATAACAAAGCGACAGCTTGAGTATGAAACTACGTGATCATTTATGTTTTATTTTTAGTGTAATTTTGAATAACGGTAGATAGAGTAATAAACTGTTTTTTCAAATCTTGATTTATACGTTATTTACTGAAGATCTTTGACGGAATAGTTTGAATTTTGTACAAGCTTTGTCCATAACGACCCGAGTTTTGCCTTTAGAAATCTTCATGCATACATGTACCTGAATGAATTCGAACTGTCAGTTAAGTACTCGCACTATTAGTGACAAAACGTATGGTGTAGAAATTAATGCTGAAAAGAAAAGTAAGCTTAAATCTTATTTTATTCTATCACTATAGACGAGTTAAAATTGAAAAAACATACATAAAAAATGGTGGATAAATTACAGAAATTCGTTGGACTTTATTTAAATGAATATAAAGTAAGACAACAGTTTAATATCTTTATTCGCTAACGCAGTTTCCGGTTACTTATTTCAACATATTGTGTTTATTGATTGTAAAATATAAAATAACTCCAGTTCATTGTGCGTTTGCATAATTTCTCTCCAGTTGTAACATTTATTTTCACATTCAAAACTGAAACATGAAAGTTTAGTGAATGATTATATGATAAGAGGACAATGCAGATAAAGGATTTTAAGAACCTGTCTTGAAAATACATCGATATTGTTGCGTTTCGATAGCCCGATACCGCAAGCAACCGCAGTGCCGTATCATAAAATTAGTTAAAAACGTTGGATAAGACATGCGTACTAAATACTAAAGACATAGAGTTACAACTTCACATAAATTTCACGTTCAAATAATTTGTTTTATTTGATTCAAACACAAATTTCTATCATAACATCGAAGTGAATTAAGAGCCATAAGCAGTTTTTGATTTAAAAAAAATATCTGACATCGCATCCAGAAGCTAAGGCGTTAGATATCATGAATGTTTCGAGTCAAGACTGTGGATCAACCCGAGGAGAAAAGATATCGTAAATCTTAATTAAGGTAATGTTTATAAATGTTTGCCGGGACTTAAACCAGAATACTCAGATTGCTTAGGTAAACCTTTTACTACTTGACCGAAATTTTGATAAATAAGCTGTACACTCTGTGAAGATTGAGATTGAAATATTTGCATCGAAATGCACTAAGAACAGAATAAGTTTTGTAAAAATCATTTTTCCAAATAAAATAGGCTAAATTTATCAATCATATTATGATTTATTTATTCCACCAAAACCAAAAAAAAAAAAAAGAAGTTTAAATTCAAGAAAGTTAATTCAATATGACTAATTAATTAAAAAAAGTAATTCACCATGTAGCTTATTTTATTGATGATAATTTAAACTTAACGATAAAATGTAATGCTATTTTATAGAATGCTTTGTGTCACTATTATTATAATTGAAGAGCTGATGGACCGCGTCCAATACGTGGTCTCACAGGAGGTATACACGATACTCAATATCAATTTAATTGACTTAGTTTGTTTTTTTTTCAAACACATTTGTGCACTTCGAAATCAGTCAGCATGCAGGCTACACTCTGACTTCTTCACAGGTCACTCGAATGTGTGGCAGCCGTTGATACTAAATAAATGTTGTCCGCTGAGACATAAGAATCCACCTACCGCACTTAGCCCACGCGTTCAGTCTATATCAAATTAGGGAATTTAAAATTTTCGAACTCTGGCAATCTTTTTTTTGTGGACGTTATTAAGGAAATTCTCACAGCGCCACTCTTTCGTGTGCATAAGTAGCTTGGTCAGTCTGTTCTAGAGTTCTGCACGGGCTCGGGTAAGCCCGACCCAGCTTGTGGGCCGGGTCGGACCGGGTAACGAAAGGTTGGATTCGGGCCCGGGCCGAGCTCTAGCCTGTCTATACAAAAAATAAATCCGATTATTCCGGATGTAAACGCCACTATTGTTTATCTAAATTACAAACATATTATAATTTGATGAGTTGATATTAAATTATTTTTAATGTTGACTAAAATTTTGTTGATAAGTTGAAAAAACTGTCGGGCTTGGGACGGGTTCGGGTTGGGTTCGGGTAAGAAGTTCGGGAATTAGTCTCGGGTTTGGGTCGGTTCAGAACAGAGATTTTTGGGCTCGGGCCGGGTAGAATTTTAAAATTTCGGCCCGTGCAGACCTCTAGTCTGTACCATGCGTTTTTTCCGTCGATAGCGTTATTAAAGGTGGCCGTGTTGGAAATACAGAGCGTTAAAAATGTCAATACAATTATAATCGGTAGATGGTTACACGAGTCCCCAGACATAGTTAAAAATAAAAATATAAAATAAGAAACAAAAAACGCATTAAAATAAATTTCTACGTCACTCGTATATTATGTGATTTGTTGCGGGGGTAATCATTGCCGCGCCCTTCAATTTAATCTCCGTCTGCTATGCCAGTGGCCTTCGCTACTGAGCTACACCTTTAGTGCTACACTCTCGAGTTACGCTATTGCTACATCCAAAGTGGATGTTTAAAAACTTTCACCAGCGATATGTTTGAATACCAGGGCTGTGAAGTTGAGTTCAAGTCACCATAAACTGGCCGACTACTCTAAAATTGGGAAATTAATCGATGGATATATGTGCGAATGAACTATTTAAATCTTCACCTTCTCTACACGCACATGTTTGGCGGTGTGTATATAAAGCGTGCAATTACCATAATTTTGGTAATATGTTTCGATCGAGTGATACCAAAAACATTTTTTTTTTAGGACAAAATACATTGTTTTCCAATGTGTAAAATATTTTTATTCTATTCCTGTGTTTAATTTATAAAGAAACACATCAATTCAATTTCTAATTCAAAGACATTATTTTGTTAGATACATAGCTGGGAAAAAAATATATTGCAGTCATTATAATTAAATGGTACCTAATTAAAATACACTAAGCAAACGATTCACCGCTCAGATTAAAAAAAACGTGAAATAAATTGAAGCGTTTTATTCAAGGTTTACATTTAAGGTGTTTTCAGTGGTTTTGGAAACGCGTTACAGATTTCTTTCATGTAAAATGTACTGCCAACTTAATAATAATACAAACTAAAGCCTTAAAAGAGATAAGTTGATAAACACTGAACAAGAGTCGGCTCCGGTAGGCGCTATCGATCCCCCCAAACCGCCCACTACTTTTACTTCCTTTCCTTGCGATCAGTTTCCAACACTAGCAGCAGTCATGGCCCAGTTTCGGAAACCAATATAAAAATTGCTATCGTTGAAATTATCGAAAGCTCAATATTCCAATCATTAATATATTTTTTTATAAATTTTAAATGTCATAAAATTGAAAACGATCTAAAAAAAGAGCTGAAAACGGCATAACGTTATAGTATCAACGTTGTGTTTTTTCCGATCGATTTGGAAGCTTTAAGATATTGTTTCTATTAATTAAACAGTGAAAAATTAAAGAATGGAAGCGTTTCTTTTAATATTATACTGTTACAATTGCTTAGGGAAATTCTATCAATCGACGACCCCTCGTAGTGATTTACTGGCTTAAAAATATAATATTTATTCTGTCATCACGATTTTGTGAAAAATGTACATCTATTTTCTCCAAAACATTATTTAAAACTGGATTTATTTTACTTTATAAGTTTTAAGCCAGCTGTTTTAAAATTGGTATAAATATTTATTTCATTGTTTCTTCTAGTGCCAACGTTCATGTTACGTAATCTTCTTTTTACATCGTTTGGTGCCAAATTAGACAATTAAGAAAACTAGACAGAGTATTTAAAATAATATTTAATAAAAATAATAACATATTTTAAGTACTCATTTTCACATTAAATTTTAATAACGCTCATGGCGAGCATTATTAACTGATGACCGGTGCTGATCCTATAAATTAAATGTAGATATAGTACCAAAAACTTAATATAATTTTTATTATAATGCTATTCCACCAAGTTTTGACAGTGAACACCTTAAAAGTGAGAACATTATGTGTTGATCAATCGCAAGGGCTCCCTTTTCAACAATAATGATTATTTATTTATTATTTTGAAATCTAAACCAGTATTTTAAAATTAATTATTGTATTGAATGTGAAAGACTGATGTTAATTATTTTGCTGATAAATCAAATCCTAGATTGTTGAAGCCAAATGCAATACAAAACGCCGATGCGTTGATTGCTGGCCAACGAAATATGAGAAAACTAAAATAAAAGGCTTTCAATACGAAATTCAGTACTTTGCTTAGAAAAAACGAATGATAGAAATATGTACATAGGTGTTGAAAAAACAAAATGGCTTTTTAACATTATTCATCAGATTACATGTAGTATTTCAATTGATTTAAATTAATACTGTTTAATCTATTTTTTACCTGAGTGGATTGAATCAATTAAGTATTTCTTTTTGTTGATCATTAGTCGCAAGGCATATTACTTATGTATGTTGATCCTTTTTATAAGCATACATGTATATCTTGTTTTTATTCGAAATGATTGAATTTTTCACGAAAATTTTCCTGCATTTTTTATAACACTAGGCTGGACAAACGTACATTAAAATATTTGGTCGAAATAGTCTATTTCCATAACACACCACATCTTTAAAACATTGAGCTCTTAAAATGAGAAAGATTTCCTACCTCGCATTTTTATCGTTTTATCATTAAATGTGATTTCAGCACATATAAAAAGTACAGCAAATACGAAATGTATTAAAATAGTACGCACATAGTTTAAATAGTACCACTTGATTAAAGATACATAATATTGGTGTAATTATATATTATATTTCGTAGTAATTAGATAAATCACAGTAGTCTAAAGTAAATTGCGAGATAAAATTAATGCATTTCCGGCAAACAATCTAGGTGAGCTTAAAAGCTTTCAGCTATTTTTAATGTAACTGATGCATAACCCAAAATATTTAATTTATATTTAAATTATCATAAATTCTACGTATTCAATTTGTTTGCATATACAAAATTGATATTTTTACATTTTTGGAACATATTTGAAGAGAAATATTAAGAGAATATGTTCTTATTATTAATTCGATCGGTAATATTAATAATATTCTTAGTTAAATAATGTACTGTCAAATTTACAAACAGTTTGTCAGTACTTTAAACTTTTGATGACAACTTTCAATTAAATGGGCGTATTATAGAAAATTAATCACTTGTCATTGATTCTAGAAAACTATTCTTTCTGGAGCACATAATAAGGCTGTAAATAAATAATTCGTATTTGTAATAGTATAATATCTGGTAACCGTATTAGCGGTGTGACACGTATGAAATTGAATATATTTATATATATGGAATATATTATAAGCAAACAAGTGCAGTAAATGTTATATGTAACGTCTGTCAACCTTTTGTCTCTCTATGATTATCGCCCGAACAGTAAATGTCTTTTCCTTATTTATATAAAAACACACGTTACTATGGAAGATAATCATTCTATTAAATAAAATCTAACTATTTTTATAGTACTTGCCAACTTCATATTAAGCGTATAGCCCATTATTTAACACTACACGAACAATCATCTCTCTACAAAGGAATTTAAAATAATGTTTATTACATAACAGTATTCGGTTCATTTAATTACATAGACTATTTATAAATAAATGCTATGATAATAATACGAGATACAATACGTGATATTGATTATTCTAACCAGGTAATCGAAGAAGTAAAAATGTTATGAAAGCAGTTTCTGGAACTGAGACTGAGACATAAATCAGTAAGCGGATTGAGCTTTAAATATAGGTAAAATTTTAAATAGTTGAACATTCGTGAATGCCTTGCGACCATAATAAATTCAAGCTTTTTGATTTCAATTTTCTTGCCAAATTTAATACGCCGATAAGAGCCGTGAATTCAAATTTTATATTCTGCGATTGGAGTGATAAAGAGACCATCCACATCACAAACGAAATGATTCAAAGCTTTATGCCATTTACTTCATTCATGCATTAAATCGTTGGTATAATTATCCTTGATTGTCCCCATGCATGTAACTGTTAATTTATTTTAGGTTTTTTCTTGTTTTCAATTGAATTAGTTGGTTTCTTGAATCACTGTTGGAAGGTTATTCGATTAGCTATTTATTTTATTTGTGTTTCGTTCTAAAAACCGAATTCATTCCATGTCTTTTAAATTCAACACTGAAACAATGTGCTTTATAATCAAGCAATGATTTTTTTCACCGACTACTATTAAACAAAGTAACAGCCAGTGTTTCACGGTCATCTTCCACAACGCTTTCGACAGAAATATTATGTGAAATTTGGGAACACTTTTTCTATGCATGGCCCAAGTAGAGCATTATGAGACCGATTTTTAACCATATTACACTGAAGAAGAATGAAGAAAGCTTCAAAAATATATCAGAATATGAAGAAATGTGACTAGCTCAGACACTCAAGTCAAGTGTTGCTTAGAAACCTAGGCATGGTCCGTATACTGAGAGCATGCCATAAAAGCGAGCTTAATGACTCTAGTGAGGAGGCGAGGTTGTTGCGGCTGTTTTTATTTACGACCGACCGTAGGCAATAATAAAGTAATGAAGACCGGTTATGAATCACCAATGATCAAAATACAAAGAATCAATGTATCTAATATGTACATTATTAAATATATTATAATATATATATATACCTATATCATGGCACGTGGCACATTAGAGATAAATTATTACCACTTGGCCACACTGGTTGAAAAAACAATCTACTGAAGCAATGGAAAAATATTAAAATAAATTAAAAGGGTTTATACTGGTGACAAATAATATTATATTTTAAACTAAATTTAAAGCTATTAGCACTAACATATAAGTACAATGAATCTTTTATAGAATCAGGTTTATCAGGTTTCGTATTATGTAACGTGTAGCAATGCAGGAAAACGTAGCAAGCTTATAAAAATATTAGTTAGCGCTGAGTCATCTGTGAAAATACTTGTGAAGGTTATCATACTAGTCACTGCCATCTAGGACACTTTACACGATGCATTCATTTTTAGTTCTAGAATCGCCGATAGGGGCTACGATAAAATATTTTTAATTGTTCTATCAGCTTTGCACCGAATGTTTATAATTATTTTCTAAGCATAACTTTTGCTATTGATTAAAAAGTCATTCCTCGAAAAACGTATATTTTTTAAGTTAATATTCAATTTAAAATGCTTGCATAGATTAATTGCGATTGAAACTACGATACGGTATTTTTTTTTCTAAAAATACGAAATATTCCTGAACTACCTATATTTTCAGGATATTATTGTAAGAACCGCCGGTATGTTATGTCACGATGAGAAAACGGTAGAAAAATTCGATGCTGCCTTCCAAATTGTCACTCAAGGCACGTTTTGGTAAATAAAAAAATGTTCAAATAGTCGTATGAGTACAATTGCTAGACAACCTTCTGGGTTTTTTTCGACTAAAAATTCTTTTGAAATATACTATCCGTAACTTATTATCACCTTCGGCATCTAACAAAAGAGCTCATTCAAATAATGAGTTCTATCTTTTAACAGCATTATATGTATTTATTCAATATGGATCAAAGAGTCATCAGTATATGGTAAAAAATATTATGCCGCCCTATGTGATATATTGTTACATAATATGTAAACCTGGGTTAACTTTTTCTTATATTTTTTTACCTGCAAGTCAAAGTAAATATAAATCGATATATTTATTATAATGTGAGAAGGTTTTCAAAATCATGTCTCAATAAATCATTTTATGAAACCAAGCTGTAAGTCATTCCCTTAAGACGGCTAGTGAGGGTCGGCCCAGGACAACTGGCTACTTTTCACATTCTCTACATATGTTGATGAGAAAACTCGATTGAAAATCTAATGCAAGAAAATGATAATTCATTGATTGAACTTGCTCACTGAGCTAAAAAAAATACAGATTTTCTGTTTATTTCACTATGAACGATTGATTGATAGATAATGTATTATTAATTGCCGAGAAATTAAGTTCCTAAATCACAACTACCATTCTGTTATGATGTTGTAATATAAAAAAGTTGTGCTACAATAATACGAATTTTCGATACAATAATACATCAAATTCGTAATTCAAATTAAAAACCACAACTAAATCAAAATTTTCAATAATTTCCCTCCATATCAAGAGGATTAAAATGTGACATTAATTCTGTAGGAGATTCGACTTTTTAAAAATTACCATATCTATCTACGATTTTTAAAACAAAATAAACAGATATTTTACAGCGTTTTTGTGAAACTGTATTATTCATTTCATTTTTCAAGCTTTTCGAAACACGAAATAGTAATTAATATTTAGAACTTATTGTTATTATTTACGTGTTTGAAATCATTTTTTTCATGAAAGAATTATTCATAAAAGTAAGCTATCCAAAATTGAATATTTAAAGACTTGTTTTATAGTTCGTATAAATATTTATAAAGTCGACTACAAAGACGAGTAGGAAGATAAAGGCTTGTTGACGTGTTTTTTTTTATAAACAAATAATAAAATATTCAGCTATTCAAATAATTATCGTGAGAAATGTTTAATCTTTCATGTAATAACTATTACAATGAAGGATTCAAATTTTAAAACAGAAAGACAAAATGAGTTTTATTTCAGTTGGAAAAAAAAATGGCCATCGCATTTTCTCAAAAGGCTTTGAATATTCTCTGCATGTTTCACTCGTATATATGAGTGAAGCAATACCTTTGGGAAAATAGGTAAAGGACTCACCTCTTTCTCCAGCTACCACAAGGAAAACAAAACACAATTTGTCCAACTAGGCAAAGAAGAACGAACATTTGAATCGATCGCACAGACTAATCTTGGTGCAACTAACGTTATAACGATAATATGCATGTTATTAGCATTTTGCCTATAAAAGTCACGTCCGTGCAAAGTGCAGTGTAAGACTTCTCTGGCATTGTGCGCAAATTAACATAACGATCAGCTAACCTGCATCTTAACCTATTGCACTGTCATGATTTATGCATACATATTTATTTTAAACAATTTTATCGTAAATATAATATTACACAATAGATAAATCCAACCCGACTTGTGTATCAAAAACTAAAAGGTCAAGGAGTAAGATTTTTGTGACTAAATTATGAAATTTCTAGAAAATCAACGAGCCAAGATCGATTTCTTTTCCAAATTGAATTTAAAGTGCAAAATTTTTTAGCACTTATTCCACATAAAATTTATTGGATCATGACCGGGTTCGCTCATGGCGAGCATTGTCAGTTAACAATGCTTGCCATGAGCGAAACCGGTCGTCATCCAATAAATTGTATGTAGAATAAGTACTAAAAATATTTTATAATTTTTATTATAGTGTCATTCCACCAAGTATTGACAGTGAATCACCCAAAGTGATGAAAGAAACTTGTTGCAAAAATTGAAATACCTACTTACTTTATCTTTTACAGAAAATATATTTTTTATAATACGTTGCCCACCAATATAAAAGCAGTTATCTAATGAAAACACCTGGTTTCGATATTCGATTGTCGGGTAGTAGGTTTTATTGATACCGTAGTCAAGTGAATGAAGTTTTCATACAGTTTTATAGTGGTGTAACGATTTAGAATCCTAGAATGGCCAGTTTTTTGCGAGTACTATTATTCTTCCGATAGTTAAATTTTGATTATTTTCTAAATTAAAATGTTTTTTACCATCGAAATGATGTCATTTATAAAAGTGGTGCGTCTAGATTTAAAAAAATACAGAATAGCTTACGGCATACACAGTTTGCAAACCATTGCATTATGAGTGAATCGCGAAGATTTTATCTTGGGTATGATGCAAAAAAGTCTTTAATATTTTTATGCAAGCACGAAAAGTTTATGAGTGCACACAATTTTACAATTGAGAATTCCAACTGGAGGTGTTTGATGGAATAAAAATATAAAATTTGAATCGATTGAATTTCGTACTTTTCTGTGAGTTTTGTCGCTCACGACCAGGGCTTTGCATATAGGCATTTTTAGGCGCTTAAACTTGAATGGACAGTTCAAATTCATTCGTGTACTTGAAATGCTCGAGATGTTAAGAGATTCCAAATTTATTTTACAACTACTATTGTTTTCGAAATTTATCACTTAGATAATTTTACTACCGATTTTACCATTTTTTTTAAAATATAATTTAATCACTTCAAATAATTTTCTTTAATATTTTAGATTTGAACTTAATAAAACATTAAAGACAACCATACGTATAGCTCATAAATAGTCTGACAAAACAATGGTTGCGTTGTGATAGATTTTACCAAAGGCTTGGATGTCTGTGATGCCTTTATACTCTACCACCCCACCGTACCTAGCACGAAAACAAGACGAGGATAGTGTGAAGAGCTCCTTACTTTATATTTTAACGTTATATTCTTAAATTCTCAGAAAAAAGCCCAACGGAGATGGCTTTAAGCAGGGTTGTTTGCCATAGATAAATTTTGCTTTATAAAATGATATAATAAAGTGCAAAAGACGTACATCAAATTAATTATCCAGCATCTGAAGTTATCTTAAATCTATTATCGGCAGTGAATTTTGTCTTCTTATGCAAATAATATGTTTCTGTTCTGTTTCTTATTTTTGTGTAATATGTTAAGTAATTTTTATTATTTGTAAAAAGTTAAACGTTTTTAATTAAATAATGTGTTTGTGACTGCATAAGACGTTAAGAAAGAGTTTGGTTTAGCTGTCTTGTAAATAGTTTTATTAATTTACGTTGGTCGTTTTCAAAATAAATGGTTGCATCTTAAACACGAGCTGCCTTCTAGGTCTGTTCGTGACATACCGCAAATTAAGCTCTCATTTTCTAAGAAATAAATAAATGAAAATTGCATTTATCAAAACTTTAAAAGAAAAGTAGTCGTAATGTTTTTAGTAACCCAAGAAATGCAAAATTATTAAGAGTAAAATACGAATGACGTTAATCTTAAATAAATTAAACACTGAGCTGTGTTTTATTTTGTTTATTTTCCAGAGCACTGTTGCTGAGTGGTTGTTTAACTATGTGGTTCATATGGTTAAGTCGCCGTAGATAAAGCCAATTGCATCGATTGATTTTTCAATCGATAAATTAATTTGTGTTGAAATCCATGTCGTTGACATTCCCTCTCGACGAGTTAATCTTAAAAGAGGTCTAATGAGAAAAAATAGTTGACAACTTGTTATTTTTTAGTTTATTTATTTTATAAAAAAACAGGTGAATAAATATCAGTCAGTTTTCTCAAAATAGTTTTTATTGATATTTTCCGCATTAGGATTATATGTAGTTAAATTAAATACCAATACATTTATAGTGACGGGTCTTTATGGGAAAAGTTAACATGTTTTTTAATATCAAATAAAAAAAGGATTTTACTCATATTTTCATTTTCAATCAGAAATACTTAATCCATGTTGAACAAAGCTGGAATCCCCAGATACAAATAGCAACATACCAGAAGTCCAATCCTAAGTAATTGCTCCGAGATTTCTTAATGATTTTATGGACATATTTATTTTACTAGAAAAATATATTACTATACTGAAATACAAAAACTTTGTGTGATGTTCCTCACGATATTGTTGATTTAAGAAAAAAAAATATGTATATCTATATATTTAAAAATCTCGTGTCACAAATGTTTTTGGTGGAACTCCTCCGAAGCAGCTTTACCGATTTTTATGATTTTTTTTAGGTATTTTTTTAGAAATGAGAGAAGGTTGTAAAGTATATTTCATACCACAAAGTGAAGGGTGTCCCTATCCAGAATAAAATTTTCAATAATTTTTTTTGTATCAACGCAGTGCAGTGCGTTTAAAATTTTGTACGATTTATTTTAATTTATCTATTTGTGTGCGTGTATTACTGTGAACAACAACTGTTCGATATTGTTACCACAAACATGATTCATGGCCCATGCTGTGATCTGAATCGTTTATCGCCTTGCATGGCAGATGGAAAATTTACAAAGCGTTTTCCTAAACATTTCACCAATGACACGATCACAAATGTCGACGTAAATCCAAAATATCGTCGAAAAATACTGATAATGGCGGACAATTATTTACTCTAAATATCAACAATGCAGGAAATGACATTGACAATCGTTGGGTGGTACCATATTCGCCTCTGCTGAGCAAAACATTCAATGCTCATATTTATGTTGAGTTCTGCAGTTCGGTGAAAAGCATCAAATAAATTTGCAAGAATGTGAATAAAGGCAGCGATATGGCTGTGTTTCAAATTCAAAATACCGATGATAATGCTCCTCGATTGAATAAAAACGACAAAATAATGCGCTACCAAATTGGACGGTACATCAGCTCCAATTCAGATGTCTGGCGTATCTTTGGTTTCCCAATTCATGAACGGGACCCAGCAGTTATAAAAAAATGGATGCCCCGCAAGTAAGGTACACCAATTGTTGCGTGCCCCAGCCTATTCAAATCAAACACTTTGGGCACGGTATATACGGTCAATCCAATGCAAATTGAGTGCTTCTATCTGCAACTGTTGTTTAATGTCATTGGCCCATTGTCATTTCAAGATATACGCAAAGTGAATGGACAACAGTATCCAAAATATAAAGATGCATGTCTTGCACTCGGCTTACTCGAAGACGACAATCACTGGGACGATATGCTTGATGAAGCAGCATTGGGATGTACAGCAACACAAATTTGTAAACTATTCGCTATAGTGTTGACTACATGATTCTGGGAAGAGCAGACACGTTGTGGGATATGCACAAAGAATCAATGACTGACGATACATTGCATCGAATTCTCACACGGTGCAACGATCTAATAACGATTACATTCAGCGACGCTTTGTACAATGAAGCATTGATTGCTATTGAGGATCTTTGCGTTGTCATTGCCAATTTACCACTCATTTAGGTGTGAGTTCGCCAAATCGAAGTGCTTCTGATTTAATGGACACCAAAATGAATCTTGAACTGCAGAACGATACAGCAGAAATGGCAGCGATTGTTACTCGCATTGTCCCACTACTGACTCATGAACAAAAAAATATTTACGACCGCATTATGCTGGCAGCTTCGGTAGGACAAGGTAGATTCTTTTTTTTTGATGCGCCAGGTAGAACTGGCAAAACATTTCTCATTTCGCTAATTTTCGCCAAAGTACGATCAAATAATGGCATCGCATTGGCCGTTGCATTATCTGGCATTGTAGCAACTTTATTGGATGGAGGCAAAACAGCACACTCAGCATTTAAGCTGCCATTGAATATTCAAAATAACCCAGACGCACTTTGCAACATAAAAAAACAATCGTCCATGGCCACAGTGCTGACACAATTCAAAACTTTCATCTGGGATGAATGCACTATAGCACAGAAAAATTCTCTTGAGACGTTGAACAGAACACTCAAAGATATAAAAAAAAAAACAACGACAAACTATTCGGCGGCACTCTGTTACTCCTTTCAGGTGATTTCAGACAAACACTTTCCATCATCCACGTTCAACGTACGCTGATTAGATCAACGCTTGCTTGAAATCATCGTGGCGTAATGCTGAAAAATTCAAGCTAAAAGTAAAAATGCGCGTTCAAATGCTTTTTCAGCTGACACATTCTCAAACCAATTGTTAGCCGCGATGGTTGCTGTCTATGAAAATACTGGATGCATAAAATTGCCCACTAATTTCTGCACAATTTTTGTTTCGCAAAATACTCTCATTGACCGCATATTTCTCGATGTACGCACACAATACATAAATCATGCGTGGCTGGCAGAAAAAAGCCATTTTGGCAGCAAAAAATGTGGAATGTCAGCGATTTAAATTTCAAGACGCAGCAGTCGTTGCCAGGCGACTTGGTATCATTTAAATCGATCGATACAGTTTGCGATGCCAACGAAGCTGTAAGTTATCCAACAGAGTTTTTGAGCTCACTGGATTTTCCAGGCATGTCACCACACCTTCTACGACTGAAAGTTGGTCTCCGGTTCTTTTACTTGAATTTGAACCCACCACGGCTGTGTCCTGTACACTCAATTAAGCTTCGAAATTAATATTGATTTTATTTATTACTTTTTTTTGCTTAAGGATAAAAAATATTTTTTTTTTTTTAAATTAACATTTAACATATAAGAGATCAAACCATGAATATGTCCGTTACTTTAATGAAATACATTGAATTGAGAAAATGAATGGTTGGTTATTTTTTTGTTTTTATCGGCGGTCATCGTCTACAGCGCTCCATTCCTCTTTGTGTTGTAGATCCCATCCCCACACACTTACAATACATTCGTTATTTTTTACCTAACAACCAAAATATTCACTAGAAATAATTTATATGGCAGAACAACGTTTGCCGGGCCAGCTAACCTATGTATATAAAACAAAATCGTTTTATTTATACCACTTCAAAGTCGAGAACGTCTGGACCGATTTTGATGATCTTTATTTTTCTGGCCCACCGTCCCGAATAGCAGAATAAGTATTACAACATCCCAAAGTATGACAGCAAGGAAAATCATGTTCTCATACATTTTGTATGGAATGTTTTTTTTGATGATATCTATCTATATTAAAGTATTAAAACCAGGGCCGTGGAGTCGGAGTCGGCGCGGCGTTTTGGCCGTAGTCCTACTCGGAGTCGGATATTTTGAAAAGTTTGTACTTTTTATTTTTGCATTTAATATGTCAAATTTGGCTTTTGGCCGCATTGATAGGGTTGATATTTAATTGAATACACATAAATAGGAAAATTAGGGGAAAAAAGTGACGATTTTAATCTTTTGTTAGTCGGAGTCGGAGTCGTGTTTTTGGTCAATGTCGGAGTCGGAGTCGTGGTTATGGTAAATGCTGGAGTCAGAGTCGGACTTTTTTTCACCGACTCCACAGCCCTGATTTAAACATTTCATTTTGATTTTTGCACATTTATTGAACCAAATTTATTTTGAGTATTCATTTTAACATAAAATAAAACTGAATTTAATTAAGCTAATAAGTTAACACATCTATTGATTCAGAGGCGGTACGAAGTTCGCCGGGTCAGCTAGTAAATTTTATATATTAATGGTATTGTAATCTAAGTTAAACATAGTTTTTCACATGCATAGCAAAATAAAAAAAAATATCATTTTACAAATATGTAGATCAAATTATTAGTTTCTAGTGCACATAATAAATGATTACATCCATTAAAAATATTCAGTTTTGTTATATAAAGTTTGTATCGATGTTTTGGATAATTTTCAAACGTTCTTTATTTGATAGTTATTTACATTATCTTGAAAAATCTACAATTAGTAAGAAACTATATATTTCTAGCCTAAGACTCGGAAGAAAAAATACCATTAAGAATTCACAATTTTTTAAACCAATTTCCAAAGACGCGATTTTTTTTTCAGACATCTTATCTGATTCCTTTTTATACAAAATTAATCACGCAGTAATGAAAACGAAATCTAAGTGTTTATTTGCGCTTATCATTTGACGGTTTAAAAACCAGATAAAGACATTTCTCCAAACTATCTTAATCTAACATTTATTGTTTTTTTTCGATTTCATATTTTCCAGGTCGTAAGCACCAGACGTAATTTTCCCTTTTTACGAAATATATTTTCTGTTCCATAAATTCATTATCTTTGAGCAAACGGCCGCTTAAAACTATGTTGTGTCATTTATATTAAATATGTTATGTTATTTGAAAAATCATGTTACAGACTAGTAGACTAATAGAGTTTTTTTGCAACTGCTATGACTTGTTAGTAAAATGTTACTTAAAAAGCTCATGTATCATAGAAATGACTGCTGTACTCTTTACACTCGTTTGTTGAGTTTTTCAAAGAAATTACAATTTATGAAAAAGTAAGGCACACCCGTATGTAAATTTTCAACATGATTTTTCACGTAATGTGATAGCACGCGACAATGACGCAGAGTAAACGCAATATTGTTTTTAAAAGCTCCACCGTGTACTTAGTACTTACACTTCAACGAGGTCTCTAGAAGAGGTCTGCACAGGGAAAACCCTACGACATTGTTCAGGCGTTTAAAATAGAATCCGGGCTCTGTGAGGATTTTTTAAATATGAATACTCAAGTTTTCTTCAGGCCATGCAATTGGGCAAATTGACAAACGATGGTTAATCCAATGTATTTCGACTGAAGGTGCTAGATGGAGTTTCCATATCAAATTTGAACCGATTGAATCGTAGTTTCACCAGGAAATACTAGAAATAAATATGTAGTCGACATTTTGATAGTTTATTTTAAATGAGCAACTTACTCTTCCTTATGTGATATCCTGTAAAGGAAATGTCATTAATTGTCAACGATTATAAATTAAAAAATACAAAATAAATCGATTATTTAATAAAACGTCGGATAAAACCCACCACGTAAATAAATAAGAGTTTCCAAGCTATTTACTGGTAATTATATCTTAACGATATCACATTTAAAATACTTGAAAATGTTTTTTACGTATGCAATTACTTATCCAATTCACTGAACCTCATAAACATAAAAATCGCTACTTCATCCAGATTTCCATAGTAACTTTTTTTTTTAAAGCAATAAAATTTACTACTCGACAGTTTAAGTTCATTCATGCATTTTTAATACTTGAAGATATCGGAAGGTGAAATTAGTGACAAAAATCATGAAAAAGTACATAATTCTAACTTAAAAAATGGGTAGCAACAGCTGTGAGGCAAAATTAAGGCTTGAAGTTATTTATTGGTATTGTCAAATGGATTTTTTTTTTACATTTAATATAATAAAATTGAACATCATTATTTTACATTTAAAAAATATTGCTAAAAATACAGCTCTGCCATTGAAACGAAACAAGGTTTTTTTTTGTCTTCGAAGTTTCGATATTAGGTGGACTATTGGAATTGATCTAGTAAATAAAATCGTGATGTTTTTAAACTTTTTTAAAGAAGGCTTTGTCACTTTTATGAAAAAACGACCAGTGCAGACCTCTTCTGAAATAAGAAAGTATACTATGTTTATTTCATTTTTTTATTGAAGTAAGCGTGGACAAGCATAATAGTGTATAGCCAGGCAGGAAAAATACAACGTTGCTTTATTGTATTGCAAAGTGGAAACACCTTCTTATTTTATTTAAAGAATTGTGTAATTCATTAAATGAATGTTTCTCTCGAGATTCCTATTGTATGGTATTATAAACACGAATTGTTAATACTTGACAGAAATATTTCTGACCTTTTTTTATAACAATGTGATGAAACCCACCGGTATGAAATAAAATTATCGCTCGTTTCAAGGATCCGTTCAATAAGATGATTATGGACTAAAATGTAATCATAAGGGTTGTTTCCATAATTGCATTGATAAAAATGTTCCATAGCAACAATAAATGCTTGGTGGAGATGCAGCTTGAAGTTTGGCATGCCACTTTGCATTGCATTGTCAGGAAACAATTTCGAACAGTATGCAAATTGTTTGTCCACGTTTCAAAGGAAGAATAAAAAAAAACGATTGTATTTTAGTCATCTAAGTAGAACAATGAAAGGTTGTGCAGGTCCTTTAATTTAAACTTATTAAAACTAGATCGGTAGAAACAGTGAAATCCTTATTGATGTTCTTCCTCTTTTTGTACAATTGGTACAAACAGGAAGGTTTCATTAAATAAGACAATTCAATTTTTCAAAATTTTTATTTTGTCGCTTCCAGACAATATAAATATTGGTTTCTTATACAAAATTACTTTGTATGTAGTAGGTTTTTCGAAAACCAAATTTTACTTTAATTGTCAATTTAAACATTAGGTAAATACGGAGAAATACAAATATGTCTCTTAATTAAAAAAGTTTCTAAGATTAAACATGTCGAAGATTAAAAAAATCAACTTATCTCATCTTATAAAATCTCCCCTGTCGAACTGCATAAAATTATAACACTTCTATGATCTCGTAGTAAGTAAGGACTTTACAGTAGAAATAGTTTTAAGGTTCAAGTTCATCATCGTCAATTTAAAATTTAGATTTACTGAATTTAAATTTTAATTCTTAAACAAACGTATTTTTCTTTCTAGAATTGATCATTGAGTGTCTTAACAACAATATTAACGCCTGATTTTCTAAGAAAATATAATCCATTCAATATATCAAAATTAATAAGTATTTTTATCATAGATAAAGGCAGCAGGTTTTTAAGTGATAAATTTAATATAACGGAATAGAACGCAAACGTAAACAACAAACGGAAAATTCCAGAGAATAATTGATAAAATGCAATATTAGTCTAGTTGAACTTGAATGTTGGTTTTCGTATAGGCACTGTTTTACTTATGAAAGTATAACAGTTGATACGGAAAGAAAAATAACAATGTATTTTAGTTCTACATAAATTATTTTATATATTTGTTGATAGGTATTTCGGCTTACGCCTTCGTCAATAGTTCTAACGAAGGCGTAAGCCGAAATAGCTATCAACAAATATATAAAATAATTTATGTAGAACTAAAATATATTGTTATTTTTCTTTCCGTATTATAATGGAGTTCTACCAAGTAAATGCCTACTCAATCAATATAACAGTTTACTAAATAGAAGCGTCAATTACTATACAAAGTGCTTTATTTTTAACATTTCACAAAAATAATTAATTATTTAGTGATAAAATACAGGCAGTTAGAAAACACGCTATAATGTGAAAAACATTTAAGTTTTTTTTTTCATTCGCAGGAAATACTTAACGGAATAATTACTACACACGGTATCAGGGCTATTTTCGAAACAGAATAATGACCAAATGTGATTTACACGGCTCATACTGAAAATCTGAATGTGAAATATTTTATACGCTGGCTGTGAATTATTAACGAAGTTATTTTGCCTGTATATTGGAAACAATTTACATGTAAATGTAGTCCAATTCCCACATATCAATCTGTCTTTAAGCTACACAGATTTTGATTAAAAAATCATTTTCACCGGTGGATTCATGTCAGCCGTGCAGTCTACTCGAAATGCAATTTCATAGAGGCAGTAGTAAAAATAGTGATTGCCATGTTTTTAATTGAAGTGAGTTTTGTACTTTCATAGCTTTTCATGCCGGAAAAAAATACAAATAATTACATGCTCATCATTATGGCAGTGTTGTAAAAATATAAAGCATCAATCTTTATCTGTTTGGCTTTTAATGGATTCAATCCCCGAAAGTTTGTATGTTTTTGTATTCAAAATTGTGATTAGTTATAAATGTTTTTCATGCTAGAAAATTGAACGAAGAAAAATTTATAAAGTTTAAACTGATTCAAAGTCAAAGTTGCTTTTCTATTACTGTGCAATTTAAGCTGTTGTGTCACTAAAAGTGAAATATAAGTTATTATATTCAAAACAAAAACCTGCCAAACAAACCAGAGAATCCATTGACAATAATTCTCACATATTCAAAGAGGATTAGCATTCAAGCATAGCGTTATTAAAAGACTAATTATGTTCCTTGACTGGTAGGAAAGAAGTGAAAATAGCACAGACAGAGATTATCAAGCCTTTAGATAAGTGTAAAATAATTAACCATTCCAGGGTTACTATCGTTGATCGAACCAAAAAAAAAACTGACAACACAAAAGCGCTAGCCACTCTACTACAAGAGTGGCAAAATATTATATTACACTTAATTTTATATGAATAAAATACAAAAATATTATGAAACACATAATGGAAATAAATATACAATCTAGGAAAAGCACATATTAATAATGTTGCTTATTTGCATTTACATGTACATGGGATACAAAATGTTCTACAAACTGAACAGTTCTATTGATGAATTGATATATTTCAATGGTAATGGCATACTGCTCAAACATTGAATTTATTGCAATTATTGCAACGCTAAGCCCGGTCTTTTTGAAATTATGCACTCAATGAAAATACAATAGTTCGATTTCCCGTCAGCTATCTACCGTTCGCTCGAATTCTTGGAGATCGGATATTAACTTCGCAGCACTACCGAATGCCGATGGCAACTCGGCACTTCAAAGCCACGTCTCAAATGAACGTTAGATAAAATATCAGTTTCAATTTATCTGACGGTTATTCGCATATCATACCAGGATTAATTTGTTGGAAATGCTCTTAGTATAATAAATAGATAACAATCAGTCAAAATTTAAAATGTTCTACTAGAATTCTCAATAAAAGAACAATTTTTATTTACCTACTATTTTCAGCTGCCGTTCCTCACAGCTACGGCTACAGCCATTTTTTTTTTTAAACTGTAGGTGAGTTTATTTTATAAGATATAATAAAGCATATATGTAGTTTTATTTGTTGATAAATGGAAAAGGCGGAATCCCAGAATATGCTCATTACAAAACCATGCCTACCACGTCTACCACAAACTGAACCACATGTGATCAGTAAACCACGGTGGACGCGGTGCCATCTTTGATATAAATACTATCGTTTGAATTGCCAAAAAGCTAGCATATGGAATAAATCATGAATTCGATAATTCAATTTTGTGGAATACATATAACGCACGCAGAATAAATACCAAGTAAGAGATATAAATTTACTAAATTGAAAGTTTCATCATTCTTTGTCAGTAACATATGAATTAAAAAATATTTTTCGTCGGAAACAACAACCATTCTGATTCAAAACACAATTTATTAAAGTATAACTGGATTCTGCGTGTTGAAGATTGGTACGTTTTTTTATAAAATTTCCATTGCCGATTTTTAAAATCAGATAATCAGACTCGTAAAAAAAAGGTTACTATATGAAGTCAAATTTCAATCGTTTTAATTTTGTACTTTTTCGTGAGCTTCGTCAATTACGACTCAGGTTTCGCTTTTCAGCATCCTCGGGAAATTCAAGTCCTCGGATGAAGTTGTAGTAATAAGTTCACCGTATATTTTTTTTATTCAATATTGTCAAGTCAAGGTCCTGCTTAATTGATCACGGAAAAAAATTATTTAACCTCTAATAAGGCAGATCAAATATTAAGTTATTTTCGCTACGCCACTCTAGCACAATTTTCTATTTAAATATTTTACGCATTCACTATTTAAATAAGGCGAGCCGTTACCGAGTGGTCAACATCGTTGCCTTCGTTGCGGTTCACGAGCTCAATACCCAGTATGAATTCTTTTATTTTCAGTCGATTTATTATTCTTGTTTGTTTGTGGTGTCCTTCATCTTTAAAACGGAGTTAAGTTCAATTGATAAGGTATGTATTTGCTTTTTTGAGATTCATCATCGTAAGGGTTCCGCAAGAAGATTTTACGCCACGAATATCTGGTAAGAACAACTTTTGTTAAGATGGCCTATTGGTATTTATTAATTTGCTCTATATTGGTAACAAGCACGGTTTGAAAAAAAAAGATTTAAAACAAAATTCATAGTATATTTTAAATTTATTTTAGTCATTCTATAAGCTATCACGTGCTTTATAAAAGTCCATATCCTTAAAATTTAAAGACATCTTGAATTTTCTTTTAAAATAGTGAAATAATCTTATTTTTAAAAATAGTAACGAATGATATTTTTGACAAAGCTTTATCACCCTCACTCTTAATCATTTGTGCATGACAATTTTTTTGAGTAGACTTTTAGAAAAAATCATTTTGCATGATATTCAAATACTTTCATATTTTTCATGTCAAGCATTTTCTTCATAAGCCATTTCCTTGCATGTTCTAGGCTGAAATATCAACATGGATAATTATACTGAGTATTTAAACTCATAAAATAAGCACAAAAGTGTGGGAAGAAAACGATAAGAAATAGTAATTAGCGTACAGTTTTTAATAACGTTTACATAACAATTTGATAAATTTGAAATAATAATAAAATTATTTAAGTGCAAGTAGATTCAAGTTAAGTTTCCCGTTATTATTCTGCTGCGCCTTTATTTTAAAAAAATTACCGTTTTTTGAATAAATCGAAAATTGAATATTGTAGTATTTTACTATGTGTAGAATAATTGAAATTCATTTGATAAAATAACATTATATTTAAGTCATGAAAATTAATTTATGTTAATTTGTTTCCATCTGATGTTAAACATTTTTATACTTTTAAAAAATACTAGAATACATAAAATAGATTGCCTGTGCTTAAATCTGGCTTGCATTCGTTTTACGCTTTTATCGCTAAACAATGCACCCTTTCATTGTACCTACATTTTTAATCGAAAAAACATTATTTTTGCGAAACAAAAACATTCACTTACCTTAATCTGCCAATCCTATTTTATAAGTTGATCAATCAGAATAAAAACGTCATATTTATATTATATTTTTCATTGTGTTTCGCATGAAATTCTGTGTGAAAAATTGCAGTGAAAATAAACTCTCTTTTTAAATAAAAACAGTGCTTTGACAAATACAATAAATAAAAAGTGACTTTGAATATTGTTGATTTACAACTGAGCGAATATTTTTTTGTTGATTAAATTCGCATCAATTGGTCGAACGCTTATTCCACAAAATGTATGAAATAATCAACGATATTCCTTTTCTTTGATTCGAGTAACTGTTTTTGAGAATATGTGTAGAACAAAACAACAAAAATATCAAATATAGGAGGTTTAAGACAGTAATAATTTAAAAGCTTTTTGTATATAAGCAGGTGTATTTATTCAATGACATCAAAAGCCTTTTGGGGCAAACATATACAGACAGTTACAAGTGGTAAACGTAATTATAAAGTATAATTTAAATCATATAATACTTTTATGTGAGATAGAAAGCAACATTAAGTAACATTGTAAAAAATAGTGGCATCAAGAATTTATCACTTGAACAGCATTCATTTATGGATAATAATTAATGAATTAATTGAGGATTTTGACCGAAGGTGTTTGATGAAATTAAATCGTTTGAATTTTGTACTTTTCCGGGAGTTTTGTCGCTAAAGACTCGGGTCAGTTCAAGTTCATTCGTGCATTTGAAATTACTGAAGATGCTGTAAGGCTAAACCCGGGTGGGGAGTGGTGAGCGTCGAAACACATGAAAAAGTAAAAAATTCAAACGATTAAAAATATCTAGTCAATTATTTAGTGATACATTAACTGCATTTTTTTTCAATTAATCAACGGTATTTCAGTTTTATTTTTGACAAATGTACTTCCTTAAAAAAAATATTTTACAAAAATTTCTTCTCATCAATTTGTTAAAAAAATATCAATGTTAAACGCTTGGTATCTTACATAATAGCTATGTTTTAAATCAGTCTGAAATAAAAAAATAATCACAAAAACACATTTAGCATCCGAACATATTTTCATTTTGCAAGAATCGATAAACAATCTTTCACTATTTAACTGTTAAAATTGTAATCCCCTTAACAATTTATGTTTGATTCAATGCTTTTGAAACCATTTAACGCATTATTTCAATTTGTGTAATCAAGTGGCCGTTCGAAACCGTTACAGATTGAACGATTGATTGCATTAAAAAAAAGGGAAGTAATCAAATATGATGTGGACCATAATACATAGGCATAACGTTGCTGTCAAATATAATAATTGTTTTGTTTAAGCTATTATTTATTTCTTTTTTTCATATGCGTCAGAAAGAACTTTATGTTGGCATAGAAATCGAACACATATTCAGTGTCTATCTCTATAGGGTGGTAGCATCATGTTAACAGGTTTAAAAAGGATTTTTCCTTATTTACTTAAACCTGATTTTTTCTTGGTCTAACTGATGCATGTTGATTCACAACCACCAAACTTAAAATTCATCCCAAGTTTTATCCAAACTCATATTTTCTGCTCGTTTCGTTCCTTTGTTATAATATGAAGAAACTATGACTTTTACTGAGATATATATAATTAGCCATTTACCACTAAAATTTGACTGATTGACTGTTCTTTTAATTGATTTATGTCTAAAGGCATGGATTATGGGTTTATTTTTTACATGACCAATTTAGTGATCCAATCTTAAAATAAAGGTATGATAATAGCGGTCAGCTTAGCTTGAATAGTTTTAAAGAATTTTCGTTACAAGTATTCGTAAAATAAATGTTTCTTCTGAATAACAAGTCAGTATCGAGACATTTAAGGTTTTATACTAAGACAATCTCTTTTTGAATACAGCAAATATTTTATTGTTAATTTATCTTTCAATATTCTTGGATTCTTTTAAGCACGATTAAATGATTTCAATAAATTATGAAGTATGCCTCAAATCAAGGGTTGAGTACGTACTGGGTGGTTGTGGGCGCAACGATGAATTATCTTTTGAATAGCTCGTCAAGCTCTTTTCGAATAGTAAAAAGAATTAAGATTAGCAAAGTTTGGACACTTATTTATTTATTGTCCACCCAATTTATTGCCGGCCACGGTAACTTCACTCGCAATATCTTCTGATTTGGCTTGTAAGTACAAAGACTCAATTTTATTCAGAATATTGATATATCTTCTTAAAGTTTCAAGACTTGAAAACCGAATGGAAAGAATTGCCGGCCTGTTGAACATGCCGTCGGCCGCCGAAGAAAATTTTTAAACTTTTTTAAAATCTCTCGGTTTTCTATGGAAATCAAGCAGATCTAAAATAAAAAAAAATATTTCATCCCTCACATCTTCTTTTGTTTTTAAACACCAAAGTGCATTTCACTACTTCAAGAACTCATTTCCCGGCAAACTTTTGAAATACGATAAACGTTTTTACGCTGGTATGTTCACTCTGTAAAAGGCCGTAGACCGTATATTGGTGGAAATAACGTTGTTTTGGAATGTAGTTAAGTTTGAATATTCGAGCATCGTGTGAGTTCTCGTATTTTTTTAATCAATTGGATTTATTGAATTCCACATTAACACCGTTTTCTTTTGAAATTAATCTTTCTACTGTATCCATTTTTTAAGTCCAGTACATACATGCATAATGGATACATTTACAGCCACTATAGCGATTGATCATTTCCCAGTCTTTTATTTACATCTTTTAAAAACCTCTAATAGTCACTTGGTTTTTTTATTGATTATGTATTCATTAAAATCAAATTTTCATTAATTTTCAATTATTTTAAGATAATTAACATTTTAAGATGAATATGCAATTTATTTACCGTTCAGATATAAAGCTGTGTTGTGAATTCAATGAATACTTCAGCAAACATGACCGAATATATAACATAGAAAGATTGTTTATGATATCTAATGCATGTGGAAAACATTAAACACTGGGTAATATAGCAGGATCATTCAGGGGAAGGTACATCAAAAATAAACAGTTAAAATTTGCACATTGATTTTTTTTGAAAATATATATTTTAAAAACAAAGCAAAACACTTGCCACATGTATAGTTCAACAAAACTGTGTTCAACTAATATATTTGGTGCATAGACAAACTCCATTGCTTTTTAGTGAATAATTTTGAAAGTGATAACTAAGCGATGGCTATAAATTCTATTTCCTCCGTTGAAAGTGAATAAAACAAATTATTAATGTGGTCAGTTAGAGACAAATATCATTTTTGATGTATTTGATTGATAAAGATGAATTTATTGAATACAAAAATGTATGCTATCTTTTTTGATATGGACGTATGGCTATTAATTTTTAAACAAAATATCATTTTGCATTTTTATTGTTTGGAAAAATATCGAGAGGTATTTTTATTTAGTAATAATATGTTAGTTGAACAGTAGACAGTTGAGAAATAAAATACAATTTTTAATGCAAACATTGGCCACATCATGGGGGGAAATCACAATAGGTACACAAAAAGCATTCTTTTTTGATCATAAAATATCTCCAAAGTCTTTTAAATGGTTTTAATTTCTTTAAATATTTAATCAGTCGTGATTAATGTATTGACAAATGTTTGTTTCAAACTGAAGCCAATTTGAATAAAACATAATTTTCTTAATTTTTTTTCTTTATATTTTAATATATTAACCGATTTTTTGATAAATATTTGAATACAAAATATAATATCATTAATTTTGAAATTGACTTTTAATAATAATACGTCACATTTCTCACAGCCAAAATATTGTAAGAATATTAAAATTAGTTAATGTTCTAATATTCATTCTGTGACTTGGTAAAATATATATAATATAATAGAATCACATATTTTTTGGTTAAAGGTAAAAAAATATAAGAAATAAACTCCCAATATAAAAAGACACGTGCAACCCTGTGCCAAATTGAATTACAACAGACCCAATTGCTGGAAACTTAACAGTTTGCCACGTGAGGGGATTTTGCATTCACAATGAGTCATACTATTAGCATCTAACCATACACGACTATGAATTTTTGAATTCTTCGGAATACAATAATTAATTTATAAAGATATTTTAAAGATCATCCGCGAAGGAATTTTAAATAGTGTTGATGGATGTATTATTTTTTTTAAATTGTCTGAGATAATATATTTTCTTTTTCAATAAATACACTTTGCAGATCATTTTTTTAATTTGATGATAATTTTTCAGTATGCATTGTTCTCATTGTACTGCAATGAAATAATTGATATTATATTCAGTCTTTTTGTAAAGAAAGATTATGAATACAACAGATTAAACTGATCTGCATAACGGCAAATATTTTATTTAATTCTATTTCATGCTGTGTTTCCAATAAGTAAATTAACTCATTCTAAAAGAATTATGTTTTATTTATTAACAATTTGCGACTATTATTACATTTCAACAAAAAAATAGCTGATTGACGTGTACGGTTAGATACAAAAGGATAGGGGTGCTATTTAGTCGTGCTGCATCGTTGGTGGTCTCTGAAGCTTACCTCTTCCTGCGTCGAAACGGACGACGTGCCTCGACGCAAAGGTCGGCTGATTCTCCCGTCCTACGCGCTCTGTGGATTCCAGCCGCCATCTGGAACTTGGCGGCTATCTCAACCACCTCAAGCAGCAGCTCAGCACTCAGCTTTACTGATCCTGGGCCGCCCATTCAGGACGACCTACTTTGTACAGTTTATCTTTAAAAGTTCACTTTGTCTTCCTCTAAGAGCACCACAGCAGTCTCATTTGTTTTAAAAAGTCAGTCTGTATATAGATCCTCATTTTATCCTTATTAAAAAACAATTTTCAAAGAATCTTCACACTTTATTGTTGTTTATATTGTATTCAGTTTGAGCTTAAAGCTTTCATAATTTACCGTTTTATTTTTTACAGCTCAAAAACATGTCACTATCATTAATTAAGAAATTTCTTCGTATATAAATTGTATTTTATACGAATATTTGATAAATAAGATTTACATTGATATAGTATTTATATTGTTTCTGACAATTTTGATTTAATTGTATAATTCACAATAATTATTTATGGGTAAGTGGTGGTTATAATTATCACATAAAATGTTAATATATATGTAGATTTTCCAACGCGACGTTTTTTTATAAACAATATGAGAAACACATAACACATTCTTTTATTTAACATCATAGTTAACTCTCGGACGTTAAGACTAGCTCAACAATCTGGCAGAATACTGTGGCCTTCAAATTATTTTCCTCCTCAAGTCGATTTTTATATTTTCTTTTTCAGTCTAGCACATATTTATTTTAGTGTTCATTTGTTTTTATGTTGAAAGAATTTTAAATATCAACTGGAATGCTTTCGAATATTTTAAATTATGTCTATTTGAATTTTAATAGTTTCGTATAATTTAAGTGAGTTGGACGTAACAGGACCAACGTCACTTCTTATTTGTATGTAAATAAACTTGGACAGATATTAGTTGGTAGTTTTGTGTGTGACAGCGGCTATTAAATAATTTAACACTAGGCATTTAGTTGAATATATGTTTTGTGTTAAATAATTCTAAAACACTGATTATTTGAGATTATTATTTTTATTACCGTAGATTAAAACTTTACGTGAAAATGGATATTGTATTAATGGAAAACTATAAATTACATCAATATGTGATAGTTATTTATACCAACAGTTAAGATTACATTAAAAGCTGATTATTATATTTTTATACTTCAGACATTGATATGATTATATTTTTAATAAACATTTAGATATTTTTACTAAACATTGAGATGTTTTTAAAATTGTATACTTGTAAAAATTAAATATATCGAGTAGTGTTTGGCTTATTTTATGTTTATTTAACACCGATAATATTATAATATTTTTACTAATTTACAACATTAATTAATTCTTAATAATTTTACTGAACGACGATATGACAGTTATTTGACATTTATAACATATTTAGAAATGAATATTTCGATCTTGTGACAATTTTTATTATTACTTTAAGCTATTTTTTATATTTGATGGACATTTATCAAATTATTATATCATCTATTATATTAGTTAAAATTAGCCTTTTTGAGATTTTCTGGACACTTTTTCTTAAAAATATTTTTTTTAAAGTCTGAAAGGAGTTCAACTGTCACTTGGTCACTTGTCACATTTTCAGTCGTTGAAGTTCATCCAGGTCGAATATCACTCAAAATCACGATCTTCTTTCATTTCACGGTCTTCTTCGAACAATTAAGAATCATAGCGAAAATATAATATTTTTGATGTTGCTAAGCAGCAAGATGTTACGTACAGCCTTTTTGTTGTTGTTGTTTTTGCAGAAGTCCTGGAGTGAAGGTAATGTCCGGGATGTTCACGAGCGGGCGGCTAGACGCCGACTCACGCGGAAGACGCCTGTTCTCCTTTTTATACCTTCGGGTCCTAACACCGCCCCCGCCTGAAAACCCCACCCTCGGTTATTCAGGCTACTGGGAAAATCTGTTTCACTCAAAATCTGTAACCACCCTTACTCTGTAGCTGATTGATGGTATTAGGCCATCGGCTACACTCAAGTGACATCCAAAAGCACAATTTCAAAACTGACCTACTAACCAATGTACTGAATGCACTTTAACTAATGGATATTGAAATATGAAATAACAAAAGACGGCTTAAACATATTAATTAGAATTACAAAAACGAGTTTTACAGTGCTAATATTCACTTCTTGGTAAGAGGTCATTATTTTAAATAAATAAACCCCTAATTTTGGCACTACATTCATAAATAATTATACTAATATCGGGACCGACTTCGCTCATATTGATCATTGATGAAATCAAGTTAGTAGAAAATTCACGCGTAAAGTGAAACCAATTCTGATTTTTGTAAAATTATTTGTGAAAGTAATAATATTTTTTTTTTTATTTATTTAAAGTAATATAAACCTTTTTTCAGGAAACAATATTAAATAAGGCAATCTCTCTCATTCATCTTTTCTTTGTCTATAAATACGTCAAACATAACGTTATCGATCAAATATGTTTATGTACCCTTTAATTTTTATTTATTTAAAATAACGACTAAGTGGCAAATAACACATTAAAAGTGATTAAATTGATGTCACAACTGAAAAAAAAGTATTATCCTATTTGTATATGATTATCTATAATTTTGGTCAGCTAAAACTGCCGTTTTTGTTTATTCATAGTTTTTACAGCTACGTTTTGATGACATAAATATATACATTCAATTACGTTTTTAAAATTCAAATGTAACTTTAAAAGTTCGAGTTTGAGTGAAATGTTGTGCTTGGCATTTCCGATTAAATGGATAAAGAACAATTCTTCTCGGGTTCATATCTGCTAGATCAGTGCTCCGCAACCGGTGTGCCGTGAGACGATCCTAGGTGTGCCGCGGCGCATTTGTCCGGCACACCGAAAAAAAAGAAGAATTCGTCGACAATTTAAAATATTTCGTGAAAATGCGATCGTGGGGAATCAGAAAAAATAATTTCTTCATCGCAATAATATGTCATATAAATATTATATATATAATCTATATTCTAATATAAAATGTCTAATTATTTTCGAAGAATACTACCAAATTCGCCATCCAAATATTTTCGATGAAAATCAATAATTTCAAGGCCTCCATTTTGCATGAAGGCTTCCAAAGAGTCACTGGAGTCTGATACAGTTCTTGCTAAATCTTGGTATATTTCGTTAAAATCAAATTTTATCAATAAACACTACTTGCAATGTTATTTCCCTAATGCGTTTCGACCCGGGTTTCGCCTTTCGACATTTCAAGCGAACTTAGTATGCTACTTTCGTCAATAATTTGTTATCTGAGAATCACTCATTAAACGTGGATGAAGGAGTTAAAATCTTACATCAAACCACGAAAGATTAAAAATTATTTTACCATAAAATATTAAAAATAAATATGACAGAGTTGAATGGTTTCTCAATTTTATCTTTCGAGCTATCCCCTGTTGAATCATTTGAAAAAAAATATCATTAACAATCGAAATTATTTATTTATTTTATAAAACGTCGCTTAAAACCCACCCTTTTAATTAGTAGGCATTTCCATTGATATATTTTTTTACAATACCACATTTAAAATACCTAATGATTGTTTGATTTACACACAATTTTATTCAATTCACACGTCATTGAAAGTCATTGACATTAAGACATTCTATAATTCATCCAGATTGCAGACCTAATTTAATTCTTATGTAACTAGTCCTATTTTTACGTGATTTCGATAGAACGCGATTTTATTGGGCAGCACCGTTACTTTATTTTACATGATACTTTTTTTTGAAAATTTTTGACCAAAGATCTACTAGCATGCTTGAATGAATACTACATGATAAACTACACGGATATTAAGATTTAAAAAAAAAAAAAATTTATTCGTTCAAAAAATTTCAATGATAATATTTGCGAACCGAAAGTGACAGCAACGAATAACATAACAAAATTGCATGTCTACATACTCATCTGTTTTTCATTGTATTTTTATAATCAAAAAATAAATATGCAAATTTAAATACCAAAATCAGGTTTTTCATAAATATTTGATTCTTTTTTATGCGATATGTTGATTTCTGGAACCAATTTATCAAATTGTATAAAAATAAGGTTTTTTTGCGAGAATTTGTGTATCTGCCACTTTCTGGAACTAAATTATCGCGTAAAAAATGAATCGGGCGTATATTATATTTAAAAGCGACATAAACTATTGACTCCTCTGCAGTTCAAGTGCAAGTGCACTTAAAATACCTGAATATGGCAAAAGACAAAGCCCGGGTCGTTAGCAATAAAACTCATGGAAAATTACAAAAATCAAACGAGTCAAATTAAATAGTATTACGCAAATGGCACCAAATTCGCGAATTATTGGAATACTCTTTGCAGAAATGGAATCGTAGTATGAAGCTTTGCTGTTTCACATTGAAAAACGTTGACTTACCCAAGGAAAAGTTTTGGTTATATTTTTTGAGCTTCGAAATGAGGTTCGTAATTTCTTTTAAATCAAAACAAGGAAAACTTCACCAGCTTTTCGAAGATAATCACTAAATCGCCAAAAATGCGTACTAAGCACCTGAATGAAGTAAATAAATATGCAAGTTAGGAATGAAAATATATTGACGTTTTCCGAGAAGTTAGTAGGGTGCATTAACAAACTCAAACTTTGGAAGAAAGAGTTACAAAAAGGATCTCTAGAAATGTACCCAAAGAACCTACAAAATACAGATTGAACACAAGAAATAAATTAATCACAAGTGAAAACAATAAACAATTGGATTTATAATAATTGTGCGGCTGATGCTGAAAAATCATCAAATCCTTTTTTTTTCTTACCTTTACTTTCCTGCTGAAATCATAAAAAACAACTTTATCACTTAAAAACTTTTTGTGATAGCAAGATAGTCTAAAGATGCAACTGAAAAAGACGAAACACGTGTTGTGATAAGTAGCACAATCCGTGGGAAAATCGGAGTTATTTTTAATTTCATCTTGAAACAATATCCCTTCAGATTTATGACAAAGGTTCTACTCCCATTTTCGACAACATAAAGCAGCAAAACTTTTTTACACTCGTTATAATTAATGACGGAAAGCAATCATGTTCAAAAGATTATGGGCTTGTAGCTTTGGTTACTCTTTTAAATATCGATAACAAGCTCAAATATCCCATCAATATGTTATAATGTTTTAATTCTCGTCAGCTTATACAAAATATGTATGTGTAATTGATGAAACAAGTAAATTTAATTTTAAAAAAAATATACATTATTTGTACTCATTCTTGTTTTGCTCATCGCAAGCATTTCTAATTTTTCAGTTAATAATGCTCACGATGAGCGAAACCGGTGCTGATCCTAATAAATTAAATGTGGAATAAGTACAAAAAATGTCTTAAAGCTTTTTATTATCATGCCATTCCACCAATTATTGAAAGTAAATTCGATACAATTTGATTTTTATTCTATAGAAGAGAGCAACACTGAATAGTTTTTCCTTTTTGGTATACAATTCACAGAGCTGCTTCAAAGACAAAAAAAAGTATATGTATGGATAAGTTCCTTCAATGCGAGTATTAATGAAAAATACGAAGTTATGTATTTTTTTTAGGCATTTTCATAATTACTGACTTGAGGTAATTTGGAAAACACGTTGGTGTGTCGTGGATGAAAAAAGGTTGCGGAGCACTGTGATAGATCACGGAAATAGGTACACCAGATTAGTTCACGATTCCTTTAGAGCACATGAATATTGTTTATTGTGCTGCATTCAGGATATTATTTATTTATTCCATCATGTTTTGAGCTCTTTTCATCCAATATGAACATTGCTTTGTGGCTCGAACTATTGGCATATATTCATAAAATGAGTCAATATTGTATTCAATATTCATACTATTGAGTGATATTTCGAACACAAATAAATATGGAAGCAATCAAACAGAAAAATGACGACTTTTTGCCGTTTTACGTTATTAAAAAATATCAATGTTTGCTTTGGTTTTATATTAATTTTGTAAGCAATGTCATTTTTAAAAATACATTGGATGTGAAAAGCTTTTTTTTGCAAGCTTATTTTACAGTAAAGTAAATTTTGATTTATAAATAACGACGATTATTAAATAAAGAAAAATTATTTCTGCCACTATCAATAGAGAAATTAAAACAAAAATATGTAATCAATTTCGTTTTCTTCCACAGATATGTTCAATCATAATATGATATAAATAATGGATGATACAAAACATGAAGTATTATATTGTTGCGTTGATAAATATAACAGAAGAATAAATAAAATTCTTGAATAAAGACCTTAAATAATATTGTACTCCATAACTAACTAACTAACTAACGCACTAATCTTATAAGAAGACATGCAATTTGAAAGCATAATTCATATGTGAATATTCTATTCCTTTGTGTTGTTTACATGTTACATCATAAGTAACTTTGCGCGCTCATATTTTTCCCTCAAAACAATCACGTTTATTCAACATATGGCGAAATTTCAATTGAATTATTTCATAAAAAAACATATTAGTGAGAATTTCAACTGGAGGTGCATTATGGAATTTCTATAACAAATATAAATCGTTTGAATATTTTTATTTTCCATGAATTTTGTCGTGAACAACTCGGGTTAGTTCAAGTTTATTCGTGAACCTGAAATGCGTGAAGATTCCGAAATGTGAAACCAGGGTCGTAAGTAACCAAATTCATGGAAAAGCAAAAATTTTAGTGATTAAATATATAATTGCGCTTTAACTGTTCACATTGAGCACCAATATATATCGGAAATAATACTTAGACATTGATAGTTTTTGTATTTGTTTTATGTTTAACCATATCTGTTTTGGAATTAATATCTCAAAAATATATGGCTAAGCGAAAACTTGTTTAAAATAGATAAACATATTGTGAGATAAAAATGATGCGTTCATAAATACAATAATAGTTTTTATAGATTTGGTGGTAACTCTGTGAAAGTTAATTACAGAAGATTTAATTGACATGTGTTTCGCATTTTTTAGAAGGTTACTTTTTTAATGCAGTATACAATACAAGAATAATAGCTATACAAACTAATAAGTCGACGAAAGTGTGAAATTGGAAGTTCGTACCCTTGGTACCGCATCGGTGTGCGATACGTCACCGGAATCTAGTTTAAATTTCTATAAAACTTTTGTATCGTAAAAATAATTTATTTGATCTCTACATTGTGTAAATTCATTTTAAAAAATAAAGTACAAGCCATACTAGCGAAAAAAAAAAAATTAACCAGAAATATATTGATCTCTAATCATTTCAATCAAAAGTACATAAAAATTTTACTAAATGGTTCGTAGTCAATAAAACATTGGTTGATTTCATTTTCACAGTGCTTTAAAGAAATATATTTCCATTGTTGAACATATGACATCTTCAATAAAGTATTCAACAATGAGCTTTGGCTTCAATTCATTCACACAACCTATTTTCAAAAGGGCTATGGTAAATGTAATTGATTTAAGATAAGTACATATATGGGTAATTTCCTGACTCATCTACAAGACCGGATATATACATTTATTAAACAAATAAAAATAATAATACATTTTTAGTACTTTTTCCAAATAAAATTTATTTGATCAGGACCGCTTTCGCTCATGGCGAGCATAGTCATCAGTTAACAATGCTCGCCATGAGCGAAACCAGTCCTGATCAAATAAATTTTATATCGGAAAAAGTACTAAAAATGTATTATTATTTTTATTATAATGCCTTTCCACCAAGTATTGACAGTGAACACCTTAAAAGTATTAAACAAATATTCATTTATTTTGATGAAAATCATAAAGTCTTTTAAAAGAGTTCATTCTGAATATCGAACGTCTGTTCAAATGCCTTTTCAGCTCGGCAACGTGTCTGGCCAATATTATAGTGTTAAAGAGACACAAAGAAGTATTGTAGTCCAAAACAATTATAATTTTTCATTATTAATAAATATAAGTCCACGCCAAAAAAAATATGCATTCCGGATTCAAATATGCATGTGAAACTATTTATATTTTCAAAGGGATATCTTGTCAATACTCTAATATCTCAATAAATTTAAATATTTTTTGCATATCAAATATTGAAGATATTACAATTATTAAAACTATATTTGTATTAATTTGGTTGTAAAAACTGTATTTTCGGAAAAAAAAATATTTTTATTTAATTTTTTAATTCGATAAACAGTGAAATAAAAAAATCAGCGATTTTTAATCAAAATAATAGGTTGCATTATGTAGGCCGTTGTTTTTGCTATCCGCGTAGCTTCGTACAGATTACTTTTTTTGACGTTGTCCTCTACGAACGCGAGCTACGAATCGTAGAGGCACCGCCTTCGATCGATAATACGACTTGCCCGCTTTACGGACTTCTCTACACCTGCTACGAGTAACTAAGTTCAACTCGTCATTGTTTTATAGTTGAAAAAAAATACCAAGAATAATATTACAGAAATGATAACAAACTAAAATCATTAATAATTATACAACGTCTAATTATAAATTATATTTTCTGAACATGACAAAAAGCAATGTATTCTGTTTAACCGTAAAAAAATTAGTTGTTTCAAGTCAGTCAACCTTAAGAAGTAAAAAAATTAAAAAAAATATGACTAGAATTGTAGTACCAGCTTTGATCACTGATTGTTATGTTCCAAAGAAATTATTTTATGATTGTTTGAAGGAATAAAATATTCAAAAAAAATTAAAGTATTAAGCCCTTAAGAAAAATATTCTCAAATATTACATACTGAACCTAGTACAAAACTAGCTATTCCTAACAGACAAACATAATCCGTGAAATAAAATTGTACTGTTAGGAGAGAATAGTTTTACCAAAATTCGCCAAATTGAAGTCAATTAAACATAAATATTTCATTTGTTTTCATATGTGAAGACCACATGGCAAAATATTTCATCGGATATCAAAAAGGACATAAAATATTTGTTGATCGATATGCATTTATTTGTGCTGTTTTCAGCAACATCACAAATGTATGGTATTTTAGTAATAGATTTTAAATTCTTCAAAGCATTTTGTTGCATAAATTTATCAAATTCCTTTCAATATGAACTGAAAATTATACATATGATGTGAATTGAGCAAAAAAATATTTATTCCACAAATACGGCTTAATAAACGTATAAATGTATCGTAGTTAGGAAGGAGTGGAAAACACAATGAAATAATGCATTTTTTTAAGAACTTCCTAGAATGCCTCATTGAAAAAAATGCACTGTTGACTTCAGTAAATACGGCCAAAGCAATGAAATATTCAAGAAATTGGTAGCCGTCAAGTAAAATTACATACAAACATGTGAGCCTTCTAGCTTAACATTAAAATTTTAAATAATAAACAGACATGTTTATTCAAAAAAGAAATGATTTTTTTTTCATATCCGTATATGTAAACGTTGGTTGTATACAAAAGATTTTATATAAAATAAATATAGTACCAACCTGTACTTAGTTTTGAAAACAATTGTATGACTAATAAGTTCTTTCCAATCTCAAAAAACGGCGCGTACCGAGGCTTACACTAGTTTTGCCCAAGTCTTCGTATCCTTTCAATCCCAACTCTCTTCGAAAAATAGATGTTGAGCAACTGAGTAGCAAGCAATTTTCGTATAAAATAAACACGTTTTGATAAACTCTGTACAGGGTCCGTATGCTCCAAATTGGGAGCGGACAAGGTAAAAGAAAAACATTTTTATTCTTTTTGCAGTTTGGTAAAAGCAATATAACTTATGTTTTTTAAGATGACTTTTAATAAGTGATATTGAAATAGTTATAAAGGTATTATATTTAGAAACATTACTTCAATTCCTCGTCAAACGAATAAAAAATACTAAATTTAAATACAAAATATCACTTACCAGTAAACCAAGAATCATTTCTATTCCAACTGTCCTAGAAGTAAGTAACAGCTGAGAGCTCTGTTAATTGAGTGAAGCCGAAATTACTTACCTGAAATTAAACAAAATATAAAGGTAATTTTTAATAAAGGTTGAAAAAGTTATCATAGTTCTGACGATGAAATTTAATATCGTTTATAATCCACGACATCTATACATATCATCGCTGAAAAAAAATCTTTGTGACAAAATATATATGAGGCAATTGAGATTTGATTGATGAAAACATACTGCCTAATTCAAATTAAATATTCTTCAATTAATATTTAATCAGGTGTACCATGATTTTTAAGTAGTTATGTTTATTGTCTTCGATGAAATTTGATTCAAGATAGGCTTCGCAAATTCATGCTTTCCATATATTTGAATTTATTTTCCATCCCATATATTATATGTACATCATATATAAGTATCTATTCCTTTGAACAAAAATCCATAAATCAAATGGAATTTTGAAATTCGGGCCCGTGAGCACTGTTACCGAAGCCAATGACGTTGACCACTTGATCCTCCCTCGCCTAACAGTAAGTTTTATTGAAAGATACCTAATTCATTCGAAATATCATTTATCGTAATCGAAAAATGAATAACCTTTTTTTCCAAAACGTCTTTTCTGTGAATAAATATTGGAAGTGATATTTTAAATCAATTTCATAAGCGCATAGATTCACAATTAACTTATAACTGTTATGTACATATTCATTTATTATTCAAATGCTCTTTGTTTGCCTTTTTTAAAAAAGATAAGTCCAATTGAATTAGTCTTCATTGATAAACTGATTAAAATTATGATTCAATTCCAAATAATTCAATACTTCATACTATTTGAGCCGATCGATGCATCTATGGGGATGCGAATATGCACATATTCGTTTACCGTGTTCCAACTAAACTTTATAATTAGCAGTTTCAACTATACAGTAACAAATACTGGGAGTAGAGCGACTCAACCCGAGCGACTAACGGAGTTAGTTGCAAATGAAGTCTATCGTCGTCTGAGACAAACAGTGAAACGGCTCCAAATGTTCAAAAACCTCTGTTGCCATCGGATATAAAAAGAATCATAGACTTTTAATTTATATTATAATTATGTTCATGTCATGAGAAATTTGAGCCTGCTCCATGACAAAGAAAATTAGTTTAAAAGATTATATTTTTCCTATGAGACATACAGTTTGTATTGATGAACCAAATACTGACATTTTTATTTACTGTACAGGTACTTTATTGCAATTTCTCAGTGCATCTGCTCTAGACTTGCAACTAGAACGTTACCTAGCTCGTTGACGATTATAGGATTTTAATTAAGTTCATTTAGTCTCTTTTGAGATTGAACAGTTTTCTTCTCGGATATTCGAACGGTTAATCTTAATTGGTATATTCACTTAAATTCTTTAAGTGAATATATCTACTTAATTGGAATTATCTTTGATATTTTACATGTTGAACTTTTTGAATTATTTGGAGTCATAAGTTTTTTTTAGTTGAATATTTATATACTGTTAGTGGAAAGACACAGTTATAGTTTCAAAATAATCAGTTGATATCTTAGAGAAACTGATTCTATTTGAAGTAAAACTAGTCGTGCTAAATATGTATGACACACATTATATTAATATTCTCATACTTATAAATTTTAAAAACAAACCAGATATGTAATGATTTGACATACATATATTTATTTTACGTAAATTGGATGTGATAAAGTTTTGTTTTTCTTTTCATCTTTTTAATGCATATGTGTGTTGGAAATTAGGAGTGAGTGAAGCTACCGACATGGCCATCTATTAATGATCAAATTTTAGTAAAAAAAACCTTTATAATTGTTATAAAAATATCCATTTCAAGCTTTAAAACGACATTTGCCTTAATGTAAGGCACTATTTATGATTAATACTAATAACAAACTGAGCAATGTTATGGTTGACAAGGGGGCCATATATGTGACGTGTTTCAAATTCTAATATGCTAAATTTAATCAGTGTCACAGTTATAAAAATAACATAAACATTTAGTACTGATTATACATAAAATGTATTAGGTCAAAACCTGTTTCGCTCATCGCGAGCATTATTAACTGGTCCTGATCTAATAAATTATATGTGGAATTATCATTAAAAATGTTTTAATATTTGTATTTCTGTGACATTGGTTAAATTATAATCAATCTATAGTAAATCCTTAATAAGGATTCGAATTAAAATTAGGTTCTACCACCTCTCGGTTTTATGTACGAAAAACATATATTTTGAATATTTTGATGAATAATTACTGGCTCTAAAGACGGGCCTAATCACAGTAAGCCGGTATAGAGTCGGTTACCTAGTAACATTATTTCTAACCAGCTAGCCAAGCCGAGGCTTCCATAAGCCCTGTACTTTGGCCAACATCCTTTGTTGGATGTGCATCGTGCATTATTACATTGAGCTATTCGATCGAAACAATTAATTTCTATTGGTAATATAATATGATTTGATATACTATTAAACTAAACATATCTACCCAATTTACTTTTAGTTATGGCCGATTTGCTGTTTCTCCTTCCATCCTCTTAGTGTTTATAAATACATGCGATTTGACTTATAATATTGGAATACGTTTACGATACATCATAGCTAGTTATATGCTCGATGGTATTGTATTAACAGATCTAATCCATTCGAATCCAAACGTATGCACGCGTTTTTTTTTCATTTCTGCATATAGAAACGCATTCTTTCTAAAAATTCACTTGTTTTCTTAAGATTTTACATTAAAAATAGATATGTTCCACTTCAACAGTCGACTGGGTAATAAATTATCTAGTCGGCCTTTAAAAGCCTGGCAAAAAGTGACCGCTTAGCTATCAAATGCTTTGCATTCATGTCCTGGGAGAGTTCAACATATTTTTTTTTCATTCAACATTTCAAAATATTTGACTTGAGTGTTGAAATACAAAATTTGGTATATATTGCAAAGGAAACGTTGAACACGCTGTAAACTATAGTGAATATTGAATCATGTAAAACTGACAATAGGTTCTATAGTTAATTGTAAATGCTGACAAGCTAAACAAACAACAATTTGTTATTTCTTCATAAAATTTTCAATCAATGTTTTTTGTAGTTTTTTTGTAACAAGATTGATACATTCATATTAAAAAAATAGTAATTGGGTTCATATGATTGCCGTATATTAGACAGTTAGTAAGTCACTTAACTTCAAAAAAGTATTGGTCAATTCGAAGTACAGTGTGTTATCGCTGTCTCTGTCATTTCAGCAAGATATATGGCATGACAACATTATAAACTCCTATTCCTTTGTATACAAAATCAATAATCGATAAAAAAGGATTAGTACAAGTAATAAAGCCCATGATTGCTTATCAGGATAATCACGAAATAGCCAAGCTATTTAAATAACGTACTTATTCATTAACTTTATAATCACGTCAACTCCAACTCAAAAATATTATTATCTGAATAAAATATATCTTTATTTCACTCGAGTTGGGTTTTTTTCTCATAAATGACTGCCCACACTCTTAGTTCGAAAATATTTTTTAACGAAAGTTCATTACTTGTCTCTGATTATACAATTTCCAATAGGTATATATTTCTGAGTGAATGACCGCTTATACAGTATCGTGACTAGCGTTAGACCTACTGACTCCAGTATCACATACTCGCCAAACGTTTTCAATATTATTTATTCCAATAGAATGTTATTTCTAAATTATACTGCATTTTTTATTTAAAATAAAAGTAATAACTCGAAATAAAATCAATAAAACATATCATTACTCAAAAGCCACATTGTATTTCGTAGTTTTTGGTACTTTCTTTTAATATATTTTTTAAAGCAAATATGATTTGATCAAACACGACACGTTAGTACAATACATGGCTTAATAAATGGTTAGTAAAAACTTATAAAAATCTTTTTTGTAAATCAGCAAATACGGTCAATTGAGTCAATTGTATGTCAGTGTCTGTGGTCTAAGGGTAAAAGCTTCGCCGTAGCTATAAGATGACTCTGGTTTCAAGTCCTGGCAGGGTTCAATATCAAATAATATTTGCGTCCTTTACCATGAGTGCTTATGATATTTTCCCTGTAACGTTAATCTTGAATAAATTCAATGCATTTAGCGCATTGTAGGTAATAAGCTGTAACGTCCATTATTTTACTTGTATCTCTATAAAAAAAATAAAACTGTTGAGTGTTCATATTTCATTAGTTAGCTAAAATATTGTTTATTTAAAATCACTGTCCTTTTAATTTATAGGTTGTTCATTTATATAACTTTCAAACCATTATGATGTATAATTTTAAGGTGTTAACATTGTAAACGGTCACTTTTTGGTGGAAAGATATTTTTTAAAGAAATAAAACACATTATAAAGTAATGATTTAAGTTAAATTGACACTGCTCGCGATGAACGAAACCGATCCTGATCAGTATTGAAATATAATATGTGCAAGTGTTATATTTATATAAATCATTAAATGTAGTTGATTCAATTTATATGTATTTACAATACAGTCAATTCGGGTAATTTTGGACTTCAATATAACATTGGACAAAACTTGAGCAAGTACCGTTTATTTATTTTTCTGTTGACTAGTAATCGTGATCATTCTTGCGATTGATGAATATAACAAATCGATATTCTTATAGATGATCAACAAAAAGAGCCACATTCACCTCTCAAATTATTTTTATCTTTTTATGATATTTTGTGAAATAAACCAAAAAAACTATGAAAATATATGACTTTTTTATTTTGTCGAAACAGGTGGCTTCGCTTAAGCCAGGTGTTACGGATAAGAAATGGGCAAAAAGTTGTAATTTTCATTAATATTTTCCATTGACAGACTATCCTTCTTTATAAAAGTTCAATACAATGTCACCAAGATGGATGATTCAGCTAAAATTCGCTCATCGAAAGTGGTGATGTCCAATGTTACTTAATTATAAATTTAGCATTGGACTGCCTGTAAAATGAGTTTTCAGCTATTTTTTTTGTATTTTCATAATATTTGAATTCAAAATTATATAAAGGAAGTGGTAAGAACACATAATAGTCTAAACAAATGCAACTTACTCTAACTGAAAATAAAAATATCACAAAAAAACACCAAAGTGTCCAAAGTTACCCGAAATGACTGTATGTGTTAAAAATAATTTATATTGAAAAACAATTCAATTCAAAGTGTAAATCTTTTTAAATTTTGTTATAAATATAGCTTAGAACAACTATTGAGTGCATTTCCATCCAACATAGTATTCTTTTAGCGTACGAACGAAATTAATGCTTATAAAATTCATCATAACCTTTTTTGAGTACAACAGGTTCAGATTTCATATTTTTTATTCATGTATGTAGTTTAACGTATAATTTATTCATTTGACTAACATATTTTTGAATAATCATTTTTTTTTTCTGAAATATAAAAAAAAATGTGTTTGCCAAATTCTATCCTGCGATATGTTCCTTTGACTGAGTTGGCGTTAGCTTAATAATTCTTTTTAAATATGACCACTAACTTGATAAGGTAATTATTATAAAACTTTTTAATAATTATTTTACGTCAAAATCTATGATAATATGATGCAGTGATAATATAAAATTGGATCCCAGTTAATGTTTCGATATAAATATAGTATAACTTTAATTACAGGTATGGCGAACATATGGCATGCGAAGTTTGTAAATTATTTACAAATGATTTTTTTTTTCCTACCTTTACTTTCCTGCTGAAACTATATGTGGAGTCCGATATGCGGGCTCCTAGTTTCCTGGCTATTTTTATTGCTAGGGTGGATACAGACTAAGTCTTTGTTTCCCTATCCCGCATGTAAGCTAGCTAAGTATTGACTTTCTAATAGATTCTGTCAGCTGATGGCTTTTTGTGGGGAAAACACTTAAGAAAAACCCCTTACGAGAATGATTGTCTTGGAATCATTAAAAATCTTCAATTCTTACCAGGAATTGCTTGTAATGTTTACGTAAACTTGAGGAGTTTACTTTTTGTAATAGACATGCCCAGTCCCTAACTGTAGCTGAATCGACGAGCCTAGCTCGTAGCTTAAGATGTATCTCTTAGGGCGTTAGTTTGGAAGCTGGCAGGGCTGCTGGCTTCTTCCATGCTTGCCTCCACTGTTGAAGAAATTGCTGTAGGAGAAAGGTGGGTGAAGCATAATGTTTGATACATCGTCTTGACGAGGTTCTTAGAGGTCTTTAGTTGGTTTTTAAAATTTGATATTTTCACAGCTCGGAGAGTTGGAGCGAGGTGGGGACCCTGCTTAAAGCTTTCCATGAAGCTGGCACGGTGGAAACGTAGGGTCTCTTTAATGTCTGGGGCTTTATACCACGCCCGGAGGTATCGGGTGCTGGCGTTCTTCTTCAAGCCTGTGATTATGCGTAGGCATTTATTTTCGACCCTCTGAAGGAGAAGAAGTTTGCTGTCGGGGATGTCTAGAGACCATGTAGGAGAGGCGTACAGCATGGTCGGCTTAGTTACCATGTTGTATATTGCCTTCTTGTTAGCCATGCTGAGGTAGCTTCTAGCGTTGAATATTGGGTACAACGCGCCAATTGCAACGTGGGCTTTCCGCCTGGCTTCCGCAATGTTTCCAGACCAGGTGAGGGAGCAGTCCATAAATACCCCGAGGTATTTGAGAGCTGGGCTGAAACAGCAAGGGATACCACAGACAGTGATTTTTCCGTTATAATTTTTGTTATTATGAAAGGCTTATAAACTATCCATTTGTTAAGTGTCAAAATATTTATAAACTATATTTTGTTTATTGATTGAGTAGGCATTTACTTGGTAGAACTCCATTATAATACGGAAAGAAAAATAGCAATGTATTTTAGTTCTACATAAATTATTATATATATTTGTTGATAGCTATTTCGGCTTACGCCTTCATCAGAACTAGTTCTGAAATACATTTTTATTTTTCTTTCCGTATTATATTTTGTTTGTAAAAATAAAAAATCAAATTACAAAACGTATTAAAGTGAGAAATTTAGCTCCCTAACGCTATTATCTATATATATAAAAAATCTCGTGTCAAAACTTTTTATGGTCGAACTCTACCGAAACGGCTTGAACAATGTTTATGAAATTATTATGTATATTTGTTAGATATGATAGAAGGTTGTAAAGTATATTTCATACCGCTAGGTGAAGGATGTCCCTATCAGGACTTATTTTTGACGTCCATCGTTTTATTTATGTTGTTGAATAACAGATGGCGCTACGCGCGCTTGATCGGAAAGAAGCGAGGCGTCATTTTGACAATTCATTAGGCATTTGTTTTGTATCTACGCAGTGCGTGTAAAATTTTAGACGATTTATTTTTATTTATCTATTTGTGTGCGTGTATTACTGTGAACAACTACTGTTCGATATTGTTACCACAAACATGATTCATGGCCCATGCTGTGATCTGAATCGTTTATCGCCTTGCATGGCAGATGGAAAATTTACAAAGCGTTTTCCTAAACATTTCACCAATGACACGATCACAAATGTCGACGTAAATCCAAAATATCGTCGAAAAATACTGATAATGGCGGACAATTATTTACTCTAAATATCAACAATGCAGGAAATGACATTGACAATCGTTGGGTGGTACCATATTCACCTCTGCTGAGCAAAACATTCAATGCTCATATTTATGTTGAGTTCTGCAGTTCGGTGAAAAGCATCAAATACATTTGCAAGTATGTGAATAAAGGCAGCAATATGGCTGTGTTTCAAATTAAAAATACCGATGTGAATGCTTCTCGATTGAATGACAACGACGAAATAATGCGCTACCAAATTGGCCGGTACATCAGCTACAATGAAGCTATCTGGCGTATCTTTGGTTTCCCAATTCATGAACGGGACAATTCCAGCGCGTATTTTTCACTAACGAGACAGTAATTGAGCGTGCTATAAATCCACCAAAAACTACACTCACCGAATTGTGTAATCGTGCGGATACTTTCGGTGCCTCGCTATTTCACATGGAATAAAACAAAAAAATGGATGCCCTGCAAGTAAGGTACACCAATTTTTGCGTGCCCCAGCTTATTCAAATCAAACACTTTGGGCACGGTATATACGGTCAATCCAATGCAAATTGAGTGCTTCTATCTGCAACTGTTGTTGGTTAATGTCATTGGCCCATTGTCATTTCAAGATATATGCAAAGTGAATGGACAACAGTATCCAAAATATAAAGATGCATGCCTTGCACTCGGCTTGCTCGAAGACGACAATCACTGGGACGACATGCTTGCTGAAGCAGCATTGGGCTGTACAGCAACACAAATTTGTCTACTATTCGCTATAGTGTTGACTACATGTTTCCCGGGACGAGCAGACACGTTGTGGGATAAGCACAAAGACTCAATGACTGACGATGTATTGCATCGAATTCTTACACGGTGCAACGATCTAACGATTACAATCAGCGACGCTTTGTACAATGAAGCATTGATTGCTATCGAGGATCTTTGCGTTGTCATTGCCAATTTACCACTCAGTCATTTCGGTATGAGTTCGCCAAAAAGAAGTTCTTATGATTTAATCGACACCGATATGAATCTTGAACTGCAGTACGTTACTGCAGAAATGGCAGCGATTGTTACTCGCAATGTCCCACTACTGAACAAAAATTCATTTACGAAGGCATTATGCTGGAAGATTCGGTGGGACAAGGTGGATTTTTTTTTTTGGATGCACCAGATGGAACTGCCCAAACATTTCTGATTTCGCTAGCTCTCGCCAAAATACGATCAAATAATGGCATCGCATTGGCCGTTGCATCATCTGACATTGCAGTAACTTTATTTGATGGAGGCAAAACAGCACACTCAGCATTTAAGCTGCCACTGAATATTCAAAATAACCCAGACGCAGTGTGCAACATAAAAAACAATCGTCCATGGCCACAGTGCTGAAACAATACAAAACTGACATCTGATATGAATGCTCTATGGCACACAAACATTCTCTTGAGGCGTTGAACAGAACATTCAATGATATAAAAAACAACGACAAACTATTCGGCGACACTCTGTTACTTCTTTCAGGTGATTTCAGACAAACACTTTTTCCACGTCCAACGTACGCTGATGAGATCAACGCTTGCTTTAAATCATCGCCATTATGGCGTAGTGGTGAAAAAGTCAATCTTAAAATAAGCATGCGCGTCCAAATGCTACAAGATCTAACCGCGGACACATTCTCTAACCAATTGTTAAATATCGGTGATGGAAAAGTTGCTGTCTATGAAAATACTGGATGCATAAAATTGCCCACTAATGTTTGCACAATCTTTGATTCGCAAAATACTCTCACTGACCGCATATTTCTCAATGTACGCACTCAATACATACATCATGCGTGGCTGGCAGAAAGAGCAGCAAAAAATGTGTACGTCAGCGATTTAAGCTTCAAGATACAGCAGTCGTTGCCAGGCGACATGGTATCATACAAATCGATCGATACAGTTTGCGATGCCAACGAAGCTGTAAATTATCCAACAGAGTTTTTGAACTCATTGGATTTGCCAGGCATGTCACCACACCATGTACGACTGAAAGTTGGATCTCTGGTTATTTTATTTTGGAATTTGAACTCACCACAACTGTGCAATGGCACGCAATTGGTCATTAAAAAAATTATGAAAAACATTATCGAAGCCACTATTTTGAATGGCAAATTCCGAGCCGAAAATTTTTTGCTGCCACGGATTCCAATGATTCTCACAGACGTGCCAATTGAATTCAATCGCCTTCAATTTCCTATAAGATTGGAATTTGCAATGACAATCAATAAGTCGCAAGGCCAAACGATGTCTATTTGCAGCTTAGATTTAGGCACACCATGTTTTTCACACGGACAATTATACGTGGCATGTTCTCACGTGAGCCAACCATCGAGCTTATTTGTGTTGGCTAAAGACGGACTGACAAAAAATATCGTACACTCAATTGCTCTTCGAAACTAATATTGATTTTCTTTTTTTCATTTTTTCTACTTTAGGATAAAAAATATATTACTATTTTTAAAATACACATTTAACTTATAAGAGATCAAACAATGAATATGTCCGTTACTTTAATGAAATACATTGAATTGAGAAAATGAATGGTTGGTGTTTTTTGATTTTATCGGCGGTGATCGTCTACAGCGCTCCATTCCTCTTTGTGTCATAGATCCCATCCCCAAACACTTACAATACATTCGTTATTTTTTATTTAACATCCAAAATATTCACTAGAAATAATTTATATGGCAGAACAACGTTTTCCGGGTCAGCTAACTTGTATATATAAAACAAAGTCGTTTTAGTTACACCACTTAAAAGTCGAGAACGGCTGGACCTATTTTGATGATCTTTAATCTTCTGGCCCACCGTCCCGAATAGCAGAATAAGTATTACAACATCCCAAAGTATGACGGCAAAAAAATTATGAATGAAAATTATGTTCTCATACATTTTGTATGGAGCATTTTTTTTAATGATATCTACATATTAAAGTATTAAAACATCTCATTTTGATTTTTGCACATTTATTGAACTAAATTCATTTTAACATAATATAAAACTGAATGTTATTCAAATTATAAGTTAACACAACATTTATTGATTCTGAGGCGGTATAAAGTTCACCGGGTCAGCTAGTAATATATATTATATTTCAAACTAATTTATAAAATATAATGGCTATGTAAAGAATTTTGAACTAGACATAAAATATTTGTCGTCAAATGATCAAAATCAATAAAATTTCTCTAATTGATTTCGACGATCAGGTGTTCAGTTTTTTTTTTAATTCCATCCCTATTTATAGACTATATAATTTTTAATCAATTTTAATGTTTTTTATTTCTTGGGAGTGGCGTGTTAAAAGGTTCACCACAAAGTCTATAACGTGTAAATATATTCCATTGTTATGTATATTTCATAAGGCAAAAATGTAAAACATGTTTTTTTTTCACGAATATATAAACCCTTTATTTCGCACAACGCTTTACAAAAAAAAAATGCTGTGCCACTCATGTGTGTATGTGTATTAGATTTTTCGGTACTTTTTAAGACACCAGTAGTAAAAATCAGTATCCCCAAGGTTGCTTCCATCATGAAAGTCATGAAAGCTGAGTAAGAATTAAGTATTTTAGTATACTTCCGAACACAACATGTTTTAAAATCAGCTGAAATTGAAAATTCGAGTTTCTTATTTTTTTTGTGGGTAGGCCTTTTATATTGGCTCAATAAAAAAGTTCTAGCCATTTGCATCGTCAATATGAGTGTTTTAACACTTCAGTCTTTTTAATAATTTACTGGCCTTACTAAAAATATGTTTATCATCGATCAATACGCAAATTTTTGAATATTATCATTGACTGGTATTAAAAGAAATATATTTTTAATTGTTTTTTTCCCTTTTTTTCTGTATCATTGACGCAACGATATTTTATTAGCCAGCTATAATGCGCTACCACTGCACACGCTATGTCATCGTGGTTAACAGATCATTTAAAGATTACCCAACCCTGGGCATTTCTGCTATTTTCCCAACATTTAAATATTATGGAGTATCGCTATCAATTCATTCAATTTATTATTAATTATTTCAACATTTAAAAACCGATAAAAATATTGTGTGTCATTGTCAACTTTTTCTCGGAGCTTATACGGACTTATATAATATTTGCGAAGCTTCATTATTTAAGTTAACCAATAGTCGGTGATTGTACGCACATACAAACGAACTTATTTTAGACCTTTCCGCTTTAAAAATAACACGGCCGTCAAACAATAATAATTGCTGTGTTGAACTTATCAAGTGATTTACTTTTGGCAATGGGTTATCAACAGAGCGACTTTTCGTTTCACAATGCTTGGCAACTTTGTAAGTAGATTATATTATAATTAATATTAAATGAAGGGTATCTGGCAACGAAGATTTGCATTCTTTTAATGTCTAGTCATAAAACAATTAAACAACTTCATACTTCAATCATTGCCAAGTTCATATTAAATTAATCGATCGATTAACGATTACCAAAGTAATGAGGTGTATGTGTAATTAACTTACTCTTAATGTTATTATTAAGGTGAGATAAACCACTGTATACAGATATTCAGAACTATGTATGTATAAAATTATGTCAAACAAAAAATACTAACACGCATTATAGAGCATAATATGGTCTTTTAGCAATTTATGTCAACATTTTCCATTTTATATCATCCCAATAATGCCAAAACCACGAATTTAAGTTAAGGGAATATTTATTATCACTTTACCAAAGACACGAAAGAATACTTGAAATGGGAACCTTAATGACAATACCTTTCACGAAACTGCATAAAAACTGATAAAAAAGAAAATGAATGTTTACACGTTCACATAATAAAATAAGCTTCATTATTTGTAAATTTTCTTAAGCCACGAAAGTATCACATTTGCTATTTTTCCATAATTCAAACAATATTTATCGTGGCACAAAACTGCACATTCGTTACATTGGCTTTTGTAAATTAAATATAATCGCAAAATTATGAGAATTTGTACATATTGTCTAAAAACAATCGAGTTATTGTTTGAGATATAAATATTACATTAACATTATCGTAAAAAAACATTTTATATTTCCAGTAAGGAATTATTCGAAAAAATTCATAGCATTTTTTTTCTAATGAATAGATTCGTTTATGCCTTTATTTTAATACTGATTTGATACGATGCAATTATATGGGTTAATTAATAATCAAATAAATACTAGAACTAGCATGAATGTAGCAGATATTTTATCTTAACAAGAAATTGTCACTGTGTCAAGCGTCAAAACATCAATAATAATATTTTTACTTTTTTTACAATTAATCTATAAACTTACCCCAAATGAGTAATATTAACAACAACATCGGCATTGCAAGGCTGAGTAATTAATTCCCGAAAATGATTTGAATCAATTATAGTTTTATTTCGCAAAACTGTGACTTCAATACTAAACTGCAATACCATAATATTCATAGATACGTAACATATTATTGATTGAAACGTATTGTTTACGAAGATGGATCTAAAATATTTTTGATTTATTATACGTGAAATTTTTATTTTTTTAAATTTTATTGATGACGAGTATTCTGAAAATAGACTTATTTCCAGAACGACCATGATGCGTTACTTCATTATAATGTATTGCTTATTTGTTCGTAGGTAATTGCCGAAAATTCTTAAATTTTATTTTTACTTGGCACTGACGTAAAAGTGTACTGCAAGTAAAAATAAATATATTGATTTAAACACACCTTCAATTGAAATGCTTTATTACTATATCGATTACTATGCGATATTTTTAAAATTTACTCAATGAAGGGTACAATAATGTGCATTACAATTATGAAGAAGAATACGTTTTTTCCCTACGATTATTTTATACCATATACATACAAAGCTTAACATTTTCGGTATGTTTGTTTTTTTTCCTTTTCGTCATCTATCAGTATACGCAAATGTATTTTTCCTTGTTCAAATTATTTAGTTCACAGCTATATTCAGCGCACATGCAAGCTATTAGGCAAGTTCTTAATTTAGACCTGGTTATCTATTTTTGTACCTGCACGTTATGCCATTGATGACACGTGCATAATAATAGTACAGGTGGACTTAACGTTTGTATAACACAACCGATAAATCATTGCGATAAAATCATCAAGGAAGTATCTTTTCGAATACCATTGTGAATAATACATTATTATATTATACGCGTTCTTCCGAAACGTTTAATAAATAAAAAATCGACATAAATTGATTTTTCAATCATTCGTCCGGCGAAACATAGGAGCTTATAAATTTTATTTTATTTTTGTCAAATGGGAATCAATGAATATAAATTTACTGTTTTATATTAGAAAATACATTATTTTATATATATGTATGTCGCTATTTATACAACACATGCATCATAATTTCACTAATAACAGCACTAGGAACTGGACTAGCCATCTGATATACTCAGGAGTAGGGTTTCCAATACCGGGATCCCGAGGATTTCAAATACGTGATGAACCCCAGAATTGGAAAATATAGTCCCGTAATTTTTGGGATTGATTTATTTATCAAGCATAAACGGTTTATTATGAAAAAAATATTTAGTGAACTTGCTAGTGTCATCTTTGGAACTCGAAGAAAATAAATAATTTGCGCTATGCATTAATGACATGTCATAAATATGCATAAAAATATCATGTCACAAAATTTCAGTTCATTAAATGATGTTTTAAAAGAATATTCCAAGCCCCGGGACCAGTCGACTGGGACCAGGATCGATTATTTTGGACCGGAATTGGAAACCCTACTCAGGAGGGATTTACTCGTCCAACGTGCGATAGAAGAAATCAATTGCTAACGATCAGGGTTATTTATGTAGGTCAAGAATACGAAAAGAAGCGAGTCAAAACAATAGACGCACTACCAAGTCTTGGCAATATTAAAAGACAATTTCAGCGGGTAATTAAACACAGGATTAATAATACAGTCTCGCGGTGGTAATGGCATTGAAATTGAGCGTTCTCAATGCCCATTGTAATTAGGTCAGTTCTAATAAAAACTCAGACTTAGAGAAGATCTATTAAGATATCAACAGCGTTACTAAACTAATACTCCAAGTTTACCATTCGTATATGCTATACGATTTATGCTGTTTGAATAATGGTGTGGTGCTATTCTTATTTCTACAAATGAGCTTTAGATTGAGATGTGTGGGCTGTTATCTGCACAAGATTCAGAACCAACAATTTTTTACAGCGTAAAAAAATATATTTTTAAAATAATTGATTACCGTGTAAGTAACGCCATTCAATTAATTATTGATTCTGTGTATATATATTTGGTATTTATACGAATTTTATGTATAGCGTTTTTCTCCCTGCCGGGTAAGTAGCTGGGTGATCAACTTTGTTGGCTGAGGTTGCAATTTTCACAGAAACGCGATTTCCTGCAATGAACTGTGTCCTGTCTAAGAATCTATGAATCCTTTCTTTATCCTCAAATGAAAATTTGTGCGACGGATTGAAAAGCAGTGTCCGCAAATCTACGTCTGCTGAAATAAGCTTCATTAAAATTTTGAATATAGTCTTTAGTGAGATAAGGGATCATAAATATAATAATTGAAGAAAACAATCAGATTATTGGTCATTATATTTTTCAAATCATCTATCCATCTGATTACTGTTTTTCAAAGTGGCGTAATTAGTAGAAGTAGGGGTCGTTGAAAAAACAAAAGAGTGGAAGCAGCAAAAAATAATTATCTTCATTTTTGAGTTACGTTACACAGAAATCGATCGATAGATGATACTTACGACACAGCTTATATATACCTCGTTAATAAATGAAAGATTATTAAAAAAAGTTTAAATATTGAAAATATACATTCATTTTAGTTATACTACAAATGATCTATTAGATTGGAAACAAGGCAGCTAGCTAGTATGACAATTAAATAATGAGCCTTTAACGATTGAATGTTTATTTGCCAAGCTTGGGTAATCTACTGGGAAGATCATTTATATGCGCATGTAATTAGGATGAAAAATAAACATTCAGTTAGCTCATTGTGCTTATTTTCAATGACAGTGTGTTGTTTCTGCAGATGTAATGTAAATAACAGCAGTTGTAAATAAATAAATACATAATTGGATCAGGGAATATATTACTGACGAGACACATGTAAATTTCTAAGAACCCAACCACTTTGAATAATTTCTACATCTTAATGACACGTGCACGAAAAACTCAACTGGAAAATTCTTTTATTATATGAAAAGATTTATTATATGCCATAAAAGTCAAGCTTGTGCATTTTCTTTCTAAAAACTATCATATAAACTTCAGTACACAATTAATAAAACAATTCTAATATTTGAAAAATAAATATACCACTTAAAAATTAAGATTTATTTAATAAAGAATTGTGCTATGTTTCATTTATATTACTCTTCTTTGTTGAATCTTGTTTTTCAATAATATACGCTGTGACGAAAGCTCTTCAAATTACAATCGTTCAACTATTCAGAGAGGAAGTGACAAAATTATATTAAAAAAACGTATAGCTGGCTACAAGCCAATAATTACTCTCCGACGTGTTTAAGTAATGTAGAACAAGCTTTGAACATCTCCAACATGAACAGAATCAAATTTCCCGTATAAAATTTCACACGAGCTTTTAAATCAGCACATTCCTACAATAACATCTTTTACTGCTGATTGATAATTACTGTCAATATACAATAATATTTAAAAAAAAAACCTTCTACAAACATGAAATGATAATGTTGCAAATTGCCTCGAGTGACTTAAAAGGCAACTTGATACCTCTTACAGCATTCACGATCACCTGCACGCACGCACGCCCATAAATGGGTCGATCATACCCGGAAATTAAAAACAACATGAAATTCTTTTATTATTCGATAAAATTACTAAATTATTTTAACAAATTAAAACATATATATATTATAATTTGTTTAACGATACATATATAAAAAAATTGTATGCAATATCTCGCAAGATGTATATTTTTTTGAAATCAAGAAAACTACCCATCCTTTAACAGTGTAATTTAACAGTGTAAAACAAAACTCTGATTTATTTATTGGCCTATCTTTGAATTACTTAAATTTTTAACTATAGTTTTTTATACATCCGATTTAAATCGAATTTCAATTAATTAACCACGTGAGGAATAACTTTATCCGTGTCGATATTTTAACCACCCATAAAGTAAAGTTACAAAATTTTGGTAGCTATTTTCATACGATACAACGCTCAAAAGTACACGGTTCATATTTGTAAAGCTTAACACATTTGAAATAAATAATTGGATCTCTCAGAAGTGAGACCAAACTTGTTTACAGAAACTCTGTAAACTCCGCTTTAAACATTACACAATGTTATTGTTTTTAATGACCATGTAGAGCAACACCGACCGCGTGATTGCATGCAACCTATTTTGAGCTTTCGTAAATAGATAACCAATCCTGAAAATCTAACCAACATCATGCATGTATTTGCAAATAGACAAAATCACCGAACCTGGAAAGACAGGCGGGTCAATATTTAATTTGCAAAATATGCCGGGTCGTGTAATCTATTGGATCGATGAGCAATTGCAGCTCGGAAAGTTCATCCTTTCAATAAAATCATTTGCGAAGTTTTTTATGCTACCTGAAACATTTTTCCTTCGCGACGTCCTGCAAACAAAATAAAAAGTCACGACCTGCTCGCATTCATTGTATATATTTGACTTAACTGCCGTCTAACAATTCGGCTTAGTACTTTATTAAGCTGAATTAAGCAATACCATCACTCCGGTATGAAATATTACAAACAAATTTGCAGAAAAAAATACAAAATCATATTAAATAAATATCACTTTTAAGGTGTTCACTGTCAATACTTGGTGGAAAAGCATCATAGTAAAAATAATAATAATCCTGTGGAGCCAGGTATATTGGTGAAACGGGAAGAATTTTAATACCAGATTAAAAGAACATCTAGCCTGTTTACGTAAAAGGAATGAATTATCTTCATTTGGAAACCATTTGTTCCTAAATAAGCATACTTTTGATATTGCTAAAAACTTTAAAATCCTGCATGTTATCAATAAATCTTTAAAACTCGATAAATTAGAAATCCTTGAAATAAATCGACATAAATTCTTCCCTGACTGCAATTTATTAAACGATCAATTAATCTTAATTTCTTCACCTATGTTATATCCTTTTCACTAACCTAATTCTAGCTTATTATATTTCTTTCTTGTACACTTTAATTTCTGTAAAATTTTATTTTCCTTTGTTTGTTTTTAATTGTAAGAATTGAAATGGCCTTTATTCTTTTCACAGGAAACAATTTCGTTGGCTTGAACTCATCACCGGTATTTCCACATCTAATTATAGTTGACAGACATGCAAATTTATTTATTTATTAAATGCGCTCATTGTTGGGCTTTTACTTTGATAATGATAATTAATACTTAATTGATTGTTGATGTATTAGTTTGCATTGCTAAGAGGTGATCAACATTTTATTTATAGTCTATTTTTCTTGTAGTTTGCTTCAATTTATTTGCTTAGTTGTAATACCAATAGTTTGTCATACCTTGTATTATATTTCTTAATTAACTCTTGTATAAATATCACTGTTTCATTGTTTTCTTTATCAGTTGACAATGCTCGCCATGTGCGAAACCGGTCCTGGTCTAATACATTTTATCTGGGAAAAGTACTAAAAATGTATTATTATTTTTTTTAAATAAATATTTTAGATAACATCAGCACAGCTAACAAGCCAAGCCATAATAATAACTAGATTTTAATTGTGAGAAATGACTTCTACTACGATACACTTTTATAAATATGCAGTTCCTGTATCTCGGCTGCTGTTTTGGATTCGAAATACCTGGGACGCAAAACAATATTTTCCAGGGTTTTGTTTTTATGTTTCTGTCGAAACTTTCTTATTAAATGAAAATTCGTTTATAAACATAGTATCCTAAAATTCCGAGGTATTGTTCATAAAATATTGGGCTTACCGCAACGGAAACGGAAGCTTATTTTAAAAGTTCAAAATAATTAAATCCTTTAAATTGACATTTCAGTTACTTTGACTACAGATTTATGTGTACCTTGGGATCGAATCCCAGCTCACGCAGTGTCATTTTTCATTTTTATTATTTATTTCTGTTTGTAGGCATGGATGTCTCTGCTATTCTAAATCCAATCCCACACCCTGACATTAAAAAAGAATGATAAACTGACCACTAGTTCTGTCCTAGCCTTATATATTATATTGTCTTATACTGTCTTCGAAAAATAAAGGTTGAGCAACTGACTGACAAGCATTTAGCGTAGAAAACTCATATTGAAATAAAATCATAAGGGGGTCCATATGCTTCAAATCGGGAGCGGACAAGGTTTAAATATGTAGCTTTAAAAAAAGTCTTTATTAAGAAACGTTTGTAAGTCAATTGAATTTGTAAATGATTTAATGTTTAAGCTAAAAATCAAGGAAGTTACATATAACCCGAGCTTATGAATCCACGAATGGATAGAAAATTGATGTATGAATGTTTATTGGATCCATGACTTAATCTAATTGACATCTTAAACACCAAACATAATAGAATTTATTCTGTAAGGTAGTCAATAAAAAAAACTGAACTTTTGTTTCAAATATAATTGAAAAATTGCCGAGTTATACGGTGACGAACTTTTTATCCAACGTGTTATTGTACCGCACGGCCTAATAAAACACTGAGCTCTATCACGACAACGCAATTTTCATACCAACCAGTATTACTACGTATAAACATTATGTCTACCAGGTCCGCCGCCTGTTCTATAAAATTCAATTAGAAAATATAATAGGTCAACTATGTGTTAAGCCGAAGCCGTTATCCTGTGATAAAACGTCAGTTGCATTAGTACACTGTATTGTATTTTTTATTTGCGAGCATTCATAATTTATAAATAATTTTCTACCATAAGATGACAAGACCAAAATGAACGAAGTTATTTTTAAATATTCGCAATAACATATGCTTTGAATTTAATATGTTACACTACACAAAAAAATATATTTTAGGGAACAAAAATCCTGAATACGACCCGATAACCGACTGTGATAATACCAGATGTCATGTGGTGAAACGTGCGTTTACTCATTTACACGAGGCTGCATAAAAAGCAGTATTTGAAATGATAAATAAATAGTTTATGGGATGAGTTTTGTTTGTGATCTAAAAATACATAAAAGCAAACACGCGCGTAATCAATGACAGTAATAATTTCATATTTGGAAATATTACACGACTATTCCTTATAAAACATAAATTTAATTTGTATACTGTGAAACTTTTCTGTGATAATTTCATATTTTCATAATATTTGTGTACCAGTATATTTAATTGTGTAATTTCTATTCATAGTATTATATATAGCAGTGGCACGATACGCTGGATAAAGTAAAATCAATATAAATATCAATTGTTAATATCTTTTCACCGAATTTTTGTACCAATGTATTTAAATATTTTATTTCTATAAGAGCCACTAAAAAGCTCAATAACCAGAAGTTCTCGTTCAGCAAAATGACAGAAAAAGAAACGATTGTTTTTAATTCCAAAATATATGTAGCTAGTCTTTTTGGTTACAGTATTTATTGTCAATTTAATATTTTTTCTAAGTTGAACATAGCGTTAAACTACGTTTGAAATTTTGGTGGACTCTGTACTAGATGATCAAAACTTTTTCTGTTGATTCCAATCCAATCTCTGTAGATCACGAAAGATAATATAGAAAAATAGCCTTAGTCGCATAGCAGAACAAGTGGGCCAGACTTAAATCACTAAAGAGCCAATCAAATTGCGCTGATCAAAGAACGTAGATCTTATGCAATTTTACGCTTAACACATTGACACTTTCTCTACTAGGTAGTTTGAAAACTGGACGGCCAACCGGCCAACCCTGTTACATATTGCTACGAGGATCATACGTGAAAGTGTGGCTAATTTAGTTTGAGCGCTATCATAGTAGAAAATACAAATTTTCCGACATTTCGTTTTTATTTTCGAAACTTCTGTCGGGCCTGTTGCTGTATTGTTGACGTGTTTGAATTTACCATCGATTTTTTGATATATTATCGTATGCATACATATGTATCTGTTATTTCTTAATTAAGTCCCACCTGGCTGATCGTAATAAAGATGCATCGCTAGAACAATTAACACTAGTCCTAGTATCGACTTTAAATATAATCCGTTAAAAAAAAAAATGGATTACTGGTGAAACCAGTTTTCTCTTCTAAAAAGTAAAGAAAAATCAGTAAGGTTTTTCTGCTTGTAGGGGGCCGCATATCTGTTAAAATAAGCAATTTTAAGAGCCCAAATATAATCTACGATGAAAGCAAGCTTGAATAAAGAAAAACCCTTTTTAAGGTTTATAAGCAGTGATTGAAATAAAAATTGTTTAATAAGCGACATCCATGTCTTATACAATTGCTCTGTTTCAAAATGCTACTCATATGCGGGGTGTGTAAGCAGTTACCGGATGTTAGTTTGACGTTGAGTTCATACGGGATGATCGAGTTCGATAGGAAATTTGATACAGTTTACTTTATTTATGCTTACCTCATCTTGTTTGTGCAGTGTGCACTCAATTTATCAAATATGACAAGGTTTTTTAAAATTAAATTTATTTTTTATCGTTCTCTTTTTAAATACAGTTTATGTTTGCAAAATGTTATAATATCACCTGACATTGTTTATACAGCTAATTATGACTGTGATATTACTTCAGGAAAAATACCGATATTCTCCATAAGCTAAAAATGTTTTTTTCAATTTTAAAATATCATACTTTTGATCTATAAAATGCTCGTTTATTTTTTAAGATTTCATTATAACAGATTAATAACGACAATATACGTGTATCTACAGCTATCGACCTCATAAACCTTAAAATATTAAAAAGTTGACATTTATTTACCACATCCTCAAACGTATTACGTCATCCCCTTGAATGACCTTAATCTTAAATTTAAACAGTGTATCATTGAGAAGAACAAATTTTTTAAACACTGTTACCTGCTTATATTTAAATATGCTATTTTAAAATTTACCAAATTTAATACTGTGAATCTTTTTTGAATGGAATATAATATTTTCGAATACTATAGATAGGTATTTCGGTATTCCGAGAGCATTTCAAAATCTTCCACTCAGTTTGTCGAAGAGATTTGAAAGCATCGAAAGCGATACTTAACCAACACTATCAGCTGTTCTGGATAAATATTTTGTGAGGCAAAAATAACCTCATGTCGGAGATACAGACAGACAATTAAAATATTCTGAGACGCTGATTTTTTTCCCCTCCGGCGTATTTTCCCAGACCGAATTTTTGGCAAGATGCTATTGTCTCTATTTACATTTTTTACAAGATCAGAATCGCCCACCTCAACATTTTTTGACTATTTTATGACTCATATTTTTAATTTTAAAACAAATATGAAAATATACATACATAACTGTTAATTATCAGTTGCTGAATATCCGTAAAAAGAAGCATTTAGCACCGTTAAAAAGAACGCTTTATTTCCAAATATATTGTTTTTGAATAAAATGCAATGGTTTTAGTTCTTAAAAAAACGTACAAGTTTTAAGCCACAATTCAGAGAAACATATTTTTAAAGTCATATAAACACAACAATAAATGTCTTAATAAGTATTAATTTTAATAATTAAATTCAAAACAAACGTTTTTAAATGTTTAAGCAATAAAGTTATCATTCTAGGATGTCAGCTAATAAAATCGTATATATTTTTTTATCCGTCCTTTATTTGACTGAGCAATATTGCTCAGCTCTAGTCTACTCGACTACGGGGGGTCATGAAGTCGAGATCCGGAACGGAAATTTTAATGTAGGCTTTTTTCCATACGGTGACGTTTTAATCAATTTGTAAATTTCCATCGAAAACATAAAAGCATCCATATTATAATGTTTTTATAATATCCTTGTGTTTTTATAATACCTCAGTGTAGTAGTTCCAACTAATTAAAAATCTTATCATAACTTCGTTCTTATTTCCTCACTTTGATCGAAATATAAGTTATAATACGCATTCTTACTATCTTAAGCTAAATAAAAATAAAAATATTTTATTAACATAAGTGATTAGTTGAAGCGAATAGTTATATTTTATAATATGATGTTTGCAGTTTAAAATTATATGAAAGTTAAAATTAAAACAATAAAAATATTGACTAGAATGAATTATTTTTTGGAAATCTTATTGCATAGGCGTAGTAACCAAAAAAAAAAATTTCATTTAATTTGTCATATAAATTGTCTGTCTGTGAGAGATTTGGGTTTTAGTTTAGTTAATAATAGCATAAGAAGTTCATTGCTGGATGTGATGAAAATACGACAGAATTTTACTCACCTCTTCGTGCCACACTAATACAATGGTAATTATCCTCGGCCTGAATATTTCGTATACTATATTCTAAATATTGTTTGAGGACAATCTTTCTTATTTTCAAGCTCACGAGATACGTGTTAATATTGTAGTCGAGTAGTATCAGTCGAAATCAACCAACAATTTAAACAAAATTAATCTAGCTGATAAAATACATGGAAGTTTTGCTTAGTGAAATGTTGATTGTTAAAACACATAATATACAATAATAAGTGTTATAATGTTAAATTATTATTCCAATAATATAAAAAAAAGGATTTAATATTAAGCGCTTCTTCAAATTATTACATTAACTATTGATGAAAAAATTTTAAAAATTTATTCGGGGAGCTTAAACGCTCATATGTTAGCGTTTTGAGAATATATTTTAATAATTTCACGTATGTTTGAAGCTCTGAAGTCACTGAAATAACATAATAGATGTCACTATCACAGAAACTTTTTCTGTTACAAGTTTTTTCCTAGCCATTATAATATATTGATATAAGCGTTGGTAAGTTGATTCCCATAGCCATTGATATTTTATACTTGTTGCTATGGTACACTTTTTTTTGAAAGAATTTATTTATTGCATGCTTGTGACTAACGAGCTGGCTTTTGCCTTTTGGTATCATTAACTATTTCAAGTGCATGGGTGAACTTGAACTACCGCTTAGTAAATTGTTTATGTGTTTTTTATAAAAATATACGTGCACTTGGAATGCCTGAATATGCCGAAAGGCGACACCTGAGATATTAGTGACAAATTCATGAATAAGTACATAATTTTATCGATTAAAATTAAGCCATAATATCCATCATAATCCTAATTTATGATCATAACTTACAAATAATACATTCTCTTTGAATCTTTTCCAGTTTCCCTTAGTTAATGTTGTATGGTATATTATATGGAAAATAAATATAATATAAACGCTTAGCAGAAGCAAAACTTATATTTATTCAAAATACTCTTCCATATAATGATGATTGAAGCAACAAAGTTTGTTTGTATTATGTACAAAAAATACAAATAAGACAGCCGTCAAGGAAATGTAGAAATCTTCAAGGCTCGAAATCACTGAACCATACCGTAAATATTTTTGTTTTGAAATAAAGCAATACTTAGCGATAGATAGTTTTACTTCCTAAGAACGCACTTGTTCTTTATTATTAGTTGGTATAATCTTAAATTACTTCAACTGCATCTTATAAATTGCTTCGCTTTTAAAAACCTACTTCCTCCCGACTTATTTTCAAACAGTAAATTTTACATCACTTGGTTTATTCTTTGCTAGTTAAATGTGAATAGAAAACACAACATTTTAAATACAGATAAAGCTTTGAATTTAATCTTATGTTGTACACAAAGAGCACTTGACGTTAAGTGGACATTTTTTTATCATCTTATAAGTAATGGTGCTGAATAGAAAAAATAATTACATTTGTTTTCTAAACCACCTTTCAAAATAGTTGTTCTCTATGGTATATCGCATTTCAATATGCAATGTACAACAAACAATAGTTGCAAGTCAGTGGCTCAATCTGACATTTAAGAGAGGGAGTAACCATTGTTGAATGGCACTAAGAAAATGACAGCTTATAAAGTTACAACTCATTACAACTTCCATGATTATGTAGATATCCAAAATTTTTAATACAATTTTATAAACTGTTCTAAAGCATGAGTCTTCATATGGGGATTGGATCCTTTAATATCGCAAACATAAAGCCTTAACTTGGCCACAAATTTTGTATTTACAAAGTGCCACCAATTATTATGGTGTTATAACTGTGCACTTTATCGTTTTTGGAATTACTCAACAACAATATTTAAGGACTATACTATTTATAAAATGTGTGCTGTAACTTTTTGCAAAACTATGCATTTCCTGTTGTAAGAGTCAACTTACATTTGAATCGCTAGCAAAAAATATTTTTTCAACAATATTTTTCAACATTTGCAAACTTCATTAGTAAACTAGAGCTTTTTTGAAACCGAAACTTTTTCATTTCATTTGAAAAAGTATAAAAACAAAATTTTTATGTTCGTTACTTTTTGTATTGGCTGTTTGTGGATTGTTTTATGAAAATATATCGTTAGTGAAATGTTAATCAAAAAATACAAATTCAAGCTTTGTCGCATTGCTGTGTAAGCAGCGTGTTACCGACTTGCACTGAAAGTCTATCGTGATAAGACTTCTGATGATTATTTTAGCGAGCTTGTCAAGGGAGCCGACCCATACTGGGCACTTTCCAAGGTTCTCCGCGCAGAAAAGCACCCCTTAATGCCACTTAATGGAGCAAAGGGGCCTGTATTCACCATCACTGACAAAGTCAAGGAGTTTGCGGATAGCCTCGAAAGACAATTTACACCCAACATGATCGACCCAAGAAATAAAAACTTGAAAAAGAACGCGTTAAACATAGAAACTGCCGCAAAATTAATAATAGAAAAGCTTATATATGTTAACTCCCAACTCATTTGACGAGGTGGAAAATCTAATAAAAAACCTTCCTGACAGGAAAGCTCTGGGTAACGAAAAAATCGGCAACAAGGCTCTCAAGCAGTTACCGCAAAAGGGTATTACCTCATTAGTAAATATTATAAATGCGTGTTTGAGGCTACAATATTTTCCCTACCGATGGAAGTAATTGGATATTATCTTGATTCCAAAACCAGGAAAATATCACACTCTTCGGGTGAACCCCCGGCCAATAAGCCTGCTTCCTGCAATGAGCAAAGTCTTAGAGCGAGTAGTTGACGAGAAAAAGATCATCCCCGACACCCAACACGGGTATCGGGCGAATCATTCGACAAACCATCAACTTCTTCGAGTGGTGGAATTTATCACGAGCGGATTCAATCAAAAAGAGGTCACAGCTGGCCTCTTCTTAGATATTGCAAAAGTCTTCGACAGGGTGTGGGTTGAAAGGCTTGTATTAAAATGTCGAAAGCTGGAATTGGATTACCACTGATTAAGATCCTTAACTCATTTGTGACAGGTAGACATTTCCAGGTCAAAATTAATGGAATCCGGTCCTCATCGAGGTCAACACTTGCGGGGGTTCCACAAGGCTCTGTCTTAGGAGCCATACTGTATAATATATACACCTACGAAATTTCCACCGGTGGGGAAAGTGATACAATTATAGCCCAGTACGCAGGTGATACATCCATTTAGGCTAAATCTCGTAATCGGCAAAGCGCAGTTGCACACGTCCAAACAGTTGCCGATACCATTGCGGATTGGTGTGACATCTGGAGAATTAAAATCAACGCAGAAAAGAGCGCGGCAATAATGTTTTTTAAAGGCTTCATTAGAAAACAAAACTTCAATTGCATTAGAATGCACAATACAGAGATCAAATGGTCTAATACAGTCAAGTATCATGGACTTACCTTAGATAAGAGACTGAAGTTTAACGAACACACCGCGATTAAAAAGCGCCAAGCTAATGCTACAAAAGCGAAATAGTACTTTATGCTTAATGCTAGGAGCAAGCTATCCATAAAAAGTAAACTTCTCCTATATGCAGCAATAACTCGTCCAATTATGGTCTACGCCACACCAGTGTGGGCGTTTGCTCACCATAAGCATCTGAAGACTCTCCAGGTTGTTCAGAATAAGTCATTGAGGCAAGTATGTGATGCTTCATGGTTCGTGCGTGGTTCGCTGTTACACAGAGATTTAAGTGTGCCCACTATTTGCGAATTCGTTCGTGAAACCTCTAAAAAGTTTCATAAGGCTATGGGCTTTCACGATAACCCAACAATCTCTTGCTTGCAGAATTATGACGAGAAGGCCTCAGAGAATCGATATAGGCCGAGAGCTATTCTTCTCGATGACCCTCCCTAGGTAGAGACGCAATATTAAACTGTCTTCTGTAGAACTAAATCTAAACTGTAGCGATCGCGCCCTTCTGTCGGAAGCGATGGGAAGGGAATGTCAACAAATAAAATTCAAGAGTTAAAACATTTAGAGTCGAAGGAGACTGGAAGAACTTTGGCACTAACATGCATTAGAACTTGATGCTCCGTCAAACTGATATCCAAAAAAAAAAAAGTGTAACGAAAATACTGAGCTGTTAATTTTTTATGAAAATAAAGTCACAAACAATAAAAACCCTGGAAACATATTTCAATTGCTTTTTTTGTGACCATTCGCTTACAGTTTCCGATGAAAAATATGTATTTCCGATGCAAAAAGTAAAAATCAAATCCACACATCACATGCAGTAGATTTTTCCGTGTTTACTAACTTTATGTCTGTTTCATATTGACGTCACATTCCCTGGAGCAAACTTATTTGAAATCTGTACAAATTCAATATATTTATTAAAATACATTGATTGAAATTTTCTAGCACTATTGAATGAAAAGCAAGCTTTCAGTTAAGCGTGTCGTATTAAAATTGTAATCATATTTTTTCATTTTCATCTCTTCGTTATTAATGCAGAGTAGATTACTACCGCATTTTGATTCCGTGCAAGAAACTACTACAAGTCGTAACCTTATCCTATAAAAAATCATTTTCAACTATTTAATTCATCGAATTGCCCAATTTGAACGATTTACTTCATCACTTTTAAGGTGTTCACTATCAATACTTTTTGTAATGGTATTATATTTTAAAATAATAAAGCATTTTTGTAAATATTCTACATTCATTTTATTCGGACCAGGATCAGTTTCGCTGCTCTAGTTGAAAATGCTCGCGATGAGTGAAAACCTGTTCAGATCCAAATAAATTTAATGTGGAATAAGCACCAAAAAATTATGGAATTTTAAGTGTGGTCTTTGATCAATTTAATGCATTTCCACTAAATACAGACTATTTTTTGGCTAATTTAAGTGATTAATCTTTGAAGAAAATTAAACATATCAAGCTAAATCAAACAAATAAAAGAAAAGTATTTCACTCGAAGGTAATCATTAGAATTGAAGCTTTAAAATTTCGAAAAGATGTTATCATTCCATTTATTATCTACAATGTGTGGAGGTATAAACGAATGATGACATTCAATGTAATACTTAGAATACCATCAAAAGTAATTTCAGTAGAACGTTAAGCTTACATAAGAAGAACCAGCAGTAGTAAGCTCTAAGCTCAGCGTCTTTGAACGTTTTCAGCATCGCCAATGAAATATGGAATGGATTCTAGGATATTTAATACGGAGTTCTCAGATCTTGTTTTATTGCATTATCATTTCAATCAGTTCTTGCGTGCACTGTGACAGTGCACTTTAAACCTTTTACCATAGCAAAACAAATGCAATCGACAGACTCTTAGGGATTTTATTAAAATTTCGAAGGTCAGCGGGATGTTGTGATGACTATAGAATACATTTGAAAATATTATTATTCAATAAGTCTGTCACTATTTGCAGCAAAATACGTGAGATAAACAAAGTTTTTTTAAATTTTGTATGAATATTTAACCACTGGAAACTATTTGGACTAGTAAAAACTAGTAATATGTCTTTATCAAAGTGAATTTTAGTTTTCAATATTGCATTATCTAAAACCATTTTTGAAAGTATATTATTAAAGATACTTTTTTATACTGATACACACATAGTGTTTCTTTTGATTCATTTATTCAACCGTTGAATTTTCACAGCGTAAGATAGGGTATCCCAAAATGACCAAAAGAAGAAAGAGAATGAGAATGATAAATACAAATGACCCAAATTAATTATGTGTTTTGACTACGAGAAAAGAGAGCTGACTAAATTACTGTATTTGATCAAAAATGATCAATGAAACAAACACTGCAGATTAGCTTAATAACACTTGTCTCTTTGTCCAACCAGAAGAATCGCTTTTTCCTGAAAGGCTGCTCATTAAAAATAATTCTGCAACTACTCGAGCCAGTCATATTATACAACAAGTGCCACCTGTCAACAACAACAACTCGAATCTCACATTCACGCAATCTATGTCTCATTCTTTTCATTGTACATCGTGCGCAAGCGCATTAATGTGCCTCGCGCCACAGACATATAAATCAAGAAAAATATTGTTTTAATGTTCTTATTGCGTGATATCGTCAGATTACGACAAAAAGGTGGTCAAAAACAAAAAAATGTTGAATAATGTCCTTGCTTTTTTTTAGTTTATTGTAATATAATTCCTGAAGTTATTTCTAGTTTTTCTTTTTTTTTACTCGTCGTATAATTGAAATAAAGAATAATGCTAGTAAAATATTACTTTCCAATATTCGAGGTTATTTCAACTTCTCCGAGCTCACGTAATATTACTTAAAATTCCGAATCACGTCAAAACATTGTTTTATCAGAACCTGATGATATGACCAAGCCTTTTACATTTCTGACAATGTTCCGTCAATATTGCAACATGCATTGTCTTAACTGTCAAAACATTATCTGCAAAATGAAAAGCTTTCACCAGCTTAACTATGCATACAAGTAGTAACTTTAAATCTTCCACATATTCTTGCATGATTTTTCTGACGTTCATAATGACATGCTGTCAGCAGAAAATACAAGATAATTGACATTTACGTACACTAGAGAAATCTAAGTTGAGTTGTAGTATTTTCTCTGCTACGTTCAAACTTATGCAATTAAGGATTTATTTGCTTGAAGGAATAATATATTCTGCAGTGTAAATAATAAGACAGATATTGTCAAAAATATTCACAAAATATTGCGTACGTTATCATGGTCATATGATGATGAATCAATAAAAACAAATCGCAAGTGTTGAAATCACACCTTTTTTTTATTGCTTTTATATATACTTCGACACCTTACTTTGAAAAGGTTCTAACAGCTTTTGACACTGTTTTGAGATATGAGCGTTTGAAATTTCGATTGATTAAAATTCACTTGTAACACTGAGCAAGTAAAAATGATTCAAATTACTCATGTAAAGCATATTTTGTCACAACTCTTGCTGAGAAATACTGATCTTAGAGGTCTAATGATGGAAATAATGCTGACAATCTTGGAACTTTGTCAAATAAATTTAGTAAAAAAAGTGTTCAGATGCAGTGCAACTTCGGCATTCTGCTTACTCCGTAATTTAAGCACAGATAATTCTGAAATTACATATATATGATAGAATACGGTAAATACAAGCTTTTCCGACCAAAATGTCATTTTGGGCAAAACTGTCAAGTAGAACCTTTTCAAAGTAAGGTAACAATTTGTCTAGCCACTAGCTGTTTCCATTACTATGGCATATTTAAATCGGTATTAGTTGGGCATAACTGTTAGCAGATGATGGCCAAACACAACTGAAATATAAAACTTAATTAGGTATGCATACAATAAAACTGTGAAAGAGTTCAGAAAAATTCTTTTCACGCCCATATACCTAAGCCGGTGAGAACTAAACCTGGCAATCTGTAGTGAAATCTTCACAAGATATAAAGTAATTGCTTATAAAAGGACTTAAATATCATTCTGAGATGAAGGAGCTTAAGATTCGTCTGTACTGAAAAATGGAGAAGTCTAATGATTTTAACACTCTTGATTGATTTTAACACATTTTTATCTATTTTTGATGGTTGCAGTTATTGTAAGCTAAAAAATAAAAATGAAATATTATACAAATACAAATAGCGACGGGTTATTCGAAAAATAGCCAAACGATGAAATCGTTGGTTATCTAATCAATTGGTTTACCTTTCCTACCTTCGCGAAGAAGCGGCACCCGTACTATGGCTACCTATGTAATAAGCCATGTGATGATGCCAGGAGCCCAGCCAAGCCAATAGGGCGGGCATGCGACCTCCACTCCCTCCGCCCTCGACGACAACGCGAACAAATATTCACTCTTCAGTTTCTGTGCTCCAGATACTATACGAGCGATATCGATTGCAACATTCAGCTTTTTATGCTTGCGCGTATGAACACAATTGTGTATTTACCCTTCGAAATATGAAACGTATTTATCAAACCCCACTTAACCGTGCGGTAATTTATTTGTCATACATCTATAATATGTACACTTCAATATCACTCACCAAATAAACTTCAAACAATAACTGTTTCAGATGACGTATTATATCCATTAGCCCGCATACTTTTAATAAACTTTTTTGTAAAATTATGGTCACATCGACACAACATAAGAGATTTTTTCTCATTCCATAAACACCTGATTCTCTTTTGAGCGAACTTTTTCAGCACAGTTTTAAAATAGCACAGTCTAAGAACACAGACTGAATTGTTTTTTTTACGCTGACCATTTTGCTTCAACAACTATAATTAATTATATGTTTTTTACCAAATAGCGATACTGAATAATACATAATTCTCTAAGTTTGACTTCAATGGAGAAATACACAATGTAATTGTTAGATATAAATAAAATCAATGATATGATGCATAATAATTGGTTTATTTTTTGCATATACAATTAAGTTATTTATTGTTAGGTGATTTTATTTTTCTACGGTGATAGGATGTTTATGGCACGGTAGTTCTCAATACGAAACAAGAATAAGATGAATATCGAATTAAAATTTTACTATTATGGATATATTTATATGATAGGAAAAATCATTGAAAAATGTATGTTTCTCTTTTATTTCCATATGTGACTAGTTATGAAAACTTTAAAGTGTTTGTTTTTATTTTTTTGGGATGTAGTTTGTTGATCTTCAAAAAAAGTGTACCATTTAACTTTTCATAAAAAGAAAGTTTTAGCTTAAATACTCGTTAAAAGGTGTTGGCAATAAGACATTTCTTGATATACTTTCTTTTAGAAGATTGTAATGAAAATAAATTTGTGTTTTAAAAGTAATTTAAAAATGCATTCATTCCACATTGAATGTTAGTGGAATAATATGTAACCAAGCAAATTAAAATCGGCCAAGTCTTTAATTTTAACGATAGTGTTAATTGTGTTGTATTTGGATATGTTTCAAACTAATATAGTGATGATTAGACCATATACCATTTCACAAATAGTTTTAATAGCACTGTTTAGTACCTGAATATTTTTACCAACCCACATTTCGAAAACTATTTATTTATCCAAGTTCGAGATTGCGTATTACGTATATGCACATTGTGTATTTAGAAATATATATATATTATGATAATGGTTTAAACTCTGTCAACCAATACTAAATAATGCCGCCGTAATATTCATACACTTCATCCTTTCATCACTTTTATAAAAGTCTATTTAAAATATTTTCAATTTCATTTTAAAGATTCAAATCATTTTCTTGAGATGAATAGCTGTAATTTTAAAAATGAAATACGTGGAATAACACCGGCAATTCCAATATTATTTAGTTTTCTTAAGTGCACTGGGTGACATGAAAAGCTCATGTTTTCAAGCTAAATGCATAAATCAAACATAAATTGAAATTATTTGTTGTCTCATTACTTTCAGAGAATCCATTATTATTTGAAAAACATTTATTTCTTTAAGTCAACAGGATGTTTAAACAAACAATTCAAACAGTTTTCGAGAAAAAATAACAATTTTTAGAAAATATACTTATGTATGTATATTGTTTTTTTGTATGAATACCGTGACCTATTAAACACATTGAATGTTAAGTGTGATGCATATGTGTGAAGTAAACACATTTTTATCACTATCAATGACTATTTTATTCATTATAAACATTACTCTAAATTTGAAACAATCGAAAGATGTAAGATTAAAATCCGAATTATTTTATTAATATTTTACTTTGCATGTTATGAATTGTCAATAGATGTTAAAAAACTACATTGTTTTGAGAAGAATAATACATATATTTGATCACCTATACTAATCCTTGGATATAATCGAAATTAATGATCAATAATTTCATGCTGTGAAACGTTATCGCAAGCAGTGCCTCTTAGTATGTAGAATGTTAAATTCACCAAGTCTGCATGCAGTACAAACTTAATATAAAAACGACTGGATTTCATTCAATCATGATTATTATGTTCGATGCTTGGAAATTAAATTATTTTTAATAACCTTAATTATTGTTATTGCTTGAAGCAATTAAGACAATAAAATAATAGGAAAAATAATTCCAGCTTGTATCTCTAAAAACCTATATTTTATTTACCTAATATAAAATTTTAATTCGCAAAATGATGTATTTATATCTATTTGGTATTTATCACTACACACAAATGTGTTGTATATGAAAGAAGATTTGTCAATCACAACACTTAACTCACAGATTTTTTTTATTTTGCAACAACTTAGTACCTTACATATTTTAATTTTTTTTCACAACGTCTCATTTGTAGTTGAGTCTCACTACACCTTTAATTACAATTTTTCACTTGGCGTTTTATTAGTCACAGTCGATTTTAGTCATAGCGCACTCAAAAGAATTGCCTTTTTTTAATGCAAGATACGCGAAGCTTTCGGCGACAGTACTGAAGTCTGTTTTTGTGATCTGGCAAAGTTTTGCTAGACCGCGTTTAATATTTGATCTCACGTGACACTCGCGACAGCTTTTAAGCCAAGCTTTTGTTCTAAAAATGACAACAACGATTATTTCGATGATAGTTTCCATATAATCTAGACATTTATTATTTTGTCGCTAATTTAATGGCGCATGCGGATACCTAAGGAATATTTTTAGCGATTAGGAAACTATAAATTAGTATAAGGAAATTATAGTATAATTTTGTTTTTTAAATATTTTCGACTACAATAATAATTTAAGCAAAATCAAACATATAACGATGATAATATTCAATCTCACTATTGTAAATATATAAATGTACTCGTGATTTTAAAACAAAAACTTACCAAAATGTTACCAAGATATTAATTGTTTTGAATGTTAATATAAACTGAAATTTTTTTGACACATTTAGACAAACATTTGAAATCAAAAAAATCATTGACCAATAATAGTCATAATTTGTGTGACAGCTTTCAAACTGCACTTAGATTAATATTTGTCGAGAAGAAAAATGATGAGTTATTATTTTATGAAAATTTGACTTTTGGCCAATATTCACAGCCCTAGATGCGTTTAAAAATACCAAATAAAAATGTTTCCCCGCCTCAACGGGCATCCGAACACTGAACGTTCTTTAGGCGAGTTGATGTTTACACTACTTTGCTAATGGTTTCACCTCTTCCGCCCAAAGTAAACATGTGATTATATTGCGGTTCATTTATATCTTGCTATTTAGAATAAATACAATAAATTTTCAATTTGAATACTAGTATAAACAAACGTGTGAAGAATTTGAATGTATTATATTTATTTAGATAAATCTAAATATTTCATTACGATTAGTTTAAAACTGAATTGCTTCACACCGAGTTGCCAGTTCTTGAAATCGGATATGCGTGTCGCATGTGGCACTACAGATATTTCCGGCGGCTATTCAATTCAATAAAAAAATATCAGAATAAAATTTATATTTTTCAGTTTTACCCAACACTTTGAACTCAAAATTACCTAGATTTCAACAAAAAAAATATTTCTTACTTTATCATCAGATTACTCGTTATTAAATCAAGCATATGAGGGCTGTAAAAGCATAACCGCCTCTTTCCATATCTTATCATTTTTGAGATAATGATCCGGTTCTTACGTTCTATGCTCTGCAATCTTCAAAAACAAGGGAAAGAATACCTCTAAACCATTAAAAATCGACATTAAAAATGACGTTCAAATGCATAACCGCCTCTCTCCACCATACATATGTGAAGTTCAAAACCGCCACTATCTAAATGCACCAACCAGGGAACACTGACCTACCGCCCTGTCACCATACACACGTTCTGTGTTCCCTTTGAAAATTATTCTAATATTGTACTTAAAAATTAATGTTAATGTATATCCCGTGACTAGTTCCAGTTCAAGAAAACGTGAAGTAAATAGATATCGGTGGAAAAGGAACATAAAAAAGCGAAATAGGTAACGATTATTCACTGTAAAAAACTATATACAGTCCCCTCTCATATTGTTGGGTCCACTTAAATTCAAGCGCATTATTGCTCCTTCCCGGACTATTTACTCGATAGCAAAAGAAGTTACACTCGAAAAGAAAGTTGGGTCGTGTTTCTGGTAGGTTTGACAACAAAAAAGTGTAAATTTCCGAGAAATATCTTTCGTTGCAGGTATTTATAGACATGATGAAAGATGAGATCAGTCGTGTTTTCGATTTTTCAGGGTGCACTTGTTATAGTAAAAAATTCATATTTTCGGTTTGAGTGATTGTTTTTTGGAAAATTTTCAAGGTATCTATTTAAAACACATTGTTTTATTAGTTTTTATAATTGGTTATATTAATTTTAGTTAATTTCATTTTTTTTTATCTCTTTTATTTTGAAATTAGAGTTAATAGGAAAAAAAATTATCGGAAGAGAAAAATTTTTTTTTTGTATCATTAATTTTAAGTAAAGACCATTCTATACGAGAAATAGCCAGAAAAACAAATGTGGGTCATTCGACCATAATTAGAATAATATCAAATACGGCCGGATGGAAAATTATACGTTCGTCCTCAACAAAAACGCGGTCCAAAGCGAGAACGCTTTGGTGAGGAAGGACCAAAAAATCGTCATAGCATTAGAACATCACCAGTTATCGAACAGAGGAGTAAGAGCTCTTATCCGCGAAGATGGTATAAAGATATCACGCTGCACATTGATACGGAGATTAAATGAGGAGAATATCCACACTAGGCGTCCAGTCAAAAAGTCAAAACTCACTCCCAAAATGGAAAAAAAAGCCCCTGAATTGGGCCAAACAATTCAGTAATTGGTCTGTGGAGGATTGGAAAAAGGTATCAGTTAATTATTATTTTTTTTACATATTAATAAATAGCAAAAATCTTTACTGCTCTAATATGCGTTTTTTTAGGTGTGCTTCTCCGATGAATCAATCTTAAAAACGATGAAGGAGGAGGCTCAATACGTCAAAAGAAAGCCTTCCGAGAGATATAGAAAAGAATGCATTCTGAAAAAAAAATAAACATCCGCAGTCGGTGATGATTTGGTCCGTAATTAGCGGTCAAGGTCCCGGGCCATTGTATTTTGTCAATGGGACTCTACGACAGGACCAGTACAAAGACCTTTTAGAGCATGTTTTTTACCCCTATTTTGATGTACAGAGACTACACATTTATGCAAGATGGAGCCCACTGCCATACGGCGAAATCTGTAAAGATTTTTTTAAATTCTAAAAATATTAAACTTTTATCATTGCCTGGCAATTCACCGGATTTAAATCCAATTAAGAACTGCTGGGCCATGTTAAAAAGCATTGTCTATTCTTCGCCGGTAACTACTTTAATGGAATAAAGAAAAATATTATAGGGTAAAACCTACAATTGTCGGCCACTTAAGGATTTTTTCAACTTTAGTAATTTTTTGTGGACACTTATCATAGAAGAGGCAAAATAAAAAAATAGTGTGTGCTAGATTAATGATTTTTTTATAATAATCAATTTTTAAAATATGTAAAAAAAAAAAAATTTGGTAGTAAAAAAAATAGTTAAAAACAATTATGGGCCACTTTCTGCAATTGTTGGCCAACAAAAGATTCAATTATTGGCCACCCTAAAAGTTGTAATAAAACATATTTTTTTAAAAAACAGAAACTAGATGTATAATTACATGACCCCAAATCATTATCAAGTGTAAAATCAATTGTTTTATTGGATTCCAACATCATGTAGTTATTGGCCAAAAAGTCTACATTTTTCAGACCAAATAATTCTCTACGAATAATTCTGAACGAAGTATTCCTAAATACGAATAATTCTGTTCAATCAGAATTATAATTAATTATTTTACAAACGTGTATGATGCTTTTAGACTGAAGTCCAATCCTTATGATATTTACAAGAGATCTCACTTGCTTCACGGTGACACTCCGGCTGTCTGATAAAAATGCGTTTTTGGAGGTGTTTGGAAATTCATAAAATGACAATGAAATGTTTAAACGATAGAGGAATAATAATAGAGAAATAATATTAATAAACCAAAAGTTGGAAATGTTGTTTTGGTTTATAAAAAAAAAACTAGATTTTATATGTAAGTGGGCAATAATTGTAGCTGGCACACAATAGGAGGTTTTACCCAATACTGTTGATGTATTATTGCCACATATTGTCGCATTAGAACCGTATCTACGGGTTCCATCGTTTGTTTGCGATTGTAAATGCTTCACAGTATACTCAAACAAAATTCCATTTGACAAAAGTGAACAAATTTCTGTTGTACGGAACAAGGCAAAACAAAAAGCAAAAAGAATTCAGTCAAACAATACCACTTGTCTTAAACAACTACGCCAATACAAAATAAGACTTTTGACGTCAAAACCATCTTATAATATACTGTTCGTTCTGTATCTGCAAATAAGTGAACGTTGATGTAAAAGATTCTTTTAAATATAGCTATTCTTTTTTAGATTTTTTATTTTATTTTACTTTGTACACATACATATAAATTATCAAGGATTTCGACTGAAGGTGCTTGATAGAATTTTAATATAAAAACATGTTAGTTTTAATTTTGTAGTTTTCTATAAGATTTGTCACAAAGTTCATTCTATCACTTAATATGCATAAAAATGCTGAACAATGAAACCGAGGTCGTTAGTGACTAAAACTCATAGATAAATACAAAATTCACAAGATTCAAACGTTTTATATATCTATCCTTAGTGTAATGAAGTGAAGTGAAGTTCTCGGTGAACTTCATATTTTTTTAATATCCCTCGGCAAAGAAGGAATTAATTAAAAGATGATGCTTGAAATTTATTTTTGTTTTCAGTGGATTATCTTTTGCTCGATAAAGAGATTTTTTGTTTATTATAAAGAAAATTTCATCTCCCTGAATAACTAGCTTCACTCATTTACTTCTTATCCCTATTTTTAATTGTCTCCAATGATTGTACAGATAACTAATATTTTTATTTCCTTCTTGGAGTCTTGAATTTCTTCTACATTAAAAGATTATTAACGAAACGTAATTAATTACTACGTGAATCCAAGAATATTTATTTGAATGTACACTATCTTCTGACTAACTGGGTAGCACTTTTTTTTTTAATGTATGTAATAAATCAAACGGTATTTAATACAGACATACTGCCATCTTATCGTTTAGCTTCACATTTCATAAAAAATTGGCTTTCAAATTAGAAGTGGGGAAAATCTTCCGAGAAAATCTTCTGACAATATATTTTTTTACAGAAAATTTAATTTTGATCTATTAAAATAATGATAATAAATTATCCAGTGGTGTTTTATAACTCAAAAAAATGTGCTCATCGTATTTTTGAGAAGTATATTGCGGCCAAGAATTTAAATTACCTAATGGAAACACTCGTACACATAAAATTGAATTAAAATACATGAACGTGTGTGACAATATGAACCCGACAGAACACTATGTAGACACAGTGAATATATAGATACCCACCAATTCTCTCCCACTGGCACCTTTAGACCATTAACACATCTCAAAGGGTCACTATATTAAAAATATATACGTAAATAAACTAGTTTGAGGTTATTGAGTGACAATTTATTAAGCCTCATGTTTCATCTAGCATCCAGTAGAAAATATATTCTTTATTCCATCGTCTTTGAAGATCTCTCTGAATATGACACAATACCCATAGAAAATTTAAATTTACTATAACACGATGCAACATGCACACTAGTAAATAACTGAATACATTCATACACATTGCACACAGATAAAATGTTTGTCAAAACTTACATTTTTTCCCCTCCATATTGTCGCCGAAATGATTTGTTCGACACCATGGTTAACGAAATAAATATGATGCACGTCATGAGGGTTCCAAGCCTTGTGTTGAAAGTAAACCACCAAAACCCACGACCATTTCCAATATATATTTTTTATATTGATATTCTACTGGTTATTGCAGGAAAAAATAAGATTCTAACAAAATAAATTAGATATGATCACATATTTGTACAAATTACATGTTTCACTTGAACGGAACAGAAATAAAAACATAAAAACGTTTCTTCAGAATAGGTTCGACATTTTTTTTTTTTTTTACCCAATACAAAAACGAACGTTGGTTTTTTAGGTTATCTGAAGAAGATTATTCTACATGCTGTGTAACAAATAATTTCCCCTTTTTAAGAGGAATCTTCAGGCTAACTATGGAAAGGCTACTTTATTAATATAATTTATTCTGAATAAACAATCGAGATTATAAAGATTTCTTGAATAAAAACTCATTATTTTATTTAATGACTACTACTACTTTTAAATAAAGATATTATATGATAAATATGTCTGAAATGAATGTAAACAAATAGAAAGGCGTGTTCTACTTCAATATTTATAAACAAATTTACGATTAAGTATTATAAAGAGCACTGATTTATGATTAAAATTGAATTTATTTAAAAAAAAGTAACAGCATGATATGTTTCTTAAATATCTCTTAATATCTTATGTATGTTTAATCTATGTATTTATTCAAGAAAATACCAATCATGGCATTACTTTGATGCCAATGCGCCATGCATTTGACAAATTCAAATACAATTATTTATTTATTATATTCGGGTTTGTATGTATATATATATACATACATACCAGTATATACATAATAAAATTCACAAATTATAAAAAAAGAATGAAAAAATTCTTAGTCATAAGGACAGAGAGAAAAATTGATAAAACCACCGAGACAAGTCAACCGAGTGAGTTCTGACAAAATCAACTTTTAGTCATACAAATAGTATACGTCTGAACTCACTCACGTCAATTTGAAATATGCCGACATCCGAAGCAATGCCGCTTAAAATCGCTTAAGCTCCTCCCAGAGTTAAATGTTAATGTTATCCATAAAGTAATTAAAAATTACAGCGTAATATTATAGTATATGATGCACAAAAAACAAACACGTGCTAATTTACATTGCAAGACTACTCATTGAAACATTTCATTTATCTTATATATCAAGTGCAAGAGTCTATGAATCGATAAAACGGATGCACAACGAGTATTACAGTGCGCTTCCGCTCGCCATTATTCATCCGGGCGGAGCGAACGTTTCTCCGCTCGGTTGATCACTGGGCCTTGGGCTAACTCTGGCCACCTAGCACCCTGGCTTTGTTGACTGTTGAGTGCTTGAGTCACGAAAGATGGGCAGGAGAAGGTTCTGACACGGGGACAGGGCAACAAAACTTTGAACCGTGGCCCCTACTTTGTACTAACTTGTAACCTAAAATAAAGTGCTTTTAATTGATACAAATATTTATTCAAATAAATAAAACACATTATTTTGTACCACTTCTACACAAATTTATAAAAATGTCCAAGAAAAGTTTTGCTTATCGCTAGAATTTCCAACATGAACATAACTTTTTCACCAAGAATTTACAGGCAACACATTAAAAGTGATATATTCATAAATTTGTTATTATTCCACTAGTTTAACCATATGTGACAAGTTAAGTGCTTCGCCTTTTTGAGAAGCATCTTCAGATTGACTCTACCGATATTTTTTTATTTATATCGGAGACATTAAGGATGTTCACTGTCAATACTTGGTGGAATGGCATTATAGTAAAAATTGTAACAGTAATCAGTTGAAAATGCTTGCGATGAGCGAAACCGGTCCTGATCTTAATAAATCTTATGTGGAATAAGAACTAAAAATGTGTTATTATTTTTAGTATCGAAGACATTGTTTCTTATTCTTAAGATGTGAGTGATAAATAAAGTATTTTTCTACCGTGAAGACGTGTAAGATACAAATGATAAAAATAATAATTACAATGTTAATTACTTTTGGTTGGAAGAGGAAATCCCAAGATAAATAAATTCAATATGCCGGCGCCTTCCGTTCAAGATAAATTGCTATTTACTAATAATTCATTACTCTTAATTCTCTCAACAATTCTTAGAACTTGTAAATGTTCATTTTAAATCCTTTGGTTTTTATACAGTAACAATATCATTTAAAGTGTTGGCTTTCGATAAGATGATTTGTTGTGTATTTTTTGAGGGCTGCTTTCCAAAAATTTGTGTTACAATTTGAATGGTGTTGTTATATTAATTGAGTTTATTGAATCATTTAAATTTAATAACAATCATCTATTCTGCATTAAGTTATTACAATAATTATACATTTTTATGAATACATTCTAGTTAATTAAAAAATTTTAACATTATTAATTTTATAAGTTGTTAAAATAAGTGGCTTTATTTTATTCTCACTCAAAAGAAAGAAAATATTAATAAATCAAATATGTTTGCTTATGTATGTACTTAACCTGTGAAATGAAATGATAAAGTGTTTTATCTATTAAACGTTTAAGCAGGATCTGAAATGATTATTTATTTAAAAATTCTCTCGCGCGCTAATATTATGACTTAATATTATTTCAATCAAAGCGATTGAGATCAAAGACAACATTTTCATCTGTTAGCCATTTCAGCGATTGCTGAAACTCTATTTAGTTGCATTTCAAAATAGTGCGTCTAAAATTGACAAATATTAACGTTTGAACTTTATGTTCAGTAAATATTTTACCTCCTCGAACTTAGTCATACTTAAAATTTTCAGAAATCACAGCTCACATATTTTAAACTCTATTTTACGATAATATTTTAGCATTTACTTTTTCTCTTAAAAAATTATCCATACAAAAAAAGCATATGTATTAAATGCATTCTATGTGACAATGAAAATCACGTATTTCGACAGCTAATAAAATATGATTTGAGGTTCACCAGATTCAAAACAGCTGAAATTTTAAAAGTAAAAAACATTTAAAAAAGAAAGAAAATTAGAACATTTGATTTAAACGCATACAGAAATGTCCATAAATCTTAAGATACAAAGTACTACAAAGTGTGTTTTATGTCAATATGTTGTCTTTTCGCCGAGAAGAATAGACAGTAAATATCAATCAAGTGACAAAATGATAAATGATTTTTAACTTTACGTACTTTATTCATCAGTTATATTTCATATATTGCTCATTTTATAAATATGAAAACCAGTTACAAGCAAATAATGCACACTTAACTTACATTATTATAAATATCATAAAAACTTCGTTTATGCGTCTCATTTGTCGGTTTTGCGCTAGTTTTGTGAATCGAAAAGATTTATTCACATCTGTTACAGCTTTCAACTGCAATAAAATGTTAAAACTTTACAATGCAACCGTCACGATCAATACTTTTTTCATCATCATAAATCTTCCTTCAATTAACTACCATCAATAAATATTAATTTTATTTACACAAGCGTTTTTACGTCATATAAATTTGTTCGTTTATAATTTATTTTCAACCAAAAAATATCATTGTAAACTATAATTAAGTATTTCGACTGAGGGTGCTTGATGGAATTTCAATATCAAATTAGAATTTTTTGAATTTTGTACTTTTCCATGAGTTTTGTCGCTAACGACCCGGGTTTCGCCTTTCGGCATCTTCAGGCATTCCAAGTGCATGGATGTGAACTGACTTCAGTTCAAGAAAGGCGAAACCCGGGTCGTCAGCGACAAAACTCATGGAAAAGTACAAAAATCAAAAAATTCAAATTTGAGCATTGTAAACGTTATTTATGTAACATATATTTTTAAATAATTTAAAGCAAACGGTTATTGATTATCTTACCATGTTAAAATAAAGATTTCCTTTGCATAACAATGAATGTATTATAAACTTACTACTTTACTTATACAGTCCGGTCCATGGTACAGTTTTCGACCCGGATTTGAGTCCCGGTGCGAGCAGATTTTTTCAGTCGATAGATCGATTCTGTTCCCACCTTTCTGATCCCAAAAAGGGTCGGGTAGCAAGAACGATTAGCTAACCACTAGTTCCGTTCTAGTCTTTGTATCCTTTCAATCCCTACTCTCTTCGAAAAAGAAGGTTGGTCAAGCAAATCTGGTAGAAAAATGTATGTTGAGTTAAAATTCTTTCTATTATTCTAATATTATATTTTTTACCATACGCACCATGTTGGGAGCGGATCTGGTAAAAGATATACATTAATTGCTGTTAACGCCTCGTTCGATTTACACAACTTTTGTAGTTGATTTCAAAGGTACAGATTTTTAGCAGAAATAAATTTAATTGTAAATATTTTTGTATCGTAAAATAGTCTTATTTGGCCAGTCCTGTTAGAATCTTCTAATTAAACAAACACTTTGTCCGATCAATTATAAGACAAAATTCTTTTCTCTTTTTATCGGCTGCTGTAAAGCGGCTTAGTGAATGAATAAGAACACTTTAATTGGTAAGTTAGTAAGGGAAAATGATCGTCCACACAGCTCGGCAAGCGAACGTTTTTACACTTCAGTGATTTTGCATGAATATGCATTTTTTCAATCACTACAAGAATGTCAAAATTTTATTTCACAAAAACTTTAATAGATAATTTTATTGATTTAACAAATAATCAATAAAATAATCTAAAGAATTTAAGTATTTATCATATAAAAATTTAAAACTGTCTACCCAAAAACTGACACAGCATAAAAGCATATACACATCGATATCATTAACACTGGCTTTATTTTGAAAGCATTTTCCGTCGGATATTGGCCAAAGTACTTTTGAGAACATTTTTTTTCTCAAAAAACTATAATTTATTCAAAAAGTGTTTTTGAGGTTAATGTCGCTTTAAACAAATTTTCAAAAAATCACTCAAATTTATTATACCTGCTAACTAAGATTTTGTTGAAAATTCTCAACCATGAAACTTTATATTTGAGTTTCATATATGATATCACTTAGTCATTGAAATTCTTGCATATTCCGTAAAATTTAGTACGTTAATTTTAATTTTCACCTTTAACCGCTCTCACAAATGTTGAGTGCGCTCTTCTATGCTCAAATAAGGTGGGTGAAAATTTACGTCAAACTTAGTAAGTTTAATTTTTAAATATTTATTTTTCGTTTTATGTATTCTAGACAAAAATAAAACTAACTTTGACCATAGAATGAATTAAGACGTGCAATGTTTTTTTTCACTACCTATTCATATTTATAATTTAAATTGTCTCTAAAGCTAGGGTATCAATCTTAAAAGTTAATACTGTTATAATAATAATAAGATCAATGCGCGTACCATTCATTGAACCAAACGTGAGATATTAAATGAATAAAATATACATTTTAAATCGATTTTTATGTTTTAAAATATAATGATGTAAAAAATGAAGAAAAAACCATCAAAAAATTTAAAATCTTCTATGTGCGGCTTTATAGGACGGACGACCACATCAATAACGACGATGTCCGAAGTCGATCCAATAGATATTCAACCCTTGAGATGGTCATCAGTTCTTTCGGAATGAGTTAAATATTTCAACTCATTAAGAAAGGAAAAATAAAAAAAAAGCTGTTTAATTTTAAGCTATCGATAGACGACGGCAACAGGGAAAAAAGATTTTTTTTTAATAGTCGATGCAATCTTTTGTATGGAGTATTGAATAACATGCAAAATTATCATGCTTGGGGTGGCCCAAGGAACTTTTTTTTGCATTAATTTTATTTTGATAATAACTACCGTATTCCCTTTTTCAACACAAAGCTTCAACCGCACATCGCTTTTAGTTACAGCATTAAATTATTCAATTATACAAAGCATTGAATTATGATATACAAAGAAAAACACGGCTTACAACAACTTAACATTATGTGCTATTATGTCAACTCAAAATTTGTTTGATATCACGAAAGCAATAATAAAACTAAAATTAAGCTTTCATTACTGATTTAACTGACAAAAACTATCAAGGTTTTTAAATGAACGAAGACTTATGCAATAAAGATTTTTTGACGGCAAAAATCTTATTAACTATTTCAAATGGATATCTGCTTGCTGACCGTTAAAATGATTGCATTCCCAATTTGAAGCATATGTAATTTTAATGAAGAGTTTAAATAGTGACGCCAGCAAGCGTTGAGCAAACCAGTTACTCAAATTGTCTTAATAAAGCTGAAAATATACGAGACTATGGCATGGCTTTTAATTCATTTCACGCAAATCCCGCCTTTTATTTCTAAGATCAGATAAGGCTGTAAGTGGATAAAAACTCAAACACTTTTCTGAGCAATCATTATTTTATAGAAAACTAGCTAGGTAGGTTAAGATAGCTGTTATTGGCATATGGAGTGGCTATTATTTATGAAAACATTCAAGCATTCCTTGACAAATCGACCGATCCATTCATCAAACCCGTGACAATGCTCACTTGAAGATTTAAAATCTCTACCATTTGGCTACCGACTGAACACGTTCTGCACTCGAAAAAATAAAATAAAAACATACTGGTATAGCTGATAAATTTTTAATTGTGCACAAAAACTCGTTAACGTGTCATACAAAATACAAATTGAAGCCGATCTAAATCTAAAAAAGTGAGAAACTAATGAGAATTTACCCATTCACTTTTATGACACTTGAAACAATATATGTTGCTTTACTTGCTACGTCACAATATTTAATAAGTTTTACAGTTCATGCAATATCAAAGCAATAATGAATCAAAACCAATCCTTTTTATCACTTCATGCATACAAAGAGAAACTAATTTAGATTTTATGATTGAAGTCGCATATAGTTTACATGCCAGAAATATACGTCCAGTTCCAATTTATTTTATAGAATACATTGTTTAAATTTTAAATCGTTTACGACTCGTTGGGCGAGTTATTATCAACCTTATATTAAATAAAAATGTTTTTGCAAAACGATTAGTGAAAGTATATTGCAGTTTAGTGGTAGGATTAAAAAATAATCACCTTTAGGGTGTTCACTGTCAATACTTGGTGGAATGGCAATATAATAAAAAATAATATAACATTTTTAGTAATTATTCCACATAAAATTTATTGGATCAGAACCGGTTTCGCTCATGGCGAACATTATCAACTGATGATCAACATTATTATCAGCTGATAATGCTCGCCATGAGCAAAGCCCGTCCTGATCCAATCAATTTTATGTGGAATAAGTACTAAAAATGTTTTATTATTTTTATTTTAAAATAATGTTGAATTTACCAATTATATAGTATGTTTTTGTTAATACAAGTCATTGAGTTACTGGAATAATATTTTTTTTTATTTTATTACCGACCAAGTGAAAATAGTTCTAAATATTAAAACATAATGTATTTTAATTTGCCACTTTTTAGTGAAAAGGAACTATGTATTTGTATGATAAATAAATAAAATACATTTAAAGGAATACTTCTACATGTTTTCTGATAAATATTGGATTTTTTGTAGTACAATAACATGTGTTTTATTTATGTAAAATTACTCGTATGCCTTTTATTTTGTTTCGTTTTTTTTTCAATAATATCCCTCACTATTAGTTTATTGTAGAAAATCTCGGAATTCCCTTCGTGGCGCTAATAATTTTAATGATTAGTCGCTTGGTATCCGCGATGCAATTTCAAGCACGATGCATATTAACATGCAAAATATAGACCAGTCGCTCTATTTAAAGACCTGATTTATTTTTAGACTCCGGCTTGTCTGAAAATATACCAGAGAGAGTGTATATATATATTCACCCACCTCTACCCTTTGTCCAATCAACTAACCAGGCTGTCGACGGACGCCAAAGCAAGGGGACACCGACGCGGTCGCTTCGCTTGTCATATCACGCTGAAGAAGTTTCGTAATCATAAAAAGATGAAGAAAAGTATGTCTTTTTGGCGCTAAGCTCTTTTTAAAGAACTTCTGTGGAATATTTCATCCGAAATAGAGATTGCCATACCGGTTATACCGAAACCGGGATCTCTAATAATGAAAATGTAAAATATTAATATTTTTATATTAAATGACTAATCAAATAAGCTTTGAAAGGTTTTAAGAAGATTCAATCAAATTTGGTTGAAAACAATAAATAAAATCTATAAATCGACTGAAAAAATCTGCACGTACTGGGACTCGAATCCAACGACGTTGACCACTGCACCACGGACCCGGTTACTATAAAAATATTTTTCACTGACAATAAATATGAAATATCAAATTAATGATATTAACACTTTTGATGGATTCGGTGGTAACTTTGGGGAATTAAATTTGAAAATAGTTTATATTATTCGACGTATTGTGCTGCAATATGTTTTAAAATACATTTCAACCAATAATGAAATATAATACTCCTTAGAGTATTATTGCACCTACGAGGAATTTGTAGAATTTATTTTCAATATTTTACAATGTTTTTTCATTATTGGTTGAATCAATGTATATTTGGTGGAAGTTTTGATTGGCTGAAAAATATCGATGTTAATGTTTTTACTAGAGTTATGAAATATTACTGTAAATCTTTTTACCGGCGTCACATCATTATCCGAATTCATTTGTACAAACGAAATATTTTTTAACGTAAAACAAAGTTAAAACAGTTGACTCCAAAACTCTATGCATTTCACAATTTTAATGACGGGAGGGGCATGTAAACAAATCTTTTTCATATACATGAGAAAAATATGACAGAAATTTTAAATAATAATAATATTTCAATAAGAAAAAAAACTATTCAGAAAGCTCTTCGCTGGTGACGTCCCATTGTCTATGTTATGTTCGTACTAGCGGGATAGCATTTGAAGCTGGAGTCTCAAATGACCGATGCGAATAGCAAGTAATGAGAAAATTATGAAAATGGTAGATAAAAATTGAGGCCATGTAAATTTATGAACAGAGGAACTACAAAGTTTTGAATTCAACGCAAAATCTTAAATGGAAATTTGGTTGCGTAACACTATTTCACTGAATTATCGAACAGAAAATATTTAAATTTTTGCTATAAGTATCGATGAAATTTGCTGTGCACCCGCTCCAATTGAAATCTGTAGGGAATTTCATATGGACTACAAATGATCTATCCATATTCAAGCATGCATATATAATATAAAATATTATGCTATACTGAATTTGTGGTATTTCTTATTACGTAGAAAGGACAAATCCCAGCCGCAATCATATCAGATGAGCGCACGAATTGCATTCTAAGCCGTCAAGATGATAGTTTAAAATGCCATTTTGTTACGAATGAAAAATTTAGTTTAGTAAATATGTATTATTAACCTTTATAATATGTACATATTAACTAACATACGAGCTGATTATTTAATTTTTCTTTAAAAAAGAATAAAGCAACTTTAAGCTAAAAGCATTGCTTTTAGAAATTTCTCAACATGTACCGGTGAGTTCCATTGTCTACCGACCAATTGTATGACAGCTGCACGTAGGTGGAGTCTCAATTTCGAAATTTGAGCTTGTTTTTCGTTGAATAAAACACAATTGTGTTCAAAAAGCAATTCATCTAAAACCACTATATAATATTCGATCAAAGAAAATATTTACATCGCTGTAATAAATTCTGTTACGCAGTTGTCATTATATAATATAACAAGCGAATTGGACGAAATGCTATGCATGGCAAATTAGGTTGCAATTTATTTAAATTGTAATATATCGAATCGAATGAATCGTTGATTGCGACAGGAATTCATAATACCACATAGTAAATAGAAATCTATATTCCTGTGATACGGCCATCCCATCTCTTAAGTAAATAAAAATGTTTAAGTAACAGCTTTTTTAACGGCAGAGCCTTATGTAAGAGCGGGGAGATGTCGCCTTCCGCAAATTATAGATTGGGAGCTACAGCCTGCAATATCGATCAAGGATCTTTCTCTTAGCGACGACGGCAAACAGGCGCGTCGAGGGGTGGGGAGTGTTCACGAGAGGGGGGGGTAAAGCTACCCGCTTGAAGGCTTGAAATTTCTAAAATGACCTCTTTCCTAAAAACCTTAAACGAATTAAGTCGTGCGTGAGTTTCATGACCCGGACGAGAACCAGAAGAGAGCCCTACCTACCACGCGGTGAAGATATCTGCCGGCAACAGCTTAAGGCTTTATCCATCAAAATTGGTGAATCTTCAGCAAGGCTAACTCCTTAGTTAGTACTGAATATGGTGGGTAGGGCCGCCTACAAGCTGGACTCGTCCCGGACACGTGAGTACCTACCTCTTGACTTATATTTGTTTGATTATTAATATCTGTTTCCTAAGAATTTCATTAGTAATATCTGTTTGTCTATTGTAGCTGTTGTTTGTGTTTGTAATGTTTTTAAATTCTCGTGTTGCGGGCAGATTTCTCAAATCCTACCTACCTAATCTTTTGTGCGTGTTAATTGCATTTCCGTTGGGGGGTCATAGTGTAAACTCATTGCCTCGTGCCGCAAGGGTTTGTCGGTGGCTGGATCCTGTAGGGACTATGGACTTCCAGTATGAGTCCAGAGTTTGACTGGAAGTCAACGGGGTAGACCAGGTGGCGGTCTACCATGGCGTCCGAATATGCTATGGTCCACGGCTAATGCCGCCGAGGAACTTAACCTTTAATTAACCATAAATTCTTCTTGATAGAGTAACTTCTTGGTACGTGTTAATTCTAAACCTAGACTGTGACGCCTGAACGGAAACGCGCTTCACTGTATTATTGTTGTGTTTTTCATGTTTTCTTTTTAAAATAAATTTACGGCTGTCGAAATACTTCGACAGCAAACTAAAGAACAAATGGACTTTTTATCTGAAGATCGTAGAGACGTAACTTCCAGCGATGTGGATTCGTAGATAACTTAGGCTGTTAAGCACCTAACTCAAACTGCATTTTCAGATGGGGGTTTTTCTTTCAAGAAAAACTGTGAAGGAATTTTCAGAGTGGCGGAAAAGCCAGTAAAATCGTTACAGCGGAAGTTGCGTTCTCATCACCTATTAAAAATAAAATTTATTTATTTTACCCATCCGCATTAAATCCATGATATAAAATAGGTACGAAGATTTTAATAATTGAAGCATTCAAGGTATAACATTTATATGACCACTATTTCATATCTACGCATAATCACAGGTTTGAAGAAGAACGCCAGCACCCGATACCTCCGGGCGTGGTATAAAGGCCCAGACATTACAGAGACCCTACGCCTCCACCGTGCCAGCTTCATGGAAAGCTTGAAGCGGAACCCCACCTCGCTCCAACTCTCCGAGCTGTGAAAATATCAAATTTTAAAAACCAACTAAAGGCCTCTAAGAACCTTGTCAGGACGATGTGTCAAACTTATGTTCCACCCACCTTTCTCCCACTGCAATTTCTTCAACAGTGGAGGCAAGCGTGGAAGAAGCCAGAAGCACTGCCAGCTTCCAAATTAACGCCCTAAGAGATACATCTTAAGTTACGAGCTAAGCTCGTCAATTCAGTTACAGTTAGGGACTGGGCATGTATATTATAACAACAAGTAAACTCCTCAAGTTTACGTAAACATTACGAGCAATTCCTGGTAAGAATTGAAAATTTTTAATGATTCTAAGACAATCATTCTCGTAAGGGGTTTTTCTTTAATGTTTTCCCCACACAAAGCCCTCAGCTGACTGAAACTAGGAGCCCGCCTAGCGGGCTTTACATATTGTTTCAGCAGGAAAGTAAAGGTAGTATAAAAAATATTTGTGTTTTTTTTTTCACTATAAACTCATAAATGGCAGTATAATCAAAATGTTTTACATTTTTAAATCAGTTTTATTAATATGTTTGAAAATATTGCATACAAAACTTGTAAATTGTTTGTTGTAAATATGATTATGTGGGAAATTAAATTATTTTATCGAAATATTTTTCAAATCGTTGAGGCAAACAATTAGGTTATTATGGAACCATTCCAATCTATATTTAGTATATGTATTTTAAATGATAGCCTTTGTACAGTTTACAAAAACTCTCTAATAATGTTTCTAAGATACCTAGACGAGTCTTTATTTTATAAAATCATACGATCTTATAATTTACAAACACACACAAAAGAGTCGGAAATCTTATTTTCAAAAAGGTTTTTTACAAAACTGTATCATCATCTCTCTGAACGGCTTCTTTGCTGAAAGGTAATTTGATAGAAAAGACAAAACTTCCAGCAATTCTACGGAAAAATTGCGCGAAAAAATAGTTATATAATATATAATAGAAACTATTAGTAGATTAGATTAGATTTTTTTTTCTCAGTGCTTTCGACACAAATTGACATAGTTATTATTAACAACAAGAAATTTGGATATGAAAAAATCACGGGCTCTCAACCCATGGGTCGTCAATTTATACAAAAAAAAACTGTAATGTGTTTTCGTTGTTTTTTTAATTACCTTACTAAAATTACCTTTTTGAATTGAAAGGGGTTGCGGGTCGCATGGATTTTACAAAAAGAGGTTGCCACCCGAAAAGGTTGGCAACCGATGGAATAAATGATACGTATTCTGGATTGACCAATATATTTTCACTTATATATATTATATAAAATTTTCATCATAGAATATTTTCAATAAATTTTTATTCAATCCAATCACACTGCTACACGAGCGTTTTTAAGTGCTTATATTTCAAATCTGATAATCCAAATCAATGTATAATATACATGTAGTTGCAACTTGAAAATCGTATAAAATTTTGCTTTACATAGTGTCTTTTACATGTCGATATTTCCAATTTAATTCTATAAAACGCCGCAATACTTTTCATTGAAGTTTAAATGGGTTAGCAGTACGTAAACAATTTTCCAGCTGCATAGTGCAAATTCTTGTCACATTTTTTTTCCATTCAATGCTACAAAACATGCGAGAGCACGTTTGTGACCAATGTGAAACAAATATAATGGAATTTCTTTGACGAGAACGATCCAATAAAATCAAAGATAAAACAAATTCCGTTTTGTCCTTTACTTTGCCAATACACAAAAATGTTGCCATGACCTCTGCTAACGTGAGAAATAAGGATATATATATATTTTACACAAAAAAATGCCACATATTTTTATGCCTTTGAAAACATTATAATCCATTATAAAAACAATATAATGCTCGCCTTGAGCGAAACTGGTCCTGATCCAATAAATTTTATGTGGAATAAGTACCAAAAATGTGTTATTGTTTTTATTACAATGCCAGTCCACCAAGTATTGACAGTAAACACCTCAAAAGTGATAAATCTATAAATCATTTGGATAAACAATCTATGAAATTGTCCAAGCTTCCATTCTTATTAATGAGCACAATTACCGAAACTATTCAGATACCTACTATCTAGAACCAATCAGATATATATATTTATATCGGAAAAAATTCATCTGTGTTTTCGAAAGAACAGTTATAAAATTGATATTAGATCTTCAAGGTTAGCTTATTCAAGAAGGAATCTATTATGTTATGTAGTTGAGTGGTGCTCACTAGCTCGAGTCACAGAAGCAAGCAGTTGTCGTAGAAATATTGTTAAAGTAAACAACTTTAATTATCCTTAAGCTTCACATTAGGAGCGGACATGCAACAAAAGTATACTATAATTTATCTTACCATGTCCGCTCTTAATTGTAGCATATGGAACCCCTCACGCAGTTTATCTCAGCATATGTTTCTTTAGACGAGAACTGCTTGTTACTCAATTGCTTAACCTCTCTTTCAGGACAGGACAGGACTAGGACAGGACTAGTAGTCTCAAATAGCGACACATAGTTAGCTAATCGCTGCCACTATGGGTCGCTCTTTGAGATCGGAAGGTGGGGAGGTATTTTTTACAACATTTTTACCCATTGCCTCTGGGCAGAATCGATTTATCGACTGAAAAAATCTGCTCATACCGGGAATCGAACGCGGGCGTTCCGACACGTGGTGCAGGCTAAATTACCAGGACCAGGTATTATATATTATCTTTCTTTTGATACTTTTGCGTTACGAAATTATTAAACAAAAGAAATTCTTTTTCATTTATTCATTCTTGGAATAATTCCGTAAATTTTCAATATCTTTAGGGTATAACTGTTTGTCATAACTAAAAACAATATAAACTTAAGAATCATAATATTTCCAATGCGTAGCTATCATATCATCGATGAAGCAAGTTTGTTTTCCACTCAGCTCGCTGTATTGTGTAGTATTGTCATACAATGCATGCACCTCTCCATTCCTCCTTTGTTACTTTGACTTTATCCGATATTGATTAGTGTCAGAAATCCATACACGCTAGAGATCTACAAAGGATCTACTGTGCATCCGACGTTAGGAAATTGCTTAAGTTTCAATAATCGTTTTCCGACTGCTTTTATATACTATAAAGTTCAAAAATAAAAATAATAATAAACAATTTTATTCGAAATAAAATTTAATAATAAACGGGACCGGTTTCGACCATCAACCAAAAAGTATTCTAAGAAGCAAAAAAAATAAAAATTACAGACGTGGAAAAATATTCAATAAACCTTACTCACCTTACCTTTAAAAGCATTGTTAATTACGTGGTTTTCAGTTCCAATGTAAGTTTTCTTATTTGTTAATAAAAATAATATGTTGTTATGGAATTCTACTAGGTACATTTGAATTCAATCAATTTATATTATCAGTTGAAAATACTTGCTATAAGCGAAACTGGTCTTGATATCAAAACATGTGACATTATTACTAGAAATAGAAAAACAATTAAATAGATCTAGAATTTATAATATAAAATAAGAGTATCCTAACTCAATGTATCACGTATGGTAGAGAAAACTTCAGTGTGACGTCCTTTCAAAATGATGAATTAATGAATTACTGTATTAAAAAAAAACTCTCATATTGAAAAATGCATGTATATTATTATCGGTAAAATTTTTTATATTCGATCTATGCGCCATACACAGTAATTCATGCATGCTTTTTTAGACTTGTAAATAAAATCGAGGAGAAATCTTTTTGTATGAGGCTTTTCAGACCACTGTTTCAAATAATATATTATATATAACGTCGATGCTGCATTGGTGCTTTATCCAATACGATGTATTTACTCACACTGTACCACTATTCAAGCCTTCTATGCATACGCCATGTTGGAGTAGTTATTATTGATACTGAATAAGCAAGATGTAGGTACATGTTTATTTTATTACTGCTGAATAACCCTCGAAAGACGGTTTCTGAAAAATAACTTGTGATCCGAAGGGTGGGACTAAAAATACCCCAATTTTATTGCTTTATTGGCATACATAGATTGCATTACATAAATGTTAAATTATGCTTTAAAGTATCTTAATGCATTGTTCTGAAGATACATATTATATATATATAAAAATCGATAGTTTTCCTATAATTATTCATATTTTAAGTCGTGAATGAACTGGCAAGGAGATCATACAATCGTCTGTCTTGAACATTAGTTCAGGTTAGACTGACGTAATTAAAACTGTTTGCGTGGGCGCTTATCTACGTCTTTTAATGTAAAAATCATGCATTTGATTTAAAACGTACGTTTGATCGAGGCGCATTTGAGATATTATAACGTTATCTTATCGTGGATGGGCAGTGAAGTTTGAATCCTGGCAATTGGTAACGGCAATATTAATGGTTTTCGGCCAATAATAATCCGACTTTTTTTCTTTTTATTTCATTGCGATGAAGCTAGTCGATCAAAATCATATTTATTTACTGCAAAAAAACAATGATTTAGGAATACCAAAAGCTTACACATTGTACCACTAATATTAAGATGGATATTTAAGATAAAGTGGCAGTGGTGGTAAACTGTCATACGCACCGTGACGGCATTGATAATATACTTTGGATTCATACTTCTGTGTTAGAAAACGTAACCTTATAATAGTTATTTCATGAAAATATGCATTGCAACCTCAGCGAGAGTTTGTTTTCCATGGCAACCATTATCCTGAAGTGACTTTTATGTATCGTGTTGAAATATATTGTTTGCTCCAACATATTCCGATTAAAGCGTGACAATCAATCACATCGACAATATAACACGACTCACATTTCTTACGCTATTATATTTCATGAGTCAGCAATAATTATTATCATTCTTTTACAAATGGAATATTATTTTTCCCTAGTAATTGAAAAAAAAACACTTAGCGACAATAGACTACGAGGACCTTTATTCTTGTTTCTTTATTAAAAATAAATTACCTTCGATTGCATATATTGTTTCTCTTGTTTCAATAAGCTTACTGTATTATTAAGAGTTGCATGTTAATTCATAGATGTATGCAAAAATCTTCAACTATAATATTAAGGCAAATAAAGATAAATCTAATATTTTATAGATATAAAACATACATACATATATGAATCGGTAATTATTACAACCAAGGTGAGTAAATAGGTTTATGCAAGTTACTCCACTAAGAATTCATAAACTAATAAATTTGTACAAAAATCAATGAATTGATGCTTCCGTTAGGGTATTCGATCATGTAAATCCACTAACGAATATAAAAAAATCGCACAATAACGATGAGTACTTGGCAACGCAACTTCAGTTCATAGTTTTTTTTACACAGACTATAATTACTTAGATATACAAGTGTCGTGCTTTTTGATACGGACGCGAAAAGTTATTTTTTTTTGTTGAATATTTTAGTTTAATCAATGGCTTGATGCTTGCTCGTGCTAACCATGTTTAAATTAGGCTCCATTCTATTAGCAGGGACGTGGCAAATTTCTATTTGGTATTGTGCATTTCCTCTATAAACGAGGAAGCTTTCTTCTGAAATTTGTTAGTGAGAGAAAGCTTTTCATGTACACGCCATCCCAATTTATAAATAACAGCTGCACGTCACCGACGCTCTTCCATTAAGGGATACATTTACCTTATTTTAATATTTTATCTAATAGCTGTTTTACTCTGCACAAAATAAATAAATCTTGCATGGAGAAAATATTAATTTAATAGGTATACGAAATACCCCATAAGAGACGCAGTAAAATGTTTTCAAATGTTTTTGATTCAAGTCTTTCCAATAGGATCTATACAGGAAGTATTAATATTAAATGTAATTCACAATACGAAAAGTAAACAGCCAACCTCTCATAGAATTCTTACTTTGTAAGGCACGGATGAAATACATCGCTAGCGGAACATTTTTTTTTATTGTACATATATATGTGCAAGATCTTTTCCAAACAAACTCAATGGGCTTTTTAACAATTTGATACGAGCAACGCGCTTAGTAAAATACTACTTTTGTTGCATAATATATGTAGGTAAATAATTTGCCTTTTTTGATAAATAAAATGCAAATATTCAATGATATTGCATTTATCTGTGTTATAACTGCCATATTTTTCTTATTGCAGGTGTCAATTTTACAGTTTTGAATCTTAAAATAAATATACGAAAATGTTCATTTTTTCTTAGATTCATCGATTAGGGGGGGGGAGTTAAATGCGTATTGTGTGATCCAATAGTTTTCAACACAAAAAATAGCATTTACTTGGAAAAAGTTTATGTAATAAATGTCCAATATTTTTTGCTTTGTCTGCTTGAAATAAACTAATAAATATGGTATGCATTTTGTAAAGCTTTCAAACCCAACGCATTCATGAAAATGTGACGTATACCAACTATATAATTAAAAGTTTTGTTTCTAAGCACCTCACGTTCTTAGATTTATGATTTGTAAGAAGTCCTTGAAGCAGTTTGTACTCAGTAATTGCGTGCAAATGAACAGAGGAAATGTCTTGACATGTTCGCAGATAAACTCCAGGATACGCCTCAAAGTGAAAAGCTTCTTGTTTTCTGGATAGTTTTCTTTTTACACTACTTTAGTAAGGTTCGAAGTAATCTGAATGCTTCATTTTCAAAGTGAACAAAAGATTCTATTTATATGCAAAAGAAGATAGGTAAAATACCTACGTCTTTTATCTTGATATACTTTAAAACTAAAACTTTTGTTTCATATATGACATATCATCATGAAAATCTATCCGTATTTTGTATATGGCGCCTTACTACGTAAGATATGATAATCTCATCTTAAAATTAAAAATAAACAAGCAGTGAGATATCTGGTTTATTGTCAAGTGAAAAGCAGATGATTTTTAATTTCACTGTTAAATGGACATACATATCAATGAAAAATGTTGTAGATAAATTTAAATACCTTAAGGATTGTAGTGGAATCAAAATACAGTGAAAATCTAATTCATCAACTCTCATTTAGCAATAAAGAAGTGGTAAGTGCCTTAAACATAAAAATTAACTCTTGTAGGTAAAAAAGTTATGTTACGACATCTTGAAAATAAAAAAATAAAGTATTTCACGGACAAAATTATCTATTACTAGTATTGCTACCCGGCGTCGCTCGGACTAAGTGACTAATAATTATTTAATGTTATATCATTCGACATAATTATATCACAAAATCTAACATCCAAAATAGAGTTAAAATAAAATCACAAACTTTTTTTTAATTTGATGACAGCCCCATTCTCGCCCATTAAAATGTCCAAATTCAAGGAAAAAATCTAATTTGCTGTCAAATAAATGTCAAATAATACCTTCACGTAAATAATAAACATTATTATTAATAATAAAAGCCGGGAAAAGTCCAGTGGAAGACTCATTTATTACATTTTGACTAAATGTCTTCGCCGATAAAAATTCAAACATATATTCGTTTTTATGGCAACTTAATGACCAACAACGCAAAAGAGAATTACAGACCCACATACATACATACGCCGTTTCGGTTTTATATATAAGATAAGCAATGAGCTCGGGTTGGTCAATCAATATAGAAATTTTATTGAGAAAATTGTTGGCTTCTAGATTTTATGTAATTTGAATAAACAACAATAAAACCAAACCATAAATTTTGCTTGGAACTTACAACATCTTGAACACGACTTTCTTCTACAGGGAACTTACATTTGTGCTATAAAATGCCTGACTATATTTATTTTTTACAATTGAAATCATTATAGTTTCACAGCTATTTATTGTAATGAATTTATTGTAAGATTTGTCATTTTTTTTGAAAATATTACACTGACTGCCCCATAATTAACGCTGTTTAGATGAGTGTATTGGTGCCTGAAGGACAAAACATTTTGTTTCAATGAGAATTGGTTGTATGACAATTTCTCAACATACATAACTCACCGAAGATAAAAAAAACCGTTGTATAATAAAAAACAAATAATCTTCTATCTAGTTTGCTATTCATAAAATCGTAAAGGATATGGAAGAATAGAGGTTCAATCATCATAATAGTGTTTCGTCTATACATCAATTGGTACGCAACAATAAGCATGATCATCTTTTAATGTTTCTTCCGAGTTGTGTGACTCATCTTAAAAAATAAATTTAGGATATTTAATTCACGCTGTTCCTTAAATACGAAAACATTTTTAACTGACAGTTTTGTACCAGAGGCATGTCATGAAACAGTTAATAAATTGCAACAATCTAACAATGATATAAAACCACCATTTATACTTTCAGAACTCCCACTTTCATAAAACTCCTGACTTCTACAGTTACACATCGTGGGCGTGTGTAAGTTCTAGTTTTACAATCTTTCTCTTTTAACATTTCTTACGTCTTGAAATTGAATAGTTCAATAAAGTAATTGTTGTCATAAACAAAAGACTTTTCAGAAAACCAGTCAATGTTATGTTATATTTGTGTACGTCATATTTTACAGTGAAAATGTGTTGTCGTTTCTTGCAGTTTTTTAAAATAAACATAATCAATCAATAATAAGTTGGTACAAATAAGAGTACTGTTTTGATATCTATATAAAAACATTGTATGGACACTTAAAAATTGCCAATTTTACATGTCAGATTATTCTTTGGAGGGATAAATTTTTATGGTCCTATATGAAATAACAAAAATGACTGCATAATTTATTGATTGACTGCATAATTATTTATTAAATTGTAGCTTTATAAATTATTTAAAAACAATAAATATTAAATAGTTTTTGAATATAACACACGAAGGGTTGATTGAGAGAACTATGTATTTATGATTATATTACCTCCCCTATAATTACGGTAGTACTCTAACGTCATAATTTGGCACATATAACTACAGTAACCATACATTTATGGCCAATGATGTAAAATAAAATAATATTTTATACGGACACGCCTGTTCATTGAAAATTCCATCTATCTTTTACTAGAATTCGTTTTAAAGTGTGAATTTTTCACACTTATATTATTGAAAAAGAAATTAAATCACGAAAACGTTACAACTGTAGGTACAACTGCATTACTTTCCCAGTTTTTACCTACATGGTCGTAGCCAAGGCCAAGCATTTTTTTGTCAATACTTGTTTGTCATCTAGGTCTTTTGAGTCGCCAGTCGCAAAGGCTGTTCGTATGATGAATGCACTGACTGTTGAGGTGGACATCTTCAGCAGTGAACTCAGTGCTTTGTTTTTAAAATTTCTTAAATTAATATATTTCTGTTTCTGTTTCATATATTTTTTAATGTTATCTATTTATCATACATTTCAAATGCATGACGCACTGGCGTCAGTTGTAATGTCATGCATTGTATTTTTTCCAGTTAGTAAATAAATAATACGCACAATTTTTAAAACCAGACCAAAATATTAAGTGTTTTATAAAAGCTCCTAAACAAAGATGAAAATATGTTTTGTTGAAGATTTACACCGCAATCTGTCACTTGCCTCAAAATCTCTTTTTATTCTTTCAATAAGTCTTTTTCTTTACTGTGTGCAGTGTCAAAAGTAAGATCTGATCCAAAATTTTATCCAGACTTCCTTTAGGTGAGGACATATCCGAGGAAATTCATACGTCGGGTTACCCCTACCTGTATTCATAATATGTGTTGCTTGTAAACGTGTTTGCTGACGTCTGAACACAGTAAAAAGAGCAAGATTAATAATAACTCATTAGCAATGAAGCAAGAATTCATGTTGCCCATAAATTATCAAGGAAAACGGTTTCATGTGTACCGTTCTACATATAACTTAACTCATCTTCTCCTAGAATTCCTAGATCACCGTCTTCGCCTTGTAAGTGCATGGATGATCATTATTTGAAGACTAATTATGAACATGCTAGTTTCATGGCGCATCATAAAACCACAGGGTAGCTGTATACTGTGCTTCGAAAATACATAGATGCTTGTGGCGAATATTAGGAGTACGATGGTTTGACTTTGTTAGGAACACGGAGGTAAGAGAGCGGACAAACCAGTCCCTTATTAGGTCCAAAATAAAAAGGCGACGATGAACCTGGCTTGTACAAATGCTGCGGATGCCCCAGGGGAGCCTGAATCCTGCCTGGCTCTTCTATCAACCTGATGGATCCCAACGTCTTGGAAAGCCTTTGATGACCATGGGAAGAAGCGAGGAAGCTGGCTAGTGATATAGAATCCTGGAGGCACCGTGTGGCGGCGATATGCTCCGAATAGGGAGAGGATATGGAAAAAAAAGTTTTATGCACCATTAACTAATTATTGTTTATAGTTATGCCTTTAATTGTTCATAAAAAAGACTTCTTTAGAACAAAATGTATTGGTATTCTTTCTATTTTGCTTGAAAATGCTTTGTGTTCAAAACATACTGAGCTTCGCAACTAAATCCAAAAATACAACAGTCGACTTCTAGATTTGGCATATTTAAACAACTTGAGAATGTATGAAGCTTTTCGCTGTATGAAATCAACTACAGCAATAACACGGCCATTTTTTGAAAAAATCCGAGGAGAGCATTCAAGAAACAATGAATCGCTCTGTCACATAACAACAAGCGTTAACAAAGGCTTCAAATACAAAACTTGTGAGGTACAAATCACAAGAGGTATAGTCCGACCACCCATTACTTATCTACATGGAAAGTGAAAATAAGCGAATCACAATCATTCAAATCAAATAAATGTACGTTAATATTTCCCTCGAATACATATAATCGAGTATTTTGAAAAAATCATTAAACGTGGGTTAACTAGTGGTCAACCAAATTTTATTGAAAACCATTTTATCCGACTATAAAAACAATCCAGTCCAGTCCGTAGTGAAGTGTCGGACCACCCGGGTTCGATTCCCGGTACGAGCAGATTTTTTCAGTCGATAAATCGATTCTGCTTAGAGGCAATGGGTGTTTATGATGTTAAATATTCTCTCCCATCTTTCCTATCCCATGAGCTTCCTGACAGCGATTAGCTAACCACTAGTCCTGTCCTAGTCCTCGTATCCTTTCCATCCCTACTCTCTTCGAAAAGGAGGGATTAAGCAACTGAGTAACAAGCAGTTTTCATAGAAAAAACATATGTTGAGATATATTCCGGAAGGAGTCCATATGCTCCAAGTTGGGAGGGGACATGATAAAAAATAAAAAAATAATTGAGCATCCTTTCGACCATCACAATACTGGAAATTTAAGTCTCACCAGGATTTAATTTAAGACCATGCAAGCTACTACTTAGAAAATTATATGACAATAGACTGCAAGCAGTATTTAAATAGTGTAGTGTGATCCAGGTAAATACAAAAAGCAATTGCTGCATAAATGAAGCATCTGCATAAATATTTACTTTTTAAAAACTATCGAACTCAACCCCTAGTATAATTCCTTTGATCAATTAAGAGTACAGTCAACACATTCAGATTTTCTTCTTAAATCTAAGTCTTGAGAAACATATGACGTAATGGACGCGCACGTGACGTGGCTTTAGTTCACACCAGCCGGTGTCATACTTGCACTTACACGAGGCTGGGTAAAGCATGTTAATCGTTTGTGACGGATACCTTAGACTCTAATTTTTTCGTCTTAGTCTAATCTAACTCAACTAAAAATTAAAAAAATAACGTCAATTCTTCTATAAAAATATAATTCAACGATCTAAAGCAGCCATATTCAACCTGCGGCCCGCGATCTGCCCAATCTGCCCTTATTTGCGGCTCAAAATAATAATAGCCAACAAATATTTTGAAAAAATGTATTGAACTACTGGCTGTATTGGGATTTGAATATACAAAGTCATTTGATGATTTTATCGAGCTCAAAAACGATACAAATCTTGAAGTTATTTTTATTGAAAAGAGGCAGGAAGGGGAGTATGAAGAATTTTGGAAACTAGCACCTGAAAATACAAAACTGTTCGAAAATTTGCTAAGCTTCTGCTCACATTATTCTCATCTACGTATCTATGTTAATCGTCATATTCTTAAATAAAATATGCAAAGAGCGTTTATAGAAATCACCTTATTGATTCTCACCTCAATGATGTATCAAAAGTAGCCTGTAGTAATCAGGGACCTGATATGACGAAGATAGTTAAAATTTTCATTCAATATCAAAATTCACATTAATTTTTATGTAAACGATTTAAGATTTCGTATACATTGGTAGATATGTTTGTGTACTTTTTACCTATTTTTTATTTGCTGTTCATTTTTATTTTTTACTTCGAAAAATACATGTAAATACATATATTTACATAAAATAAAATAGATTTATTTTGACATCATAGTACATACATATGCATGAGTATGTTTTATATTTACAGTTTATTTTAAATATGTTGCGGCCCACGTAGAGAAGGAAAAATCGGAATGCGGCCTGGTGGAAAAAAAAGGTTAAGTATGACTGATCTCAAGTTATAATCAAGAATTATTTAACACTACGAACGTCAGTCGAAATTTTCGATACGACATATCGTTTCCATTTTGTCGGTATAATGGCGTAGTTGTATGAAAACAATGATGTTCCCGTATGAGAGAGAACAACAAGCTTTTACGTGACTCACTTTACGTCGCGTTCGTTACGTCTTGTATGTTTATGGAGCTCAGTGGAGCAGTGGTGCCTTATTGGTTTGGTGAGGTGCGAACGCTGATTTTATAAGTGAACCTTCTGTGGCATTGGTTCCGCTGAGTGCATCCCGAGGCATTCAAAATGCATAAAGGGAGTAGGTATAAAGATAACTAATATTATCAAGTACAAAGTATTATCTAATATTATCAACAATAATAAATGTACAAATAATAACACCTTTTTAGTACTTTTTAGGAATTTATTGGATGAGGACCGGTTTCGCTTATGTCGGGCATTATCAACTGATTATTTAATATTATTTTATGTGGAATAACTACTAAAAATGTGTTACAATTTTTATTATAATTCCATTACACTATAATATAATATATATATAACTATTATAATAAACTATAATATTTTATTATACCTAAAATACTGCTGTCAAATATACGAAGAGGAAAATTTGCAACTGCAATAGAATATAAGTTTTTTTTTTATTGAGATAAAGAAACTTTTCACAAAAAATATATATAATGTATAATGCTATTATTGTATCTTTCATTTGCAACTAGCTTCATGATTCAGCCGAGGAAAACTGGTCCAGATCATATAATACAAGCGGTGCAATCACTTCTAAGCTTTGTTTTATTCTGGTAGCCACTTAACCAATTCGTGTGTGAAAATATTTTAATTTTATACTTTGTCATAACAATAAACCACCTTTCCTAGGAACGACTTAACCATATAAGAATTTCTACTCAAAAATACTTATGACTGACAATACAATTAAAAATTGCAGATTATATTTTAACTTTTATGTTTATCGATTTTTTTAATTATCCGTTTTGATAAGAAGTTTATTGGACAGCATATTGATTGGTCGTGGATTATACAACATTTTTCTTAAAAATTCTAATTTCAATATAACAAAACAAATTCTACATCTCTTGAAAAGCCGCAGTCATTCATCCACTAACGCATAGTAGCTTAAGCAAAACTATGTGCATCTTATTCTCTTTTTTTTGGTTTATTAAGGTATTAGACAACGAAATTTTCATTGAGAGGTTTTTTAGAAAAAGAATCAATATAATACATACCTTGCTATTTTCATAAACATTGACTTATGTAATTTTTTTATTTTATTTATTCGGAATTCAAAAAATACATGAGCGCATTTCGAAATATGTATGAAATACTTCAACATTGATGATTGATCTTTTGGGCTACAAATGTATCGTACTCATAAAGTTGCCCCATGTTAAAATGCTTAACTTTTCTTGATAAATAAAGGGACGGGAATTTTATTTCCATTAAGTAAAATGTAACTTAATAAAAAAAAAAATTAAACAAAAGACGATATAAAAACACGTATTGAAAAAATTATTAAAATATTGAAAGCAATTTAACAAGAAAAATATCTTTAAGTGACACATGTGAAAGAAAATCAAATATGCAGATTTATTTTATCGCCATGAAAACTGTGACGTAAAAATGTTGAGTTTCCAGAAAAGCACCTCTGCAGCGACATCTGTGGCGCAAACTGCGCACTGCGACGTGGTAGTCGGTAGTGCAGATATCTTCTATTTTCAGCACCATTGTGGTAATCCGAGAGTTGGCAGATGGCGGGACGTCACGTTATAATGGACAACTATTATATTTTTTCCTAATTTGCATGTAGTTAACGTGTCGTAGGTCGAGGGCTTAAACATATTGATTATTTTGCTATTTTTTGTTGATTATTTAGTAGTGTTTTATATCTATTTAAGTAAAAAAATATTTAAAGGAAAACTTTTAACTCGGGACTTACCAAAGCTCCATTTTCCAAGAATGCTTTATTTTTTAGATAATTCTACAAGTTACAGTTACATAACAACTAGTTTCGTGGAAAATATTCGCCTAAATTATTTACCAAGGATAGCCTTAAAAATATTTCTTTGTATGTATGAAGATTGATAAATATTATGGATAGCTAATCACATTTACAAACTATATTATATTCAAGCCGTAAGGTTCCGTATAATATAATTCGTGTAGTATCTTATAACTATCCCCCATGCAAAATTGTTTAAACATATGTATATCTCTTTGAGGTTACTGCCGTTTCCGGGATTCTTTTAATCCTGTACAGTCGTCCGTCATATCTTTTGAATCAATAGATACATCAATTTGAAATGCAACAATTGTCAAAAAAAAGATTGGACTTTTGTTACTTTTACTATAAATATAAAACTTTGTGACATTTATTTTTTGTATTATATTGGATTTCTGATTGCTATGCGACTTCAGATTTATTTTTGTTGTTACGACGACTTCACAGATGTCACGTAATGAGAGATTATTTGGTCATGTGCATTGAAATATGTCTAAATTAAATATAACACCTTAACATTCATCATGGCTTTCTTGTATGAATCAGCCTTCAGTCATTTGACAGCAATCTCCAAGTCCAGATCCAAAGACAGTGGTTCCCAGTTTGACAGTGATCACCAATGCAGTGATGACAGTTCAATTATTTCAACAATTGAAACGTTTAATCAAAATTCTATCGATTGCGTCATTCGATACGGGTTTTTTTTTTAAATTCTTTGTTTTATTTAGGAGTTGCAGAGCTGGAGTCGGATTCTCTAAACAATAACCGAATATTTTAAATCCCCTTTCTTTGGATCATATACTTTGGTTGTAAGTCTAAGAAAAAATAAAACAATCATCTTTTGTATGGTATTTCATATGAAATGAATGTGTAAGATTTATGTATCGGCGGCAGTAATATGTATTCAAACAAGCAAATCTGAGATACCTACCAAGTAATTCTATATCTGCTTTATTGTTTTGCTTTAGTAAAATTCTTCAGCTTAAGTTTGTGTTTCATTTATATTTGAGCCTATCAATATAATTAATTAGCCTGTTGTTTTCATAACGTACTTTATTTTAATATCGGTATGCTTTGGATGGACCAGGAATTGATGAAAATCAATTTGAAGAAGTACAAAATGAATTTAAATTCGTAGTCGGTATCGGACTGTGAGGCAATGTTGGAGTTTATCCAGAATAAAGATTTCTTTCAATAATCCGTAAATCATGGATATAATAAAAGCCATTTATTTTAACATCTAGTCCGCTGTATGGAATGAATGCTGGGAAATAATATATGTAAATATTTGTTTCGTGTTTGATCCAAGCTTAAAATGCCGCATACAATAAATTTCTATCGATGTATCAGAGAGTGAACACGATATGTTTTTACTGCACGCGAATACATGACTGGAAGGTACTTGCATTATTAATTGCATACGTATTTTTAATATACAAAGAAATTATAGATATATTATTTACGGATGGACAAAAAAAAGACCATAGTGTATATTTTTGGCTGTAGTCAATGACCCTTCACCATTTTTTTATTTGTGATAGTGTTGACAATTATATCAAAAATCGTTTGTATAAAAAAGGAAAACAATTGATGATATAAAATTTAAAAAAAACTTTGATTGCGTAAAATACGTGGAATAATCAGTTATTTTTAATTTCATATGAATAATTAATATAAATGAACTTCCACAAAGTTACCGCCGAATCCATCGAAAGTATGAAAACAACTATTTTCTGTATTCACTAGCGGTTGTGTTTGCATTTAGATAGCGTACAATACATAATATTATAACATCACACATTGTCAATTAGCAGGTGCTCTATTAATCAAAAAAAACTGAAACACGGAAAATAATGTTATTTATTAGTTATGGGTGTAAATAAATGAAAATTGATGTATTCGTACCGCTGATTTTACATTATTTGAATATAAAATAAAATTAATTAGCTGTAACTGTCATTTGCTAACATTGACTCATGTTTTACATTCTATTTCTCCGTTTTTAACATGTTCCGTTGAAAATAGCCAATCAAATTGAATAACTTTTTTTAGTAGTCTGCATATTGGTTTGACAAGGAAACGTTAACGATGTCGAACCCCGTAGCCTTTTAATATTGCAGTACTAAATACAAAGTTTCATACATCTAACGTCGTCTGCAACTATTCAAACTTAAGCCCAGTCATGTATCTTTTAGGTCAAATCAACAAATTGCCATTTTCCATTACAAGGAGTATTAATTTATTTCTCAGCCGATACCTATAACGTTTTCTGTAAACACGCATACCTACAAAAATTTGTGTATAATGTCTCTTAAAGTCTAACTGTCAAGCAAATACTATCGTAGATCTTTGGTCTGATTTGGTGAAGTGCAGAAATGTCTTTGTTTCACATTCCATACTTGCTTTGAATATTAATTAATGATACGAAATTATTATTTGATTCGGACTTTTATTTTATATGTAATTGAAATTAAAGTTAATTCTTTTATATAATATAATAGTTGGTTTGTTATTAACTAGTAAACATTATGTGTAAAACAACACTGTGATTGTTTATTCCATATATGGAAGAGAAAGGTTTTCAATTGAAAGTACAACATTTTGTAATACTATTTAATAAGCTTGGTAATTTATATGCGGAAGATAATGCCAACAAAATATCCACACATAAAGTTGTGGAAGCGTTCATTCGCTTGGAGAAGAAAACTTTATATTCTTGTTGTTAGATCTCATGGTTCCTCTGCACTATGGCAGCTAAAATATAATTTGTGCTGCGAGCTGATGGCTTAAAAACTTGCGAGACTAAATAATCAAAAAGCTTTTCAATGGGAAATAAACGCAAGCATGTGTGAATAATGTGCACTAACTACAGCAGTTTAATAAATTTAATATTATAAATATCACAATCTAAGTGGCTTTTTTTTCAGCGCTCTTATAACAAACCGCAATTTAAATATCTACACAAAAGCCATTATTTTTTTGCTCAATTTATTAAATACATAAATCTGTCCGCGAGCACCTTCTTTGTGAATTACGCATGCCATACCGTAGTAGTAATAATCGTTTCGGGATTCCCCGGCGTAGAGGCGTAGCGCTCAGGCGAGCTTGCATCGCAAAGTAAGATCAACAGATTGCCGTCGCACAGTGGCTATACTTTATAAACGGATGCGGTAAAAATCGGCGGCGGGTGTGGACCGTTACGCGCCTGCGCAACCCTTACGTCCGCAATGCGCTTCAACTCGGCGATGACGTCACGCAACTAAAGCCCACCCCCGTGGCTTCCGCCCCTTCTAAGCCCTAGCCTTACCTCCCTCCCGTTTCCGTGGGTATCATTCACCGATACCCTCAACAGTGAGTTTAATTAATTTGAAGCGTCACATTATTCTGATTCTGCGTACAGCGTTTGATTGTTTCTTAAGGCGGAACATCTTTATTGTGACGGTTTCGGGGATCGTCTTTGTTAACAGATTCAATGATTTCGCAGCTTTGGGTTTGCAGCGTTGTGCTAAACTATTGTGAGACAAAAGTTTCGAGTACAGTCCATGAAAATGATACAACTACAACCACTAGCATAGCAACAAAATTTTACTATGGAATACGAATACAAGTAACAATACGTTAGCGAACTAACACTTTTCTTTGTGCTATTTAAATACAATATAATATCAAAAATGCTGTAGGTAATATACCCATATATTTTAAATACTGTTTACGAAAAAATCAATTAAGCGCAATTACACACTGATCTGTTCAAGCATCATAAATTGTAAAACTGTTGATTTTTATGAACAAATTAATATTTTATTTCTAATACAAAGAAGGTTTTTTGTAATATCGAATAAATGCAGCCATTTCTTTTTTATAAAAATAATTTTTATAAAATCTGTCAAGATTATGTAAAAGATTACACCTGTAATTCATTAATTAGGTATTTGAAAGAAAAACCCTTGAAGTATAAAAATTTACAACTGACAACCAACTTGAAATATAATTATTAAGACATAGATAGACAAATGGAATTTCTTTTTGAATACTAATTTACATTGCTATCGATATCGAATTTTCTAATTTCAATGTTATCTGTATCCGCTGTCTATGATTCTCAAAACAGGGCTTAACAATAATGAATACAACTATTAACTTTAAATATCTCAATACTTACAGAGCGGTTGACCAACAGTCAAGGTTATTCTATTAACAAAGAGCTTATTTAAATTTTCATAGCTACAATCGCAGTTTAAAATGTCGCGGTGAGAACGTTAACTTATTTAAAAATAATGAAGATGTCAGTAATTTTAATAGAAAGACTACGTAAGTGGACTGGTGTAATTAAAAACCGCTAAACGAATCTCACATTAAATATATTTAAATTTTACAAGGCCGGTGTGCTTATAAACGAGGTTTAGATAATATGTTAAAAAACGGTGCTAATTTTCTAACGTGTACATCACCTAATAACACCACTTGGAAAATGAATTGAAAATAAACACATTAGAAGTATTTACTGCTATCCATGGTTCATGCTTAAAATTTTCCTAGCTATATGATTTTTTTATAAAGAATATTTGTCACATATTAAACTCATTGTAAAATTTCAAAAATATATGAAAAAGATTAAAAATAACTCTTATAACGATTACGATTCGATTATTTCTTCTCATAATTCAAATTTATTACAAATCTCATATATATTGAATAATTATTTAAATAATATTGTAACGTACAAAACTAGTCAATAATGATATTCTTCCTAAGCTTTGATACCAAATATTTGCGAAAAAAAATAACACAAGACTGTAGATTTTTATCCATAAAAAAATTCATTTATTTTTTCGGTTTTTTTTTTTGGATTTTGACAGCGACGTCTTAGAATTGCGACCGATCTTTCCTCATATACCCGCCATTATTATTGGAAGCCGGGACTCATATCTAAATTATTCTTATCGTCACAAGTATATTTCAACGTTTGTATTTCTAAATTAAAATAAAAAAAATTAAAGTAAAAAAAACAATTGTAATCTATCAAAATTAATTTATGTTTTTTAAGCCATTTATGAACGCAATACCATTGTAGATTTTATTTATGATTTTTTTTTTCGACAATTATTGGTAGGATCAATTGTAAAAACGCTATTTTTTATTATAAATTTAAAACATTTATCTTCAGTTCTAAATGGAAAACGTTACACACAACGACATCTATGGAACTTTTTTGTGTCATACATTTTCTTTTACATGAAATAGTGCTCTCGGGTATTTGTGAAAATGCAATAGGTGGCAGTAAAACTGTAAATGGAAAATAATTTGCAGCTCTCTAGTGTTTATTGTGTTGACATTCTTTCTAAATAGTCGAATACAATTTTTAAAAATTTTCATCTTTGCGCAAACAATATCGCGTTAAAATTTAAACCATAAATTTAAATTTAAAAAATATAATACATTATCCTTAAACAAGTCTTTCAGTGTAATATTTAACAAACTATCATAAATAATGAAATACATAATAATCTTAACTCATAAAACACTACTTTTTCCAGATTTATTTAACTTTAGCAAATTTTAATCTTTCAAAAACAGAATATAAAATATTTTTTATTATAAACAAAGCCGTACCCTTTATTATAAAACATAAACAATTCTATACAATATAACCAAAACTAATTAAATTTAAAAATTTACTTTTTTTTTGGCAAATGTGCGTTTTAAAGTATACTAATTTTATTCCTCAGCATATTTACAAAAAAGGAGCTATAAAAGCTAAACCACTATAATTATGCCCAGTTTTTATAACTTTACCAGAAGTGAGTAGTATAAGATGACAAAAATCGATGAAAAAGGCAATATTTAAATTCTTCATCCTAGAACTCGATCGTATTACCGTACCTTCAACAGGTTAAAGAGAAATTGTATAAGCGATTAAATATTCAACGTGACTTATTTCAATCTTGATTCTTACGTAAATTATATTCAAAAACATTGCTATTAGTCAATATTCAATGAAAATTCAGTTTTATAGTTGCTTGGGGAATTAAAAATAAGTAAGGTGAATGGTAGTGACATATTTATTAATCATGGTTTTCATAGAAAACATAAATAACACCTATCCCAAAAATAAAACGTTTGAGCTCTAAAGCGGCTTAGGTATCATGTGACAGCAATTTTATCATAATATTATTTTCACTTTTGTCGGTGCGATATTAAACTTGAAAAGCTAAATATTTTTATAGCGCTGCGGCATTCGAAATAACTTAGATGTTTATTATGGAAGATGCTAGGATTAACGACTTGTAAATTTTATATGAAAGTCCCGAGTTAACTGATAAATCCCTCTGCACCATCATAATATTATAAGCTTTCTTGATTCTGACTTAATAATTACATTTAAAAAATATATATGTCTGCTTAATCTCTTTCATACATTTATAAAAGATAAAATGCTGTGGGATTTTTAAAGCAATGGAAATAATAAAAAACGTCATCAAATTAGTTTTAATTATAATACTGATTGTCATTACATTATGATATTTATTTTAAAATAAAAAGTTTCGCTTATTCGTCAATATTTTCAAGTAATGGAAAGAACATTCATAAAATTAATACGGTAGGAAAATAACAATGTATTGTAGTTCTACATAAATTATTTTATATATTTGTTGATAGCTATTTCGGCTTACGCCTTCGTCAGAACTAGTTCTGACTCAACAAATATATAAAATATTTTTTGTAGAACTAAAATACATTGTTATTTTCCTACCGTATTATAATGGAGTTCTACCAAGTAAATGCCTACTCAATCAATTCATAAAATTATTTTATTATATACGTATTATGAGACAAAAACGTTTTTTTAATATAAGTTTTCTCAAGTATTTAGGATATTTTAATGGGTTTTTAAGTAACATATGTATGATAGGATACGTAGCATAGTTATTGTGTTGACACAAAGCCCTTGAAGGCTATTATTACCATCTATGTAATACAATGATCACATGATTTTTTTGTGGTGAATGTAAGGAAATTTATTCCTGACGATTTTTTCCTCTATTTTTCTTCAATTACTTTATATGGGGCTATGAATAAAAGAACAGGGTGATAAATATCGAAAATATTCATATTGCCTGCAATAGGTAGTTAAAAAATCAATTATCATGGAATTTTTGAGTGGGCGTCGGAAGCTTTCTGAAAAAAATTGAAATACAATCAACAGCGCAGAGGTGGGAACTACGCTATAGGAATGCTACGTTATAGGAGACTAGTAGGTAAGGTTCTCTCAATTGTATTTCGTGAATTTATTTAATCAGATTTTTATTTATAAATGACTATGTATTTAGTTTTATCAAAAAGCTACTGACAAATATATTTTTAATACACGTATATAAAATATGTATTAATAATATAAAATATTAATGACAAACCGAATATGACCGTGAAAATTAAGCATTTTGTTTTAAAACACTATTAGAGGGTTGCCACAAACTTTGGTATAGGTGGAACGATATAGTAGTGGCTTACTGTAAGTAATAATATTTTTGAAAAAAATAAAGATTTTTGTCGTTAAATATCACATATTTTTTCACATTTGTGTCAGTTTCTGTATTGTGCTTAGTGTGGAATGGTATGGAAATATCTCAACAGATATTATTGCCCAACGAGAATTTATTATTATTCAGTATATTCAGTCTCTTTTTTCGGAAAGTAAGGATCGAATGATGGTTGCTGCGAGCGAGGCAATAATTCAATTATCGTCCTCGCTATGCCCAGTTTTATTTTTTGTTCATTGCATGGTTCGGATGGGATTCAAGACATCACAAACAGCCATGCCTCCAAACATAAATTCACCAATCGATTGAAAAATAGACCTATAGAGTCCGCCCTTGGATTCCATTCTGTGAACGTTGAAACTTAAATAAGTAATAAGTAATAAAATGGCGTTGATCTAATATATATATATCTCTGTTGGCTTCACTCTAGTATTATGTAGTTAGCTTATTTGAATTGATTGGCCGACCATTATTCGTTTTTATATTTACTCGCTGCTAGTTGATTAATTTTTTTTTGATTATTGATTGATTAATTTTAAGTTCCAGTTAACGATATTAGGTGGATACATAATGTTTTAGTTGCAGTCTTCAATTAAAACTAGATTTCTTATCTTAATAATTCTATTTGATCTCATCCCTCTATTAGTCATTTACATATCTAATAAATTATAATTAAAAATATTTCTTATAACTAGGGCTGTGGAGTTGGAGTCGGAGTCGTGGAGTTGGGGTTTTTGGGCCGGAGTCGGAGTCGTTGTAGCGTTTTGGCCGGAGTCATTCTCGGAGTCGGAAATTTTTAACTTTTTATTTTTGCATCTAATATTTAAAATTTGGCTATTGGCCGGATTGGTTGGTTGATATATACATTGGAACCCCGATCTTACGTTCTCGCATTATACGTTTTCCCACGTGGTGCGTTCATTTTCTATAGTCTCATCATTTAGTTCATATTTAAAATTTTCCCGCATTCATCGTTACCCGCATTAATCGTTAGCTTTATACGGTCCCTTGAAAAACGTAGAATCGGGGTTTTACTGTAATTGACACATAAATAGGATATGTAGGAAAAAAATGTGACGCAATTAATCTTTTTTTAGTCTGAGTCAGAGTCTTGTTTTTGGTAAATGATGGAGTCGGAGTCGGATTCTTATTTTTTTTAACGACTCCCCAGCTCTGCTTATAACTATTGACAGAATTTCAATAATAAAACAAAAAATATTTCAACAAATATAATATTGTACAGAAGTACCTATTTCTGTAACGAGTTTTTTTTACGAAGCATATAAACTTGTTCGTAGTATAGAGTTTTTTGATTACTTTGTTATGACTTGCGTATCACCGAGGAACTGGAAAAAATATAGCTCTCTCTGTAGCCAGAGTTTTCTACCCAACTCACAATAGCACTGGCATTTATCTTAGTAAAACTTTATAAAATTGAATCCAAAAAATTCATGAAATTATACATTGCCACCTGTAACTTTTTGTCATTATTTATAATTACCAAACACTTGAACCAAATTAATGCTTTTTGACGATATGATTTATTGCTATATCAATCGTTATTAACAACGTTATTTCTGGAATCGGTGAGTATTATTCATCTCCCCATAGTTCTATTATTTATTAAAACTATAAAAGCAGTGTTAAAACAAATTATTCTCTATACATTCATGATTTATTATGTTTATAATTTTATGATATACATTGAAAATAATATTATGTTATGCAATATTATTTTTTACGGTTACAATCAAACAAACGCTTCAACATACACAGTATAAAAACTACAGTAAGCTCATTACAATTTTTCAGTTCGTCTTAAAAGTTTTTGACGGATTAGACAATATTTCTGAGTGGACAATCATTATGTTTCTTGCCTTCTGTATCTACCCGGCGAAACATTTATCAGATTAATTATACAAAACTGTACATATTCTGTATTGTTCCTCGAAAGAGCAATTTTAAAGATAACTGCCATTAGAAATCTTAATATCTTGAAGAATAGAAAGTTCATAATAAACTTTACTGTAAATAAAATACGACAATAATGCTTACTTCTATTATTTATGTTTTCTTACAATTATAGATAACAAATCGTTTTCTTTTCTAAATAAATCAAAACATTTGTAAAGAGCATTATATTTTGAATACAGTATCTCTCACTGAGTGGAAAATTGAAATAACTTATTGATCTTCGAACCACAAATGTTTTCAATATGAAATTGTGTTGTATTCCAAATAGGTTTCCTGAACGATATTTTGGACATTCAATTTCATCCTTGTTATAACCATTTGCAACACCTGTTTTTTATGAATATTCTCTGAATATATTATATTATGAAGTGCCTTGTATACACTGTTAAGGTCTTCTTAACAATATCTATTTGGCACATATTTTGTATCCTCTAGTTCCGTTGCCGATATTATAGCTTTTCACATCCGATTGATATCATCGGAAGGCATAAGAAAAGCAAAATATCAACTTTTTAAAAAATGAAAAAAAAACGGTAAATCACTGCGATATGTTGAAAATTCCCATGTGGGTAAAATTTGTACTGAATCAAAAAAATATTTAATGACTGTAAAAATTTTGCTTTGCTACTGATGAATTTATAAATTAAAGTGGCATAAAAAATACTTGATTCTGAAAAAACGTATTTATTTTAATTGATATAGGTAAACAGATTAGCATATATATTTATCAATCATGTCCACTTGTAATGTGAAGTAAATGAATTACAAACGGAGCATCCCATTAATACTTGTTTTTTTCTAAGTAAGTCAGTCACTCAAGGGTAAAGCAATTATTTATTTTATAAATGGTTAGTTACAGTGATTAATTTCATATAGCCGAGTGGTCAACGTTTTTAGACTTTCGTGGACCGATAGGGTCAGATTTTCAAATCCTTAGATGTAAATTAAAACATTTATTAGTTAGTGGATAATATTATATAATACTTTTTCGTTATCTTTCTACCTAGAGAAATACAACGAAACAAAGATATTTATACAAAAGTAAAGCAAAATAATTGAAGAAAATACAAACAAAATAGACTATGATACTACTACGATAGGATGTTGAAGACCTCTTAGCAATGCAAAATAGTACATCAAAAATCAATTAAGTATGAATGATCATTAACAAAGTAAAAACCAAAATAAGTTCATTTAATAAATAGATCTTAATTTATTAAATCCCTGGAACCGGTCCTGATTATTTAAAATGTTTTATTATTTTTACTATAATGCCATTCCACCAAGTATTGACAGTGAACACCTTAAAAGTGATGATAAACTGTTTAAAAATAGATGAAGTGTTAAAGACATCATTGTATTTGAATACTTTTTGTGTAATCAAAATAAATTTAAATTTAATAAAGATAACCAATATTCCTTCTCACACATCCGATCCTATAAGCGTTGCGTAGCGACATCAACTAGCAAACCTAGCCTTGTTCTTTTTATCCCTACTCTTATCAAACTTAAGTTTAGTGAGTAAGTAACTACGAGTAAGCTTTAGTACAAAATAAGATACCGGCACTAGATGCCATATGCTCCACATTGAGAGCGGGCGTGGATTTAACAATATTGCTTCTACACTGGAATAAACTGTTGCTTTTTTTTACATATTTGACATAACAGCTCATTAGTAATTAACATCAGGTCAGCTATTTTTTTAATATTTAAAATAAAATCGAGGGTACAACGGAGACTCAAATAAGACATCACAAACAGCCATGCCATGCCTATGATCTTAAATAGTAAATGAAAAACAAAACTTTTGTATAACAAAAACCGAGAATCTTCTAATCTGAGATTAGGAAATGCCATGAGGCTTTTATATTCAAACCCTTCTTGCCTTAAGCACTTTGTGGATAATATCATTGATGTTTTAAATGATATGTGTTTGATGGATCCGTATTCGGGTAGGGAATGCTTCAAAGCTCTTGTACACTTTATTATTAAATTGATACCCTCATACGCTGATTTTTCAATCGATTTATTCGGTAAAAAGGCATATATGTCTGTAATGTTCTACCTTTCATCGGTAGAAATTGGATAACAACTATTTATTGTTTGAATTGGCATTAACTTGGTAGACCTCTACTATAGCATGGTGAACAAATAGCAATGTATTTTAGTTCTTCACAAATTTTATAATATAACGTCCTCACCACTCTCATCAGAACTATAATCAGACTTATAGTAATATATTGATTGAATAGGCGTTTACTTGGTAGAGCTCTATTATAATACGGCAAGAAAAAAAACAATGTGTTTAATTCTACATAAATTTATTTTATATACATATTTGTTGATAGCTATTTCGGCTTACGCCCTCGTCAGAACTATGTTTTAAACGTGCATTATTAGCTTATATACCTAGGCTAGACAGGGTACACTATACATCTTCTTCTCTGTTCCACCATCTTAATTTTATATAGACATTATTATACATATTATGTATACTAATTTAGTCTTCAATGATACATAGATTGCTATCTGTACCTTTGAGTCAGATAGATTATATTAACGAACTGCACGTAACCGGTTCGATTTTTCGATAAATCTGTTCAAAGGCATGGGTGTTTGTGTTGTTGAAAATCCCTACCCACCTTTCCGATCCCAAAGAGCGACGCATAGTGACAGCGATTCGCTAATCACTATTCCTGTCCTAGTCCTCGTATCCTTCCCATCCCTACTCTCTTTGAAAAAGAGAGGTTGAGCAACTGAGTAACAAGCAGTTCTAGCAGAAAAACATATGTTGAGATAAACTCCGTGAGGAGTCCATATACTCCAAGTTGGGAGCGGACATGGTTAATTTTTTTTTATCAAAAAATGATTATGAAGATTGTAGCCCGGCAAACAATTTCATTTCCAACGTCTGATCCGGCTGCTGAAAAGGTTGGCCTCATATGCTTTAGTACATCCTTTATTAAGTTTATACCCTTGTTTTCTAGCAACTGATTTATTACCAGTTTAAAAAAACAAGTGTCTTTTTAAATGCTTACTAAGAATAAGTAAAAAAAGCTTACGTTTATAAAACTTTTTAAGAATAAGAAGAAGAAGAACTTTAAAGAATTTAAATAAGTTGATAAACAATTGTGTTTCCACAGAAACTATTATCTAAAAGCTTTGATAGCTAGATAATTAAAAATCACAACATTTTCAGTGATTGTGAATTATTTTATCTTCACAGACTATGTATAATATCAATTTTCGAAACCATCACAAAAAAATGTTATCTCTCTTCTCATTTAAAAATCAGTAAACACTTCGTTACCTTACTTTGAAAAGGTTATAATTGACAAATAGCCTTTTGGTCGGGAAAGCTTGTTTTTATCGCATTCTTTCATATATATGAATTTCAGAATTATCTATGATTAAATAACGGAGCACACTTTTTTAACTAAATTTATTTGACAACGTTCTAAGATTGTCATCATTAATTCCATCATTAGATCTTTAAGATCATTATTTCTCATCACAAGAGTTGTGAAAAAATATATTTAAAATAAGTAATTTGAAGCAATCAAAAGCTCATATCTCAAAACAGTGTCAAGAGCAGTTAGAACCTTTTCAAAGTAAAGTGTCGACTTCTTTTGACGCTAGTCGTAATTTTACTTTTGTCGAAAGAAATATTTTATCACTGAAAGTACAAATATAAAGATTTTGAATTAATTTTTTTTAAATGTAAATTTTTCTCGAATCGATTCGTTTTAATTTTCTGACAACGAAATATAAATGAAGCAGAAACAATCACGGAACTATGACACAAATAATTATTCAAGTAATGCGAAAGAGGTCACGGCCTTGCCGTTGAACCTATTTATACATTATGTAGCAGTGTGTGTACGTGTGTAGGAAACGTATTTTAGAATCAACATATTCTTCATACGGCTTCCGATCTAGAAAAGCACTTTCACAATAGTCCAAACATTAGCTCGGAGGGTATCAAACACTGACTCGCGGACAGATTGGTACTATTTTGACGAGCGAACTTATACGACTGATTCAGAATAGAAAAGCGTAATGGAAAGATTGTATCCGATAAAGATTATTTTGAAAAAAACAACTCTTTCTTATTGATATTAAAATATTCATTTTAAAGCATCGTTCAGATGAAAAAAAGATAATACCCTCCTGCTCAGTTGATCTTGAAAATATGATTATAATTTCTTTTTTATATTTACAACGATTTTTTCTAAAAACTGTTGATAATTAGCATTCAAGTGATATAAAGACTAAACTGAAAAGTCAAAAAAAACCGTTTATAACAAAGCGTCCCGTTTTTAATTACTAGCCAAAATTACAAACGAAGCTTATGTTCAGTATTGGAATCAATTTGTAGGTCGCTTTTAAGGTGTTGACTATGAAAAAGCATTGTATTAAAAAATGATATTTTTTTTCGTATATATTCCGCAGTTAATTTCATAAGATCCGGACCGGTTTCGCTCAACGCGAGAATTTTCATTGACCTCAATAATTAGAACTGTTTACCGTTTCGCTGTAACCAATAATAGTTGTAAAAATTTATTGATGGTTCTCGAAAAACCCTTCTCGAATTAATGGCTTTTGAGCTAAGAGTTTGACGACCGCTGCTCTAGTGTATTTCCCAGATCTTTCGAGAACCGTAAAAGAAGTCTCAAACTACAATCTTGGTATTATGAAGCATTTAAATCTTTAGTATCTCACTTTTACTATCAATATCGGTAAGACAATACTTATTCTTTGGATACAATAGAACCAGTGGCATAACTATAGTTTGTGCATTGCTATGTATTTTCTATCCCAACCATATGGAGCCTGCAATTTTTGCTCAATGTTTCCCAGCTTATTTATGACTATGTTGGGTAGAAGCATTGGTTTGTATGTCTTTTTCTCGCGTATTTTCCACCCAGGGTTTACTAAACATTACAATTTCAAAATCTATGGATTTAGTATACTTATGTGGTTATTGTTTCCATTTTTATTTACGTTTTTTAAAGAAGATTGTTCGATTTTTAAAAAAATATTAGCTTAAGTTGTTTACTTTATATATTATGTAATTATTATTTTTTGGTGAAAAAATCAATCTGAGATACACTCGAATTCTAATTATTATTCACAATTAATAAATATTAGATTTAAATTTGAACCATATCGTGTGTCCTAACAAAATTTACTCCTTTTCTGACATCCGGCTACAGTGAAAAATCGGTTTCCAACACATAAAACTGGTACTTCCTATTCTTCTATTGTGTTTGGATGAGTGAGCAATATTTTCTACGCATTGCTTTACTAAATTCATAAGCATACAAAAAGACAAGGTAACACACTCAACAATTACTATAAATCATCAGAGTTCGTTCCTTACAATAATTGCAACACAAAAGCTTCTCTTCTTTTGTATTTTTTAATGATTATAATGTACAATTATTCTGTATTACGTGGTTATATCAATCAAATATTATTTATCAAAATTATTTGTATGATTCACAGAAATATTTGTATGAAAGAGTAAATAAGTTATCATCAACTTTTGTTAATAAAATGTATATTTTTTATAAACAAACTATGATTGAAATACATATCTAATAAACCTTTATCAATTGAGACAGATCGTGTTCAAACAGAGTGATGTATGGTGTCCCCAGCCTCTTAAGCAATGTGCGATCTCAACAAACATAAAGTATATAAAGTATATAAGAATTTCAAATGAAAAAGTATGTAACTAAAAGAAAAGGAAAGAACAACTTTATAAGCTGTAAAACAAATGTTTATAAAAGATAAAATCAAAAAGTAACTCTTATGATAAACTCCACAGAAGCTGTCCAAATGTCATGTATACAGTTTAAGCAAGAATGTGGTAAGTAATACGGTTTACGCTCGAGCTATGAATCGCGTGAAATCAAAAGTTCGAGAATGTTTATAAGCCTGGTATAAAGTTTCCAGTTTTTGTTTCCATAGACTGCACACCTCATATGCTCTAATCCAACTCTCAATCGCTCCACTTTAACTCCATCGCAGTGCACGATCGCATGGTATATCTTCTTTGTGGAAAACTAGACACATGGAAATATGAAGCCACATTCACTTATATGCATATCACTGCAGATACGTCTGATACACATTCAAAGTTGAAGTGAATTCCATATTTTAGCATGAATTTTAGTAATGGGTTTTTGTGAGGCCTGTCTTATATGTGTATGCAGTGCTTAAAGCAGTATGTACGACTTAATGATTTAAATTGTAATGTTCAAGTATCTAAACGACAAAAAATTAGTGCATTTGGAAGACACGATTACTTTTCCTGTCAATATTTATATGCGGTAACTAATTGTGTAGAAGATGACGTTAGAAGGCCAGTGACTGGTGACGGAGAACCAAGGTTATTTATAAACGTGCCCAATAATTTCAGTAGTTCCATAGAAGAAGAATTAATTTGGTGGATGTTCATTTTAATACTAAATTTGCTACTATTTTTGACACGTGTTTCGCCTCTTTAAGAGGAGTAGCAAAATACGAGGAATAATCAAAGCTTTATATTGATAATATGGACCCTAAGAAATAGGCTCTCAATTTTTATGATAATAAAGTGCTCATGTGGATACAGAAAATTTCACAAAAATAGTGCTTTGTTATCAAATGTCATAAGAAGACTTAAATAGTGTAAACCCCATACGGATACTGACCGTTTGAACATTTTAGTAATATTTATTCTAACGGTCTCCATTCACTCGCCGAACTCCCAAATAATCATAGCGTGTAAGTGGCATTTCTTGTTTTTGATAAATAAAAGGGTTAGAATTAAAATATACATGTTTATGTTCATTCACCCGTGATATTAATTAAGATTGTTTATTAATCTGTATTTAATACTTGCTTTAATATTTAGGGATTCATAAGTTTGATCATTAAAGTAACTTTAAGTATGACGAGAGAAAACTAATTAAACTCAAACACCCTAAGACAATACAGAAACAAGGCCCAAATCACAGTCATGTTATTTCCGCAAAGTAATTCTTGAAGAATCACTTTGAAAACGGTAAGAGCCCGTTTGCGTTTTTACTCGTTCAAGAAATTTACGTGTTCCGAATATTGATCGCATACAATTTATCACATAAGTATAGTTATAACTAGCACATTATAATGATATCTTACTAAAACTTTGACGTTTTTTTAAGACATATTCATACGTTTTAATAATGTATGTATCTAACTTCGTTTAAAAAGAACGCGATTTTTAAATGTTTATTGAACAGTTCCCGTCAATATTATACAGCATGTTATGAAAAAAAATATCGAAAAGTTGTAGATAGTAAACAAAAATTATTTAAGAAATTTCACTTTAATCTTATATAAATGTGTGATCAATATCCTCGATTATCTATCTACGGCCAATGTTCCATGAACCGAATTTTAGCCTCAGTTTGTACGAGATAAATCGTCATTAAATTGCGATTGCTGAAGAGCGATTTTATGTATTTATTTCAAGTTTCTGTATGAAAAGTGTTTTTTTATGTGTTTCAAGGTATACATAAAAGCTATAACAAATTAATTTAAAGTGACTCAGCGCAAAGAGTTTTTGAAACGACAAGCCGAGCATTTTTTGCCGTTCGGAAAAAGGATCTTGAAAATTGAATTTCCCTTTTAACAGTTTTCTGCGTCTCCCTTTTCAATTACTTACTTCGTAATTCAATAGCTTCTTTAAATGCGTTTTCTTATTAAATCAGTATATTGCACATTTTTACAAGGAATTCTTTTATTAGTCGTTTACAGCAGCCAGACGTCTATTAAATAAAGTGCTAATTTAATATGTCGATTTTTACATTTTGATTACCACTGGAAAAAACATTGAATATTTGAAACAATTGATAATTGTTTCAAATATATGCGTAACTTAATCGTAGCACAATTTTTGCAAGTATTTTTTTTTTTAATTAACGATTTTTATAAGCTTTTTATTTGTAATCCTAGGCTGAAGGACACTACCGAAAGATAAAATTAAACTTGAGCGATAAAAGACCAAGTCAAGATAAACATGTAAGTCGTTAAAAATAAAAAAAATTTACCCATATATTGTATCAGCAAATGTTTTTATAAAAAACGATGTTTTCAATAAGAACAGGGAACGGTTGACACTTACCTGAAACAAACAAAATAATGCAATTTAAAAAATTGGTTTTTTATTAATTAACAAGATGATGAATACAAATTGTTTGTAAAATCATGTTTTTTTGGAATAAAGAAAAACAAAATTGCACTTTTTGAAAGTTTCTATTAGACTTCAATCGCATAATTTGCATGGTTTCAAATAAAGCTTAACTATTAAAAATGTATCACAAGCAATTTATATTCAAATGTTTTGGCCGCTTTGGGCAAAAAACAGAGCTGCTAAAATCATTTTCGAATAAATTCATTAAAACAGAGATGAAAAATATGCATAAGACGGAGATTATGGTAATGTTGAGCTCATTTAATTTCGTATTCCTAGAAAGCTGTGCAATTAGTGAAAAAAATATATTTAACTATCTTCTGCCATAAAAAGGTAAATAGTTGAGATAATTTTTTTTAAACAACTAAAAAGCCCTAAATCAGCCACAACCTGCGGCCCGCGCGCCACGTGCGGACCTCAATGACATTTCATGCGGCCTGCCCTGACAAATATCAATCACCCTTTTCTTCAGATTTTTTTACAGACGGTGAAAGAACAATATAAAACAGTAAAATTTTCAGTTTTATATACACTTAAAATATCGATAATTTAATCAGTTTTACATATGCGGCCCTCAAGCTATCTGAGAATTGATTATCTGGCCCTTCTCTCAAAAAGGTTGTGCACCACTGCCTTAAATCTATAAAACTAAATTCATTAAATCACATTCCAAAATAAACTATTATTCCAATTTCTTAGTCTTTGGTGTTTCGAATCCGTGCAAAAACATGATTCATATTTAATTTTGCCACGTATAATATTAATGTAATTAAAAAAATTGTATACCTAAAAGAGTCTTTCCGTATCTTTCATAATTTATTCGATAAAGTGTTCTTCCAGTATTTGAAACATACTGCCGTATGAAGTATTCTGAAGTTGGAAAAACTTGTCTAAAGTACCAAATCACGTGTCACAACTAGTTTAAAAAAGCCTGCCGAACAATAAAGTGATAAATTTTAATCATATTTCTAATAAACTTTTATGTTGTAATGTTACATTAGAAACTAAAATGTAAGGTTCTTGGATTAAAATCCATTTCTCCAATAACTATTGTGCTGGTATTTTTTTAGCTTGTGCCTTGTTTAACGATCACCTGAAATAAAATACGTGGTGGGGTGGTGACAGCGTTATCTTGTGAGCAAGGGATGCAAGAAAATTTATTTCGCCGTTGGAACTATGGTAAAAATGTTTACATACTTTGTACTCATGGCATGGATAAGGCAGATCCTTACCCGAACAAGAATAATGCCATCCTTAGGAAACTAAGTGAATTTTATATGAGCTGGTTCACCTACTCACGATTCTAATAAAATTTATACAGTGCGTATATGGTGGAAAACTTCTTTGTTGTTTGGAATAGCGACATTCAAAGCAGACTGTTGATCGTTTTTCACATAGTACTCTGGTTATTGGAAGTTTGTTTTCCAGATTGAGTAATAATATTTTTAAAACATCCATAGCCAATTTATTTTTGAAAATATAAATATTTACTGATTGAATTGGCATATATTTGGCAGAACTCTATTATTTTAGTACTTAGGTTCCGCAATTTTTTAAAGCTATATGGTTGTTAGTTATTTTGGCTTACTCCATCGTCAGAATATGTTTGAACATGTAATTAATAGGTATAATCAATCCAATGAAATTATTAACGACCAGATTACGATTGATGCTTCACCTCTTCTAAATCCTTTAGCAAGCAATAAACTAATAACAATTTTAAAATAGATGCACTTAAGACATTGCAGATTTTAAGTGGTTTCACACGATAAAAAAAACCCAAAAATACCCAGATTATGTTCTCACCATTACTCTAGAAAAATAAATTAAACTTATTTAAATTTTTCCATGTGACGTTTTATGGTTTGAACAGAGAGAGGATGTATGGGGCACCCTGTCTAGCTTAGGTATATACACGTTTAAAACATATGTAGTTCTGACGAAGGCGTAAGCCGAAATAACTATCAACAAATATATAAAAATATTTTTTAAATAATACTAAAATACATAGTTATTTTCTTACCGTATTATAATGGAGTTCTACCAAGTAAATGCCTACTCAATCAATACACTATTTTCATAGTGTTATTCTCATAGTTTTGTTACAACACTTTAAAATAGTGCCGGCATTCTCCTCAGAAAAGAATTTATGGGAAGTTACAATCCTTCTCAGTGGCACGTGCAATGATACGTCTTGTACAAACACAATACAAAAATTAGCAAGCATAGAAGATCGTGTAGCACTTTAGTCTAGCTCGTTCTTGTAAAAATACTTATATACTGATTTGGATCGTTAGATAGTTATAATATAAGAATTTGTACAAACCAGATTAATACAGAGAGATTCAGTTGTATAAAACGTATTCGTTTTTTCCTCTTGAAGTATTTGATACATATATACCTTAAAAATTACATATTTAAATTAATAATGGGCTCACCGAACGATCAGCTAATATGGATATTAAAAAAAAAATTGAACCATCCTACTATTCTACATAATGATTTATTGATATTTAAAAACAAAGGTTTGCTGCTCCCTTAACAATAAAAATGACAACGGTAAAAATCCAACCTAGATTAGCAGAAAATATTTAAAACAAACATTATTATCATAAGTTACTAACCAGTATCTGGCAAGCGTTGTAATCCCACTCAAAGAAAGAAAGTGGTTGTGGTTTAATTGTGTTTATTGAAGTGAAATAGCTGTACTGATTCAACAACACAACAAATTACCAAAGTTTTATCGCAATCGGATGAACCGTATAGTAACGCTTACGGGACATACAAACAATCATTAGTTTTTATATGTATAGATAGATAGATAGATAATTAAGAAATCTTCGTTGGCGGCCACACAACAAATCACCAAAGTTTTATCGCAATCGGATGAACGGTATAAGACAAAAAAACTTAACTTTAATGTATACAAATAATTGAAAAATTTTGGTGGGCGTCCTCTCAACAAATTACCTAAAGTTTGATCGCAATCAGATGAAAAATCTATGAACGCAAGAACCTTCTCAGGCACACAACAAATTACCAAAGTTTCATTGTAATCGGATGAACCGTATGGCAGCGCATAGAGTACGAACAAACAAACTAACAAACAAATATTGATTTCTATATATAAGATTTATTTATTAAACCTATATCGGTTGTATTAAAAAAAAAACTGTAGTACATAACTATTGATTTGAGTGAAAATATTTTTGGATTTTTTTATTTGTCTCTTCTGAATAAATTTCAGGTCAAGTAACAAGGCGCAATTATTAAGGAAGTCAAAATTTTATTATTCTGCTAGCTTTCCTTTATAATAAAAGGTTTGATAGGTACCCGCATAATACGTTAACAATGCCTCTCCAATAAAGGATCCTAATATAAATTTAAATATATCTCACGCGTTAACAGTTTTTCACCCTTTCATTTGAAGAGATCTTAATTTGTGTAACACGAGAAATTCTGCTCTTTTACCACTAAAGTTAATAATTCAGGAGTTGATGAGTAAGCGAGACGGATATCTGGTATCTGATGACTGCGGGCTATTACCAAAATGAGGGTCTAAAACAACTTTATGTAGACCACTAACCACAGCAATGAAGAAACCGGGACTAAGACTAAAATAATTTCTGGTGAGCACCAAGCAACGTAAATAGTATTCTTTTGCAGTGTTTCTAAACCTTTTTACGGTTGTGACCCCGAGTATCGCAAAATATTCTCGAGGCCCTTTGACTGCACAAGATCAATAATAAATAACTGTGTGTCCTTCAATGTTGTGAGCAAACATTAAATCACCAAATAAGAGAGAAAAGCAAACACTTTGCAATATGGATGAATTGGTTGGTTTATCCACAAAAACAGATATTGTTATCGTTTTTATTATCCGCTGCATAACAAGAATCACACTTTATAAAAGTATTGAATCTTTAATTTAAATCACTATCATTAAAATCATTTCAAAATAATGAGTTTAACAAAAAAGATTTTATCACAAGAATATATACTGCTACAAAAAGAATAACAAATTAAAAAAAACTACCGAAATAAATTTACAGTGCTTAAAATGATTTTGGTATTGAAAACTCTTCACTTATTCGTCGATTCTCGATTTGGCAGTCAAGCTACGTAATTCTATTCGTATAAATAAAACTGATTTGAAGTTTTAATATAAACCATCGTAGGAAATCACTTTTTGATGATATTCTACATTTCTACGCCCTTTATACCAGTGCCACCAAAACATTTTCTTTCCTACGGTACACGAAAAATATACAAATCTCCGCGACACGCCAATTGGCTATTTTTTTAAGGATGTTTCTAATATTTGTAATACCAGTATTTTATATGAAAAATAAGTATTAAAATATTTGTGTTGTATAGCAATTCCTAGTGAGAACATACATCTTGCACAAAATATAACAACTATTATGTCAATCAACTGGTAGAAACCTTTTTTGATGAGGAGAATGAATGGAAAAATATACAATGTATTCCATAAAACGTTTAAAATCTTATTGAATCATAATTATTTATTTATTATTTATTTAAGAAAAAGCAAATCATGGCATTACAGCTGATGCCAATGCGCCATGTATTTGACATATATAAATACGTGTATTTATATATATACATACATGTAAATACATAATATTAATCACTAATTAATTAAAAACAAGATGAAAACATTGCAGTCATAAAAACAGAGAGAAAAAAATTATAAAATCATATTAGAAATTTTCAAAGATGTCAACCGAGTGAGTTCTGACAAAATCAACTTTTATTCATAAAATATAGTATTCGTCTGAACTCACTCACGTCAATATGAAATATGTCAACATCCGAAGCAATGCCGTTTAAAATTGTCAAAGCTCCTCCCATAGGCATTCCCATTGGCAGACTGGTTCTACCATTTGGAAGAACAAACAACTCATGCTCACGATTCCTCAAAAAATTATCAGGAACATTCAATTTAACATTTTCAAGAATGGTGGAATTCTCATTTTGGCTTCGGATAAGCCGAAAGAAATATAATGCCAAGTACATTTCTCTTCGAGCATTCAAACTATTGAAAGTGAGCATCCCTAAGAGAAAGCCTGTTGGATAAAGCCATGGGTAGTACCCATATGTCCTCAAATAGAGAATTCTCAAAAATTTCTTCTGAACCCTCTCCACCATAAGAACACATTTCGCACCCCTCGGTGCCCAAACAATCGATCCACTCTCAAGTCGGCTTCGAACCAAAGAATTATACAACATTTATATATAACATTTATACTGTGCCAATACAAGTTTGATTGTGTTACTTTATTTGTCATATGCACGTTAAAATAACAAGATATTAATATACCAAATAAGCTGACATAGCTATAATTGTTTTATCATGATAGTACAGAAAAAAAATATTGGGTTCGGTATACGGGTATTAAATTTTATTATCTTCCGGAAAGTCTTATAAGCGTTTAAAAAGTTTCCGGCATGTCGGACATAACTTTTCACAGGAAATCAAGAAATTCGCTTAAAGAATCTGGGAAATTCTCCGTTTTTAAGAATTTGACACGCATCAGCTGCCATATAAGACTTTTTCTTCTTTTTGTTTATGACTACGTTTCAACTTTCATTCCTTTCAAAATAATGACTTTTTCAACAATTCACATTTCGTGTAATATATGGATATATATCATAAAATATGAGGTGATAAGTCACCCATTTTTTTTTTAAATAATAACCTAGTAAATAAAACAATTAACGACAATGTTAGTAGATGCTAAATGTAATCTTTTTTTATTATGATATCACACTTAAAAGCAAACACAGTAGTAGTTTTATTTTTAAAGATTTTTTTAAATTTGGTTATAACGTTTTTTTCTTATAAAAGGAATAGAACTATATTCATCTCCTTCTTCATTGAACATATGAGCTTAACAGAGGTCCACGTCATTGGATTCGGTGGCAGAGCGCACGGGTTTGAGTCCCAGTCCGGGCAGTTTCATTGCCTTCTCCTCGTGTCCGATTAAAAGAATGGGGGAGTGATTAGCCAACCACTTGTGTTCTCCAAGTATTCAAGCAGGAAAACTTCTGTTGAGATAAGCTCTATTATAATTCTATATGGTGCACACTACGAGCGGACGTAGATTTAAAATACGTAGAAGCATTATAGATGACCACCGCGCGGTGTCTCCAACTTTTCCAGGCACACGCCAATCGCTATTCTTGCTCCCGTGGCAAACCAACATCTGTTAGTTCCACCGGGTATATCATATGGAGATTTATTGCTTTCCATACGATGTATTCCTAATTATTTTAGGCAATACAGTACGTCGCCTTACGGTTGAGCATCATATCAATTAAATTTCCAAATTTCAGAGAGATATGTTAAATCGATTCTATATGTAATATTAAATTAATCTTCGTGGATCATTAACATGATAAACGATTGTTCGAAATCACTATGAAACGTTTCTCAGAACATGAAAAGCTTTGGATGTAAGGATACGAATTGCAATCAGTAAGACACAAAAAACCCAATCTTTGAAGTCACCTGGGAACGCATCTCAAAATACAGGAAGAGATATTCCGAAGTAAGGATTTTGAGGAATTCTGAGCGCTCGTTTCCAGCAACAGAATTCTTCGAGTTGGTTCATTTCATATAAGTATGTATCAATAACTTTTTCATGTAGCTTAATTTTACACTCTACCCTTTGAATTGCTATATTTAATTCAATAGAATACTAATTAAAAAAAAAATCTATATATGTGTTATATAGATTTAAATCATTTAATACATATTGAGGATCTCGTTCAATGGTTCCTTGTTTATTGTTTTCAAATAATAATTAAGAAAAATGCGTCGAATTCTGATATTTTAAAATAATTTGAAAGCTAAGGGCCTTCAAACTTTTTCATCAAACACCAGATTAAACAAATTTCTAAAAAAAATATATAATTAATCAATTTAATCGGTTTAAATATAAGGCTTACTCCTCGTTCTTGTATATATACGTTTGTAATATGTTTTTGAAATACCCATTTCGTTTGTGGTAAAATCACATTGATTTGAATGAATATAAGGAAAGTATTTAGTGAGATTTATCAATATAGGAAAAAACTTTAGAGCCCAAGAGTCAATTAGCAGCTGTATACGATACACCACCAATAGTAAGTCATATCAGTATCAGTAGACTTCATTCATCCATGAGAGACTTCTTGTGTGCGGTAAAATATCATAAATTCAATTTATGTCAATACAACATAGCGATGTTTTTACCGCAGTTATAGCTTTCTCTGTGAAATTGGGTTATAATTAATTGATCCGAAATATACTTGAAAATCTAATAATTGGTAACCGGGCTAAACTTTATAAATAACTGATTCTTAAATTCAATCAATTTTACATTTTATTATTTTCAAATAATTACATTGTATTTTCGCACGCTCCAATAACAGGTTTGTCCATGTTGAATCAATGTTAGTTTCTTTGTCTGAAGATGCTTTTAAAACTAACGAAAATCATGTTGCACCTCGTAACATAATCAGTGGAATAAAAAGCGTTTCTACTTTTACTTAAAATAAATCTTAGTTAGAAATATGAACAGATATGAATAGATGAATAGATAATGCTTCTCTTCTTATAATTGACAGTAGTAAGTTCCTTAAAAGTGTTTTATCAGAGAATCTGGGTGCCAAGTGTGGGTGTAGCTTTTGATTGTTTTGAAGCAATTACTATGCACGTGAAGGGTTTATTCAGAAAAATTGAATATTTATTCAAATGTAGTGAAAGGTCATAGTCTTGGAGCATTTGGACGACTATGAAAAGCAGTGAATTTTGTGGACGTTAAGCACTCCCACCGTAATTGGCGGTTAAAAAAAACCATCGGTACTGGACATTGCCAAATTTATCTTCACTGACAAAACAAAAGTAACGGTTGGTACCACTAGAGCAAGTTACTGTCCATATTCATTTATTCTGTTGCTTTCGATTCGTAAACTTAAATCAATTCATATTATATTATTAGTCTATTAGTGAATTAAAAAAATATTCTCAAATTGATAAAAAACAATATTCAGTACTACTTCCACATATATTTATATAAAGTCAAAATTGTATAGAAAAATGTTTCATTCATTTAAAATAATGCTTTTCCACCGAGGGGTAATAATTAATACTTTCAAAGAGATATTATCAAAGTAATGATGTATTAAACTCTTTAAACGGTTTTTTGGTAAACCATTTAGCACATCTAATATTGGTTCATCCCTTCTGCCCGATTAATCTGAACGGTTTCCCGCATATCACCGGGAGTTTTCTTTGTCTTTTGACTCTTTAAGTGAGATATATAGCTGTTTTCTTTGTCTATATTTTCCAGTGATTTTTTCGTGCAGTTTCAAATAGGGTTCCAGAGACTTTGCAAAATTTGGCTTATGATAGCTTTTTTGCCATGGATTCTGATTCGCATTGCTGTATTCCCAAGAGGAAAAGACCCGGCTACATATTTGAATTCTATATGGTATCATTTTGTTATTTCGTATATTCAGTTTCTACCTTTTTCTTTAATACAGAGTTTTTTTCGTACAGTACTTCAAAGAATGCAAATATACATATCAGGTTTTTTTTACAATTCTTTTTTTGAATGATAATACGATTGAATAAAGTAGGCAACGGAATATCAATTTACTATGTATATTATAAAATAAAAGAAACATTGAAATGAAATAGTTGAGTTGAAATGTCTTCATTTCATCTTATTAAAACTAAACGATTTGTGTCAAACTGTATTTGTGTTAATAACATTTTCCACAGAAAAAGTCGCAAGTTTACGCCTTCAAACGTCGATATAATGTTTATGTCGTCGTAGTTGAGTGGTAAAACCACAAAAGATATTTGAGTAATGATTTTTTTAATCGTTTTATGTATTATTTGATATGTGAGAAAGCTTATTGATGAAAAATGATATAAATATGCGGTCCTGTTACAAAGTCGATTGTAATCGAATTTTGGAGTTGACAAAAAATCATTTTTTTGCATTCAATTTTTCAAAAACTACCGTAACATTACAGTGGAGTTTACGATATTGTTTGTGCTACTGCTTGAACCATTCCATGGACACATACATTAATATATTCAATCAATTTATGGATATGAATTCGTAACCATGGATATCTGATATGATTTCATCCCGTCATAACTACTGTATTCGATCACGGAAAAGGGGAAAATCTCAATGTTTCTGAAAAGGGAAATTGAACATGTATTAAAAGAATAGATGGCGACTGATAAAGTTAATGATATTAAAACAAATTGCTCCTGCACCAGATAATTAAAAACACTGAAATAAGCATACATTTAAATATGGAATATTTATCGAATTCAATTGAGATCAACTCGAGTTGAAATCTCCCATTTCCAAAACTCGATTATAATTTCTCTCGATTTGAACCTTAAATATTTTGAATACTCCACGGATAGAACAGAAGTCTCTTTGCGGGGTGGCAGAGGTATATTTTAAGTTGGCATCGTGAAATAAATTGTAGCACCGACGTGGGATAGGAAAGTTATTGTAGCTAGAAGGTGGACATTTTTTTATCGAGAATTATGTGTCAGATCATATTGAGAGAACGAAATCCAACCTGTAGCTTGCGAAGAGATTGGAATAATAGTGGCATTAGGGTGATCGTACAAATGCGACGAAGGGATTTTCGCAATGATCATTATTCCTTATCTGCGTATATACCTGCCCTGCAGGAGAAATAAATAGAGGGAAAAGATTTGCGAGAGGGAAAATATGGATACATATTAAAAGAACATAGGAACACAAGAAAACTTGTTGATGCTTAATTATTATGTATTTAAAAGATAATATAATCAATGTGATATATTTTTTTTGTATACTCTTCAAAAATACAATAATCATCATTTATTTACAACAGAATAGCCAAATCAGTGAAAGCCATAGTAGTATTTATTATGTTCAATAAATACCTCTTTTTGAATCGAGATGACAAAATTAAAAAGATTTTCAATTTTCCACATTTTCAAAAGATCCTAGTTCAAACGATTTCTACAGTTTTATAGATTTTATGTCCGGTCTGTGGCGCAGTGGCAACGGCTTTGACTTGCGTGCCAGAGCGCTCGGGTTCGGTTCCCGGTATTAGCAGATTTTTTCATTCGATAAATCTGTTCAAAGGCATGGGTGTTTGTGTTGTTGAAAATCCCTTCCCACCTTTCCGATCCCAAAGAGCGACGCATAGTGACAGCGATTAGCTAATCACTAGTCCTATCCTAGTCCTAGTATCCTTTCCATCCCTTCTCTTTTCGAAATAGAGAGGTTGAGCAACTGAGTAACAAGCAGTTCTCGTAGAAAAACATATGTTGAGATAAACTCCGTGAGGAGTCCATATGCTTCAAGTTGGGAGCGGACATGGTTAAAAAAATAATAGATTAAAACGCTTTAAGGTTTTTTGATTTTCGATAAACCAATCAGCCGGTCGGATGGAGGCCGTTTACCACCTTTTTTCGACATGGGTGCGTTTGGAGTGGTGCACCACACATTGTGATGAAGATTTTAGTCTGAAAATATTTTGACCAACTGTTAAAATATCATTAAACATATGGTAAAATTTCAAATTCAAATTTCTACGTTAATAAGATTCGTCAAAAGAAATTCCCTAAAAAGCTCAAAAAACCAGCCGTCACATGGGGGGACCCCCTTAATTTCTTTTATATTTTTAGTAAGCTTTCAAGAATAATTTTTATGTTACAAGAAAGACTGATATTATTGGATAATATTTCAGTTTGAATAATAAACACTAATTCAGTTTTAACATTTTAAATAGGAAATACTGTTTTCGATTGACGATCTAAAATAAAATAATAGACAGGTATAATTATTATTTCAATCAAACACGCAGTTGACTTTATTTTTGAAAGTTATTAAAATAACAAAGCAGGTTGAAAGTTTCTTTTGGCGTGATGGCTGCGCTGCGTACAGCTTTTGCGAGAAACAACAAAAGGACAAAAACACACGCTAAGTTTTAAATACATTTATAATACTGTAAGAAGAAGAATAATCTACACGTTTATGAAAATTTAATAATATACTAGCCGTTTTTACAAAAATGCTTTGTATCATCGAATTCTCAGATATATAGAATAAAAAAACATTGTAGGGGTAAATATGATATATCAAGGACTTAAAATAGTAAAATTATCACTACTAGTTTTTTCATGACGCTAGGCAGAAAGACGACGATGATTCTTGGTATATGGTCGCTGAGTAGAAAAGTAAAGAGGAAGCAGACAAACGCTGCATTTTTTTTGATAGTTTCATATGCATGTAATTGATATTGATGATTGAAGAAGACTATATTAACACATTGAAAGTGAATACAGTAAAATCCCAATCTATCATTTCGTTCAAACACTTCCAAAGACTATTCAAAGATCTGAAATAAATTCAAAACTTTTCTTCTACAAAGAAAGATGTCAGAGTCTAGCACCATCAGCTCTTAACTCGATTGTTGCTAAGATGAATGCGGCCTGCACGGTAATCATAATAATAACAAGAGAAAGTCTAGTAAGGAGCATTGTTTGAAAGAGCTTAAGAAAATTCTTCTATTTGGCTTTGAGACTTTCCCGCATTCATCGATTTCCTGCATTTAAAATATTTTTAAGGGTCCTTGAGAAATACATAATTTGAGCTCTATATGATTCTACAAAAAACACCTGCCAGTAAATAAAATCGGTCTTCATTTCTTCACTTCAGGAGTAAAATTTTATTGAAAGAAAACATTGGCAATATTCTGTTCTACTGTCACCATCTGTGCTGTTGACTTATCAATTAGTGTAGTTCGAATGGTCGTAAGTAGCAGTGGTCATAGTTCATAGTCCAGAAGAGATTTTATTCCACTGTATCTATTTTCCTGGCGTCCTGTTCTATTTCAAGAAGCATTCACAGTCAACCCGATAACATCTATAATACAAGCATTTTATTATTTTATTATTTCACTATTTTTCTTTGAAACTACGCTCCAAGTATGTGCACTTAAATTCTCGTACATAATAGCAGTTTTTTACAACAATACAATCGATTAATGGCATACAGTACATAAAAAGAGATAACGATATGGTAATGTCGCTTAGCTATAAACATGAAATTGAAGTCGTAAAAAGAATAATTTAAAAACATTTGACTACATGACGCAAGTGCATTTTACGACTTGTGGAAACCGTAGGCATTCAGATCGTATAAACTGAAATCATATTCTGATTTTTAAATATCTTTTCTTATTTATTTGAATGTCTTCAGCTGATGGATTCAGACCTAGAAATGATTTCAAAATTTCTGTTTCATCAAGTATAATACCAGTTGTCAATTTACATGACCTCGGAATTGGACTGTGAATTTTAAGTGCACACGATGATGATTTTGTTTAACACAGTTTTAAATGGAATTTTTCAGATAATTTAAACAATACAGAATTTTATCAAATTGATATTAATGCTTTTTACCATGGTGTTTGTATAGTTTGCATACAATGTAATTTCATGTACAATAAATAAAAATCGTGTTTCTTAGAATCAATTTTCCATTAAACACTCTTGGGATTAGCTTCAATTGACATAGGTTTCAATTACCCTGTATTATGAAAAAATCTATTTAACATATAAATCTAAGAATATGTGAATCTATGTTTGTCAAGAGTTATTCAATTTATCAAACAGTTGGCATAAAGAGATACTTAAATGAGAGAATAAAAAAAATACCACAAAGTCTCAAAATCAGACATTGAAATGGCATGCCAAAGTTACACTAGTCTCTTGTATCCATCGGATCTTTTACCTAGATGAGCTAAAAAGAAAATATCTTAGATGAGTTTTGAAAGAAAAATCTGAATTTCGTATATAAATTATAGCCTTACCTTTCCTACGGATCTGTCATTTATCTGTTGATTAAACTTTTTCAGATACAATTCATTTCATTACAAGTCATAACATCATCATCTGTGGCGTTTTCTATGTGATCTTATCAAAAGGCGATTATTTTTTCTTAATTTTGTAATAATTTTGTGCATTTGCTTCAGATCTACCCAAATACCGCCGGCAGTTAAGTTTACATTTCAGAATAATATCGCATGAATACAATAGTAGGCGCAATTGGTCTTTGTAAACTGTTTATTGAGATTAAACTAGCAATTACACGATTTAAATTACAGTTGCAAGAAATGTATGTAAAATAACGTTTTACTTTATTACTTCGATTTCAAAGTGTCCATGTGTATGTTTTAATTTCTTAGTAAATAGTGCTAAGTCTAGCTTTTTAGATATTATTTCATCCTTCAAAAGTTTAGTCTACTTGTCTATCACTTTGTATTCATTTCAACAATCATAACCAATGATCAGACATTTTTTTAAGAAAAAATTTGTTTAAAAAAACAATACTCTTCATAGAAACTTCTTTACAAAACAATTGAAATTACACTAAATAAAATAAGTTATAGCAGTTATAAATTAAGAGGTCAATTTTATATCTTGTTTTTACTGATTTGAATACTTTATAAAAATGTTCCATAAAATAGTTTTAATTCGACTGGAATAGTTACTGAGATTGTTTTATTTTATTAAAGAAATAGTTTCGACAAACAAGCAACATTTCATTTTTTAAAGCTAATTGGATTTGAAAGGCATTTAGTACAGTATCGTGGCTTTGTTTAATTGTATCTTTCCCCTTATTATAATCCTTAATTTTTTATCAAAAGAGTTGTTCGAGTTACAACCAAGTTTGTTATCTTGAGAAGTTTTGTATGCGTGACATTTCCCTTTCCCTTATCCATGTAATTTTTTGAAAAACATTCTGTGATTACGTTAAGCTGGCATGAATATTATTTAAAAATATGTGACAGATAGAATAATATATACATCTTTACACAGATTTATTTTTTTGAAATACCTACGCTGTTATTTCAACATTTTAAATAAGTGTTGTCTTGATTAAATATTCAACAACAAAAATATGAATTCTACGATTGAAATAATTACATTCACAATTAAATGAAAAGACCATTTTTTTACAAATACATGAACGGTATTATAAATACATTAACATTTGCATATTATCGCTTTATGTTGCGACGGTAAAAATACTTTAGTTTTTTATACGGTTCATCAAAGTTTTCATTGATAGATCGACACTCTGGAGCTAAGTTAAAATGATCAGATGGTATTAAATAGACATAAACATTGTCATATTATCGCCCTACACTTACTGGACTGAGTACATACAAATTAGAAAGCAATTAAATAACGTTTAATTCAATAATGTGAAAAAATATATTGTAGTGGCTACTATTTTACAAACGTGCAATAAAATTTCGTTTGGTATAGAAAATATTGTCGGTTTTTTTACATATTGAAAAGAAAACCCAGGATCTTGTTAAATCAATTTCATAAAACAACACAACAGTATTCAAAATAGGTATTTTTAGAAGCATGTTGTTTCGTAAAAGATCTCTTCGTATACAAAAGGTATGTGGTAATATTTTACGATCGAGCGTCTGACAAACGACAAGTAAAAAATATATAAATTCCGTATAAATGTGACACTTTCTTTCACCAAAGCTCCCTCCACGGGAATCGTAACGGAAGGGATGCGGTTAAGGGATGTTTTGCAAGAATGAAGGTTTCAAACAAATGGGATGGAAATTTTAATAAAACAGTCATCGTTGGAAGTTGCGCACGTTTATGCCACGATAAAGGAATGGCTTTTTGATGTCTTGAACTCCGATATGAAACCAATATCACGATAATATGGTGGCTATGCTATTATTGAATAACGGAGAACGAGCAAAAACGGTTTCTACGTGAGACATAAGGCTTAAAAAATTTTTTTTAATATTACGCATCAGAATACAATTTGCGTTACCTATAACTTAAATTTTACAAAAAACAATGATAAATATAATATTCTATATCTGATGATTTTTGTCATTCTTAACCATATTTCAACAAAGCGTTCATAACTTAAATGAAATCTTATTTCTTATATGAGAAAGCAAAGTAGTGGCAAAAAAATGATAAAGTTTTAATATTTTCAACTACTTTTGGCTAAAAATGCTATGTCGAGAATTAAAACTGTTGATAAAACAAAAAACTGAGCAATTGTTGAGTATTTGTTATAAATTGAATAAGATTGACATTTTTATGTATATATATTATTTCCCACGTAGCTTTTTTTATATAAAAGTAAATTTTATTTTGATTTTTTTTAAGGTTATCTTAACTAACGATTTGACAATATATCTTAAAATTAAATTTGTTTCATCTTATCTATATATATTTCTGAAAAAAAGACACACATGAATTTAAGTTCATAATTTTAATTAATTTTTGTTTAACTGATTTGAATGTAATGTGTTGTTTTCTTTCATTATAAATCAACAGATTAGCTTAGAAGCTAATAATTTGAACTTATTTTGAATGATGGGTATGATTTTTACCTTATTTTATTCTGAACGCTGCATTTTTGCGTCAAACATTTTACCCTGTTACTTTAAAAATATATATATTTTATAAACAGCAAGCGTGGTCCCTATTTGTGTAAAGTTTCAAAAACTCATTTCCTTAAAAACTTTTGTTATTCTGGCTGGTGTTGTTTTATCGTTTTGAAAATGGAAAAAAGTTTCCGGGTTTGTATCAATTGGTTTTGAAATTTATTAAATTGACATACTTACACAGTTTACTTTCTGAATCATCCCAACGAGAGGATGCCATAATTGAGGGAAGCTTTGCAAAAACAAAACAAGAAAATTATTAAGAAAAAAATCGTTTAAAATTAAAACATATTCTATTAAAATAAATCAACTGACTCAACTCAACTCAAATTGATGTTTTATTATTAAATAATATTTATATTTAAACATGATACAAACATATAGTTTTCTATAGAGATATTCAATTCAATAGTTTAATTCGAAATCTGTCGAAGGCAATATTGTCTATTTTGTTTATTACTTGATAATACATTACAATATATTCAAATTATTGTTTTTCTTCTCAAAGATGTGACACGGGCTTCACATTTTTGAGAAGAAAAACATGCGTCACTTATTGTTACATAATACGCGAAATAAAAAAAAATATTAAATATAATTTCATATTAAAAATAAACGTTCGCAAAGTGACCGCCCAATCCACCGAAAGAACTTTAAGATATCTTTTGGCAAAACTGAGATTAAGCGCATTTGACAAATCAATGTGAAAGTAATCATTTTCGAAATAATATTCAAGCTTTGCTCTTTTAAGAACTTCAAAGAGTTTAGTCTCCCAGTTTGTTTCTCTAGCCAATGAAATTCCTGTGAAATTGAATACTATTCTCATACTGTAATGGGTTCGGAGAAATCAACGGACTCTCATTCCATTTGGTGTAAAGTTCAACTAATCAGGTGAGCTAAAATCTGATTTCCGGGCGGCTTTTTCTAAACTAAATTTATGCAATTCGATGACAATACTACTGCTTTTATCCAAAGTCTATCTTTATTTAAATTGTTTTAAGCACGTGTATACGCCCAATAACGTGCATCGATTACTTCTAGTGTATGAAATATCAACTTTGAATATTGCCTGTAATGTTTGTATTGAATGATGCGAGTTCTGATGGCGTTCCGCGTGAAATTACGCGTTCAATATTGAAAATCAATTACCCGAAAACCTGATAGGCCGCTCAAATGTTCCGCTTAAAACTTTTCAACCGAACAATTTCAATTTGAGTTTTAGCTGTATTAATATTACAACTTTGTGAAATATTAAATTCACTTAGTATATAAAGATGCAATTGTTTGATATAAATGCTTTTTTTTGAATTTTGTACTTTTCCATGAGTTTTGTCGCTAACGACCCGGGTTTCACCATTCGGCATCTTCAGGCATTTCAAGTGCACGGATGTACTGGAACTGTCATCCGTGCACTTGAAATGCCGGAAGGCGAATCGCGGAACGTTAGCGACAAAACTCATGGAAAAGCACAAAATTCAAATTTGGTATTGAAATTCCATCAAGCACCCTCAGTCGAAATCCTTTATTAATATATATTTGTTTTTTCTGATGACTGATTAGGCAATTGGTCAAACATTATGGTTTGTTTGGATAACAAAGATAGAATTTTTCTGAATGTATATGCTTCAACAGTGTGTAAATCCGTCCGTGATACTCATAACGTTAAAGAAATATAAAAATGAACGATTATTTTGTTTTAAAAATACCACTGTAACACGTCCCTTTACAATACAATAATAAAAAAATAGTTTTGTTTTTTAAATTGTATTTTGTAATGTTCTTATAAAAATCGTGTGGCAAGACATTTAAACTATCAATATTAGGTGGAATTTATTTTTTTATAATAAAGTACACAATTCTATTTCTTCCAATTTAAGCATATTAAATAATGATGAAGTTACTCTTTTGTATGATTATATAAAACTTATTATATTCATAGCACCTAGTTCAATTCGAGGACCATCATTGAACCCCGGAATACTGGTTGACGACCGCTATATGAGTTCACCTTGGCTAGTAAGCATTTTCAATTAATACAAAAACAAATCGACCAAAGGGTTTAAAATTGGCAATTGAAAGCTCTATACGGTAGTTGGAATCAGAAAGTTAAATTAACTCAATGATCATTATACAAAGTGGAAACATCAGTTCTTAAGTGGGTATGATAATATATTCAGGTTTTTGAAACGTGGCAGCGTAAACCTCTCAAAGCAATCAGAAGTTTCTAAATCAATCAAGCAAGTCAGACCCCTTTCCATAATATTGCTTTTTTATTTTTTTTTGATCTTACAACCTACTAGTTTATTACAAAATCTACAAATTATCTAAAAAGTCTATATCAATATTTTAATTAATCAAGTCTATTTTTAAAATCTGCTTTGCCAATTCGGATCGTATAATTGATCGTTTTTATATCATAGTGCTAACGTGAAGCTTTGGATACAGATCTCGCAGGCTTAAGTTCCAGTACGAGCAGTTCTTCATAAATTGATTTCTGTTCGGAGAAGTTTCCATTCTGCCCACTCGATCATAAAATGCTGTGTACCTAGAGTATTAACTAACAACTAGTCTTGTCCTAGCTCTCCCTTTTTATAACTTCTCTCACCAAAAAAAAGAGGGTGAGCAACTGAGAAACAGGCAGTTCTTTAAAAAAACTGTTGTTGAGTTTTGTAAGTGGACGTGATTTAAAAAAACAATACATAATGATTATTCCACAGCTGGCATCCACCCACATTCAATAACAATTTCGTCACTTAAAGTGAAAAATAGCACTGACACAAAAATTGCAGTGGAGATTTTTACTTTTTAGAGAGATGGTGTAAAACTGGGTATTTTTGTTCCCAAAAATATATTTCAGATAAACAGTCAGCAAAAAAATATGTCCGCAAAATAATCAGTTGAAGGTTTTTTTGTTTTCTTTTCGGCTATTTTTTTTTTGTCATCGCAAAGTTATTTCCCAAAGCCAAGTAAGCGGGAGAACTTTGTCAACATGGTACGATCTTATATCAGTTGGAACGTGACAGATGGAATGGAAAAACAATAAGTTGTATTACACGCTGTTGGGTCATGATCGAAAGAAATTAGGAAATTAAAATAATAATCTTATTCTCTCTTACTTATTTCATTTAGAAATAAGTCGTCGAAAACACAATGTTGGCTTTAATTTCACCCTGTAACTTATCAGTCATATATTTATGGCTCTTTTCTCTGAATGGACACATTAACGCGCTATTTTTTAATCGTTTTACGACAGATGTATGACTTTGATGTTCTCACCCGTTCCAGGATAAACGGGACATGAATACTACTTATGGCTACTTATTCTTTCGTGGCTATATCACCAGTCTTTTATTTTGGTTTCTTTGAATTGAATGTAAGGTACAAATGGTGAATGTTGCTTAAGCCGCCCCTATCTCTATCTTATTGGTTATAAATATTAACAAAAAACAAAATTATAAATTCCTTCACAAAACATTATAACTGGAGTATTTTTTATTCATCCGCATAAATTCCGCCAAGAGCAGAAGTAAGCCAGTTGGTTACCCTTAACTGCAGATAGGGTGAGAAGGGAAGAATTGAAAAATTCCATACTTTTTGAAAAAAATGTATAGGGATCCTAAAATCAACGAGATCATATCCGGATTCAAACCCCCAGACCGCACAACTGAATTGAAAAAATTCAAAAAGTGTTTACCCCTCAGCTACGGAGCCAGCTGTTTTATCACCGATTTTTTAAAAAAATAGAAGTCATATTTCATTGAATTAGATTTGCAAATTTCTTGTTGATTTTTAACATTGATATTTTTCACTAAGCCGGTAGAAAAAAATAGCCATACTGTGAATATTAAATAATAAAATTCATGTAGAAGTATATAAATAAAGCTAATAAATTTCGTTGATAATATCAAAATAAAAAATATATCACGGTTATATAAATATATCATAATATATATATATATATGTCAATAGACGCGTTTACTTTCTCGGGTCTAATATATATTTTTATTTTATATGTAGAATATTTTTTTATGTGCTGTTACTATGGACGTATACATTCATTTATGTTTCCAGTGAAAATAAATTGTATAAGATAAAATGACTAATGGTGCAATGCGTAAGGCAAAAAGTAGGTTAGCTTTGCCAACAAAGCCAACTTGTAAACGACTGTTCCAAATTTATTGTGATAAGATGTAGGTATAAACGATTTTATAAATTAACCAAATACGACGATAAATATTGCTGTTTTTTTGACGTCAAAATAAAAAAGTATGTATGTATTTGTAGTGCTATTTAGTTTTGAAAATATGTATGTTTTATATTTACATAGAAACGGACCACATATTAAAGTATCGTAAGAATATATCCTATGTTCATAACATGACGCAATTTATTTTAAATTCAATATAAATAACGATATTATCTACTTTTAACATTGACTGCTACTATTAATAAAATAAAATGGTCGACAATGACTTGGCAAAATCAGTCCTTTAACCCAATATGATGCAGAAAAAGAGGCAGTCCTAGAGCTCACTGACTGGATATAGCTATCAATGAATAATATCTCTAGCTGGAGAACGGCCACTTTGGACAGAGCGAGGTGGAGAGAATTGATGGAGGCAACCTGAACCCACTCCTGCCCGTCACGCTCCTTAAGATGATAACAATCGAATAAATATCGCATCTTCTATATAACTGATATATTTCAGAATTTTTTCGTAGTCTTATTTTATACTCAGCAAGCGTTGCAATGCCACTCAAAGAATGAAAGGGTATATTGAAGTGCTTTCGGATGCAAAATATTTTAGATGCATAATTTCGATTTAATTTCACTGAGATTGATCGGTATCTATGACATTTGCCGTTTGAGATTTGCTGTTTGTTTTTTGCCAATTGTCTATGGTACGACACACGCGCGACCTACTGAAAGTTAATTGTAATATAACTATGACCTTAGCGCAAGTGCAAGCAATAAGTTGACAAAGTTGTATCGCAATCCGATGAACGGTATGGCAACGCATACAATACGATCAAACAAACAAGTATTGATTTTTATATATTAGAATACGAGTAGAACGCATTGTTTATTTATAAAATAATAATTGTTGATAACACACCAAAATATTTGCCGATTCTCTGATAGATTAAGGTATGAAATTCTCTGCCGTATCCTTGCAAATAATTCGTTTGTCTAACGGATTATCGCTCTCATCTACGAATATGTCCTTTGTCCATCGATTAGCACGAGTCTCTTCCGATGTCCATAAACTTAATGTGGCTCTGTCAGTCCGTACAGCACAATTTCTGCGTCGGTCTGAATTTTGCAGAAATTTAAATTTATTTCATTAATTTAACACCAAAAATAGTTTATCGTAGATAAATTTGTCTTAAGGACTTAAAAGACTGTGTTACTGTGTATATTTTACGCCACACAAATATTAAGCCTCATTTATAACCAGTAAATCTTTGAAAAGTTTATTTCTTTAGTTCTAATGATTTAAAATCTTCTTATAGTTCTTTTAAATATTTAACCGTTCTACGTATCAGAAACCAAATCAGAAAACAGAAAACAGGGTAAATTGATTCTAAAGAACTGCGTGTAATTCAGATCCTGAATATCTAGTGAATCTTGTCTCCATATCTATTTTAAAATACAAATAATTTACCATACAAGTCAACAACTTTTTAATAAATCCAATCAATTTTACCACTTCTTGAAAATGATTTTTCTTCATTTTTTATCGGTTGAAAGTCGTCCTAAATGTTAATGTATTTTAAAACTTTGGTGAAATCAAAGTATAGACGTAATGCTTGATTGCTTCAATTGGAATCTTAAACAAAGCTTCAATGTCGATGAAAGGTAATTGACTTTTAAATAAAAAACACAAAGTATTCTCAAACCATTCATCGTATGTGAAAGCGTCCATGTTAAGCTGAATGGTTGGCGATTGTAAAAATAACAATGTTTGCAGGTGTCGTATGCCACAAATAGAGTAGTAGGATGCGATACGTCCAGTGGAGGCTATGTCCAATGTTTCCCATATGTATATTTGAACAGACTGAAAATGCTCTGCTAAGTGCGGCCGCTCACATTCAAGCCTTGCATTAAGAGTGAACCTCAATATAACTTCAATGAAATAACACGGCCTTCCATAACAGGTCAATACACGCTTATTATGCTGTGAATCAAAATGTTATATAGAAATCAAATTTCAGTATAAATCAACAATACTCTATTTTATATTGTATGTTTGCTTGAAAATATTATATCGAAGGATTTTTTTCGATTGGTTTCCTTGAAATATCAGTCGTCGTTACATCTAAGTATTCAGTGGTGTTGGGCTTTTGGTCACTTGGCTGGCTGTCGGGTAAAGGGTCGAGTCTCCGAACGGAATATTATTATCATTTTTCAATCGATTTGTATTTTTTTACCAAAAAAAACTTCAAGAAAACATTTATTGAAACTGTCAACTGAATAATTACTCGTCATCCATAACGATTTAATTCTTGGTAATGAAAGTTTGGAAAATTTCCTAAATGTAAAGATGATCTTAAGGAAAGAAAAAGAAGAGTTAATTTTTTTGGTCATGGATTTCATGCAAGAAAATATACCATGACCCAATTTTTAAATCACTAAATGAGTATATCCGTTATGTTTGCAATGAAGACTTTTCTAATCTGCAGATTACTGAAGAAGATATACCCTAGTAACCGTAATATTTTTCGATGTTAGCGAAATATTAAAAACTTTCCTTATTTTTGTAACTATGTTCCGTCTATAGCTATGAAAAGAACTACGTAAAATATTTTCTTTATTTATCGCTTGCTTTTATTCTTGATTTTATTTTGACGGAGGTTTCCCCGTTTACGAATGTATATAATTATATAAACTGACATTTGAAACTGAATGGTGGAAATGAAGTTATTTGGAGTGCGGTGGCATAAAGAAGTTCAGACAGGGTTTACAAATGTGTGAATTAGAGACTCCAATTCGAGTATCGAGTACTCGATACTCGAGTATACTCGTCAATTTTTCAAGTACTCGATTCACCAATATTTTGAAAAATACTAACATCTCTTTCAAAATTTTATTTACTTATTTAAAAAAATATATACAATGTTTTACCATTGCATTGAACACGTGGATCAGGTAATATTTTTTTAATGGTGCTCCGTTTTGTTGCAGATGTAGATGTGACAAAATAAATTTGGAGAATTTTGCATGCCTTTACCGGTAATCATTGACCTACTCGCTGTAAAAAGTTAGCCATCCTTGTTACAGTTTTACTTGCCCTGTTTATGGATTTTACTAATCCGTCAGTGGAAATAACGATCGAACAGATGGCGAAGTCTATGATGACAAAAACAAAATAAAACATTAAAAAAAAATCTTTTGGCGGCAAAAAGATTTAGCTGACATAATAAATTCTAAATTTTTACATGCCTTTACTCGTTATTTCATATTTCTTAGAAATTTATAACAGCGACGTATCAGGGGTGATAAGGTTAATTTTTAATTAATATATTAGTTGTGTTAAATTGTTAGTTTATTCCGATAAATGTAAAAATAATATTATTATTAAAAATAACATTAAACGGATAAATAGCAAAGCATGTAAGAAGCAGTGTGCATATATTAATCTCGTAGATTAACAAATTTACAATGCAAATTTTAACCCTTTGAGCGGTGAGTTATTTTGAATTAAATTAGGCTTTTTTCAATAAGCTTCAAAAACCATTAATGACGTACAAAAAAAAACATATTTTTTCTGTTATCTTTAAATCTGAGAAGAACATTTTTAATTATTTGAGATATTGATATTTTTTTCAGAATTTTAAAACGCAAATTTAAAATTTTAATTGAAATAATTCGTTATAACTTTCAAATAATTATCGAGAAGCTTTTACTTCCTTTCGGGCCTGGACCTTTATTGCATTCATCTGTGGAGTGGTGTTCACCCTATAGATGTTAATTCCAGAGAGCATATCGAACCGAAATCATTTTTTATGCACAATAATATATGGCCACAGACTTGTTCTCAAATAGTAACCTTTTTATAAAATTCGTTTCTTTATATGAAACATATGTATATTAAAAATAATTGGACAACCCAATTACTGAAAGTTTCTTTGCCGTTCTGTGTTTTGTGATTCCCTGGATTTTTATAATCAATATTAGGTAAGCTAATTGAATAATTAATTGATAAAAAAGTAATAACTATTGTACTACGTATATTTTATACATAAAATATAAATTAGATACACTCTTCAATTCATTGCTAACGATAAAACCAACATCCTCTGCTACCGAGATTTTCAACTGCGGGAATAATTAAAACTAAAATTCGAACAAGTCTTAAATTTGAAACATTTAATTCTCTGCTTTTTTTAAAATATGTATTATGTTAAGTGTTAAGTGCATTAAAATGAATTAAATTTATCAATTAAATTAAATAAGCTTATTTATCACCTATTTATTTAAAAAAATGTGAATTAATACTATATATTTTGGTACATCTGAAACTACTCGAATCATACGATTAAACTTTTTTGAATCATATGTATTATGACTGCCAGGTGACAACTTGAATGACTAATATCAGAAAGCTATTTAAACTTAAGGGATGTAATGATCTATGTGAGAAAAGCAATTGAAAGCTGGCCTACCGAGGGAGCAGTAATAGCAGCTATAATGTATAGTCTACCGTTAAACAATTGAACGATATCATATTTTAATAATTATAAAAAATAAAATTTAACGTATCGTTCCTTTTTTTCAGTAAACGTTGTCTTCAACTTGAAACAATGAATGATCTATAATGTGAAACGACTTTTTTCATAAAGATTAAATAACAATTTTTAACAATATTCTATAAACAATTTCAATGTCAAAATATTTCACCAAACATAGATTTGTTAAATCTTTGATATTATTTTGAATTTGCAATAAATCATTCCTAACAAAAAGTTATTTGAAACCATGGACAATTCTTAAATTTACATTAAAAGACTTAAATTTAATCTAAACAAAAAAAATACTCTTGAATAATGTGTCGTTCAATAATCACATGCACATGCATAAATTTCTGAAAATAAAAATTCAAGTCCAAGTACTGAGCGATTTTTTCCAATAACTTTGTAACAATATTTATCATTAATTATGATTAGTTCTTTCACTGGCCAAATAATATAGGACCCTATATTGATATTATATTACATATTCGTAACGTTAATTACATATATATATTGTTAATTATTTTGGGATAAAACTTTTTCATGATCACAATAACGTATTTGGAGAAAACGTTTTATTTTCTATTCAAATTCAAATTCAACAGTAAACACTCACTGTTGAATTCCCACAGCTTATTTATTTGCCAAAAAATACTGCTTTCGAAACTGTCACATTTTTATTTTTTAGAAAACGGCAAAAAGACCGCTCTAAATAAAAGCTTTATTTTTAAAATGATCGAAAACGACCAACCATAGATACAATCCCACGATACGATACACTGTTCTTATGTAAGGCGTTTTTAGGGTACTTTGATATGAAGTCTTATAGTAGACCTTTCGTAAACACGGCATAGTAAGGCGGGGAGCTCTAATTCAATCAGTAAGCCTCGCCGTAAACCGCTCTCGTTTCATTGTAGACAAGTCCGTTTTAAAATAACCGGAATGAAAAAATATCACAGTGATGGATTGACTACGACCCTAAGAGGGATTTACATACGCATAATAAACATACGTTCGCAACGCACTTTCCGACTTTTCTGAATTTTCTCATGCGGATAAACATCCTTTGTTAAATAGATTTTTTGCCTGGTTCTAACCATGTCCGTTATTATTGTGTTGTAGAATAAATTGACATAGCTAGTTTTAACTTAAACATTCAATCTCTCGTTTTTAAAGACAGTTAAGATGTTAGGGTGAGATTAGGAAAGTACTAGTAGTTCGGAAAGCGCTCCTGCGACGTCCTGTCTTCTATGATCAGATAATAAGTAAGTGGGTATATGTAATACATGCCTTTTGGAACTGAATAAAAATATGTAATTGAAAAAATATTTACTTAAATCTGTGGAAAATAAACGACTATATTCTGAGTTGTTTTGTAATTTACCAGACTTAATAAAATCTTTTTAAAAAAACTTGTCAGTCCGATCATCGCTACAAATGCATTTGCAACAAAAGAATGGTTTAGATGTACTTGGTAAATAGGTGCACTTAATAAAAACTACTATTGTTAAGCATTCATGCGTGTATTTCGAAATTATCAAATGGACTACAGGTTTTTCATCGCATATCTAGGTAATAAAAAGAGCAATAAATTGGCAAGCAATGCAAGCGCTCTGATTTAAAGGAAGTCATATTTAATTGAATCTCTTTTGAGACCCAAACAATTGAAGTTAACGACAGCACTCAAAGCGTTTTTTCTTAAAACTATCACTAACCTTCCATATTTAGGAAATTTTCAGAATTAAAATCTTATTCTTTTCTGTTCCATGGTCTGATAGTTAACGCCGTTGGGTATTCTCTTTACTCATCTGTGCATTCAACTAACCGTTCATGCAGGTTTGGGGTGGATATAATAAAAAGAATATTCTCATTCTTTTCCACTCACTATGATCCTAATAACGTGGTGTAGAGGGAAATATGTACACGTCCTTTTTAGCCCAACATAATATTTTTTTACCATATCCGCCTCCAATGTGGACAACATTGACTTCTAATGGAATCTCAGTAGAATCATTTTTTACGTGACTTGCTAGTTACTCTCAAAGAGTATGGATATCAGGATCAATGCAAGACTTATGGTTTGCAAATTGTTGTTGCTACGCTACACTTTTCTGTTCGAATATGTGGGATTTAGGGTTTATGTACATCCATACCTTTATGTCAATATATGAATACTTGTCATGTTAAGATTCGTGCCCGTGAGCACCGTGAACGAATTCAACAACGTTGACCACTCGACCACGAACCTCGCGAATTTGTATCATTTCATCTATTAACATAGCTTATGGGAAAACTATTCACCTATTTGGATGTATTTTGATTATTTAGTAAAATATTTTTTTTCCTAAACATGATTTGAAATGATTTATAAACAATTAAAAAGCAAATAAGTTTAAAAAAATAATAAATACTATTTATTAAAAAAAGTGTGCAAAAAAGAGTCAAGAGTCAAAAGTCACGCTCATTTATTGATAATATCATAATATGTATATCAAATATCTTATTATTTTATCGTATAATATAATCTAGAAAAGTTTCTAATTATATCGAAAAATTCTTGTGGAACTAAAACATTGCAATGATGTACCTACAACACTTCTTTTAAAATGATTTTACCGATAGCGAAATGTACAATTAAATGATTATTCAAACGAAATAGATTTTAAGATCTTACGTAAATTTTTTTTTGATAAACTATTATCTTTAACATCTTGTTTCTACATATGAAAAGTCCGAATGAGTATCGAGAATATCCTAAATTAATAATTGTATTTATTCATCAGAAAATACTGCTACTCATTGGCTTAAACGGGTGCTGATTAGATTATATAAATTTTGAATTAGTAATACTGATAATATTCATTTTTCAATGTATTCGTTCTTTCATTTATTTTATTTATCAATAAGGATACCATGAAGCAAATTGATTGTAACTCATAAGTGTTTCTCGAATGCACATTTTTGATTCAGAAGTAAAGTGTATCGACAAGTATTTAACTTCTATTTTCAGACAGCGCAAGTTCTAGAAAGTTTGTCTTTCTTTCCACACTGTTGACTTCGCATACAGAAAGGCTTCCGTATTATTATGTAAGTTCTCACAAGCAAAGCTTAGATATAAAAATAAATATCAATTATTTTATAAATGGTATTTAAAATATTCATCCGCCGTGTAACCGAGTGGTGACGCTCTGACGTAGAACTCGGTTGCGTGGTTAATTGTTCAAATCTATTTTTTCCCAATCATCAAAAGTGTAGGTCAGAGAAAGTAAAAAGCTAACTTCTAGAATTTTCTTAACGATCCTTATACTAGTTGTAGAAGCGCGATTGAACCTTGTATAATACCTACACCAATAGAAGATCATACAATTACTATCATGTCCAATGTTTTTCCTGTTAATTCACCAAAATAAATATGATTTATAAAATTTTTGTGTTTTTGTGTTTTTGCTTATCTTAACAGATTTATTTTAGCGAAGAATCTGTGGTCTGATCGATGATGAACTTCCAAAGTTTTGAAGTTTAAAAATAAAAAAATATAATTTGAGAATTTATAATACCAGTAAAATTCCTATCGTTTCCAATGCGGACGTTAATAGTCTGTTTTTCTTTTTTTACACATGTGATGTTTAAAAATAGTTACATTCTATAAAATCTAAAAATACGTCAAAAATCATTGCCATTGTTTAATTCAAATTTATTATAAACTACGACACATAACTTTTCTTTCAGATTTTATTTACTGCTTCAAAGTTTAATAATACTAAAAATTTGTGAAAACCTTTCAATATTAATACGAAATAGAAAAATATATATTTCGATAAAAGGGTCTATTATTACTTTACTAATACCGTTATACTTTAAACGGAAAATTAAACTGTATCGTATAATAAATACTATAGAATGTCACAAAGCAACTACACAGACGCTATTTAATCCGATTCAGCAAAACCATTGAAATGAGCAACAAAATCAATTAGTAATGTAATGTAACACAATCTTGCTAAGCTAAATTTATAAAATATTAATGAGTTTTGAAGGGCCTGTATCTTTAAGCCGGACGGAAAGTAAATATTTACCGAAAGAGGTTTGAGCAAAAACGGGCTCATTGTTTAACCGCCGAAGTAGAATTAAAATTTGTTAATTAATCAAAGGATTAAGGCGGGAGCAAAGTTTAGTACAATGGAGGCACTGTGAACGGATTTTAAATTTATAAGTCAAATGATTTGAAGTTTTGCTGCACGGCAACAAATTAAGATACACACACTATAGTTTAATGATTCCAGGAAGCCTTCAGTAAGAAAATACGATGCTTTATAAGTGTTTCACATTTTTATAATATGGCCAACAACTGTTGGTGTTAAAAACCTTATGCTCGTTAATTACTAATATGTAGACTCCAATTCGAGTATCGACTACCCGATACTCGAGAAAACTCATCCATTTGTCAAGTACTCGATACTCGAGTATTATGAAAAATACTCGTTTTATTAATAAAGGTCGAGATTTTTTTCTACTGCGAGAATTATAAAAACAAAACTTCCGACCAATTAAAAATTTGTTGAGATGAATAGTCACGGGCGCAGGCCGAATTTGTAAAAAAACAAATTTTTAGTATTACATATTTATTATTGTTTCCTGGAAAGCTTAACATGTGTAAGTACTCGAGGATTTAAAAAAAAATCCAGCAGTTCGAGTAGTTCAGATTTCGAGTAACTGGAGTCTCTACTTATATGTAATTAGCGTTAATTGCAGTAAAAAAAATGTTTACTCAATAAAAAATAAGTCATTTGAAAACGGTGGCATATTATATTTAGAATTATAAATTTATCAAAATAATATAATTCCACAAATTAGCTTATCATTTTCACGATAATGCATTAGATGGGAAGGATGACATGAAGACATCACAGTAATTTAACCAGATTTAATAAATAGATTTAAAACAATTTATAAGAGTTTCCGTACTGGGATTTGAACCGGTAGATACTGCAACCTAAAACAACGACTGCAATGTTACAGCCTCTATTTTTTATCCGGAGATAACGAATAATTTTTCATTCAGTGTAAAAATGGAAAAGCCACAAAATAATATCACCAAAAATACTGGTGTTTAACCGTTGATTATTATTTGTGAAGCGAGGCGAGGGATAATTGTGCAGCGTTATAATAATGCTTCGAATAGCTCTGTCGTCCAAATAATATTATATTCGCGTTCAATGGAGTGTAGAGCCATCGGATTACACTGCCTAATTAATGCAGAAAAACGACAAAGCACAAGTACAAGAGATAAACTTTTTTGAAGTAACTCGAATCCTTTTTAAAACAGACCAATGACACAGTTTTTAAAGTGATTTATGTACATAGACGAAAGTAACAAATTAAGTTTTCTTTACAGTAGAAATTTTATTTGTAATTTATCAGAATGGTTCGAATAAAACTTTGTTAAGAAATATTTGTTTATTACTTTTTTTAATTTATTAAAATTCAATGTAGTGTAATTTATTGGACAGTATCTGTCACTTTTTAAGTTAATAACTCCATTAAAATATAACATTATATTTTAATGGTACAGTTAAAAAATATACACAAAATCAAGACCAATTTTGCTCATCACAATCATTTTCATCTCGATAATATTAATTAAGGATTCAACATTCATATTAATTATATAAATTATTATGTTTATAAGCGTTGACATATTAGAGCATATAAATTCCCAATGTGTATATAAAAAAAGCTCATGGTGAAATATTTAAGCAGTCACTCGATCTGCCATTTCATAATATGAGTCATCATTCATAAATGATGTATTCCGAGGATCTTCGAAGTCTTATTTAATTAGGTAAATTTAGGAAGGAACAAAAATTTATGTTATTTTGACTTGGGGGGAGGACGACGAGAAAGCGACTGATGGGAGTCTAAAGAATAATCCTGAAAACGTCGCTTCCGAGAAAAAAAATCGACGGGTGGCTTATCCAAATTACAAAAACTATATTTTGTTGAAATACTTTTTGAAATTCTCTTATTTATAATTTATTTATACAGTAAATAAATTTAAATATACAGTTCATTAATTGTTTATGTTTCTTAACTTTGTGTTTCTTTTATCGCAAAGGTCCAATCCTGTGACGTATTGCTCCTTGGTAATCAGTAATCTAAAATATTTTATTTTATGAATATATAAATGAAAAATATACTTACCATCCACTTGGTTCAAATCATACGTCACAAGAATATGACGTTTTTTGTTATTTTTTACAATTCGTTGACTACGATGCACTTGATTTAATCAGTTAACAATGTGTTGACTGTAATTTTTATAATTTATTCATCTTCTTGTGTCCTAGCTTAAATGTAATAAATTTCTTCAAATGGATAAAACACATAATATTAAGTCACAGTTTTTAAGACATAACAATCATTTAATATACAAGTAAATTTTTTTTTGATTATTTTCATTTAAAAATTCAGAGATTTCCTATCTTCACAGCATTTGAAAATGGATAACATCACTTTATTTCGATGTAAAATGTCTCAAAAAATTAAGTAAAAGTATCAGGGTAATATGACAGACGAAGAGTGACTTATAAAAAGGAGGCGGGTCTAATCTTATCAACTGTATGCAGTTATTCATGTTTCAACAACAAACTGTCCAATAGAGTACTAGTTGGGCGTTTATGACAAATTATTTAATATTATTAGATAGACACGTAACATTACTTTAAAATCAGTAGCGGCGTGCTTAAAAAGAAATTTCTACCGAGCTAAAATAATCATCCCACACCGACGAAACACTTTTAAGATGTCATTTGCTCAATTCTTAATAAAAAAATAAAACCAATTATCGTTCATACTTTTAAATGTATAGTCCATGCAATTTCATTTTTTTTTCATTGAAAAAAACATTATTAGTTTGACAATGTACTAGATTGCTTATCCTAGATTATAAACCTTATAATTTTGTGAACATTTTTGTACTGTAGTATCAAAAAAGATCATTAAATTTCTATCGTGTATAACCGATCTCGTTGTTTTTCTTGATTGCCCTTTTTTAACAAAAATTACTGCACTTAATATTTTTATCAAACCACTTAATAATTTAATTTATTATAACATCATCATACATAATATACGAGTAGTTTTTGCATAAAAAAAAACTTTTTTTTGTCACCTCAAAATTTTTATAAAACGCTGTTGATTGCCCTTTTTAGACGATTTTCCTTAATCGTACATAAAACCGACATTTAAAAATATATCTTCGTATGAGTTTTGTAAGTGTGTTTAATTTAAAAAATATCAAGAAAAAATTACAACATACATATGAATGTAACTTGCCACCTCTGCTTTATCGCCATGCTAATACTACATATAATATGACACCTTGTGTTTTTATCGCGCTTACGTGTCGTATAGTTATTGTCTGGCTGCTTTAATATGAATCACTGCTGAAACTCTTTATGTTACCGTTATACCGTTTCTATTTTCTGTTACCCTAATACTTCAAACTAAATATTTATTTAGTGTGTAAAATAAAAGTGTGATATTATTTTGAATACCCCTCATTGATGATATAATATGGTATGTTTTACTAACAATTCAAAAAAATAATAAGATTTTAATTCCACATTAAATTTATTTGGATCAGGACCAACTTTGCTCATCGCGAGCTTTTCCACAAAGTATTGACAGTGAATAAATTAAAAGCGATGTATAAGCAATTATTGAATAGGCCTTTAAATTGGAAAAGTTACTGCAGAAAATGCCACTGATTTCTAAAAATAGTTAGTGATTGACAACAACCATTGATGATAAAATCATGGTTTTACAACGAATGCTTTGGTGATAACAGGAGACGGTTTTTTACAAATCTGTCGCTTGGATACTATAAAAATATCAATTAACGTTTTTAATACACTGCTTTCCAAAGAATGGAAATCTTCAAACGGGTTCTTGGTAAGCGAGATGAAAAAAGGACATTCACAAATGAAGTGGAATGAAGAGATTATATAAATCACTAGAAAGCAAATGTTATCTCTTTCAAAGGCTTCGCCATAGAGGTAACTAAATCAAACTTTTTCAATAATGCAAACATAGTGTCAACGATTTTGTAACAAGTAATTAATTATTGAACAAAATTAGCTAACAAATAAATAAAAAAATGAGTTATGATAAAAACTGTACCTCTTTGACATCATTTTATCCGTCTTATTCACTGTGAACTGACAATATTCTGTGTATTTTGTATCCGGAGCACATGATATGCAAAGAGGTTATTAAATATGTAAAAAGAGATGACTAGAATATTATGTGCTACGCATGCATCTTAATGCAGTATTAATAACTGTCCAATGATATATGTAAGTGGGCGTTCTTCTGACTTCATAATAAAATATATGTATGCTTACTATGTTAAATAATAATAAGTAAAACCGCAAGACAGCAGTGGCGGCGTATGTGTTAAAAATATGTTGAAATTATTATGTTCAGCTTATCGATGAGAATTCGATTTTTTTGATACCTACCCCCACTGACGTTTGTTACTCGGATACAATTGAAAAAAAAACGCGGTCTACCATCTCCGTGTAATAATTTAATCTGACCACACATTGAAATTGAAATTTCGATTTAATAATTTATTACCGACAATGAAATTATTTAGTAAGTCTTTAAATCGGAAAATATTTGGTATTTAATATAAAAATTATACTCTATTTTAAATATGACATTGTTCAATAAAAACGAACATAGTTTAAATCGATGTACATTTATTTTTTAAATTTGAAAAGTTTTCCATCATATTTCATTATGAATGAACTTGAACTAGGTGGAAGTAAAACTGCATTTTTCTCCGTCGTAGCCACCGGATAAATATGTTTTAGCTCAAAAGAAGACAACGGTTATTCTCTAAGACTTTAGATATTTAATATGTAAAATGAGATCTAAGAAGATTCCAACAATGGTCGTAAATAACAGGAAACAGATAAACATTGTCGTATCTCACTTCTTACGGCATTAATTAATATTATACGTCATTGTTCTCTTTTGTGTCACACTATTTATTAAATATACCATACATAGTTAACAATACGTATTCCTCGCCCATTATCATTAAAATAACTGTCGGGTGGAGTATTTATCAGACGTTTGTCAACTGTCAGTTTTGTATAGCCACATATTTAGAAATACCTTTTTACAAATATATTTCATCTTTTACATCTCTCATCTACGTAACCAACTACTTTTGTTTTACAATTATTATTGATTGAGTAGGCATTTACTTGGTAGAACTCCATTATAATACGGAAAGAAAAATAACAATGTATTTTAATTCTACCTGACGAAGGCGTAAGCCGAAATAGCTATCAACAAATATTTAAAAATAATTTATGTAGAATTAAAATACATTGTTATTTTTCTTTCCGTATTACAATTATTATAATTCAAAATACATTTAACCTACCCTTTTATATATCCCCGTGTATAAAAATTATCTAATAACATTGTATAAGATCATATTTTGTTTTACAGAAGTCAAATAAAATATCCGCTTCAATTTTACTTTTTAAAATGATTCTAGTATTGCTTTAATACCACTTCTTAGTGCAATACGACGCAGTAAGATATTGCTGGAACTCAATACAAGTGGAACAAGACTACATTTGGAATCAACGTGCAAACAAGTAAATAATCCCCAATGTGTGTTCCATAGATATTGCTTTAAATGCTAAACGTTCCCAAAGATTTTTATTTTAATAAAAGTATAAACAATATTAATTAAAAGACAGATAAGATACATTTTGTAAAATTTATTCAACCTATTATTTACCTTACCCATAAGTCTATGAAAAGATAATAAAACAAATCTGTTAGTCTTTCATCCACTCGGTTGTGGGGTCAAGGGATTGAATCTTCGAATGACTACTTTAATATTATTATATTTCAACCGCTCTATGGATTTTAATCCCAACAGATTGCATGCCTTCTTTTTATTCCTTACCAAAGAAGGGGATTGAACCGCTGACTTACAAACAATCCTCAATTTTTTGGCTCCACAAGAATCTTGTGAAAGTATGATATCTGAGATATTAGATGATTCCCTTTTTACTGCCGTCTTATAATGGAGTTTTCCTATGGATATGTAATTTTCCTATGAAACAGCAGTGAAACTTATAATGAAGTAATAAGAAAAGTTTGTTGATAGGCAAGATAAACTTTAAGAGAAAACAAATATGTGATTTTCGATCTGACTTATTTACTCAAGCTTTGCTGTGATAATTTAGAAGTTGCATTGCATATTTAAGATCAAGTTTTGATGAGTTTTCTCACCACCGCCTGATGTGTATATGCAGACAGTTTTTCATGGCCCAATTTTAAGGAACACTTCATTGCTACATTGTGAATTTTGTCGCAAACTACGTTTAGTCAAAACACCACACTATTAAATTAAGCCGCTTAAAAATAGCCATTTTATAATTAGCTTTTTACGCTGGCCCAACGACCATTGATGATATTTTTTCTATTAACAACACAATGTTAAAGATAAACTTTATAGCCCTAGGCAAACAAGAAAAAACGATTTTATAATCAACCGCTTCCTTGATGCAGCCCGTACAACGACGGCCTAAAGCATAAATATAATTAAGATTTTCCTTAGCTTTATTTATCCTCGACAAATACACAAAAAACCATTATTTTTTAAATTCTTCATGAGAAAGGATATACAACTTTTTTGAGAAATTGATTTTCATGAGAAAGATTTTTTTAAGCCAATCTAGTATTGTTTTTTTAATGAAACGTACGTGCATGTTTTTAATATTATATTTTGGATGAACTTTGCAACTACATATGTATTTTTTATAATAATTTGTATACGTATATATCCACCACATACGTAGCAAAGAACAGTGTGTATAGTAAATAAATTGATTTACTGTTTTTACATGTTGGCATATATGTATAAAAAAAAATTTCAGAAGGACTTCAACGAGCGCATCGGTTTGTGATGTTCTCAAACTTCTCTGACTTCACGAAAATTGTGTGAAATCCCAGTAGCTACAGAATTTTCTCGAATATAAAATTGCGGTTGCAAAAGTAACGATTAAATGAAATTAAAATAATAGTTGTCACAATTCTTTAGCACGGTGTGGACACTGCCAAATAAATAAATGTGACACTATTCGTTCAATTAAAGAACAGCTTCGTTCTTACTTTACTGCAAAACAACTTCTTTAAAACAGTAATTGATTCAAATCAGCTGTATATTTAATTTTAAAGAAAACGTAACGAATATGTCTTAGTAAACAGTTATCTTTTTCGTATTACGCATTTCTAAAGAAAGGTAAGTTTATAGAATTATAACGCAAGAAATAAAGTTTCTAAGCACGTTTAAAGTATTAAATACTAAGAAATTTTTCATTTTAAAATTATTAAGAAAAAATATTTGACGGTTAATCAAAAACGAAAAATATTTAATTTTGAACTGAAAAAAATATAGCACAAAAGCTTTCCTTAGCCGAGTGGTCAAATTTGTACCATTCCCCAAACGGGCACTTACATATGTATATATGATTTGTTTCCAATGACGAGGATGTCTGTATTTCTTATATTCCTTCTCACCCACCTTTTATCTGATCCTTTAAAACAGGATGTAAACAAAGCGGTAAGCTAACGTATCGCCTTTTCTTATCCCCGTTGGTACTACTTTGCCTTTTCCAAAAAAAGTTTTCCTAAAACAATATTCTTCATCAGTTCTACACAACCTCACAGACATATAGTAAAAAAAAACACTGAATTAGTTGAGAATATCAGCTAATAAAAATTCAATCCTCGTTTGTTATTTTGAAATTGTTTCAATTCCTTTTGCTGTTATATTAAACCGGTAGCCCGAAGGTAAAATCATGAGTTTTCGGAAATTGTGTATTCTCCTGTAGGATGTAGGTAGACATTGTAGCTGTGGAAAAAGCCCCCAGCTGAAAATTAATAAACTTATAACATGCCGTTTGGAGTGTTGGCCCTACGCCAGTACTTGAAAGAGGCTTTGTGATAATGAACTCTTTCTATCATACCGACTTACCTCGTAAATATCTGAAAAAATACTTTGAGAGTAGCCGTCCAATGAATTTACTGCATGTATACTTCCGGGCGCCCAAGATTTTCCAAACAAAAGAAACTAACGATGTATTTAAAGGAAGAACACAATATTCTCTAACGACATCGTTTTGCTCCTATGAAGTAATGTGGTTATTTCCTTTTATTGAAACAGGCTTTATATGCTCGTAATTTTGTTAAAAGCAACAATTCAACATGACCAAATATATTGTATTAGTATTTGTTTCAATGAGTAGGCTAAAATCATTGATCACTGCGAAACAAATGTTAACGAATAAATCTAAAAAAAATAAGCTTGCTAGAAATAAAAATATCGGCCAGTAGAACTTAACGACATGTGAGCTAATACAACATTATTTTTGTATATCACATACTTACTATTCAGTAGATTCAGTAATATGTAATTTAGCATACCCACCGGATTATTCAAATTCTTTTCAACAACAAAACAGTCATTTAAAGGTTATTACGAAAAACGGCAAAACATAAAAACGCTCGAAAGGAAGACAATAACATTTATTTATTTATTGGTTTTTTACCCAAATTATTTTAAATGAATACTTTTTTTTCAGTAAGCTAGCGGTCCCACTAAAACAATGAGTTTTGACGTCACTTTAATTAAAATTCTACCTCAATGCGATTACCCAACAAGAAAATAATATGCTATAATAGTTGTTTTTTGTTACTGAATTCCCACGCTTACAAACAGTCCTGAATACAAATCTGTTTAATGTGAGAGTTAAATCCATGTATTTTTTATGATCTGAGTTTCATTGTGGCATTTTTTGGGTTTGTGGTCTAGGTTCGTTGGCTTCGGTTGCAGAACGCACGGATTTGAGTCCAGGTCGTTTCATTTCTCAATCGAATTATTAATTTAAAGAAGACATAAATTTATTTGCTTTCTAAAATTCTCTTCTACACCCAATTTATCCTAAAATCGGAACCATAACCACTGCTTTTTTTATAATTTCTTTCCTTTTATCTTCGAAAAAGAGAGGGAAGCAAAAAAAAAATGTTCAAATGCTTTATATTGGGAGCGGATATGGTTAAAAATACCAATTCGATATACTTTTGAATGTCATGATAGTTAAAAATTTATGGAAATAAAGCAGACGATATTATTCTTTCTTCTTTGAAATGACTTTGAAAGCTAACAAAAGAGCCTAAAAGTTCATTTTATATAAAGAAATATAAATGTAGGTTGCTTGAAAGAGATTTTAGTGGTAGTAGGTCAATGGCACGGAATTTATTGCTTTCGTGAGCTAGTGAGCGGTACCACATCAATTGTTTTTAAAACGGACCTTAGATAACGCTTTCACATAAAGGAAAAGTACCTTCAAAACGGGGGTTGTCTTATAAAAACTACTGTATACATATTTTAAAACGGTTTCTATGATCCATAAAAAATACTTTTTAACTTCATTTTGCATCTTGATATAATTGCTTTTAATAAATGCTATCTATCAAATACATAAAACAAATTAATATTATTTGGCCAACGAAATTAACGAGATAAAATTAGACATTCAATTTTACAAAAATTCTCGGTTTCTATTTATGATTTTTGTGACATAAGGAGGAGTTTAAACATTTTTTGTATGCTTTTGTCAGTGCTTACAATGTATAATTATATCAATACATAATTATGATAAAATATAATTTATCCTGTTCCTTATAAAAGTTCATGTGGGAATATTTCGAATGATTATTTCCTAAATGTGGACTACGTTAAGATGCCTTGTATTTAAAAATATTTCACTTCACAATGTAAAGAGCTACATTTAAATATTAGTTTTACAAATAGTACATACCTTAAGAGAGTCGTGACGCTGGTACAATGCTGTGTTGTTTAATTCGGCTCTTCTATTTTGAAAAATCTCTGATTATAGTTTTAGACGGTACTTGAAGATGCTTGTACTGGTGCGAAGGCCATTTATGACGTCAAATAGAAATAAAGGCTCTCATCTATCTATACGTTTAACAGACGAATAATTCATGATTTCAATTCAATAACACGAAATAGCTTCTGACGCATTGTGGATTTATTATATCCTGAATCGAGGCAGTGAGGTCAACGAAGGCAACATAGATGTTTTGTTGGAACTTTGGACGTTTGCAGCAAATGAATGTTCGCGCGAATAATACATGCACCGTGTTCCCACCCACCGACGCTATCTGTCTCAAAATAACACCATCAATTTATCGTACTGGATAAACTCTAGATTTATTTGTGACTAACTGACAAAGACAATGATGGACGCAGGCGTTTTTCATACTCTTTTATTTGTCAATTAAAACATAGATAAAAGAATACTTTTATTGAATATATGATGCTCAATATCAAAAGGAAAGGAATTATCGAAGATATTAAACTATAAAGCAAATGTTTTCTGCGAATAAAAATATTAAAATGCAGTATTCTGCGGCAGTAAATCATGAATCTGAAGGATTCGTTTTGAGAGTAAAATATGGTGTTGTATATCAGGAGAATGTTGGTCTGGAATCGCATGAAATCCTTAAAAGTGAACGAGCTCTGCAGTTTTCTTCTTCATGATGGAGAGTTATTGCTATTGGCAAGTACATACGCTGCACATATCTACGAAAACCCTTAACTATTTCTGCTACGCGACGGGTTCTCGGAGTTTTGGCCAACCATTAGGTACCATCTATAGATTTTATAGAACGAACACTACAGGATGCTGACAAGCCATAGGAGAACACAATGTGATTAGCAGATAACCAGTTATCCTGAATTTAAGTGTTTTAACCATAATATATGTACGAGGACTATGCTAAAAAAATAAGCACTTTTGTTAAAAGTTTTAGGATATTGGTAAATCTACTCTTCTTTCTTTACGTAAATATATTTTTACGAAAATCTTGCACTTCATTTAAGATTTTCTTCTTATTTTTTATTACAATATTCAAACAACTTTCTTTTGTTTATGTTTTATGCCACATTTATCAAATCTGTAAAGCGATTGATAATATCTTTTGACGTTATTTTGACAAATATTGAATATGTTTTTAATAATACGATACTTGTCCTATAATATGATACATTAGAAACATCATATAATGTCAAAATAAATTGTGTACGTAGTACAAAAACAAAAAAAGTTCTAATAAAATTACTGAAAAAAGAACTATATTCAACCACCGTTTTTGTCAACAACCACCATTAAATCATTTCGCATCTTTCACAAATTTCTAAAAATGAGACGTTTAATTTGCTCATTGTTTTTTTTTCTCGCTTATTGTTATTTACTTGTTTTTCTTTTCCAAATTGTGTGTGAAACCTTTGTTCATATGGCAAATAAACTCTATTTTTGTTTATCGCTTGTTATGAAAGCTGTTATTTATTATTTCAACGCTCTAGCAATTTGTGTTTCGACAAATAGCCAGGGTAGAATAAATTCTACAAACAACCTGTGCATAATGCGGTAGCTATGCAGTATTACAGCGATGTACTTAATACATTTTTCTTATACCTACATATATACATATAATACGTATATTGCAGAGTGCTTAAAATGATAAGGCATGTATCACGATAACACTTGCTCGAGTAATATTGGATAGAGGTTTTGGCCAGAGTCTAATATTTCTGAGTCGTAAATTAAAGCTTCGTTATCTATTTTACAACGGAACCAAATTTTTTTTTACTTCTAATCACTCAACTCATTATAATGTAATTTAGAATTTTTACTGAATTTGCTTGTTGGAATTTCAATCAAATTTGAATCGAGTTCTTTATAATGTCATGTTATTATCGTGGAAATTTCTTACAGTAATATTTTATATAATAATCGATATAAACATTTAATCAATCCTGCTTTTTTTAATAAAGTCAAAAATAAATCATCAGAAAGCATCAAATGTATCACATATAGCCGTACTACAGTGCACTATAGAAGGGTATTTTGACATGTGATATCGTCATAGAAACGCAAGCTGTGCCAAGTCACATTATTGTCGGAAGTTGACATAGCAACCCAAAAATACCATAAAAGCTTGGTATACCACCCACTCCTATCAAACCATGGACAGGGCATAGAAAGAGTGAACTTTGTCTCTAGTGCCTATGTATTCTAGAACTAACTCTTTTGTTATTTAAACATTCAATAAATTTATAGTTTTTTACTCAAAGAAGTAGATTTCTGTGATTTATACATTCTCTCTTAGGCATCCGGCCCTAAAATGCACAGTCTCAACATTGTTATTTGACTAGGCTTAAAATTGTATGCATATTTAAATGAAAGTATACACCCGTATAATCTTGGAATATGTAGGTACTTACATAATTTAGTGTTTTGGCATTTTAATGAAAATTTTGGGTACACAGATAATTTTCAATAAATTGATAATTTGAGGCGTTGAAAGTTTGTATTAAATACGTATGCTCATCAATAATCCAAATTACCTAATAAATAATCTGTTTGCATGAAGAATTATATCAAAATGTTCTTCATCACGAGTGTTGCGTTAGGGAGGGACGAATAAGTTTACTTGCTTACAAACATTTACCTTAACATGCTTCCGAGAAGAAATCCTGCACTTTATTAGGTTAGTTAAGAGGCTTAAGTAAGTATTTTGTGACTTTAATACTAGAGCAAGCTACCAATAACAATTATTAGATTTAATACCAAGTTAGCTTTTCCTCGGAGGCTTGGAAATTTTCGATAACGAAAGAAAAATATTATTTTTTACGTGTGTCATAGAATATACAAATGCCTTATTATTATATTTTTTTACAGAATGCTTTTTATTCATCAACACATAATTATATTATACGTGTTTATTATACAATGATTTGTAGTATAAATCATCGCATTATTATAAAATTTTCTAAGCATAAATACTTTTAGTAAAATTTTGCACTTTAGTTGACACAACATTGTCAAGAAACAAGTGACAATATGATATAAATATATGTTCGATTTTTTCAGACAATTTATCGATTCTGCTCTAAGATATAGGATCTTACAATCTTCAATTAGGATCCTTTCGATCCCAAAAAACGGCGCCTAGCTAAAATGATTAGCTAAACACTAGTTCTGACCTAGTCTTTGCATTATTTCAGCCCCTACTATCTTTAAAAAAGAGAAGTTGAGCAACTGCGTAACAATAAGTTCTTATAGAAAAAAACATATTTTGAGATAAAATCCGTACATATATTTCACTATGGGAGCGACATGTAAACTATATATATATATTAAGACTTCTTCTGGGTATTCAACGAGCCGTTAAACAGCGATGGAAATTAAAAAAAGAATTATAAGTAAAAGAATATTTAAACTCTATCCGGCCGGCAGATAAGAGATTTCAATAAAAAAACTAATACAGCCGAGGATCTTTTCCATCGTTTATATTCCAAAACATGATTTGTGTTCATAATCTTATCATTAAAAAGGGTCAGCGCTGACCTTGTTTAAGTAAAATAAAGGTTAACGAGGGAGTCAAACTTAATGGAACGATGACTGTGAAAAATCTTACGGATTGGCCTGCAAGGCAAGCGCTGAAATTGTCACTGTCTTTCACTCTAGCGTGTTTTGCTACAGTTTATTTTAAAACTAATGTCTTTTGTTTATCGGAAAAAAGCCCTGATATAAAAAAAACAAGCTGGTCCAATATTTTTGCAGGAAAATAAAAGCTCATTTTTAACAACAAATAAGAAAATTCGTTCATATGTACATGAGTTATTCATAATTATTCTACTTCTCAGTGATATTTTTTTTATCTATAACAACAATTTAATAACATACATGTCTGTTGATTTGTATAGTAATAAGCATTATTTATTTTGCTTCTTTTTCCAAGAACTACGAATTCAACATTGCAAAAACCATCACTTTTGTTATTTTTGTAAAAATCTACATCCTGTTATAATACAGATGGTTGGTGTGAATCTGTTTTCAATATTCTAGTGAGTCCATTGGACAGTTTGTTGTTGAAACATGAATAACTGCATACAGTTGATAAGATTAGACCCGCCTCCTTTTTATAACATCATAATATTATACATAATAACAAATAGTTTTTTTTATGCAAAAACTACTCGTATATTATGTATTATGATGTTATAATAATTAAATTATTAAGTGGTTTGATAAAAATATTAAGTGCAGTAATTTTTGTTAAAAAAGGGCAATCAAGAAAAACAACGAGATCGGTTATACACGATAGAAATTTAATGATCTTTTTTGATACTACAGTACAAAAATGTTCACAAAATTATAAGGTTTATAATCTAGGATAAGCAATCTAGTACATTGTCAAACTAATAATGTTTTTTTCAATGAAAAAAAAATGAAATTGCATGGACTGTACATTTAAAAGAATGAACGATAATTGGTTTTATTTTTCTATTAAGAATTGAACAAATGACATCTTAAAAGTGCTTCGTCGGTGTGGGATGATTATTTTAGCTCGGTAGAAATTTCTTTTTAAGCACGCCGCTACTGATTTTAAAGTAATGTTACGTACCTATATATCTAATAATATTAAATAATTTGTCATAAACGCCCAACTATTACTCTATTGGACAGTTTGTTGTTGAAACATGAATGACTGCATACAGTTGATAAGATTAGACCCGCCTCCTTTTAATAAGTCACTCTTCGTCTGTCATATTACCCTGATACTTTTACTTAATTTTTTGAGACATTTTACATCGAAATAAAGTGATGTTATCCATTTTCAAATGCTGTGAAGATAGGAAATCACTGAATTTTCAAATGAAATTAAATAATCAACAATTTATTTACTTGTATATTAAATGATTGTTATGTCTTAAAAACTGTGACTTAATATTATGTGTTTTATCCATTTGAAGAAATTTATTACATTTAAGCTATCAGGACACAAGAAGATAAATAAATTATAAAATTACAGTCAACACATTGTTAACTGATTAAATCAAGTGCATCGTAGTCAACGAATTGTAAAATATAACAAATAATGTCATATTCTTGTGACGTATGATTTGAACCAAGTGGTTGGTTAGTATATATTTTCATTTAGATTCATAAAATAAAATATTTGAGATTACTGATTACCAAGGAGCAATATGTCACAGGATTGGACCTCTGCGGTAAAAGAAACACAAAGACGATGATAAAAAATTAATGAACTGAATATTTAAATTTATTTACTGTATAAATAAATTATAAATAAGAGAATTTCACCCGCCGTTTTTTTTTTTTTTCACGGACGCGACGATTTCAGGATTATTCTTTAGACTCCCATCAGTCGCTTTGTCGTCGTCCTCACCCCAAGTCAAAACAACAAAAATTTTTGTTCCTTCCTAAATTCACCTAATTAAATAAGGCTTCGAGGATCCTCAGAATACATAAATTATGAATGATGACCCATATTATGAAATGGCAGATCGAGCGACTGCTTAAATATTCCATCATGAGCTTTTTTTGTATATGTACATATTGGCAATTTATATGCTCTTATATGTCAACGCTTATAAACATAAAAAAACTTTTATATATAATTATTTATTTTACATACCTTATACCTAATCTAGTGGCTGGTGTAAAACTATTACACCAAACAGTAGGCATTTAAGGGACTACATTTGCAGTAATGCTGAAATGAATATTGTCATATCATATATGTATCGATTAAAAAGAGAGTATAAAGCTTAACCCCTTTCCGGGCACGCCCGAGTTTACTTGGGTATAGAAAGTAGTCAAAAACGGTCATCACGAAATAACTCGGGCAAACTTCATACGAAAATTGCGAATTTGATCTAGTCCAAGCAAGGGCTGGACACTAGAGACTCCAATTCGAGTATCGAGTACTCGATACTCGAGTATACTCGTCCATTTTTCAAGTACTCGATACTCGTAATTTATAAATGAAGACATATTTCCAAATTTTATTTACTTAATATATACATATAATTTTTAACTGTTGCGTTCAACTGAGTCTTACGCGTGGTTTTATTGTCGGGTAATATTTATTTTTAATGATTTTGCCGTTGACAGTGCTGTGCGAAAATTTCTTTTGTTATTTTTGATTTGGGTCTTGCTGACTTATCTTATCAACGACCAGTCTATGATGACAAGGGACAAATTAAAATAATCTTTTGATTTGCCGACTATGAAAGCAGCTGTGGCATCATCAATTAAATACGCTATTTATTTATTAATCATTCATTTAAATACACAAATTTGAATTAATAGTTTGTACACCTGAAACTACTCAAGTATACTCGAGTATTTTGAAAATTTACTACTCGATTCTCGAGTAGTTGAGATGTCAAGTAATTGGAGTCTTTACTGGACACAGACTCACATATAAAAAATTTGTTATCACAAATTTGTGTGTATTTTGCATTTTTTTAATAACACCTTCTTAAAGCTGGGAAAAAGTCGACGACAACTACAAATGAGTTGTTTTTTTAATAAGAATGGTAAAATATCTTCCTTAAACGGATACAATTTTTTATACTATTTCGTCGTCTTCTTTATCTACCGTGTTGTTTTATAGTATTTTTTTTATGAAAACTTGTAGTTCCGTAATTACTCAACATATATATTTTATTTAACGGTGTAGGATTTGTGAGAAAAAATACGGCTTTGCGGACTTATATAAGCTATTTACCTCCCACGTTGTTCAGCATAAAAGTTTACGTGAAACAATGGAGAGTATATATACATACATGTACAAATTATCAACACCCTTACAAATCTGTGAATGTGAATCATTCCAAGTTATCTGTAAAGAATATAAATAATTATGTGAAGGCAATGGAGTCAAACAGAATATAATTTTCATTTATTAATAGCTTATATTCATTGATTGATTGATTGAGTAGGCATTTACTTGGTAGAACTCCATTATAATACGGTAAGAAAAATAACAATGTATTTTAGTTCTACATAAATTATTTTATATATTTGTTGATAGCTATTTCGGTTTACGCCTTCGTCAGAAGCCAATTGATATTTTTTCATATTGGTCAACAAGACTTAATATTGTATCAAAACATAAAAAAATAAATATTGGCGGAAATTATCTTTTTGATATTTCAAAAAAATGATTTCAATAAAGTTTTTAAACATTGTAATTTTTTTTTGAAGTGATGAATGATTACTTCTTGAGAAAAAAAACAATAAGGTTGCAAAATAAGTGTATAAATATTGTAGTTACAATTTTTGTATATTTAAATATCTTTAACAATTTCAACATCTTGATAACACAACCTCATCATTTTACACAATTAACTAATGTTGCTGATATTAAATACTTCCATACAATGTTAAAAGTCATAGTTCAAATAATGATTTTGCAAAGCAATCAGCAAATATCGCCCCAATCAAAACAACGCATATTACTAACGGTTTCATCACTTTCCCATAATGAAACACTCCCCGTTTATGGAAATAAACTAACTAGCCGAAAAGTCGCAGTGCAGTTAGAACAAAATATATCAATTCAGGGCTAACACTTTAGACTTACTGTCTACTGCGAAATTATTTGTGGAAAGCATAAAATGTTTTCGAATATTCTTTATTTACATACATAATACATAAGAATCAGAATTCTTTGCCGTAGCTGAAAATCTGTCTGTTGTTGCAGAGTTTTTTGTACTGACATATATTTAAAAATTATTAAACATGGGTGAATTAAATTAAATTATATTAATTTAATCGGAATTCTTTTTGTTTGTATGCTTAATGGTAGATAATACTGCAAAAAATAGCATTTTTCCTGAGTGTGTCTTTTTTTTATTGCATTAACATTTTATAAATCAAAGATAGAGTGTTATTATGATGATATTAATATAATTTCTTTATTCTTGACATGCATAAATAAATACTGTTGTTTTTAATTTAATCAATTCATGAAATAAAAATACGCTTTGCTTACCATAATTGAGTGAAAAAAATATTTAAATAATAAAATTATTTATTCGTCTGAATCTACCCTTGCTGTGACGTCCTTCAAGATTGCCGCACTAACAAAACTTAGCTCTGCTATTGGTTACCTTATGACGTAATTGATGTGAAAATGTAAATGAATGAGCAACATTCCCCAGCTAAAAAAGATCAGAGGAAAATCCAACGATTAATTTTACCCGTGTATACCTGTTTTCTTTTGGAACGTAACGCGAAGCGATTTTTTGCTGTCGTAAATAAATACGAAAATCTTTTTAAGCATTCCGTATAACGTCTTGTAAAAAGACAGTTTTGGGTTTATAACATTATGCTAAAGACTGCTTTAATTATTTTTATAAATTCACTGACAATATTTGCTTCGTAATTATCATAAGAGAGTTTTTTTAATTACTGAGATATAAATGAAAGATAGAGATAAAAACAAATTTGAACATATTTATCTTCCATTCTCATCTATTCCATTCCCTATTTCCTCTCAAAAGAAATTTTTGTCATAAAAACATTAACAAATTAAAAACAAACAATTTTGAAAGAAAATAACTCTCATTCAACTTTCAAGAAACCATTTATTTTAATCGAGAACAAAAAAAACGCCTATTTTAATATTATCATCTCTAGGGAGTGATTTTGAAAACGGCTTGTCTTTGTTGAAAACATTCTGATCTTTGTAACTTATCCGCTTAGGATACTGACAAAATGTCTTTCTGAGATTTCCTGTTGAGCTGACAAAATTACCACCACGAAATTGTTTTTTTATTTGACCATGCTTTGCCGCTAATTTCATAAGTTTGTTTTGTGTTTATAAATCGGATAGCCTCATAACGTTTTACTTATTATATATTTATATAATTTTTTAATATTCGATACAAAAATCTCAATAATAGAATTATATACCTCTATTAACACAAATATTATCGTTATTTTAATAGTCCATTCCCGTGGAATTTCATGTGGAGGATACAAAATAATAATGAATCGTTTTTAATAAACTTCAAAACAAAACCTAGTTGTGAGTCAGTCTCTCAACCTCCCTCACAATCGAGCTTAATAAATACTGATGAACAAAGGGAAGGGGGTAGTGAGCATTTCCTTCTCTCAACTCCATTTATAGAATAATAGGGGGTGGGCAATACGGAATTCAAATATCATTATCGACATCATTAATCAATGTATGTGACCCCAACCCTATAAAATTGGAATTGGACCACTCAGCTACAGCTCTTACTAAGGGTGGTTTATCCACAAATTGATGTATTGATTAGCGAACGAAAGTGGCACACAAACTGTCGAGGTTTCGAGCTGGAAGAATGACAAGAATACACGAGAATATTACGACTCGATTGTGGGACCAATCAAGTAATATCATTTCAAATTGGCATGTTTGAATTTTGCACATTGAAAACGTTGTTTTAACGTGCATTCATTTATTTGTCTGCAATATTAGTTGTGGCATACAATAAAACACTTAAGTTTGACATTCAATAAACAACCCTAAATCATCATTTTAATTAGTAGAATTCACAGTTCAAGTACACACTGATTCATTCAATATTTTTTTTCAAATTTATGGGAATAAATAAACAATGCACCATTTCATAGTAAATATTTGCAAATATTCATACGAAATGGCACGGAATTCATATTCCATTCATTGATAGCTATCAACAAATATATAAAATAATTTATGTAGAACTAAAATACATTGTTATTTTTCTTACCGTATTATAATGGAGTTCTACCAAGAAAATGCCTACTCAATCAATAATACTATCCATATCTTTTGATAAAGTATTTATAAATATAGTGTATCTGAAATTTATTTACTCACACTCAGCGTGATGCTGCAATAGAAATAAAAAACATTTGACAAATCCTCTTAAATTAAAATAAATATCAAACAGTAGACATCTTATATATTTACGTCTTACATTTAAAGTACCCATACAAAGTCAATAAGTAGCATCAGCCAAGTCGTTATTTGGTTAAATTGCTGTATATGATTTTCATTCAACGAATGTAACTTATAAATTACTTTTATGCTAACATTTCCAACCTGAGAAGAAAGCCATCTTCTTGTGTAGTATGTATATATAACACGAAGAAAGCCATTCTTAATAAAAGGGTAAAGTACAAAGAAAGGAGACGAATAAGATGGCATGATGCAACGTGAGTGTTCAACCACATGCTTTCCTTTTCATACCTCATCCTCATATATTTAAACCGGGTCATAAATAATATGTTCGCGTGCCCAAACCCATTGTTTACAGTTCAGAAAAGTTTTTTCGGCTTACTTCCGCACAGTGCTTCTGGTAGCATAGGTTGTTTAAAACTTAAATCATTTTTTTTAAATAACTGGTGTAGAATTTTAAAAGTTCATTAGCTCATTGCGTAATTTACTACTAGCTGCTATTCTCTGCAATTATTCGAACTTCAAGTCAATTTAAATATAACATAAAAAGAGCCCTTAAAAGCTGTACTGTTAATGTTATATCAGTTTTGATAAAATATAAGAATACATGTATTTACGACGAATAAATAATTATATTTTTTAAAACATATGATTCTTCTGAAGTTATACGAAGTAAGTTTTATAAATTTACCTCATTAATATTAAATATTTGCCTGAATGATCAATTATTATTTTAAATTTTAACTGATTTTTTTACAAAAGGGCAATTTAAAAAATATTATTTGACGCTTAAAAAAATATTAATAAGTCTTCCGAATAACCAATTGTCGGCGCGAAGATTTAAGTTATGTATACACGCAATAAATTACCCACCTTATAAATTTTTGATTCGGTCAGTTGTCCCCGTGAGCAATTCCGTGAGTGGTCAAATTTCTAATATTTATTTATCAGTATTATTTTATTAGGCGAATAAAAAAAAAATGGTGTGGATGTTTTTTTTTACATTTTTATCTGCATATAGTATAGACGTTTTACACTTTTCATACTTTTTACAATGCTCTCCGTGCTACTCTTTGTAAATGTAATTTTTATTTAAAATAATAACAATACCACCTTGTATAACGATGACTAAACCGATGGTCATATTTATTAGATAGTATTTTTGTCCATTGTTTGACTTCCTTTCCGTTACAGCCGCAGTAAAGACAACATGCAATAAGGCAACGTAGGATGTGGAAATAATGAAACGTATTTCAATACGAAGTAAAATAATCTTGCGAATTTATGGATTAACTTATATACCGCATAGCGACTGTCAGAAGCTTTTTCTTGGCAGCAACATTGCCGCCTAGAAATCTATCTAGATTCTAGATGATTCCATTTCAAGTATCAGTTTGTCCACTTTCAAGATATCGCACACAGTAAAATATTGTAGAAATTGACGTTTTTAGAAAAATATGTGGTCGGATTTGTGATGTGAATATAAAGATAAAACATATTCATATTTTGAACTCAAATACTCTACAACACATTTAAAATCCTATAGTAAAATTTACCTCCATTTTATAAATTATTTTTACAGTTATCATGTTCATCAATAGTATAAGAGCAAAATAATAACAATAGTTTTTAATTAAGAGCAAATTAAATAAAAAGTCGCTCTCTTACAAAATTATAAATTTTCATTTTTTAAAGGCATACGGGTTTTATAAAATTTTCTTTGGAATTACTTTAAATTGATATATTAAAATATTTTTTTTTAAATCATGCCATTAAATTTTTAAAAATCAAGGGAATCTATTCATGCGAAGCACAGAAAGATCTGAAGTAAAAAGAAAAAAAATATTAAAGTTTTCATTCGGGCACTGCTGACCATGTCATCGAATAGGAAGAAAGTTAGAGATCATTTCAACTTGACAAACATGCCGCAAGAACTACCGGCTGTAGAGCTTAACTCAGTCAGGACAGGGTTCGCTCATAAGCGGGTGCAATATTTCAACTGTTTAAATGCTTCCTCGATTAAGGAAACTAGCTTTCATCATATTTGCGTTGCGTTCAACATTTTTTTAAATACTATATATGTATCATTGGTTGAATAGCAGGATTAAACTTGAAAGCACAACAATTGAACGGGCCAAATATGAGTGCCAAGCCAACTGAGATGTTTGCTACGGTCCATCCTCATCGAATAAGTCTCGCTGACGCGATCTCAATAAGCCAATTTCGAGGCACAATAAAAAATGTCCATTTCATCATATGGGGAATACAGTATCCTTGATTCCCATTACATTTACATTCAACATTACCGCCACAAAAGATTTTCGGTTATCTTAAACACAGCTACATTCAACTGTATCTCTATTTTTTTTTAAGGAAAAAGCTGCGTGATTAAAAGATATTTCACGTGAACCTGTCTGCATTGGGCCAAAAAAATAACGAAAAAAAAATCGGTATAGGTATTGATAGTTATTGTGTGATAGAAGGTGGTTATGAAACAGTAGCTGCATATACTAACTGATGGTGGTATGACAAACAAGATGTGTGTAATTTTATTAATGTGTATAAAGCTAAGATGCATCGAAAATATAAAAATACATCACTTGAAATAGACCTGTTAGCACCGTTAGTCGTGAGAAAACATTTCATCTTGAAATGCCTTTTTCTACCCTTACCACTGAGCGCTTACCCGTGTAAATACGTCAGGTTCCTGGCTCCAAGCCGATGGCAAATAAGAAACATATTATATCCAAGAAAGGCAGCATACGCGTATTGTGGATTCACACAGTTACTTATAGGTGGGTACAATATTTGCTAACCTTAAACGAAGCCGACTTCTTTTCATCAACAAATACATAGAATACCTTGATATACAGGTACCTTATAATATAAAATATAAATATTTTAATGTAGAATAGAAGTAGCATCATATTATTCAGTAACTTTCTCTTGCGCCTGAACAAATATATTTCTGAAAGAGAAAATCAACGCATCGATTTCCAGGACTATTATTCTTTAATGATATATAATAATTTTACCTTTACAAACATTCTTGGAAGCTCACAGCATAAGTTGATATCGAAGTAACATATAAACTATTTTAATTGAAATTATCTACCATACATTGGGAGTGGTTGGGCACCATTGGCCTATTATAATTTTTGTTTTCAATAATTTAGCTATTTTCAAGGAAAATAATCATCATAAAAAAAATGTTATTTAACTTCGTTATTTATTTAGAAAAAAATAATCATAATAATAAGTGAGTAGTAAAATAAAGCATTAGTACTTGATATTATTACTAAATATACCATAATATTGGTGTGCCTCAAATTGACCGCTAATTCGTTGACTAAGCCCAAAACGCTAATGAAACAACATCGAAAGTTTTAATGTAGTATTATTTAATTTGCGGCATTTATAACTGATTTACCAATATAATAATTTGTTTAAAGGTGGGTCTTATTTTACAGTACGTATATTCGATATTTATCTGTATTAAAGTATGACTGTAAATTATAAATTAAATCTGTTCAACTAAATATGGGAGGTCATTATAAAAATGAACATTTAATTTATGTTAACACATCATTTTGATTTACAACATCCTCGAGAGATGAAAGTAATGCATTCATTTTTATTTTTGCTGGCGGCCAGTGTTTTAATGTCAACATCATAAATTATTCCTGCCCTCCAATAAATATTAAAAAAAAACGAATCTGACATCAAAACTGAAAGTCTTTTATAATGTAATTTGTAATTTAACAAAATTATTCGGTAATTAACATAATTAAATTTATTTTAATGAATTGTTTCGAATGCTACAATTTTCATAAGAAAATAAAAGATCATAAAAAATGTATACCAATACGAAGCGAATAATCATATATACAGTTTAGTTGTTTGGAAAAATAATCAACGATTTGTCATCGTTCTTCCCTCATGATATTGATAAAATATTGTGATTAATTGACACGTTTGTCATGCCCTTTGCCATCAATTTGAAATCCTAAGATAAATCGCGGAATATAAAAATCAATTTTTGTTTCACGAGTGCGAGACTTAGGTTGAATGATAGTGTTAAGTAAGGTTAGGGAAATCAACTAATATAGGAGCTGGCCAGATGTTTCCGCACCCTTGTCGAGATTTTGACACTGTAAAGATTTGTGAGATTTCAACAAAAAAAATAGGGAACTTATGATATAATGATTCAAACTAGTGGTGGTTGGAGATTTCAAACGAAATTTTGGGCTTCTCTGTTTAAGGAAATATGAATGAAGCGCCGTGCCTTTCTACTGATGACTTTTCCAGAGACTTCACGTTTCCAGCTGTATTCCCCAAAGAGTTTTTTGATCTAGTGCATACGCAATGCTTAAATGATTTTCCTAGTGATTATATAGACATTCATAGACATATAATGTTCCTTCTTCCAAAGTTTTGAACCAGTCTGCCAAAGGTGGTTCTTCAACGTTGTTGCTTCAACATTTGGTGTCTTACTCGTGGATGTGAGTGAATGAAGACTAGTATTCTGTTTTATGCTGTTAAGCAATATTGTCAAATTGTACCTAGTTTACATATTCTCACCTCATTATTAATACATTAAAAAGTAATAAAAATACAAATTTGTAATGTTAAAAAAATGCATTACATTCAATTGAATGAAAGCTTTTCATTATTGAAAAAACATGCGCCATCCAACTTATTTGTATCAATGAGGCGTCATCGAAATGCTATGTTTTCCTTTACCGCACTTCTATAGAAATTGATTCAGGTATTCAAACAGCATAAAATAAAAAGGATAGGCAAAACTGTTGTGATTCATATTATCTCAGACATAAAACAGCCAATACGACGACAGCAGAGTAAGGTGTCAAATTATACATACATATGTACAAATATAAAACCTAGAAAGCATAGTTTGCATGTAATTCAATATTCATTTTTCGAATTATTGTTTTGAGTCCCTGGCTACATATTTCCTTTCGCTTATAAATATGACCCCATAATTATAACTGGTGAGAAATTGTGTACTAATAAACTTTTTCTTCTCTTTTAAACAAATAAATAAATAATAATTATATCACCTTTAAGGTGTTCACTGTCAATACTTGGTGGAATGACATTATAATAAAAATAATAACACATTTTTAGTATATTTTCCACATAAAATTTATTGGATCAGGACTGGTTTCGCTCATGGCAAGCATTATCAACTGATAAGAAATACAACGAAACGGTGATATTTATACAAAGGCTAAGCAAAAATTACAAGGTATGACAAGCAAATGGTATTACAACTAAGCAAATAAATTGAAGCAAAATAGGTTTGCCAATGGAATCAAGTAATAATAACAATTTGGAACAATTGCCAGCATAATTATAAACAAAATATTTAAACATTCCTATACGCATTTTTACCAACCGATGATAATGCTCGCCATGAGCGAATACGGCTCTTATCCAATAAATTGTATGTGGTGTAAGTAAATACTAAAAATGTATTCTTATTACAATTAAATTAGTTGGGAGAGTTTTTATAATTTTTATATATTGTTCAAAAACGTGTTAACTATCCATTTTCTAAATATGAAAATCGTATTTAATGATTCCCGTTTTCTGATAAGCCGTTGTGATGGCACATTTAAGAGTATTATAGTATTCTCCGTAATAATATTTGGAAGTTTTCTTGCACAACATCTACATAAAGAGCCGCATTTTGCGTCATAGTTTATAACATGCCTGACTAGAGTGGTCTCTGTTGGCCTACAGCAAAATAATCCCCGTAACGTGGCGGAAAAAGCCGTACGTACTTAAATTTTCATCGTTGACCAACACTGACATCCATTCTAAAAGGCCTTAACACCTGACAACAACGTAGCGTGGCCTAATAGGTTTCGCTCCTTTTAGACTTAAGCCAAACTGACATTCCAAATTTCCCATGCAAGCTTTACGATATACACAATTTAAAGCCCGGTCATTAAGTGTGTCTATTATTCAGAATACTTGAGATATATGTAAATAATCGGCTGTTAGTGGTGTTAAGTGTTTCGAAAGCTGAAAAACAATTTTACACCAATCAATTTATTTACCATATCTGGGTTGAGAACAATAAAAGAAATTTCTCATAGTAAAGTGTCGTTTCTTAGTGGAAAAACAATATTAAAAAAAAAATGTATTTCTTCCAGATATGATTTTAAAAAGATCAGGACCGGTTCCGCCCATCGTGGTCATCATTAGCTTATGACATGAACATTGAGACAATTTTGTTTGTATCAAAATTCCAAAATAACACAGTTAATAATGATTACTTAAGAAAAATAATAATTAAATATAATCATAATAATAGCGTCTTATATTTGAAATTTTGGTGTACAAAAACCCTTTTTTCGATTCCAGATTACCAGATTCTAATCTCTATAAAATTATATGTGATAGTAGTACAAAAAAAACAGATATTGCTTTACGACTGCTGGTTGAAAATTATTCGTTTATTCTCGAATTTCAGAATGGACCACTCTCTCTAACGGTCTGTTTTTAGGAGCATGAGAGGAAGAAATGCTAACATCAGAGACATACATAAATTTGAATTAAAAACCAACAGTGGCGGGTTAAGCACTTGGGAGGTCCTAGGCGCAATATACCTAGTCTGAGGATCTGTTTTTCGGATAGCAAAAAAAGCGTCGCGAGATTACTTATGAAATAAAAATAAATATAGAGAACTGAATAAAAAATATGTGGGCTGTAAAAAAGTAATGTTTTAGGCCCCAAGCATGCATCTCATGTGCTTATGGGGTAATTCGCCACTGAAAATCAATAAATCGATTGAAGTTTCTATTCGGGGATTCAAAAGATATACTGGCAAAACCACAACGCTGAATACTTTTAAAGGTAGAGTTAAATATAAATTCTGATTTCATCCATATTTTACTATATGGAAAATTTTAATATATTCGCAACTACTTTTTTCTGATGCAAACTAAAATTTAATGCTTTTAAAAAAAATCTACTATACTAAAAATGATTAACATGTTTATTGAAAATCTCTTTAAAAAAAAAGATTATCCTTCATCTCTGATCAAGAGTAACATTGTTATTTAGATTCTTAGATAATACTTTATTTGAGTTATCCATAAAATAGTCTCTAATTATAATTCAGTTGTATTCATAAAAACTTTTTCCCATTTCTTTATCAATTATCATAAACATATTATACCCAGGGATTAATAAAAAAAATGATTGTATTAATTCTTTCAATGTATTGTTTTATTTTTTAATTTTACTTTGAATTTAGTAAGGGTAGTAATCAATTCTGACATCAATTAATCTGATGTGATGCAACAAATGAATATTCTCATAAAGAAATAAAATAATTTTATCGTTATATTATTATAAAAAAAAAAAAATAATAATAACACATTTTTAGTACTTTTTCCACATGAGATTTATTACATCAGGACCGGTTTCCCTCATGGCGAGCATTATCAACTGATCAGTTAGATCAGTGTTATTATTTTTATTATAATGCCTTTCCACCAAGTATTGACAGTGAACACCTTAAAAGCGTTATATTATTATCTAAAAGCGGTAATTTCCGTTTTATAATCCGGGATTTTGGTGCTTAAAAACAGTTGCCTTACCAGTATCCCGGTTTTGGTAATACCGGTATTTCAATGTCTAATTGTAACTGAGCAGCTTTTAACTGTTGAACTATTGCAGGATTTACAGCCCAATGGAGAGTCGAAACCCAATAAATCCTACCTTAAGCTCGATAGACTAGAGCTATTCTGCTGAAAATGTTTGCCTGTGGTCCAATAAATACTTATGTAAAAACGATTATAGCATATTTTCCATAAATGAAATGAAGAATAAAATAGCAGAAGACACTAAATACCATCAAGATATCATTTTGAATTCATTGCTCACTTTTGTTCACATTTTTGAATAAATTAAATAGTTTAGATTTTGTTCATATTATTTGCATGATTAGAGATGCACGTTATTTTTTAAATGTATTTCTTTCCATATAAATGGATATCTGTGATGGTGTCGAAACTCCCAACGGACCATGAAGACGGAGCGTAGATAAAGCGATAACTAGCCGCTCACTAACGCCATCTTTATTTCCTTACCGTCTCAGAAGCGAGAATATTTAACGATGGACTTCCGAGTTGGTAGTTATGTTTAGCTTTATTAGTAGCCCACATGCTTCTCATTGAGAGTGGACTTGTTTTCTTTTTTTAAATAGTTCACTACTTTTGCCACCAATTCAGATGGAAATATGCGAAAAAAGAGCTTGAGAAAAAAAGTATTCACGAAAGAGATATCTTCGAAACGGTTTAGTCGTATCATTAAGTTTATTTTTCGTTTGGCAATTTCTAGTATTCTCATAAAAGCGTTAGAGGAAAATACACAATTATTCAGATGTTTCTGTGTGCTATTGTCATTCTTTGAAAAGTGTGATAGAATAGTAAGTTTTAAGTGCCATTTATTTGTGACTTAAGCTTATGTTACTATATTTATATCATAGACTATATATAATTTTATACTAAAATTAATTTCCACAAAGATACCACAGAATCTAACGAAAGTATTTAATTAAGTTATTTTATGAAATTTAGTTTATTTAATGACAAGAAAATACAATTGAAAATATGGCAAGACATAATATATTATAATGGAATAGAAGCAGGAAAAAACATAAGATTATCTATCGTTCTATTTTATTCACAGTTTTAAGTCATATTTAGATATTCTTCCCGTTTTGTTGGTGCTGTTATTAAACAAAAGATATTTGCAAATGACAAACTAAAAACTATGTCTGTGTTATGTAATAATCTAGCTTTAGTGAAGTTTTCGAAAACTTATTATTATTTTGCTAATTTTACGTTGCGCCAACATCAAATTATAGATAAAGAAACGTGACACATTTTTAAAAAAATCATTCCTTTTGTAAATATTGATTTAAATGTGCGAGCAACAAATTATTTACAATTACAAATGTACTTTTATTTAATATTCATAAATATGCAGAAAAACACATTTACATGACAACGGCACAGAAACGTATATGTCAACATATTAACATTACGTGAAAGACACATTGGGTTCATATTTAAAATCAGTACTTTAGTAAAGTGCTTTTTTATCTCTTATTTCTGACATTACTTTTGGCAAAGTGCCAGTAAAATCGCAGTATATTTTATACTTTCTTTCACTCAGAAACAAAATTATTTGCTTCACACGTAAAAAGATCATTTCAGATATGATTTAGGTACACGCAAACGTTTTTAAGACAATATTAATAATAAGTTTTATGTAATAGCATATACATAGTATAATACTCCAAAATAATTTTAATAACTGTAAACCTGATATGATCTAATTATGAGCTAATTATTTTTAAATCTTCATCAGCCACTATTGATTCGCTATAGAACAAAAGTACTCCTAGTAAAAAATAATATTCGAGCTTCATATCACACTTACTGCCATTTCCGGATGGATTTTAGTAGTAACAGCAAAAATTCATAAACACTAGAAAATAATTAAACTAATTTATCGACAAGACCTAACCCATTATATGCCGGTAGGTATAAGAACGGTCGTGCACCTAGGGCCGCGATTTTCTTTGAAAAAATAGTGACGGATTTCGGTAATACAAAGAAACTCTTTAAAATCGATATAACATTGATTGTAATACAAAATGTGTCAACTTTAAGTATAGAAATGTGATTCTTAAGAGATGTCGCTATGTGTATAAAGTGACGACCTTGTAAAGTGGACCGTCTATATACGCGCATTTTCTATGGCCGGTACGGCGCTCACGAAATTGTTGACCGTTTATAAGTATAAGTTTCTGGCATACAACCAGCTAAATTATAGCTGTATCAAAGATGGTCGAGAGTAAATATAATAAGCCGTAAAATATTAATCGTCAAGGTTGCGTGTCATATACGCCAAAATGTTTTGACCTATTTTTTGCACATGCCTAAAATTGTGTGCAAAGCTAGTGATAAAGCCAGCTACGACAGCTTAATTACACAATTGCAATTTTATTTATGGTCATCCAACATTACAGAATTGATTGGAAAATTCTGCATACATCCGTTTTTGTCGGGCGATTATTTTCTCTCGACAAAGTCACACTGAAATATCTTTACTATGCTATTTGTATATTGTTCGATATATAAAAATGGTAATAATAAACTTGATGGTGTATAAAGATGACCACGTGGTCACGGTGACTATTATACGAAGCATTTTGAGAGAGCCATGAAAATTTAAGTGTCAATGTCGTAACTTTTTTCGGCTTGCTGTTTTACAAAATAACACTAAAGCGGAATCGTAAAATACCGCTAGATATATTTTGATATGAAAACTTACCAGTTAATAGGTGCAAAGCTTAAATACTTTACTAAGTATTTTGTTTTTAACGGCAGTTTAATTTGATGCGGCTTCCGTGGTAATCATTATAATAATTGATTATACTAGCTTAAAATAAGTTTCAATTATTATTTTCAAACTATCTCCATTTAAATGATAGTGAAATTGAGAATTTAATAACAAAAAACTTTTTTATTACGTATGAATTCAAGAAAATAGCCTCAGCAAAACGAGATAGTATAACTGGTTTCCCGGGCACATAAAAATTAGTTCAAATTCGTATATAAACTATCTTTATATAGTAAAAATATTACGAAAATATACGACATAATAGTACACACACATTCTAATGAAATGTTGAGAAATTTATATTATGTGATGAAAGGTGGGGGGGGGGGGGTTGGTTGAAAACACAACTATAAAAAACCTGATTTTCGTATTTTACCAATTATTGAAAATTTTGAATATTAAAATTATTTTTTGCATGAATATGACTATTTTCCTTGGTTACCCCTCCGTAGGTTTTCCTGAATCCTTCGAAAACTTCAAACCAGTTTCAGGATGCTCAATCTTCAAGTATGTAATCCAAGCAAGCGGCAATTATTGAAAGGTCTATGTAACATAATATATTTTACTAGGCTATAATCGTCCAATATATAAACGTATTTAATATAATATATATCCATATTTTATGCAAATATTTGATGTCCTTCGCGGAATTATTTATATCATAATTATAATATAATACCTTCTCAATGATACCGATTGATATATTATTTTCACACATACAAGAATATACCATATTTACGACAGAGAGAAATCAATTCGCTTAGATATTTGTGTAAATTTTAAAAAGAAAACAAATGTTGTACGTAGTGAGAGATGTACTGGAATTTTTAGACTGTGTAAAGTATTGAAATTGTAGCATTTATTCGAAGGATTTGCTTGCGGAAATTGTGACTTCAATTTCAGTAGAATGAGAATAATTTCAATAAATATGCAAATTAATAAATTCAGTTGCTTATATCAACGGAGAAAAGAATAATAAATAATTTCCGGCGTATATTATTTTGTTATTCAGCTAAATGAGGTCAGTCGAATAGTGTTTCAGTTAAGTGTATTTTTTACACGATGCGTATAATACTAAAAACTTTCGTTCAAATAGTCGAGTGGTAAATGTTGTAAGCATTTCGTCCAGTGTAATCTTTTTAATTATCTTCTTTAAATCCTTTTATTAGTCTTATTCAGAGGCATGAATTATAATAATATTTAAATACCTTCTCACTTGAGTTTCCAATCCCGGGATCCCAAACATTTTCAATACCTGATGAGCCCCGGGACTAGAAAACATAATCGCGAAATTTTCAGGTCGATTTATTATTCATAACGTCTTAATATTTCGAAGACTTTTACGTGTAATATTGATGACTGATTTGTCAATCAGTCCTAGTATGCCCAGATTCTGTTTACTCCAATTACAAAAAATCCATTTATTTTACGTTTTGTTCTTTCTTTCGCGTATATGTATTTATATAGATATGTATTTATCGGTTCAAAATACTTGGGTTTCATAATATTAATCATTTATTCATAAATAAAGCAATAAAAAAATTCTTGAATGGAAAATTCGTTTCGTCAAATATTTCATAATGAAGAAACAGAATGCTGCTTTAATTCAGTTATTTCCAACAACTATTTATCACCTTCCGTCTAAGAACATTATCAAATTATGCGCACTTTCAATGAAAGTTTTTGCTCGTAATTCAAGCAAACAGCTTAAAACTAATATGCCAACAGAACGGATAACTTTGAGGGGATGAAATAGATCGGCTATCCTTCAAACAAAACCATCGTACACGAAATTTCGTACCGTATTAGGTTGTTTTTTAGCTACCGGATCACAATGAATCGACGCGCCAATCAATCATATTTAAACGTATAGCAGTAAATCCATTAGCTATAGGGGTATATATTGTGTATTTGCATGTCCAGAAAGGTCTCTCGAGAACAATGATCCCAACGATACTGAAAAATTCGACTATTTTTAGCTCTATTGACTCAATGAAAATCAATTCTGTAATTAATTTCAGTATAAGGTTATTGTTTCAACCCATTTATTCGTAAATTTGTGAATAAATTTGATATTTTATCTTTTTCCCAGCTTAACTGATTTCTATTGTATTGAATTTAAATTTAATTTGGTGTATAAGAAAGATATTTTAGTACTTTCTATGCACTCGACAGTAACTTTATGGAAGTTCATTTTAATATAAAATTTAAAAAAACTTTCATTATTCCACGCATTGTATTACTATTTTTGGCACGTGTTTTGCCCTTTTAAATGCATCTTCGGACTTAATAAATCAACAGTGATTCTAAAATTATAAAAATGGCGTTTGGGATTTTACCTTTTTACGAGAAGTAAGGAGGGAATGATAGAAACAAAACAAACAATAAGTATACTACTAATGATGTTAACATTATTAACTAACGTTGGGGTTAAGGTGGTAAGACTGTATGGGGCATTATAATAGTAGAAAACGAAACATGTAGCCTTTTGTTACTTCAGTTGTTACTGACAGCGACACGTGCTGCAGTACTATAGAATAACCAAAGCTTGTATGCATTTCTTCCAACAGGTGGAATTCTGATCTTGAACGACCATCGAATATATTCAATAGAATGTACTCGGGTGAACTAAACCGTGGTGCCATGTCTTGCGACAAAGCAAAGCAATGTAAGGAATCTCACAGATGCCTTATAGTGATGATACTATTCACATATAAGAAGAATAAATATATATTCTGAACAAAAGCTTCTAATTTTTTTCGAAATATTCCATTGCATTATATTGAAAAGTTTGTTCGCTGAACTATTTGCACTACCCATATTGGAGAGGTGTGTGGTTTTGACATTGCGCTGAATATTTTGCCATCTTAAAAATATTCTGTGGAATACTTTTTCACTCATAGATTTGGTTTCAATCGAGAACCCAGTATAAAGACGATCAGAAGACCAATAAAGTTTATTTCTTCGTTCGTATTGTCAATGCAGTAATGCTTGACTATCAAATTGCCGTGAGACTCAATTTACTTTGTAAAATATAAACTGACTATTTGCACAGCTCAGCACAGTTTAAGTATTGAACGACTTTGCGATATTTTCATTTTTCCAACTTTTACTACGAATGACAAAATCTTCATATTTTCCTCGAAGTAGAGTTTTAATCTTTAAAATGTTACGAACCATTAAACCCCATATTCAACCATGCAGCTTAGATATCTACGACATTAAATAATGCCTTTATGCAGCCACCAATAAGTAATCGTTACCTTACTTTCAAAAGGTTTTAATTTACATTTTTGCTTTAAATGACCTTTTGGTCGCCAAAGCTTGTATTTACCGCATTGTATCAAATATATGAATTTCAGAATTATCTTCAGTTGAATAACGGAGTTAGCAGAATTCCGGAGTTTCACTGCATCTGTACTTTAGCATCATCATTTTTCAGCAAGAGTTGTGAAAAAATATGCTTTAAATAAGTAATTTGAAACATTTTTGATCTCATTGTTAAAAGTAAATTGTAATCAATCGGAACTTCAAACGCTCATATCTCAAAACAGTGGGAAGACCAGTTAGAACCTTTTCAGAGTAAGGTGTCGTAATTTCGAACTAAACATATGGTTTTTAATAGTCTTTCTCGTTGTATTGTCAGAAAGCTTTTATAATAAAAACATTAATATACAGTTATTATGCTTAACACCACTTAGATCTTAAAGTAAAGTATTTCTCGATTTTTATAGTCCTCTAAATGATATTTATTATTTTAATGAAAAATGACAACGTAATAACCTTATTCTTGCTATTTTGACAAGAAAAAGTGTAGTTTTTTAAACAAAAAGGGGATGCATTGCCATGGCATTAAATAAAAAATATGAACACTCATTGAGCGAAACCGGTCGTGATCTCAATATATCCAATGTGAAATAAGTACTTAAATTGTGTTTTTATTTTTATCAAAAATGGATTTACAATAAAACACTAATAAAACTTTATTGAGTTTGATGTCCATTCTATTTTAATCTTTTCAAACGATTAATGTATTAATTTTAGCCACGTAATTTAGTACCACCTTCTACGAATGATGGCTAAGTAATTGATTTGTACCGGTCCGATAAAAACTACTTTCTTAGTACACATTCTCGTTGTCTTGTTTTGAAACGGAGACATTTGTAACATTCTTTTTCAGCCAACAATCGACTTTTAACTTTAATTAAATTTTGAATTAAACGTTAAATAATAACATGGTTGTATAACAATTCTACATACACAGACTATTGGTGACAGCATCCGTATGGAGCTAAAAACAAGGCTCAATTAATTATGACCAAACTACTGCTTCAATTAGCAAGCTAATGCTATGTAGTATTTGGTACATTGTTAAACATGTACCTAATGTTTGATATTATCAATAAGTTAGTAACAGGGTATTACTGAGTATAGTCAAATAAGCAAACTATGACAATTATTTTAATATTAGTGGGTAAATATGTTACAATACCATTTAAATTAACGGTATTGTTACAGATCTAATTCCGTAACATATACAGTATAATGTAGCATCTAAACACAAGTTGTTTAGTAAAATACTGATTGTAAGCCAATTGCTCAAACTACCTTTTCGGGCATATGTAGGTAGTCAAGATATATAATACATGTAGTACAGAACGGATTAACTGTAAAATAGTCTTTATTTCTAGATATTCGTATTTCATCAAGAGAAAACATAAGCACGAAAGCCTTTCTTTAGTCACAGCGGCAAATTACGATTTTTTTTTATAGATTCGGTGGTAAGTATATTTTTGTGAAAATCAATCTAAATATTTGAGTGCCAATTTCGTAATACGGCTTCGGTGGCCAGGCAGTATAAATATTAACATTATATTATTAACTTGACAAGCTTTTTACTACTTGTTCAAATAGGAAAACAAACATTTAAATAAAAATAAATGTTGATTAGTTTTTGATTAATTTCTTAATGATCACTTTTAAGGTGTTCACTGCCAATACTTGGTGGAAAAGCATTATAAAAAAATAATAATACATTTTTAGTACTTTTTTCACATACAATTTATTTGATCAGGACAGGTTTCGCTCATGGTGAGCATTGTCAACAGATATCAGTTGACAATGCTCGCCATGAACGAAACCGGTCCTGATCAAATAAATTTTATGTGAAAAAAGTACTAAAATGTATTATTAATTTCTTAATGATTTTTAAATATTCACAAAAAAACAATGGCAATTGCTAAAACATATATTTAAGCCATTAATTTCCTAGAAAAATGACCTACATATCTACTACGTTTGTTTTTAATTAAATCAATTTCAATGATGCAGCCAGAACAATTGAATAATTTTCTAATTCATCAGAACAAACTGTTCCAACCCCTTTGAAAGGAAACATATCTTCCTAACATAACATGCAGAGATAAAGGTGTAGGTAGGTATCGATTCTATTACTTCACTGAGAAACTACCCTTGAGATTCCACAAAGCATGTTTGGGTGGTTCCATTTATCTTAAAGTTGTGTAACCCTCACCATGAAGGATTCAAAGTTGCATGCCTTTCGCTGGAGGCACGGTAATTTTCAGCAAGATGACTTGACGAGGAATGTCATAACAACTTTCTTGCAGACAAACAATTTAAAGATGTTACTTAAAAAAAAATATATACGGGAAAAAATCTTGGAGGAAACGTTTTAAAACTATAAAAATGTTTATTGTATTTTTATAAATATTGATAATATTATATAATAAGGATGGAGAAAGTAAATATAAATTAATTACCAGTAACAAATAGTCGATGGCTAGGAAGTGAAATAATATCACATTAGCCCACAGAAAAAATAGAGTCCAATGGCTTTGAACAATGAATGCTCTATAAAACCAGCTTTTAAGTAATTCAGCATACTGTACAATCTTGTTTCTTTTTAGCCACTGCTACGAGATTGAATAAAAGTTCAATTATTTTTTCATCATATAACTATTTTGTTATTAGAATCTTTCTTGTTATGATGCTTGGAAGTCAGTTCCATGTATTTTTTTGGCTTTTGGAATTTGAAAAACTTGATCGCCTGCGGCAACCTTCCCAACTGTCTGTTACCGCGCCAGAGATAATTTCCTCTTTCTCTTTTGCCAAACTTTTTTTCACAATGACTATGTTAGACAATATGCTTTTTACTTAAATACATGATTCTACGTTAGATAAAAAATTTCATTAAATTGTACGAAAAACCAAGCTACAGAAATATTAATATAAAAAAAATGTTTGCTTCCTTTAATACATACCGATTTTTAATCATTGCAATATAAGCGTCTTATTTTATCTGTCATTTTTCAGGCACACACACTCTTTATCAGTGCATGCACAGAGAGAGAGGTTGTGTGTGTATGTGCTCGAGTAATAGTTTTGAGTATTAACACACTCTCTGTCTCCGGATAGTTTACATCAAACATATTGAGAAGCTTGAGGTGACAACACAAGCTGCTTAAATAAAATTGTAATATTTTATCATTTTAATGGTTTAACAAAAATTTCATATCTAGATCTAATAAAATAGTTTTTTTACTATGCAGTCTTTGATTTTTTAATTTTTTTTTATATTAAACTGCTGCATAGCAACATTTCTTGGGATTCAGCTCTTCATTGTTTTGACACGAATATTTTTATCAATTTTAATTTCCAGCTATAATTACCAGCTAATACTTAAGGCTGCTTATGCATACCTGCTTGATAAACTTAATTCAAGACTTTTCTTTTGGGTATAGTTTTTATAACAGATATTTTTTCTTTACATGTTGTCTTTTTACTAGTCTAATTTTCTGTACGTAAAAATAGCGTAATTAGTTATTCATAAATATAATTTAGACATTATAATTGATTGTTATTTCAGTATCATACAATTTTCACGACGATGATTTACAATTAATTTACATAACATATACATCTTGCTCGTAAGAAAATGTATCAAGTTCTTAAAATTTCCTTTAAATTACATATACAGACATATTACTTAAAATGCTCATTCACCACCAGTTATCCTACACTATATGCGCCCATTTTAATAATACATAAAAGGCTGGGTGAGACAATAAAAAAAGAAATGGAATTCCATGTTTTTGTTTACCAATTCCCAAATAGATTGTTAAATCATTTGAGCTTTTCACACCATTGTCTTGCACAAACTAGAAGAATACAGCTTAAAACAGTGGTTCTCATGTGCGGCCACCAGAAGCTTTTACTGGGCCACCAACAGCTTAAGAGTAAATATTAATATTTAAAAAAATGTGTTTTTAACAAGTTAATTTGACAAAAAAGACTCTGAATATAAAATATTCCTTTTGTATTGTATTGTGCATCAATAATTGTCAAAAAAACTGTTATTATATGCATGGAAGATGTAGATTAAGCAGTAAGAAAAGTATTCAATGTAATTAATACAAGTAGTAACAATTTAAACAAAAATGTGGTGCGGCCACCAGACATTTCCGTAAGACCGCTTATATTTACAATGCGGCCACAACACAATTGTACGTGAGAAACACTGGCTTAGAAAGACTTAACATTCGCCAACAAAGCCTTAATACTAACAACAACAAAAAATCTTGAATAATATAACAAAAAAATGTTTCCTTTATTTGTTTTGAAATTATCTCTACAAATAAATTGAACTATTAGTTGGGTAATTGTAGTAATTATTAGAAAGCTTCGTTTGTATTTGTATCGATCCGTTTCACGGGGCATTGAATGGTCCGTGTTAGCAAACATACGCGCACGACTGACGGGCCAAAGGTGAATTCAAATATCGTGTGTAAAAGTACAAATCAATTTTCACTCGTTGAAGTTTGCTGTTGGATTGCTTTTTGTATGAAACCTTAATTCAAAATCGTACTTGCTTCCGCGTATATCAAAAGACCAACAATATTGAACAGATTTGAGAACGTTAAATTTGTTCGTTTTATCTATGAGAATCGCAAAAAATACACGAAAAAATAGTTCTTTCGTTGCGTTTGATTATGGGAAATTATTTATAGAATGTCTTTGTATAATATTATTGATTAAAATCATTTTTTAAAGTTTTAACTAACATTTCTTGGGGGAAAGACATTTTTTTAAATAAATAAAACAATTTTTCAACGAATCACTTGATAATGCTCGCATTGTGCGAAAACGGTCCAGATCTTTATATATTTATATGTAGAAGTTATACAAAAAATGAGTTTTATTCTTCGTAATAAAGAAAAAAATTAAATAATATTTTTTTTAATCTTTGTCTTCTAGTCATCTAGGAAATATTTATACAATGTTTGATCTGTTTATAAAGCATTATCTAACTTTGAATTATTTCTGAAAAAAAAATCTTGTAATTTTAGTAATTTTTTCTTCCAATTTTTTTATCTTTTTTCACATATCAAAAGCAATAAACTTATAATTTGTGATTTTTGCAATGTACATATACATATATATTTATAAAGAAATACCAAAATTAACATCTATATCCTTCAAATCTCTTACTTTATTCAATCGTTTCACTGATTAAAATTTCAGTGTTGTATGATAAAATTCAATTCATTACAGCCCCAAATAGTTATTGTCGTAATTACAACTGTCTTAACAAGGTGAAAAAATTACAAAGTATTTTAGTTCTATAAATATTATTTTATATAATATATACTAATAGCTATTTCGGCCTACGACCTCGTTATATTTGAAGAACCAAAATACTTTACTAGTCTTTCACCATGTTTTAATGGAGCTTTACCAATTGAATGTCAATTCAATCAGTGCCTCTATCTTTTTGAACTTCATAGAAATTGAATATTTTGCATAAATGGTAGATATATTCTACCAAACAGATTGCCGTGCAGACGAAAACTACGAAAATTAATATTTTCTCATAAATATTCTTGGGAGTGTATTTTGTACATGATCTTTTATGGCCCTTATATACACAAATATGTTCATTTTATGCAAACATGGTTAAAGTAATTTTAGGTAGAAGGGTTTCCAAGCACACTCATATATCACCCTGTCTTTTAAGCCTTACAAGTTTGATTGAAGTTTCCGTGTCCATACATAATATTAGTTTATGAAATATTGAGTGCGCAAGTGAGTCTGAAGAGTGGAAAACATTTACGGCATTTTTCATCTTGTGAGCTTAGATTGAAATCACGCGTGACTTATTTCAGCCGAAGCTTTTCATACTATAGTAAGAATAAATGGGTTTTTTTAATCGACTTGAACAGACAAAATCGTTCGGCTGGAAATATTTTATGACATCTTCCAGAAATATCTTTTGTTTTGCCATAGGAGCATATGAATTCTTAACGAAGGTATCTGACCATTTTTTTTTGACGAAAGCCGCAAATTTTTCAATACACCACTTTGTCTTTGTATATATCGGCCCCTTGGGATAAAATAATCATATCTCGATTTTCGCCGGTTTTTAGTTATGAATGCCACTAAATACACAATAATATGTTACGTTCTGAGTCAAAGATTCATATCAGTAGAAGTTGGTACGAAGATATTTCAATACCTAAAAATAAAGCAAAAAGCCAAAGAATCGCATTTAAAGAAAATGCTGGAAAAAATATCTATTATAAATAAGGAAAATTAATTACAGCTGATTTGTTTTTCCTCTCTTCGTTTCTCCTGCAGAGAAGAGACAAAATAGTTAGGTTACTCTGCTTCTAAGGGGCCGATTTATAGTTAGGATAAATGGTTAGGGTAAAAACAAGGAAAGTAGTTGACTACTTACTCTCCCTATTATATAGATTATTGAATTATATCAAACTTTCACACCACAAAACAATGATCGTCTATAGGGCAATGAAATGATATTAATTAATTTAAATGAATCAAAGTTTGGCAAATAATATTCTCCGAAAAACTCGCCTTCTATACGTTACATAGGAACTGTTCAAATAAATTTTGAATAATTACGGAGCACACGCGGCGTGAAAATTGTAATCGTACCTCGCTGCTTTATCGCTAATAAACATTTTATTCATTGAAATTTTCATCTCGGATAAACATTTCATTTTCACCAACCCAATCCAATTTATATTTGTCAATATTTGTTTAAATTTCAAAATAATTTCACCAGTTCATACAAAGCTTTTTTTTTTAACAAAAATCTTCAATCAATGAAATACCTTTGTCGCGTTCATAGTACCTATCAATGTATAAGATAAGGTGAACATATGATAGTTTTTTAAAGAAACCTATTACATTGTAATGATATTGGACTATTAGTGATTTTAATTTAAATAAAAATATCAATTGTATATACTGATAATAACTTTGAGTGAGAAGAGGATTGAAAGCTTCATTAAGAGAGGGAGCTACCGAGAAGGGTTGACAGGGTTGTATTAGTTTATAATATATATCGCAAACGCTTTGCAACTATGTAATGCAGGTAATATGTGAAAATTAATTACTGTAATATCACAATTCTCACCGCTATCATATATTCATTCAACCTTGAAAATTTGCGACGAAATTAATATTATAGAAATTATTTTTATATCATACCTAATAATAAACGGTGTTTCAAAATGAACGAAACTTTAACCAATATAAAAATTAAAATAACTTATTTGCTCGACCATTCTTTTTCGAGAGAAAGGATAGGACTAGGAAAATACTAGTGGTTAGCTAAACGTTTTTGCTACGTTTGATTTTCAGGATCAGATGGTTGTGGCAGAGAATTTCGCACAGTATAGACAGCAATATCTTCGAAAAAAAATCTGCCCGGACTGGGATTCGAGCCCGCGTCACCCGCAACCGACGCCAATAACGTTAATGCCAGGCCACGTTGTCTTACAACCAAAGAAATATATTGTTGAAAGACACATAATCTTTAAGGCACAGTGCAGTTTGTATAAACACTACAAAAGAGAAGTTGTTATGGCCAAAGAGAGAATTAAAAAAATAATCTATGTAGTGTTACACATTTTATAAAATCTTGAAAAACCGCACAAATAAACAAAAGTTGAATTTCAAGCTTAAGGTTTTTGATATAATTCTCATAACGTTAATTGAACATTTCTGGCTTCAAATAATGCAAAGAACTTTTGACTTTATTTTTGTTTTGTAGCAACACGTGCTTTCGAAACACAGGTCGTAAAAATATCAAATTTCAATTGCTGAAATATAACGGGGGCGCCGTACCAGCTGTTTATTTATTACCAAATGAAAACAATTAATTTATTATTTCTAACGCAGTTATAACAGTGGAAAATATCCGTGGATACTTAACACACGCCATTCATATTTTCACAATAAGAGTTTAAAATCGGAATCATGTGACTACTACTTAAGTATAAGTGGTTATTATTATACAATTGTATTTATGTTTGACTACGAACTGCTTGTTTAAATTAAAGCCACACTACATATATAATGCGAGAGAATGTTTATTTATATCTTGAATTCATTCATATTTCTAATTATAAAATGTATGGTTCTGCTTAATTTTACACTCCATTTGAATTAACAGAGCACCTACATTTCGTACTATTGATACATCGTACAATAAACTGACTGCTATTTTATTCGTTTTGGTTTTGTGTTGATTTTTTTTTGTGGAAAAAAATGTTCTTTTATGTGTAAAAGCGATTTTTTATTGTGAACTGTACTTTCAATATGTCATATATTTTTTCTTTCTCTTCGTAATAACCAACAAAAAATAGTGTTGCTCAATCTTATTGGTTATCAAAATGCCTTATTCGAATCGACTTGATTAACAATTAAATGTAGTCAAATAAGTGGACTGAGAGTCGACACCAGTGGTTCTCATTTACAGCCACCAACAGCTTCATAGTAAATATGGATTTTTAAAAAAGGGTTGTTTTTTAAAGCTTCTTTCTCAACAAAGACTCAAATGAAATATTTCGCATACAATGCACATCAAGAAGAAGTAACTACCTAAAATTTTATTAAATACAATACAACAGACTCAAAACAAAAATTTGGTGCGGCCACAAGACATTTCTGTAGGGTCCTGATGTTTACAATGCGGTCACAGTTAAAAAGATTACGTGAGAACCATTACTCTACACTATTTCTGAATGTAAACTGTTTTACTTATTCAATTTACCTTATCATTATATTTTTTATACATACATATAACACTAGAAAGAAAAATCCACAAAAAGTCTAGTCTAGTTTAAGTTAAAGTTCTGACTGTCAATAATTAATGCCAATAAAATAAAAGTAATTAAATCGCTAAATTCAATCCGATAAAATATATAAGTCAATTAAATCCAGTATAATTTGAGCGGTTGAACTTGTTGGAGTCGCCGTCCGGAGTGTTTCGGTAACTATGTAAATCGTGATGAAAAAATCCAAATTGGCTTGCCAAACAAGGCGCATTTCATCTCAGGAAGCTTTCCTGGCTTAATATTCATAAGTCTGCTATATTAATGTATTCACTTAAACATCTCTTTTTGTTTACTCAAACAAGTTGGCAGTTATTTAATCTTCGGTGGCTTGCGCTCACGAAAAATCGATAAAGTTATTCACCTTCCTATCACGCTAGTTCAATTTATAAATTCAAATTGATACACTTATAAAGCTTCTAAAGTATTAAATTGGTTTATTTAAATTGATTGCATACTTTATACCAGCTTGTTTTATTTCTAAAACTCCCAGCTTTTTCAACAAGTCTCAATATTATTCTTTATTTTATTTCCTGTTTTATATTGCTCGGTCCAGATGTTTTTTATAAGAAAAAAATAATTATTTTAGTATCAAATATGAATAAGAGTCTCTTTAGCCTAAAAATGTCTCTTTTTCATTTAATTTGGCTAAATGTGCTTCCTTTTTAAGCGTTATAAATGTTCAATGGGTTTGGACAACTAACTGAAAAAACAATAAATTTCTTTCTTTGATTTGAAATGCTTAAAAACACTCATATCTGTTTTGTGGTAATCGAGTATTGATGTCACAATATAAAATTCCTCTTTTATAAAAATTATTCACAGCTGTAAGACTAATATTTAGTATGTTGTTTTTATCAGCAGTTTCAATATTCTTGTTTAAAAACCTTTTAAAAAATGATATTTTGAGCTACTATGATAATGAAACCGCAATGATTTTGAAAATAATCATTGATAAAAGATTATTTGACGAGAAGCTAACATGGCTTGGGTGTTTTTAAAACTTATAATTGATGGTATATTTAATACTTTCGTTGGCTTCGGCGGTAAATTTTTGGAAATTCATTTTAATATAAAATATCTTTGATTATTCCACGTATTATGCTACATTCACTTAAGCAAACTTTGCGATAGTAAGTCCGAAGATTCCTCTGAAAGAGGCGAAACACGTGTCACAACTAGTAGCACAATACGTGGAATAATCAAAGTTATTGTAAATTTTATATTATTAATAGTATGTTGTTTATGAAAAAAAACTATTTTACTAAATTCAGTTTTCACGTTTTAAAACGACGGTAAAACAGATGAACGAAAACTTTATATCATCATCGATAAATGTATTACTTATGTAATCTATTTAACAAGTAATACATTTTTTTTGGTTCTTTGAGAATCAATCTTCAAGTTAAAAATAAAAGCATTGAGTCAAGTTTCGTAATCCTGTAAGAAAATTCTGATAATTATTTATCCATTTATATTATTCATTAAAATGTAATTTGCCGGGCTTCGGGATCAAACTTACGCCTACGCTTTCGGGATGCGTAGCTGAATAAGTATATGTCTAACGAAATTAGCCTTTAACTGTTATTGTATTAGGGCATTTTAACCATTTTTATTTCGTAAGCGAGATCAGATCGGAATAAAAATAAGGCGAGTATAAAAAAAGGACTAGTGTTTTTAAACAAAGAATCCTCGTTCATTTTGTATGGCATACAAACAGTTTCCGATCTTTACTGTTTTATCTCTTTGTACACCATGGCACCTGAATAATAGATTGCTCACGAAGCTCCAGAAGTCATGTGTGAAGGAAAACTCATACTTACATACCAACTATTCTCGTAGGCTTCAGCGAACTTTTCTTTCTATGCATATAAATGTGAAGAAAACTTTGCCGAGCGTGAAAATTTGCAAAAGTGCAACCACGGTTTTATGTATCTCACATACGCGTTTGCAAAGTTCACGGGCGAGGGTGTAACTCGCTACGTAAGGGTAATAGATATTTAGTGAAAGGAGGATTTTGAACCTTTCATCCTGTCTACATAAATTGAAAATCTCTGGCATTGATTTTGGTATGTGGAGGTTACTGATTTTCAAACGTCTTCCAAATACTCTCGTGAAATAATTCACTTTGAAAATATACACAAATCATTGAAATAAATCGATAACTTAATGAAAATTTCTCATCACTTAAATTTTAACTACACACTCTACTATATTCAAATGTAATTAAAAGTAAAACATTGAAAAAAATATCAATATAATTAATTATAGAAACTGTTTTATTCATTTGTTGATAGTGTTTTTTTCACCGTATTATAATGGAGTTCTACCAAGTTTATGTCAATTCAATCAATAAATCAACAATTACAATCATTCAATATATTATACAAAGATCAGATTTGACAAATTAGTCTTTTTGTTCTTTGCTTGTTTCTATGGACTTGAATATATACTTTTTCAAAATCAAATAAAATATTGTTCATCCATATTTTCACAATAGCTCACCTTTATTTAGGGTCGAAAATATACTCCGCAATGCTTAAATTGAATAAAGGAATTTTAATATCCCACGCTTTCATATTTATACTGCAGGGAAACGGTTAAAGCAAGAGGGTGCAATATAAATATTTGGTCTTTGTTTCAGAGCCTGTGACCCCTATAGCTCAAAAGAAAATCAATGGGGATAATGAATAGCCGATAAATATTTGAATGAAAGAATCTCTAATGGTTGACAAAATTTCAGCTATGTAATATATTATTTCTTTATTACATATTGTATATTGTGGAAAAATTATTCAAAATCAACGCACGATAAAAAAAATTAGGAAGTTATTCCAATTACATGGCATTTTGGTCAATATTTCATTCAAGAACTCTATAAAACTAAAAATAAAGTTTTAAAAAATTCCTGTTTCGACTAAAGAATTTTCAATTCAAATTAGAAAAAATATTTAATAATATTAAAATTACTGTCTACCTTTAAATGAAAATATTCCACATAATATAGTATTGTGGACATTTCGTAGCTGAGTGGAAACGTAAAGCTTTACACACTACGGCAGTCATTTTTCAATCACCATATGGATTGATATATGTACATATGTACATTCTTTTTTAATCCGCGCCGTTTCCATTACTTCCTATCCACTCCATTCAATCGTATATACGGAACATGGAGCAAGCGATGAGTTGACACATAGTAAATAAGTAAAATCTTTAAATGCTTAATATTTCTCATGAATGAAGTTTAAGTATACAACCAAAGCTTACTTTAAGCATTTATTATGATTTGATCCACAAAGGAGTGGACACTGAGATATATTAAGCTTCTAATATGAATCTTTTGAATGTTTGTACTTTCGGCATCTTCAGGCATTTTAAGTGCACGAGTGGACATGTTGACACGTAGTCAATATTATTATTAAATATATGTATAAAATGAAAAAATGGTAAATATATAAAATATATGAATATAAAGAGGTCGCTAAGTCTAATTATTATTACTATCGCAATATGGATGATGTTAATGACTTTCAATGAATTGAGTAAGTAATTGTGTGGGTAAATAACAATTATCAGGTATTTTAAATGTGGCATCATAAAAAATAATTAAAGCATGGAAATGCCTACTAATTTAATATGTGGTTTTAATCCGACGTATTCAATTGATTAAATTTATGATTTTGAATTTCTGAATATGCCGAAAGGCGAAGCGGTGCGTCGTTAGCGAGAAAACGTGAGATTCAAATTCTATAGTGAAATTCCATCAAAACCTTTAGTCGAAATTCTCAATTAAATTAATCTTTCTTACTTTGTATGACGTTTCAAAATGAGAAAAATGCATTGTGAAAACATTAGGGGAGAGCGGAGCTAAAATTAACACGCGTCAAAAGTAACAACGACACCTGCACCTCCCACATACACTTTATCGAAAAAGCGATGATGAAGAATAATCCGGTTTTTGCAAGTCCTCACTTTGCCATGAGCTTGCCAGCCGTGTCGTATTGCGCACGCTTCAGAGATTGAGTTTTGTGAATTTTGACATCTCATCTAAGTATTTTGTTTTGCATTGTTTTTGTGATAAAATACCCAAAGTAACACTTACTAGTAATTTTAAGTTTATTTTGGAAACATTTTACGTGCTATTGTCGATTGTAGTTTTCAGATTCAACCTAAGCATTTTCGTTTTTTAAATAATTTGATATAAATCTGGCAAAACGTGGTTGGGGTCCGAAGTAACAGTTTTTCTTTGGGTAAATTAACGATATATGCCTCAATTGTCAATCCAAATAATTTGTATCTTCTTGTTGACGTAATTCTGTACTTGTTTTTGTATTTTTGTATTGTGAATTTTAAAATACGTTACTTTGATATTATACAAAATTTCAAGTAATTCACAATTTAAATTGAAAATCTAAAACAAAGTCGCATTAAAACAATTCGCAAACGCAAGCTGTGACAAATTATCCCTTGTCCCCGGATTCGCGTTATATATTTTATCATTCTCCGTGCGACGACAGCGGCTGTTATTTTCTCTTAAAGCCACATATTAGAGGACGAATAATAGTCATAATATGCGCACGATCCGGCCAAATGCAATATTCAAAGACAAAAAAAACACACACACCTGTAGGGGAAGAGTTTTCGGGAAAAATGCCACGAAAGCATCGAAAATAGCGCGAATGCGAGAACATCGCGAACACACGTTGAATTAGGCGTTGTTCGTAAAAGAAGTAAGATTTTTTCAGAATATCTTTTATTGCGCTGTTGAAATAAAAACACATTTTACTAAGCAACCAAAATTCTTATTAAACAAACCAAGCTTTCATAATATGTTTTTCTTTATTAACACAGTTTGCGTAAGATAAATTTGTTTCTGACAATAAAGGTATTTTAATAAAAATAAAAAAACATATTTAGTTATTATTCCACATCGATCAGGACCGGTTTCGCCCGTCGCGAGCATTATCAACTGAGAGTCATCTTATCAACCTGACAGTGATTTATCAAATGACAGCATTATCAACATTATCAGTTAATATTGCTCGCGATAGGCGAAACCTGTCCTGATATAATTAATTCATGTGGTTTAAATACAAAAAAAATATTTTTTACTTTAATGTCACTAAGACAAGGATGGAGAGAAAATAATTGTATTGACCGAGTTTTATTTCAAATCAATAAATTAAATAACGAGCATACAATATTACAAATTTAAGTCTGAGTGGTTTATCGATTACAGATTATTTATTTCTTTTAAGTTAAAAACAATATAAATGGCATTAATGCCAATGCACCAAATATTTTTAATTATTAAAGTCATACGAGAACTCATATGGAAACTTCTCCGTCAAAAACGGCGAAGGAAGAAAGGTATGTCGTTATTTTAATTAGATTAATTAATGTTGGAGAAATACTGTCCATAATAATAGAAACGCATCCATAAATTGATTTAAAAATCAAATATATAATGTTTAAATGTATTGACTCAATCTAAACAATTTCTTATGGCCCAAACTACTCAATAATCTGAACTAATAAACGAATTGGTAGACTAGAGATATGCTATTCCCAGCGACAAAAAAGCAAAATAGATTCTTGTTAGGGAAAACATCTGCAACATACATTACATCCATTATTTTTATTCAGAATATCTTAACCTATTATATTATTTAATAAACATAAACGTGATAAATGGATAACTGCTTACAACTTGATTTCGGTTGAACGCCCTACAAATTGTCTAGAAAGTTTAATTAATATTTTTTATTTGGTACATTCTTCTTCCGTTGGTGTCGTCTTTTGTATATGGTTGGTAACCTAATTGCAGTAAACCTCTCTGTACATTAAATTTCAACTGCTTCAGACATTGAACTACTTAGTACAATTCCGTAGTCGAGAAAATCGCTTTTACTCTACGCGTCTTCCTTATTTTCTTGCTTATATAGATAAAGTAGTGGTATATGGACAAGACACTAACAATATGAGTTAGAATGCTTCTATTTCTTAAGCACCTGATTAAAAACACTATTTTTATTACCTCCACAAAAATTTTGTATAAATCATGACCAGTTTTACTCATTGCGAGCATTAACAGCTGATAAGCCGAAATTCTCAAGCGAAAACAGCCATGATCTTTTCAAAATATGCATAGGATTGACATTTAGCTTTAAAGCGATTGGTTTTTTTTTTAAATATAGGTTCATGTAAATTTAAATCTTTATTAATATCTGAGTTTCACAACGTAGCCCAGTACAAATTTCGTAGCTTCATTCATTTGATAGATATTCTATGTTGAACTATACAGTGTACCCCCTATGAATTCGATGTATTTTGGTAAAGATTTTTAGCCAAAAATACAATTTTCGTTTGCCGCGATGTTTAAGCAGGTGGGATTATGCAGATATGATCCACAACGTAAGAGTTTGCAGCTGGTGCCACCTCTGCAAGTAAGTAAAAATATTACGTTCCAGTATGTCGGTTAAATGAATGATGGCCATTGAAATCTCTCACGTACCAGGTAAATTTGTTACCCTCGTGGTTAAGCTAAATGGTTAAAGCGAGGGCATTTAATTAGAACTTTCAGAATAATATTCTTAAATGCCATTTCCTACTGTAATGACATCACAATTTATTGCAATAAAAGCACTACAAACATATTATTAATATTATTTCAATTTAGAAAAAGTGTTTCATCATATTTTATACAGATCAAAGTCGACATTTTTCTACTAGTATTATTATATGTATTATTAAGCTTCGAGAATTAGTAGATGTATATTAAGCTTAAAGAATTAATGGTTCAGTGAAATATAGCAACTGAGATAGACATGAGAAATATATAATTAATCTAATAATCTTCAGACTGTCACCAAAGCGTCCAAAGCTACCTCTTAATCCATCGCAAATATCAAGCTTGAGAGGTTCTCATACAGAAAAAAATAAGGTTATGGTGAAATACAAAAACTGTTGAATTCATATGAATTTAAAACATTTGTGTGATACATGTGGGAGCACAAATTATTCATTTTAGTTATGTTCTAAAAAACAAAGTTTATTACTTTGAGTCTAATATATTTAAATGGTAGATAATATTTTATCAACGATGACGCACAGAAATGATTATTATATTTTTTAAATATTTACTTACATTACTCTCTTCAGTTTTAAATTCTCAACCTACGGAGAAAGCTATTATTTTTTAAAAGTAAATATTATTTTCAGTAAGTGATAATTGATATTCGCAAGATTAAACAGATTTTAAAGCTATTTACTTTTCTTTTATTACTTCGGTATTGTTTTTGACATTAAATGTAGATATTCTTTATTTTATTTGCAAATTTAAAACAACACTTTGTTTTAACAACAGATTTGTTTATTTCAACAGCTTGGCTTATCTGTTAAATCACTTTGTCGTGAAAATATGGAAGTGTTCAAATGATTTCATGCAGTAATGAATTCATTGCGGCTCGCAATAAAGATAAAGTACACATTTATTCTGGTTGAATATTTATTGTTTACGCTTTAATGGTATACAAAACATATATTGTGGCTCACTTTTTTCTTTTCGATTTTTCATTTCAGTTTTTTTTAATAATAAAAGGCGGCGCGTTAATCTTGTTGCTACCTGCGTATTGAGCGGAAAATATTAGTCATTATTCATAACGTTCGCTTTGATAAAATTCATATTGTGCCGTTAGTAAAATCTCCCAGATGTGTAGAATAAACTAAACGTTGTATAAATTTTGCTTAACGTAACATGAAATGAAATTCGAAATCGTATTATGTAGTGAACACAAACGACCACAGCCGCCCGACGCTTTTTGTTTAGAATTATTTTGGTTTGGTGTTGGGCGTAAAGTCTTGTCCTGCAGGAACTTCAAGTTTATACACACCATAGAAGTCAACTACATAGTTAATCATCAACGTTTTTACCCACTACAACAATCTCCAGTGTCTTGGGTGACCATTCATCCCTTATTATTTAAGTTTATTTTTTATGCGAATAGATCTCAAATTTAAACACGCATTTTTTTTTCATCATTATTAATCGCAATCCCTAATAAATTTAATATTAACGAAAGATTTAATTCACAACAAAAATACTGTGACTCTTTCGTGGAATAACATACGATATAATAAAACAACTATGTATCGTTTGCACGATTAAAATAGTTTACTGGGTTTGTAAACATTTAAATCTGATCAACGTCAATGATATACAAAACCTTAAAATCTTTCTAATTATAATCGGTTTACTGACTAACATAAAGTGAGTAAATTTGTCTGCAATCAAAACTCGTATAAGGACAAGCACAGCTTCATTTAATTCCAAAACGCGACATACTATTACTTCGCAGCAATTACATCGTAGACAACTCGTCAAGCTACGATTACTTCGTAGCAGCCAGCTACGCCGTAGTCCAATAAGGACATAGCTTAACATTACGTTATGTTGATCTACAAACGCAGGGACACTGGCATTCACGGAAATTTCATTAACTTCTCATTACATTCTAACTTTGTGCGTAAAGCCATTTGTTCTGAGTTACGGTACCAGCTCAAAGTATTCTTTTTTGCGTTTGTGTATACTTAATTACACGGGACTGTATTCAGCTTTGTATTTTATTGTAATAGTATGAAATTTTTCTATTTAAGGAAATCTCGCGTTTGCTTATTTTAAACGAAGTTTTAGGTAGGCATTTTCTTATCAACCGTTTGCTCTTATCGACCCAATGCTTAAATATTAACAATTTCAATAGTGACGCAACTATCCAATTATTTATTAATCGTTAAATACATAATTATGTTGGTCTTTATATTTTCATATTCAATTCATGATTTAAAATTGACGTATATAATGACTTTAATAAAATACGATGAAATATCAAAAAAATTAAACTCCAGAGATAGTTAATATTTTGGAAAGCGTCAAAGTTTGTCTTTTTTGGATACAGAGTTTTAAATACTTGAACGACCATTTCCATACATTAATCTTTCAATATATTTTTGGATGTGTGTGCCAATGCGCTTATTTTCAATACAAACATTATCATCAACATAACAGTATTTTTTATTTAATTCTCTTCTTAGACATTAAAATTGTAAATTCTCATATCCATGTATTATTGCGTAATGTGTTGAAAAAATAAATAGTTCTTCCTTTGCAAAAAACTCAAAACAGAATTAAAATTTACGTGCATTCAATTCTCGCCGAAAAATATTTTACCCAACTCACAGTACATTTCGTATTACTTTTAAAAATGTTTACCTACATACAAAATATATACAATGTTTGCAGTATTTACAGTTTGAGGAAAACACGTAACAGGGAAGGTACTATTTAGGGTGGAACCGCTAAGAGGAATGCAAACTTAAACGCTGTTTGTCTCAATAATACAGTGGCGTCCAATCAATTGCAAATTTTAATTTGCAACTCATATGGCAGTAGTTTTTTTAAAATATTATTGAGAATAAATATAATTATTCTACATTTTTCAAAATAATACAAGATTATATAAAACTGCATAAAATGTAACATTCGTATGTAACTGCTCTTTTAAAATAGAAATGAAAAGCAGTTCTTTGTATTTTATTTAAAATATTAAAACATAAATTTGAATTGTCATATTTTTTCTCTGATTTTGTAATTAAATAATTGATCAAGCTTCATTCAGCGATTACGTCTTTATTCTAAATTTTAAATGTAAATCAATAAGAAAAAAAATGATATCAAAAACACCAAATGTTCACAATTTGAATTTTTTTAATTGAAAAATGTAAATTTATCATTGTCCTTGCCAGCACTTGAAACCATTCACCGTAAAATGCATTTCCTGAGCGAAACAAATCATGCTATTTTTTCAAATGATTAAAATTTACAATTGAAAAATAGAAAAAAAAGTACGTAGGTATAATGCTATTTATAATGTTGGATATATTTCATTTACGCCTTCATAAATCGCATATAAATGTGCAGTATGCACAAACATTGAACACCGTGCACAGTAAATTACCCCGATTGAATGATGATATGTACATTCAAACTACAACATTTATATTTCATAATAAAATTAACATGAAAAAATATCCATTTGTATTATCCATTTGTATTATCACATAATGGCAATTCTCAACAGCTTCACTTGATTTATGTAAGCTTTATATTTTTTTAAATAAGGCGAAAATTTTTTAGTGGTACTACGGTCCATTTAAGAGCATGGTTGACTTCACAAACGTCTTCGAGGTATCTATGTTTCAAGTTCTATCTCTACAATCGTTCACACCCAGCATTTCAGCATCCCTCTTAATTACCGATGCCTCCTCCGGAGGCGTTTCATTGGTTAATCTGTCGTTGGGTTTGTTAGAAAACATAGATTGAGAAAGTCGTAGCCATAGTATAATATTAAAAATAATAATACATTTTTAGTACTTTTTCCACATAAAATTTATTTGATCAGGTTTCGCTCATGGCGAGCATTGTCAACAAATAAATCAAATAAATTTTATGTGGAAAAGGTACTAAAAATGTATTATTATTTTTATTATAATGCCTTTCCACCAAGTATTGACAGTGAACACCTTAAAAGTGATAGTATAATATAATTGTAAAAGAAAAACAAAAAAATAATCTTTAAAGATGATATTATTTTGACAATAAAAGGAAATCTAGAGCTCGAAACTTTCATTAGCACTTCATTAAGCATTCATATTATATAAGAATAAATTCTTAGTGACATTAATATATAATATAATAAAATGGAATATTATTATATTACCTTCATATTAGCTGAAAAGGGTTTATTCCTCTCTGTTTTGAACGCATAAAGAATACAAATTTTATTTTTATTATGCGCTCTCTCATTCTTCTCCAAAATTTTTGTCTCATTTTGATTTTTTGCGCTAAGTAAAAAAATACGTTTTCCGACAAATTTTTGTTTGAATTTTTAGGCTTTATGTATTCATTTTTTTCCCACTAGTATACAAATATAGTTACATTTTACTATCGCGAATAATATCTTTTTAACACGATTTATCAAGACTCTAAACCTCTTGACATCGATTGACGATGCTTTATGGAGTGTTATGTATGGGCTCTTATTCTATACTAAGCTTTCATGATGCCAGTGCATTGAAAAATAATAGATATCTATACCCGTAACAGAAAACGATATATATCCCAATAAAGCTACATTCTATTCAAGAACACTCCAAAGATTTAGTTATTTTGATATCCTTTGTCAATATTTTAGAACACAATGTTACATTATTTGTGGATTACTAGTAGAGCATGTTAGCAGCACTTGTTTAAAAAAAGTATTAGTGAGTTAACCGCTCAGTTTTCTTATTGAATATTATTGAATTAATGAAAGAAAAATAAATCACAAGTGGTTAGCTAATCTTTTTTGTTAGGTTCCAATTCAATCGAAAAATGAGTTCCCGTTGACATAGAAACTGAAAAGTACAACTTTGACTATTCAGCTAATGGCTCTGAAAATTGTCTTCGATGGCATAGTATAGAATAACTGTGACACAAAATTTCTGTTCACTTTGAAAGTTTTCGTTCAAATAAAAAAGAGATTTTCGTACGGAAAATTGTGATTGTCTAAAATAACTAATTACTAAAAATACATTCTTGTTCCAACAAAATCGTCTTAGGCATGCCATAAAAAATACAAAAAAACTTTTCTTGATACATTTAGCTTAATACGGATACTCACATTATATTATATTTATCATGTCAGTAATAATTACTATAGTTAGGCATCTTACACTTAATTATAGTACGCTTTGCAACGTCGTTATCAGGCTAACAGCAAAGTGCTCGGCATTCTTAGAGAACATTCATTGTTTCTTCTGAAGCATCTATCTATACAGCGATTTTCTTATATTATCGTAAATTTTGCCGAAGAGCCTGTATATATTTATTGTTTTTACATTCCAATAAATAGCAGAACGTAAATGATGAAATTTCCAAACGGCGATAAATACCATTATAAGAAATCAAAATCGCAAAGCTTCCTTCTAATATTTTAAGGATATTTTAATATAGATATGTGCTGTATGAAAAGGCAAATAGTACAACATTACTATGGCAGGGTATCGATCCACACAAATACCACTGCATCAGTATGGTAAATGACCAAAATTGTTCCATCATATTTAATTCACACTCGTTACGAAAAACTATTGGAAATCTGCATATTTTTTTATTTCATATTATTTATTGAGTAATGTTCTATTCTTTTGTTAAAAACTACGTTCATTTTAATCGGTTTTTTCAAACAATTATTCATGGTATAAAGGTAGAATTTTGAAATGTTTTCATGCAATAGTCACAAGATTGATGAAACTTATTTATCACATAACTGGATAAAGACTAATATTGTCTCTTACATCGCTCAAGCGTAATACTAAATAAATTCATATAGACATTGCAATCGCAATATGTACTAATGAGTATATTATTTTTGACTATCCAACAAAATGATGAGAATCTTTTATTATTTACAACTTTCATTACAAATTACAACTGATATTATTTGTTTTAATTGACCGTTGTCTTCAAGACATAATAATCCATCCATATATATATATTAAATCTTCGTTGTACCAATCTCAACTAAGGCGATTTTAAATAAGTCTCATGACGGTATTATGAATTACAATAAAGTGAAAATATAAAGTTACACAAGATATAGTTGTGCATCAGAATGAATGCTGAAATGTATTTTTTATATTATCGCAGAGCTACATATTTTTTTATAGTTTCATTCAACAAAGTAAATGGAATTGCAATCAATAAACTAACAAAAAATTTTCCATGAATAAATCATCAAATACCAATATGACATATAACTTATTGACGCGTTGATATATTACAAACATTAAGATGTATCAAATAGTAAATAATAAAAAACTTAATACATCAGTATCATACTATGAGTTATATTATGAGTGTTTTCATTGGTTAAGGAGAACTAATGACAGATAAATTTAATAAAATACGCCGATACCAAGTATCTTTTGGATAACAGTATGGTGCAACTGTCTTTTAATGTTTATTAGCATAACGCCCATTATTGTATTTATATACTTATTACAAATGCAACTGACAGCGACATGTCTTCTCTTTTTGATTAAATTCATTTACCTCCTCGTTTATTATGTTTTCTTGATACCTCTTGTTGAAAAATGTATTGGAATTTTTGGAATTTTGAATGGCACAAGAAGAAGAAAATTACGGATATTCATCACTATCTCCGTATGTTGTATTCGTATAAAATAAAAATTATTTATTTTATGCGAAAACCATTTCAAAATTGATTGTTTGATGTGGCATTTGTATGTTGGCTTATACATACTATTTGGGATCAAATATTAACACAAAAAATATTAAACCAAAATTATTGATTTTTCTGTGACCAATATGATATTTGAATTAAAACAAAATGTTTTAAGTCTTATCAATAGTATTTTCATTCGAAAATGAAGCGGCAACAGAATCTTAAATAAAGAAATAATTATATTTACTTTCAAACTTAATTTTTTAATAGAATATTAAATCTTCTACTATCGATTGCAATTCGATCAGTAATTGAGCTATAATACTCAGTTATATAATTAATATATGTCTTGATTGCGATAAATACTTAAAACATACTTAAAAATAGGACATTCGATTGAGTCTGTTATAATATTTGCTATTCTAAAATGTTTGCATGTTTTAACACACAAAATGCAAAAGTTCCAAAACATCCTTTTTAGTTGGGAAAATAAATTTCCAAGAAATACATAATTCAATCACCGGATATTTCAATCCATTACAGAATATAAACATTATCATGAAATGTTAAATTTGGTATTTATAATTTCATACACAATCTGAGTTGTATTTGTTTGCTACATTCGTAACTTTCAATAATGCTATATTATTATTGTTTCGAGCAGTATCTACTTTGTCAAATTGATGGTTTTTGAGGGATTTATGACAACCAAAATATAATTCTATTATGATGTCAGTCTTCATATATTTTATAATCATAAAAAAATTTATTCCAATTTCACTGCATGTTTATTCATTTATTACGAAACTTTGTATTTTTAAAGTGTTCACTGGTTTATTTACGGTAATTCAGTTTCAATATAAAATTATAATTAAAAGATATCATATGATCGCAAATTGTTTAAACTTAATTTATTTTATGAAAGATATTTGTGTTCAATTTTAATGGTCTGTATAAAGATAAAAATGCCTCGATTGCGGATTTAAAGGTGAGTGAGAATAGCGACGACATTTCTACCGAAACATAATCTTGTTACTGTCAGAATATTGAGAAAGTGCCAAAGATACCTGATCCTATCACACAGCTGCAACATTAATTGTACTGATTTGAGAATTTATGAGACTAAAAAAAATAAAGAAAGCGCTATAATTAATATCTGAGATTGTTCATTTAAATTGAATTTGAAAAAAAAGATTTACTGCTTTCATTAACTAACAGCGCTTTTCAGAAAAACGGTGTTAGTAATAATTCGTACTGTAACTTATTTTCCAAGGTTGAGATTTTTTTTTTCTGTTAGCTTTGAGAATTTTTTTGGAATATTTAAAACTGGGATATGGACTTAAAGGTGGTCTCAGATTTTACGAATTCTGCCGACCGAAAACGATGAATATTCGTTTATATGGGACTTTACAGTTCCATCTACTCTGGAAAGCTGGTTCCGCCAGCAAATGGCATTTAAGAACATCGAATGCTAATTGCTATGCACGGAGGAGTCGTAGCATTTATAATTTTTAAAGAACGGCTAGAAGTTTTATTTAATATTGCATTGTATTGTTAAGTTTGTGTGTATAATTAAAATAACAATCAAAAGATTGTGCCAATATTTTATTTTATTTCTTGAATGTCATGTTTATGATTGCTGGTACCGTATTTGGGTGGTCAATTTAGCTAGCCCGACGAAATCTATCACCGAATATTTTTTTAGACAATCCTTTAGCCTACCATTTTCGTTCGTTGTGGATTGTATAACAAAACTTTTACATTTGCATTACATGGTCATTTTTGATTACTTACATAAATTTAATTGCTTACAATAACTTTCTTTTCAAATATTACACAATGAAACGAGTGTCAAACATACTTAAAGAAAGTCAATCTTAGTAAGAATGTCTATTGGGCACATGAAAACACATCACCAAAATCAATCTTATTATATATCAACCTACAAGATATAGCTGAATATTTGAGAATACATGTATAAAAAATACGCGCCGTTGAGCTATACCACCTGGGCTAGTGGGAAATCAACTAAAGTTATTATTCTTCAGGTGAATATGGCGATTTTCCACCAGGGCACCTTTAACCCTTTGCACGGTACTGTGAACACAATAGTATTACTAAAACCTCCAACCTCACTCGAAGCGGAACGTCAATATTATGTTTCTGTGGAAATAACGATTAAATAATTCATCGCTTACTGATAAACTTTGGGTATCATACAAGTGAAAAAAATAATCTTGAACAAAAACTGATTTTTCTTCACAAAGCCTGCATTTAGAAGATAATTGAAATAATTCTCATTTTAGTCCGACGATGATTTGGATAACTTAGTATAAGACATGTCGTGTCGTGTTTACCGTTATTGGCTATAAAAAGTTGAAAAAGTCACCACTTTCGTAATGTATCTAAAAGTTATTGTTATTTTGTTACGTTTGAGTTAATTTTGCAGATTAAGAATTATTATTTAACTATTCTTAAGATGTTTTTCAATGAGGTGTTTTAACACCCACACAAAAAATGGAACAAAGTAGTTTTAATTGCATTTCGTTATTAGTTTATATAATACAATGCCAATTTGAAAATAGCTGTATCAAATTTAATGTTTTTTAATTTATGTTAACATTTTGAGTTGATTATCACCGAGCTTCTTGTAAATGTTTAAAGTGTGAAGTTTCACAGCGAGTTTAGAAATTTTAAGTAACAGCTCTCACCACGATTCATTTTAATTATTTCTGAAAAATACAACGTTTTTTCTTACAATTTTACCTTCAGCGGCGGAGTAGATATAAATCTAATGATATCTAAATGGAATAAATTGAAGTTGAAAACACCGCTGAACAAGAGCCTAATCTTTCATGGTTCATTAGCATGGCACAAAGGAGGAGGTTCCGTCGACAAGTGAGCGGGGTGAATTTTACACAATTCGTGAATTTCCTTTAACTAACACATACCGATTTCGGGGCAAATTTCCCGTTAATAATTAAAAGCGTAAACGAAAAATGTTTTTGATGAATAGCTTTTATAATAGGTCTGGTTTTCTTTGAAAAAAAACATAAAACAAACATTTTTTTATTTGATATTAACGTTTAATATTCCTTTAAACTGTTTTTATTAGAGCCATTATGAACGCATAAAAAATCACAATTATTCTGACAATAGTGCTAAAACGAAAAGTCAACGAATCATTTTTAATGGAATGGTCTTTTAACCATTTATTTATTTGTAAATCTAAATTAAAAATCAACCATGACTGAGAAATGGATAAATCAATAAACAATAAATTTTATTATTTTATTATATGGACTCATAATACTGTATCCCTCAACGAAAGTTTTCTACAACAACTGCATGTTACTCGTTTGCTCAACATAAATATATTTAAGGATTTCGACTGAGGGTGCTTGATGGAATTTCAATATCAAATTTGAATTGTTTGAATTTTGTACTTTTCCATGAGTTTTGTCGCTAACGACCCAGGTTTCGCCTTTCGGCATCTTCAGGCATTTCAAGTGCACGGATGTACTTGAACTGACGAGTAGTAAACAGTTTGTATCGTTTATTTAAGTTAAATGGCTATTAAAATGTAAATTAGCGAAAATTGATTGTATACAAGTTTCAACGAATTGAGTAGGTTTGTTATAATATAATTAAATCTAATATATCTGGTCATTAATATTTTCAAAAGTGCCCATAATTAGTTTTTTCAATTGATTCGATAGTTAAAAATCATTTTTCCGTCTATTATACTATGAGCCAACTTCATATCTTTAAAAATAATCCCACTTAGAATATCAAATTAATAAAATTAAATACATCTTCAAAAATCCAATAGTTCTTTTTTTTAAATAAAAGTTATGCTAGGTATAATATTACATCAAATAACATTTCACAATTATCACTTGTGACGCGCTTACCTAGACTTATAATTTCAATGTACGTTTGTATTCGCTTAAATCCCATATTTTACGAGAAGTTTTAAAAAGAACACTTATATACATTAACATTAATACAAATTCAAGAGCTTTTTATTTCCGCTGAATAAAAAGTGGGACGATTTGTCGACATGCTACCATTTTGAATGTGTCAGTTTCTAAGTTGACAATGTACCAACTGATGTACAGATTAATACCGTTAAGCTTAAAAAGGGTCGCGTTAAGGACGATCTTTATTTATTTTGACCCATTCAGTGGTACCGTTTTTGTGAATCTTCTTCATTCTTTTTGCAATATATGATTATATGTTTTTTAACACTTTTTACTTCAATGAAGTATTTTAATGAGGGTAACATGTTCACGATTATTTGACTGAATTCATCACGCTGTGAGAAATGACCCATGAATTGTATAACAAGAATTAGAGATTACATGTATCGTTTATTTCAGACATATACATTTTCAAATAGGAAATGAGATTTTCTTTATATAATCTGAAAAACATTACTTAAAATAATTCGAGCAAGAAAATTTGACTAAACCGTTGAAAGTATTATTTAAAGGAATTTATCTACAATATTTATCAGGTATTTGATAATATTTTTTTCATTTCTTTACAATCCAAATAAATAAATGCTCCATATGGTAAAAAAAACTTGTCATGTTGAACTTGACTTTTTTATACACCATACATGAAAAAAACATTTTTTTTCTCTTTAATAGTTTACTGAAAATACAAAAACACGCACAATATTGTAAAAATCAGCAAGCTAAACTGAAAATTCTAGGCTTATTATATTTAACATTAGGTATTTAACTGCAATATGATTATTAATACTTCTTATGTACCGTCTTAAAGTTATGTAACACACTACCGATAGCGATTTTGCACATGTTTATATATAATATGCTGCTTTCTGTAATAGAAATTTCTACTATGTATTCAGAATCATTTTATAAATTATAGTGATTTACTACTGATCAAACAAAAATGTGTAAGTTTTTTGATTTAGATCAAAATATCATGGACATTACAATGTTATGGTCGCCATAATTGAACAAAATTTGTTCAAAACACACCGTATATAATCCACTCCTTGATACGGTCATAATAAACTGTAAGGTGCCGAAATTGTCCGTAGTCAAATGATCCTGTAATCTGCGGGGAAAAGTTAAATTAATACATAATCATACCTTTTGTAGGATCAACGGCACATTATTTCAAATATTTATTCGAAAAGCCTCTGTTTTCAAACCCATAAAAACAAGGGCTGTGGAGTCGGAGTCATCGCCATAGACTGGGTCGGAGTCGGAGTCATCGCGTTTTGGCCGTAGTCGTACTCGGAGTCAGCAATTTTTAAAAGTTTGAACTTTTTATTTTTGCATATAATATGTCAAATTTGGCTATTGGCCGGATTGGTTGGTTGATATATAATTTGTATCCACATAAATAAAAAAGGTAGGGAAAAAAAGTGACGAAATTAAACTTTTTAAAGTTGGAGTCAAAAAAATTTTAAACGACTCCACAGCCCTAATGTGATAAAAAGTGCACAGTTTTTCTCGACAAATAAATCAAGAACCTATTAGTTTTCGATTTCCGAGAACAACACTACAGTTTTGGATTTAGCGATCAAGGTAACCATAAGTGTGTGGTATTCATATCAATTTCTCATGCTTATATACGTGTGCGAATAATAAATTATCGTTGGTTATATATTAATTAACCTATCATAAACATGTGTCAATAATAATTATAGAATATTTCAAAATATAACGCGGCGTTTTTAATTATAACATTATTTTAGAATCAAACGCATCTATTAAAAAACGTCGGCGGCAGTTATAGAAATAATAATTGAATAATACTTTTCAATATTAAAAACTGTGATTCATTGATACTTTTAAGTTGCAATGAATTTTAAAAAAATAGTCAAATATAACCAAATTTATCAAACCGTGGTTCAACTGAATATTTTTTTTTTAACATTTCGCATTTTTATCCCATATGGCAGCAGAAATGACATGGGGTATTCGTCGGTATTATAAATTGAAAAAATAAAAATCCAATCTTGCCAAGTTGTCAAACTGTCACACAGTTGATAATCTCAAATAAATTCATAATTGATGGCGAATCCATCGAAAGGGACATACATCATATTATTGATGTTCATTTGTCTCTTTTTTTACTAATGTTGTTCTAAGCACTATTTCCTGATATTATTACAATGAATATGTAATGATTACGCTGTTTCAAAACAGAAAAGGCCTTTTTAATGAGTAAATTAAACAAGACGTGTTATGTACAACATGTATTAGGCAGAAGATAATCGTAATAAATTGAGATTTTATAACGCGTAAATTCAGCCCTTCTTAGCCAATCAGTCTGTAATAAGTTTGGCTGGCTATGTTTCCAGATTTTAAGAACTACTTTTAAAATGCTTTATTTTTCGTATATACGCTTTAAAATATACATACTTAGCAAAGAGTTTTTAGTAATATTTTACTTGCAAAATTTTCATATTAAATTTATTACAATGGTAGTGATAACTTATATTTTATACCATTATCACCATTTATATGAAGTTATGAACGATTTTAGATCTTTTAAATATCTTGAGGAAAAAGTGTGCCCTCATTATAATATTAGTATCTTCATATTTCAGTGTTTTTCAAATCAAAAATACAAAACGGATTTTTTTACCTTAACGGCATATTCATTACATTTATGTTTCAAAGTTTTTTCATTTTTGGTATATAACTGATTTATTTTCGATCGTGCCATATAAACAGAAAACACTAAACTACATTTGTTATTTTCAGCAAAATTGAACAAAACATTATAAATAAAGGAAACATCACGTATTCAACGCTAAAATAAGTAAAACGTTTTAGCACGAGGTCGCAACAAATTGTAATATTGTATTTGGCGGACTAAATCTAAATGTGTGTGCTCACTTGAGCGTTATGTGAATTCTTAACGTACATTAAAAAATTCACTCTAACATTTATTTTGTGTATTTTGTCACTTCTGTGTTACCAAAAACATTCCGTCGGTTTTCAGTTTTTTCTTTCAATTTCATTGAGTAAAAAGGGTTTACAGTACCAAATGATTGAAATAAACATTAGATTTTTTGAAACAATCACCAATCGTAGACTTGTTATGAATCACCAGAAGCTAAGAATGCTTATTATTCTTTAAAAGTTTTCAGAAATATGTATCTTTCTTCATTACACTGTGATCGCTTTCGATAATCAAAAAAAAATAATTGTCAGTGCCATCCGAATACAATTTTGAAACTTTCTAATGTGTTGTTGTATTTACAAGTATTCTGAAAATTTAAAGATATATTATGTCTTCTTGCACTGCATTATGCCACATATGCTACACTTACTGCGGTTGCGGAATCATTTGTCACTGTCATCTATATGTTCACTGATAAAATACAGTTAACAGATTAAACCACTGGATCAAGACTTTACGCGCGTCAAAAATTTAATCACACGCTTGTTTATGCGAGCGAATTTTGTATGCGCGTAAAAATATTCAAGTCAGTACCCAGCTTTATATAACTCAAATATACATTTTATGAAGTAGACATTTTCCGTGATAACAATTTAGAATTAAAGGCAACATAAAAAAATTGTAAAGGTACTATTTTAATCAACCTAAATTTGTAACGAAATATCATCAGTCACTTCGAATTTAGATAATATGGTCTCATAAAATATAGATTATTTTTCGATAACTTCATTTTCATCAAATTCACTTTGATGGATAATAATTATATGAGAATGATTTAAAAAAAATCTAGTTTGCGGATAAAATGCTTTGATGTTTGTATTTTTAATATTCTCTATCGTATTTAATAAAATAACAGGACGTATGACGAGCTATTTGCTAGCCACTAAGTCATGTCTTTCAAAAAACACTTGAAAAAAAAATGGCGCTTCGTTATTCTTGATCAAATGATATCAGGAACATATTATCAATACTTACACGTCATGCGTTTTCACCTACAGTATCAAAAGCAATTCAACGTCGGCGAATTTCCACACTTTCAATAGAAAAGTTCCAATACCTTCGTGTTAGTTCGCACTAGAATTTATTTTCAATACCCCCTGCTCATTCGCCGGAAATTTCAATCTCGCTAGCTCAGAGGATTGTGAGAGCTCAGTTCTTAGCTAAAAGCTGCACCGCGAAACTGCCGACTACTTATTGGGGGAGCAAGAAGGGCCCCATTTATAGCTAGGCACGTGGACGGGATAAGGGATTGCCATACCGTTATTTCTGATACCGAGATCTCGGTATTTGGTTATTTTTACACTGGTTATCAAAATGCGAGATGCCGGAATTTTGGGATTGAAATTTTAATTAATCTAATTGTAATAATGTCTGGACCGTGGTGTAGTGGTCAACCTCGTGGCTACTCTGTCGGACCGCACTGATTCGATAAATCGATTCTCTTCAGAGGTAATGGGTGTTAGTGTTAATCCCTTCCCACTTTTTCGATCCCAAAGAGCGACGCATACTTACAACGATTTGCTTACCACTAGTCCTGTCTTATTTCTCGTATCCTTTCCATCTCTACTCTCTTCGAAAAAAGAGAAGTTGAGTAACTGAGTAATAAGCAGTTCTCGCAAAAAAACATTTGTTGAGATAAACTCCGTGAGGAGTCCATATGCTCCAAGCTGGGACGGACATGGTTAAGGAAAAATTAAATTTATGTGATATTGAATGTGGTTTCACATGAAATGTTTAAGAAGCACAATTTTAAGCAGTATATTATACATTACCCACCTTACATTGCATCATTGCAGTCGCATGTTGTTCCTTGCAACACTGAAATATTTTATAAAATTCGCAATATTATCATAATAATTCAAGTTCTACTGTTGTGATATTTTGAATATTCATTGAATTGTGTTTATAAAACCTATCTCACATTAAACATCCGTTGTAAATGTTCGATCATGAGTGAAGCTGGTCTTGATTTTTATAAAATTACATGTGTTTAATATGTTTTTGCTTAAAATAGCATTGCAATATTTTTGACATCCTATCAAAAATATCTATGCCAGATTTATCTTTATGTTTAAAATCTGTATTGATATTTGTAGACCCGGTATTTTGACAATAACAAAATACCGGTATCTCTACATTTTTTCGCTATAGCATACCCTAAACGGGATGATGCTTTTTTTTCTTCTTTTTACGAGTATATCGTAGAGTAATACTATGTTTTAGTAGGCTCTTGATCACTCCTGTCATTTAAGAGCTTTTTGGGGATATCCCTAACACCTTTATAGTAATTATTTGATTTTTGATCCACGTGCTCTGTTATACAACCTTAGTGGTAAAACATTATTTCATGCAGCCTAATAAATATTTTAACTTGATATTTTTAGTCTTTATTGATATCAAACCCTCACTCAGAAACTCGAAAATAGATAAAAACGTTGGATATTAACATTGATGTGGATTTGCTTAGTAAGGAACTCAGAGATTGGAAAAAAGACCAAGCAGAACCCTGTTATATCAGTGGTATGGAGAGACGCTGGAACCTTTTGGGTCACGTGCTACGTATGCCTCCGGAAAGCCTAAACCGTATTTCCCTTTCTTCTGATCGGTCAGATTTCAGCGTCCTGGTCTGGCACTATCCATAAGATGTACTTGGTAAAACTGGATGTCGTTGTCATGTCGTGGGAGGAAGAAACGCAATTGATGGCTTACGAGGAATGTGGTGGCCAACAAGACGGATACACAGGAAAGGTCATTTTCTTCACATTGAGTAGATATTGAAAATACATCCTAAGAATAACGTTATTATGGATCTTGAAACATTTCAATGCATCGTGAATGGACACCAGTTTTTCACCATCGACGAAAAATATCAAAGATTAAATTAAAATAATAATACACCTCCACAGCACATTAGAAGTATTCGATGTCCACTACCAAATATATTTTTTTCAGAGAATTTGAGTTTTAAGATGGCGTAAAATTTGCGGATTATTGATGACTGAGAAAATAGTCCACATACTTAAATCAACTACACTGGCACTTGTTTCAAACTGTCATAACTACATAATCAAACAACGTACATTGGTTATGTTTTACGTTTTTTTTAACGACGTCCACTCCTAATTTAGAGCATATGGACTTATAATGTAGTTCATCTCAACAAAAGTTTATCTATGGCAGCTATTGTTTGCTTAGTTCTAAACACCTATTTTTCACACAGACAGTGGATAGAAAGTATAGAAGTAAGAAAATACTAGTGGTGATCAGATGGTTTTAGGAGGGAATTTTTGAACCACACAAACTACCATGCCTTCAAACAGAACCGATAAATCGACAGAACCGATAAATCGATAAACCGGGACTCGAACTTGTGAGGTCCGTCACGGTAGCCAACGATGTTGACCACTGCACAGGAGACCCGACATACTTGTAGTCATCAATAAAGTGCCCGACGCTTCAGTTTCAAGGGGTTTGTGGAAAAGAATGGATGTAAACATTATAAGTTCCAAGGCTTTTGAAAACGCTGGGTAAGTGAAAATAAACTTGCAGAAATGCCTTTGCTAAATTTAATATTCCAATGGTTTTAAAACTATTTGGAAACCAGTAATATAATAGTTTTTTCATAAAAATAACAGTTATTCTATTCACATCAATGTATGGCTTTTTTGAAGAATAGAAGGTAATCAAATTACATTATTCGTCACAAAGTTTATGTAAAAGAAAATAGGCAACCCGATATTGAATTATATTTGATGATTTTTCACTGAAATAAGCGAGTATTTTAAATTGTTGTTCTAAACTCTCTCTACAATAATTGTGGATAAAATTAAGTACATACTACGAATTGTGCGCATTTTTTAAATGATGATAGCTTTGTTCTACCATTAATTGAAATTTTGCACTGGGCTTAATCGTGTCATCTGTAGTTAAAATACGAAGCAATATCTTATTATTTACAAATATAATAAAAACTATAACAAATAAAATATAGACCATTTAATTTTCGAGCCCAATGTTGATGATTCGAGTAGAAATCAAAACTGTTTGAATAATTACTAGCCAATCGATCTTTTAACTTTTATTTTTAGACAATGAGACGTCTAACATGCCTCTGATAGGTCAATTGGCATTCTTGTAAAATTATTTCTTTCACCGACCATACCTAGTATGATTTAATACATAACAAACAAAAAAAACAAAATTTATATTTCTTCATCCCAAATAACGTCAATAATTGCAGATATGTATGTGTTTACATATACACTTTTTCCTGCGTCTTAAGTTTATTATCAAATTGTTTTAAAAGTCAATTTTACTTGTTACAAATTAGTGATACGCAACATAATTTATTGTAAATTAATCATCGAATTTTTTTTTATGTGTGCTTAATAGATTTTTTACTGATTCAAGTACATACTTCAAGATACATATTCTTCTTTTGTATGTTATAATTATTGCCCATCGTATAGGTATAATCACTATAATTTATTCTAAAAGAGTAAATAACGACTTGCGGTAAAAACTGACAAAAGCTTTAAACAATATTTGATAATTCGCTTAGAAGTAAAAACATTGATATTTTAAAATAAATATAATTTTTAAAAGGTCGTGGTAAATATTTTTTTAATATTTAACAGCTTATCGTTCTCTACGCTTCTTGTTTCTAATATAATATTGTATTAGGAGGGCTTTTTATGATATTATACATTCATACATATTGTATTTAATATAGTAGTTTACTTATAATATTGTATTCAATATAAAATAATATTTTTACTGTCAAATACGTTTTTATCTTTATTATTCCAGAAGTGTCAAATTTCTGTATTCATTTTTTAGCGTCAAAAAAATGTAGCACTCAATTTCACAATATGAAACTTTCGTCAAAAGGTTTTTCTAAAGAATGGCAAAGTTTTCGGCAGGATAATATGACAAAACCAATAAAATGATATCCAAGGATTGAGTTATAATATAAGAAGTTGATTGATGATGACTCGAGACTCCGAATAAGCGCCGACGTTCCCGGCCGCCATACAAACGTTTTCGGGAGTGATAATTATTATCCGAGGCTATCTATTACACGGGTCACTGCCTGACGACAGACAATTTCGATCGGGTATAGATGAGCAGATGAAAAGCCATTGCAGGACATTGTCTCTAGTGTTAACCTCCCCTATATAAATGGCAATTTACAGCTTTGCCTGTGAAGCAAACCCATAATTAATTACCAAAAGATATTAATGGGGAGCTTAGCATTGTGATTCTGTTAATAAATAGCGTCCGAAATATCATTTATGTGTGCCTTATTTGAAATTAACCGTTTTGACATTGCTCCATATCAATTATGAAATATATTTTCTTAAATAGTTGACGATTTCGACTGAAGGTGCTCAGTGGAACATCAATATCATTTTTTTTACTTTTACATGAGTTTGGTCGCTAACGATTCAGGTTTCGCCATTCGTCAGTTAAAGTTCACTCGTGCACTTAAAAGTTCTGGAGATGCCGAAAGGCCAAGCCCAGATCGTTAGCGTCAAAACCTAAAGACAAGTGCAAAATTAATTTTGCACCGTTGTATTACTAAAAATAAAAGATAAATGGATAAATCAATATTCAATACATATTTTCATCGATATATTATTTTTAAATGTCAAATCTAACTTATTGCAAACGAGCAGGAAATATTTCTATTTTAGCTCACTCTTGAATTAAATTATTAATGATTCATTCACATCTATATTTGCCTTATTTGACTTTATTTATTTACTTTTAACATATTTTTTTTGAATCTTATATTATCCTAGTGGATATCGTTACAAGCAACAAATATTACACCCCGCGTAAAGAAAACTTAAAACGGCAACAATTTAATTACAATTTTAAATCCATATCCGTACAATCTCTGTATATTCTAGACGCTGTTATTAAAGCTGAACATACATTCTAAGTGAGAAACAACGTTAAGTCTGATGTAAACACACAATTTTAACATTATAAAATTCATAATTATACTACAGTTCCGGAGCTTTTTTCTAGTTTTGCCTTTTCAACAATTATTTTAACAAATTCTTACAGTGGATACTTTCCAGACAACATACCTAGAAAAATGTATTAAGTTTATATATATTTATGATTTTTAAGGCCCTGATAGTCAAGTTGTAAAATCGCTTAAAAATATGGCTGTAAACTCAAACTCTAAGTGTGATTCCGGGTTAAACAGTTTCAAAAAGTCTTTTTGCTATTTTCATATTCGTAATCCTTTTTCAAGCTATTAACAATAGCAATAACCGCTGCGACAAAAAATTAAATTTTAAAATTCGCGACATTATAATACACATTGAATTATGTGGAAAATAATTGTAAAAGTTTGAATCAAAAAATATGTATGTACATATTCAAATAGTCGGCGGATTTCAGACGACTCTGATCTCTACTTCACTGCTCTGGTTTAGTCGATAATTAATAAGCCTTACTTTAGTATATATAGTAACTTTATTAACTAGCGTATATTGTTATCTTCGCAATGCGTTAGATTGGCAGTAAAAATATTGACTTAATCATATTAAATACATACATAATATCTTGTTATATCTGAAAACATGAAACATACTTTAGTACTGATAAAATATCTATTTATTTTGTTTATGGTATATGTTTACCATCGATAACATGTTTACGAACAATAAATTATTGTCTTTCTATCAATAATTATTGCCTTAGGCATGTAAAGTTACATATATGTTTATACCCCATTAATAAATCATTGTTTCCATAGATACGTACGTACACAAGACTTTTGGAGCTCCTTCTATGAAGTAACTTTTATCGAGACCTTCTGCGCATGAGCAATACGAACGCTATTATTCATAACACAAAAGATAGAATCAAAAAATTCAAAATGGTATATTATTAGCATTATAACTGTATGTTTTCCCATTAATACACGTATTTGATTTCATACAGCGGCTTGTTATAATAATTATTTTTTACGTTCAATTTTATTTTCGACTGTTTTATATACCTATCAATGCTTTTTGAGTGAGTATGGAAATGAAATGTTTTTCATGTTAGCTTTTTCATAATATAGTCACGTCAGACAGACAATAGAGTTTCATTATTTCAACGTGTCTAATTTATATTGTACTTTAACTGCGTATTTTTTATAAACGAATTTATATTTGTTTTATATTATACGAATTGCTTATGCCGTGCCCGAGCTGTAACGAACTCGATTTTTAATTGTATCGTGTCATTGTTCGTTTCATAAATGTACATATCATTTAAATAAGTGTAGCTCATTTTTAATTTTTCTTTTTCATTATAAAACGATTATAGTTTAATATGTGTTTTTTCACTTTAAATTCTTTCTAATATAGTACATGATACAGCAAGTAATTTTTTTCATTATAATTTATCGATTTCATTACCAAAAAATAGATCATAAAAAATTACTATAATCTATTAATGTACTACAAGGCTTTATTTTTTAAACAAAATACTTAGTATTTCAAAATTATTGAATTCCGGTGGTTTGTTAAATTCATCATTTAATTGTTTTCAAATATTATTTTGATTATCTTAATTTAAAAAATATTTAAATTTTGTCTTCTAATTAAAATTGTTCATTTTTAATGTCACCGAACAATTCATCACCGTGAGCCATTCATAAAATTTTAGGACGTTTTTTTACATACACGGTGGTTTTTTCTGTTATTAAATCCTTAGTGCTCGTTCCTTACTCTGTTTGTAATTACATAATATTAGAATTTTTCAGGCCGTGTGTGTGTTACGCGAGCAGATTTTAATATAAATTCCTTCATAATTTATAATTAAAAACGCACCTGAGTGAAATTGGTAATAAAACTCAAAAAAAGGGTCTTTCACGTCGCCATATCATAAAGTTGGCATTCTTCTCTATTCAGGTTATGAGAAAATTCTTGCAGGCTATAAAATCGTCCTATTCGACGTTCACTTTCTAGCGTATAGTAAATGAACGAATACTTCATGAGTTAAGTGTAGATTTAAGTATAATATAATGCTTTAGTCACACATTTGTTAGAATTATAGTGATCCTTAGACTTTCATGGTTAAACATATAAATAGTCCACTTAGTTTTATAAGGTAAAAATAGCATATATTTTGTTCGACAAGATAACAACTAGTATTCATAGTTTTAACGAAGATGTGCTGTACAAAATAATTATATTTTATTATTCTTGTACATCTAAATTCTTTACATATTTTTATTTTATTATATTCCAAGTAAGTGATAACTTAATCAATGAATCTTACTATTAAATCGTTTAAGCGATTTATTTTCTTTTACGCATTCTTCCGCACTAAAACACCCAAACACAATTATAAAGATAAAACATTTTTGGGAAGTTTTTTTGAACATTGGATTCACCGAGGACTGGTTTTACGTCAACTGTTCTGTTTTGATAATCTGTTCTGGTTAATAGATTTTACATTGTTGAAAAAATCATATGGGTAGGTTAAATTGAAAATCAAATAAAACTTCAAATTTCAAATGTGAAAAATTTCATAAAGTGGTTCAGAAGTGAGTGGTAAGGAAGAAGTTATAGTGATATTTCGTATTAAAAATTCTTAATTGTCAAGGATTGTATCTACAAACAAAATGTTTTGACTCATAAAAAGAAGTAGTAATTCAATAAGTCTGCACGAAGCAAATATTCCAGAAATAAAAATGTCTAATTTTGACGGAAAGGCAGCGCCAATTTTCGACATCCGGTCCAATTTTTGAATTCAGAGAATATCGAAATTGTTTCAAAAATAACTTTTTATAATTATCGGGAAAAATTTCTTGCAATAAATAATATTAAGTTACCGACGTTCAGAAATTAAACGTTGACTCAAATTTTGAAAGGTTATCTTTTTGTCAACAGATTTGAAGTTTACTTTGAGAATAATTACCTAATCTTTTTCATTTTAAAATAAAACATTGACATTGCATCATATATAATATTAGTAAAGCTAAAGATGTATTAACCCGATAATTTAACATGTATACAATAATAATACACAAAAACATGCTTTCATTCTTTATTAAGTTATAAGATTAAAAAGATTCAGGAATGAGTATTTGAATGCTGCCGATAAATCTACATTGAAACATGATATTATATTATGTTAGAATAGATAAAATAAACAAAACATTGTTTCATCTAATTTATCATAAAATAGTTGTTTAACATATTAATTTGAATTGTCCTGAAAAATGTATGAACAATTAAATAATTATAATGTATCAAATCTGTTTGTGTTTAAATTGTAGTTAGGGTCTTTAATTTAAACTTGTGAAAAGTCAGCCCGTCGTTGAGTTAACATATTTCGAAAAGTTGAATGAAAGTTTAAGTGAAATTATATTAGACTCAAATGCTTAAATCTGAGATAGAAATAGTTTGTGACACAGTTTGTAGTGGAGTTATGAAATATTCTGAGGGCAACGCATGTCTGTCCCGTGATTTAACATTTCATAAATGCTCCATCCATTTGGAATTATTATAAAATCAACTCTGTCAACAAGTCTGTATGACATTAAAAACTAGTTTTCGTAACATCAAAGATTTAATGTCATTAAATAAGAAGAAAAAAAAGCACTTTGTGTAGTTAAAAGCTGATTTATTTTGTGTGATTAAATATATCATTTACATATTATAATAAATATTATCATTGAATATAGTATGTCCGCAAAGTTTTAATAGGATTTATAACATTATTTTAGTTTCATATGCTTACATATATATATTAATAAACGTATCCTTGTCAACGAGGTACTTCAATTGCTTTTTGATAGGCAAATACAATATAAAGTACATGCATGCATTAACCGATCCGTAGCCAAGTTTTACTGATTCAAATATGGGGTAAGGACCCTGTGGTCGTAAAGGACGATGGTCGAAGGAATCTAAATTGTACAGAACAAGTCACTCCCAAATCGAATTACATACTAACACAGTAATAAGTTTCTTAAAAATACTTAATAATAAGTGAATTCAATTTCA